>CAWUFW010001669.1:1246199-1846199 GCA_963921515.1 Calotriton arnoldi | reverse complement strand
GCGCAGACGGGCTTGCCTTGGGCGCGCCGGCGGCGCGACCGCGCAGCGGCCGCCATTAAGTAGGGGAGGGGCGGGAGGCAGGGAGAATTCTGGGGGGAAATTCCGGGGGGAGGGGCCGCAGGGGCAGCAGCGGCGAAAGGCAAAAGGAACAGGCAGGCACGAGAAAATAAAAACAGTGGTGGAATTAGAGCAAGACACAGATGGGCACAATAACAGTGGCACAACAGGGAAAAAAATTAAGAAAAAAAGCGTCTGAGAAAGGTTACGGTGGTTGGAGGCAGTCTGGTCCCAGTTGGAGCGGGCAGCAGGCGCAGGAGCGGGCAGCAGCCTCGAACCTCCCAAGGAGGAGGTCGGGTCTTGAGGCAAGAGACGGCACAGCGGAGCAGTGGGGAGAGAGTGGACCTAGACCGAGGGTCGGAGGTCTTACCATTGCTACCACCTGGCCTCGTAATGTGGGGCAAGTTAGCCAACAGCACTTTGCATTCCTGGGCTTTTGAGCCCATTTTCACAATGTTAAAACTGCAAGCCTTCGAATGCAACTTGATGCTAGCTAGAAGACCTGGCTGAAGGGGTTACACTTGCAGCTATGACTGTCCACACAGTCGCAGCACCCTCCAAAAATGTACGTGGTGCAAAACATCAGGAACAAGATCTCAGGTATTCAAGAATGCAGGGATTTAAATCGAGTGCAATTTGGACGTTTAAAAGTCCCATAATGGGCTATCTTGTGCTAGAGATGACGTTACGATTTTTACGGTGCATTAAATGAATGATCTTTAGCTGTGCATATGCATATATTTGTTAAATAGCATCTTGATTTTTTTGTTAGCTCTATAAACCAAATATAGTCCTAGGAATGGAAGAGTACGAGGTGATAAGCGCATATTACCTAGCAGAGAGAGTGAGTAATGGGAGCTGCCACTGTGACTGATATAGAACGGTGTTAAGCACAAAAAGGCTGCTTAGAGGAGAATTCCATAATTCAATTGCACCTACTGCCATTGGGGAGAGGACTTGCACTTATAATGCGATATTCCTCCTTTAAATGAAAAATGTTTATCGTACATGTACCACCATGAAACTAGCATGGTTTGTAAATACTGGAAAAATAGTGTGTGTTCTTTTGTAGTGGCTGTAAAATTGATTTCCAGAACTCCGAAAATCAGTGGAACCCCCCCTCACGCCCCCACTGGAATCTATTCAAAACTCTGAAGACATGAAATCCTGTTTAGTGACATTATTTCTAGTCCAGTCACTTTGCTCGTCCAACTTGAAGTGAAGTGTACAGGCTAGGAATGCCTTGACATCCCCTTAAATAAGAGAGTGGTTCAGTCACATTATAAAAGGACATACAGAGGGTGGGTGAGAAGCTGTCTAATTATTTAAACAAAAAAGGGATGAAGAGCAAGGATATTACTGTGGGAAAGTGTGGTTTAGGGAATAAACTAGGTGGGTTTTTAACTTGGGTCTGCATTTCATCATCACTTGGATGGGCATATATACACAGGCAAGTTGTTCCAGAGGCAGAGAACTACCCCTAAAATCAAGTCACTTCTTTGTATCTAGCTAGCGATGCTCTTGAGCATAGATTACGTGTGAGGTTGTAAATATCACTTCTTTCTTGCAAGTGTTTCGGAGTTGTACTCTCTATGAATTTTTATACGAGACAGAGAATCTTGAATGTCATTCTATCTTACTCCTTGGTAGCAGGGCTAAAAAGTGATGACTGTTTAACACGGAATTTAGTAGGGCCTATCCGACTCAATTTGTGACCCAAACTCTAGCCCGTACGGTGGAGAGGCCTTGAGCTCTACACCCCACCGATATTTCCACAGTTCACATTTTCTACCATACATTGTTCGTAATGTGCATGGTCTTTTGCTCCACTGTTAGAATGTGTTTTTCTTCCCTCTGGTTTGGATGTGTACTGATCAGGCTCTGTGTTCAGCGCATAATGTTGCTTAACGCTGGGCCTTTGCAACACTTAGACTCCCGTTGTCATGGAACAGTCTTCACGGATCAGTGATTCTGCTTCATTGTCATTCAAGGAACTTCAACACCTGCGCTCACTGGGATACCTTCTGCTGGTGCATCACCGCTCGTCTTTGATGCCCTTATCGACAAGAATGCCAGGTCAGTGATGGAAAAGACCCCCTTCCAATAATGCTTCCAGTGACACTCTGAGTTCCCCTGGACTGACCACCATCAAGTCTGCAATCTTTGCCTCTCCCCAGAACCCATGTGCCAGGCCTGCGACTGACTCATCGATACCCACATGAGCAGAGGTGGGCCCATCAAAGAATGCAGAGGCGAGACGGAGATGACACCCCCAACATCTTCAGGGAACATGACGTTGACCTGGAGGAAGAAGCCAGCTCTTCTGAGTCCCAGCTGGTGCACTCCAGTTTGGAGGCATGCTCGCCCTCCGAATCAGAGGGGGAGCATCATCAAGATCCCGAGAAGACTTTTACAGTGAGTATGGTGCCTACCTAGTAACAGCCCACGGCAGCCTAGCAACCCTGTGAACAGGCAGAGCCATTCCCCAGAGGGGATTGGGTGCCGAGTCCAGAGACTCAACAACAGCATGCTGGTCCACTACTGCCTTTGGCCATGGTCAGTATCGACAGAAGGTTTCGGAACCAACACCACTCCCTTTGCCGGGTGCAAAGACCTCGTATAAGCTGTTGCCTTCCTCAGAGCCAATAGACTTCTTGTCTCCAGAATCAAAACTGGCGTCGCCACCCGGGCTGAACTCTGCGCCAAATCCTGCGTTAACATTAAAGCTGCCGGCAGCACCGAAGACACAGCAGACACCACTGACGTTAAAAATCCACTCTGTGACAAAAGTGACATAGATGGCTGGCTCAGACGACTCGGAGCAGCCTATTCTCCAGCGACTGCAGGAGGATTTAGACGCTCACCAGAAGTGACTTTTCATCCATCCACAAACTGCCAAAATCTCCACCAAGCTGCCACCTAAGCCACAGCCAACAAAAAGTGAAAGCTATCTTTTCAGGAGCAACTTGCCCTGTAGCTCACATCTCCTCCAAGGCACAAATGTCATAAGGATAGGGACACCAGCCCCCTCCCTGTGCCACCTCTTCCTACTTCTCCTCCCTGCCACGAGCATACGCAACACCTGCTTGAGTTTCACAGGAGGGGTCACAGCACTCTTCTTATGGTTATGTTAGCCAGAGGAACCCTATGATGCCCCCTATGATCCCGAACCTAGGAACAACTAGTAGGACGACTACCGATGCCAATTCCCCTGGGTGATACAGACCCATACCTCTACCTGACAAACCATTCCCACCTGATGACAGCACCTTGTACCGTGAGGTTATACAAAGTGCAGCTACTTTTCTTAAAGTAGATTTGCACGTCGTCCAGGAAGACAATGACTTCTGGTCGAAACACGTATCAAAACACAACACACCCTCCAGTTTCTCCCTATGCTGAAAGGGATGCTCGAGACCTTTAAAGAGCCGGTCAAGGCTCTGGACATCACTCACGAGGGTCAACACAAAATGCAAGCCCTCACCTAATGACCTGCCCTACATCCGTGGCCACATTCTACTGGACTCCTGCGTGGTCCGCACAGCACGGAAACGCGCCAGGGCCCAGGGGATTCTCCACTTCCTGACAGAGTAAAAAGGTTGATGCTGTGGGCAAGAGGGTGGCAGCACAACCAGCCACACACTGGCACTTTGCTGCGTCTCTTAGCTTACTCTCCCGAGATGGAGGAACTCCTCCAACACGTCCCTGACCAGTATAGATGGCATGGGCAAGAACTGGTTATTGAAGGTAATACCATCTGGTTTGCTAAGGGGGTGTACTTCCTGTATTTCCTCATCCCCAAAAAGGGCAGGTCTTTTAAGCCAATGCTCAATCTCGGGCCCCTCACCAAGTACATCCTCTCAGAACATTTCACATGGTCGCTCTGCAGGATCTCATCCCACTGTTGCAGCAAGGTGACTTCATCACAGCTCTCGATCTGAAGGACTCCTACTTTCACATATCTATCCCTCCCACCCATCGCCACTAGCTACGCATCGCGGAAAGTGGTCCGCATTATCAATTCATAGTGTTACCATTCTTGTTCATTAATGTCCCAATTGTATTCACAAAATGCCTTACTGCGGTAGCTGCCCATCTAAGGAGTGGCATTCATGTATTCCCTTACTTAGACGAGTGTCTGATCAAGAGTGCGAGCGAACAACAGTGCCTCGCTCACACCCAGACCACCATATCCGCCCTGTACAATCTGGGCTTCACCATAAATACTGTGAAGTCCCACCTTCAGCCTCTTCGGATTCAACCACTTCTGGGAGCTTTACACAATACAGTCACCAGCAACGTTATCCCAGTTATACAAGAGTACAAGCATTCCAGTGCTTGCTGTCTCTATTTCAGCCAACTCGTTAATTGACGATCAGAACAGTTATGCGCCTTCTTGGCATGATGGCCTCTTGCATAGCCATAGTTTACAACGCCAGGCTTCACATACATCCGCTCCAACAACGCCTGTCAACACAATGGTCGCAAGCGGAGAGTCACTGAGTGGATCTAGTGTTGATATGGGCCAGCACCCATCTTTCTTTGCAGTGGTAGACCAGCAACAACCTGTTGTAGAGCTGGCCCTTCATATATCTGGTTCTGCAGGTGACCGACAGACGCCTCACTCTCTGGGTGGTGGACACACATCTTGAGCAACTGACCATTCAGGCATGTGGTTACCCCAACAAAGAGGCATCCACATCAATTACCTCGAGCTCCTCCTGGCCATCCAGCTATCTCTCAAGGCCTTTTTTTCACCTGGTTCAGTACAAACTGACAACATGACTGCCATGTATTCTCTCCAAAAGCAAGACCGAACACACTCTCCACCGCTATTGGTGTTTGCACAAACATTTGGTGCCTCACCACCAGATACACCTGCTGATGGAGTACCTTCTAGCAGTGAACAATGATTTTGCAGACCTCCTCAGCAAGCTGCATCAACGGGTCCTTGAGCGTGAACTCCACACTCTGGTCCTACTTCCGTTCTTCCACCGTTGGAGATTTCTAGAGATAAATCTCTTCATCACTGCTCAGAATGCCAAAGCTTTTCCTCCAGGTTCCCATACCCACAGTCCATGGACTGTGCTCTGTTGATGAATTGATCAGGGATATTTGCCTATGCTTTCCCTCCTCTCCTATACGTAGTCCAGAAGCTTTGGCAAATGTCCCTCACTCTCATACTAGTAGATCCCACATGGGCCAGACAACCACAGTTCTTGATCCTTCCGAAGGCGTTGGTAGTTCCTTCAAGAGAAGCTCCCCAACAGGCTGTACCTTCTCACATAGAACAACAGCACAATCTGATACCCCAACCCCAGGCAACTCAATCTAGTGATCTAGTTCCTGAGATCCTAGAATATAGCTATCTTAACCTCCCTCAAGTCTGCCTGTCCTCAAAGAAGCATGCAGACCCACTACACAAGCCTGCTAAGCTGCCAAGTGGAAGAGGTATGTCCATTACTGCATCCCTAATCACATAGACCTGTTAAGCCTGCATTTAAGGATATTGTCTGCAGAAATCAGGTCTCGATTATCCTTCCATACGCCTTCACTTAGCTGTTATCGCAGCTTACTTGCAGAACAGGAAACACTTTTTTATTCATGACCCCGGTCATCAAGACCTTAATGGAAGGACTCAGGCAAATTACTGCACCTAGGGTACCACCTCCCCTGTCTGGAATAATAGTGTTGTCTTTACCAGATTCATAGGCCCTCGTTTTGAACCTTTACACTCGTGCCCATTACAATTTATTTCCTGTAAAGTTTCTTTCCTTGTCCCCATCACATCTTTAAGGCCTTGTTAGCGGGCTCTCACCCTTGAAGAGTCTTTCTTTCTGGTTCATAACAACAGAATTGTTCTTTGAACCAGCCCTAAATTCCTTCCCAAAGTGGTATCCCCATTCAACCTTAAACTATTGACTCCCTGTTTTCTTTCCACAGCGAGGTTCTGTGGCAGAGAGGATCCTTCACACCCTTGATGCCAAGTGTGACTTCATGTATTACTTTGTTAGAACCAAATCCTTTTGCAAGACTTGGCAACTTTATATTGCTTTCTCCAAGCCATGCAAAGGGCACACTCTTTCAAAGGTGGGCATAGCGAGAATGATTATCAAATTTATCCAAACCTGCAACATTAAAGATAAAAGGAATCTGCCTGCCCCCCAGCCTCATTCCACAAAGTAAAAAGGAGCCACTACGGCTTTACTTGGAAACAAACCCATAGCTGACATGTAAGACCGCTACATGGTCCACTCCACACATATTCATCAAACACTATTGTGTGGATTTCTCCGCACGCCAACAAGCAAGAGTTGGCCAAGCTGTTCTAAGAACTCTGTTTCAGTCCCCTGCAACATCCTGCATCTAGCCACCGCTTATGGGAGGGCCTGCTTTAATAATAATACCGACATTTGTAGAGCGCGAACAGCTACCTCCAGCAGAGGTGTCCCGGCGCTAAAGACAATAGACGCGCGCAGCCATGCCGCACATCGCAAGGACCCTGAGAGCAATTAAACTAGACTGAAAAGCCAAGTTTTTACAGCTTTCCTAAATAGTGGTTCTGACTCAATCAAACGCGTGCGGTTGGGCAGGGCGTTCCAAAGCTTAGACGCCCCCACTGTAAAAGATCTGCCGCCAAGGCGGGCTTTCCTAACTCGCGGAATGCAAAGCAGATTTTGAGAGTTGGACCTCAAAGCGCGATTCTGTTTGTAGATGCATAACCGTTGTCTCAAATAACTGGGGCACTTCCCATGGAATGACCGGAATGCTAAGGTAAGGGCCTTGAACTCAATTCTTTTTGCCACCGGCAGCCAGTGAAGCTCTTTAATGTGCGAAGAGATGTGATGACGCAATGGAACACGTCTAATCAGTCTCGCAGCCGCATTCTGTACCATCTGTAGTTTTTTGATAAGGTACGCTGGCAAACCCAAGTGTAGGCCGTTAGCATAGTCCAGCCTAGATGTCACAGTGGCAT
This sequence comes from Calotriton arnoldi, assembly GCA_963921515.1. NCBI lineage: Eukaryota > Metazoa > Chordata > Amphibia > Caudata > Salamandridae > Calotriton > Calotriton arnoldi. Next base: position 1,839,166 of record CAWUFW010001669.1, on the reverse strand, counting down.
GGACTATGACCCGGCGGTGATCCTCCGGCAGCAAATGTAGGAATTTCCCCAGGTGTTGCAGCTTGCTGAAACTGGAGGCTGTCACTTGCTGTATCTGCGCTGAAAAAGAGATCTGCCTCCCACTTTACTCCCAGATTATTTACTGTGCCTGCTGGAGCGGGCGGGGAACCCATTTCCATTGGCCACCACATATCCGCTGCCGGCGGCTGGATCTTGCCGAAGAACAACACCTTTGTTTTCTCAGCATTGAGTTTAAGTTTGTTGTTATTCATCCAAAGAGCGATGTCCTTCAGGCAGCTTTTAAAATTCTTAAAAGAATCCGCCGATTGATCTTTAAAAGAAAATACCAACTGTGTGTCGTCGGCGTATGATATCGCCTTCACGCCCCAGTTGGCTATTAGTGAGAACAATGGGGCCAGGTATATATTAAAGAGGAGTGGGCTCAACGCCGACCCCTGAGGAACTCCACACCATAAATGTTTGGGTTCGGACTGATGAGGTTGTAGAGAGACCCTTTGAGTGCGATTTATGAGAAAGGACTTTAGCCAGGCAAGGGCTACACCTCCAATGCCAATGTCCTGAAGACGCTGCACCAGCATTAAAGGATCTACCGTATCAAATGCTGCCGACAGATCCAGGAGCACCAGCATAGCTGATGCCCCTGAATCTCTAGCCATCCTCACTGACTGCCACTTCTAGAAGCGCCGTCTCGGTGCTGAAGCCAGCTCGAAACCCATATTGGGTATCATGCAGGATGCCTTGACACTCAATGAACTTGGCCAGTTGTCGCTGCACCATTTTTTCCAGCATTTTTGCCGTTGCTGGTAGCAGTGAGATTGGTCTATAGTTATTCAATTCCCCTGGATCTACACTAGGTTTCTTCAGTGGCAGGAGGATGGCATGCTTCCAAATGTCAGGGAAAATGCCTGAGGTAAGAGATGTATTCCATATGTGGGACAACACATGGATAACAGAGTGCGCCAGCTCCTTCCACATTTTTGGGGGGCAAGGGTCCTCCGGTGACCCTGACTTAGCGTCCCTCCACACGATCGGCACAAAGAGCCGCGGTGGACCGGGGACCGGCTGACAAACAAAGTGCAAGTGCTAAGGTGAGCTGCAGTTAAAAAATGCCACCAGAACGATTTAAAATATCAGCATATGAACAACAAGGAGGAATCATTATACCTCATGACTCGAAAGACTTCGAAGACAGACAAGTTGCAAGCGTCCGAGCCCAGCACTATATGGCATGCAGAGCATGTGAACCTATAGCTTACAAGGTTGTATATATCCATCAACAAGGTTGCCCCCAAAGGATTCGCCTTCCAGGTAGGTATAGCACTTGTTTAATGGTGATAACAGCAGAAAACAGCCAGAACAAAAGTCAGCAATACATGGCCTGATGCGTTTCGGGCTGCCACGCCCTTGTTCACAGGCCTGGCGTAGAGTCGCACATCAAACTTGCAATCACCCGTCAAGGTTTTTTAAATGGTAATGTCCCGCCCTCACTTCCTACGAAGCGCGGGGCTTTATGGTACTTGTGGTGTTGCTAGTCTCTTGCCCCAGTGGGCTTTGATGTTTGCTCGTGTACAGCCTCAAAATTTCACCCCAGTGGGTTGACTTCTATGTCCTGTGCTTGAGTCTGCGGCCGTTACAAAATCACTGATTATGGCCCCACCAGTCCGAATGTGACAACCACTCAGTCACTTCGGATCCGCTTCTTTTCTGCGGCGGGCGTCTCCACGGCTGGACCAGCCGTACAAATCCATCAACAAGGTTGCCCCCAAAGGATTCACCTTCCAGTTAGGTATAGCACTTGTTTAATGGTGATAACAGCGGAAAACAGCCAGAACAAAAGTCAGCAATACATGTCCTGACGCGTTTCGGGCTACCACGCACTTGTTCACAGGCCTGGCGTAGAGTCGCACATCAAAGTTGCAATCACCCGTCAAGGTTTTTATAATGGGAATGTCCCGCCCTCACTTCCTACTCCAGCTACCTAGTTTTGGGCTTGGCAGTTTGTACGTTTTTCTTCAAAGAAGTCTCTCAAGACATGGGATTTGCTGTAACTCCTCCTCTTGCGCATGGAAACTGACTCCCTGTTAGATTGTTTTTTTTTTCCCGTCATCAGGTTCTGATGTGCACAGAGTGGGCTCAGAGTTTGCTGTGTTCGCGACATGGTTCTTGGGTCCTGTTGGCGTTTCTTCTTCAGTTTATTGCATCCGGTTCCTTTGAGCTCTATTACCGACTCTATTTTTGCCAGAAAGCCTTCATGCCTCCAAGATCATAGTCATCATCAAAAAACACTCAGGAGCCTATCCCCTTCGGGGGCCCAACATTGTTTCTGGTTACTGTCGCCCAAGAATGCCCTACTGGTAATTGAACTAATTCCAGTATGCCAAATACCTGTGCACTGACCAACACCAGGTTTGCAATCTCTGCCTCTACCCTGAAGTCACCACTGCCTTCTTGCGCCTCGCATTCCGCTTGAAGAAAAAACTTTGGTACCAGAGGGAATGATGTTGGGCGCACTTCACCAAGCAGCAAGACCTTTCTGAAGGACTTCCCGCCTCTCCCTCCAAGGGAGGAAAGACTTATTGTTGTTTGTGTGTTGTTACCCTGTGTTCATCCCACAGAGATTACTGTTGGAGCTCTGGCACTACAGACACTAAACTTGGCATTGTAAGGGAACTACTGTGAGTAGTCTGAGTATTGGCCCTGCCCTATTCTATAGCCCGTGAGGTAACAGCTGTCTACCGGCCAGGGTCCATAGCCAGTGAGGTAACGGTTATCTGGTCGCTCTTGGTGTCAAGGGGCAGTAACCTGTGGGAATTGTATGATTGCCCAACTACCACTCTGCAAGACACTTATTTTAGTTGATAATTCATTTTCGTTAATTTGATTTTAGCTGTCGGTGCATATCTTGCAGAATGTGCTCCAGGTTGTTCATAGAGAAGGTTACAGACTCCATACTGCCCAGGCAACCAATAATGTTTAGTGGCTTCGCATTTTGTCAGATCGGCCACAAACTACTTTGCTCCTGTATGGTTTGCCTGTAGCGAGGGCAGCATGGACTGACTCTCCCGCACACCCACTCCGTCACCACCGGAAGTTCAACACTGTGTGAGTGGAGTAAGCAAAATGGAAGGGATCTGAAACACACTCTAAACTAACATAATAAATCAAAATAACGAACTAAAATAATCAACTAAAATAACAATGTCTTGCGTAGTGGTAGTTGAGCAACCATACTATCCTCATAGGTTGCTGCCTCTGGACACCAAGAGGTACCAGATAGCCGTTACCTCACGGGCTATGGACCCTGGCGGGGTAGATAGCCGTTATGTCACTGGCTATAGAATAGGGCAGGGCCAATAATCAGACTACTCACAGTAGTTCCCTTACAATGCCAAGTTTAGTGTCTGCTGAGCCAGAGCTCTGGCTGTAACCTCCGTGGGATGCACATGAGGTAACATGCAAACAACAAGTATTTCCTTCCTTGGAGTGAGAGACGGGAAGTCCTTCAGCCAAATCAAAAGCCCACGGCTGGAATGACTATTGGGCACAGTACCCCCCTTGGCGTGTATTACATCACACACGTGAAATGAAGTGCGGGAGTAAACAGTCTCCAAAAGGTCAAGGCGATAGCCGGGCCTAAGAACCAAGGTCCTCCAGCTATTTACCCAGGACTGTGTCCAGTAATGTTGGGTGTCAGCAGAAGGCCGCTAGCACTGAGAACAATCAGAAGCCTAACACTCAGTAGTCACAATATCCAAACTACTGCATCACAAACCAGTGCTGACTAGAATTTTCCCAACCCCCCTCCCCCCAACCCCCCAGTGTATCGAAATTCCAGCGGGCTGGAGTTTCGGAGGCGTGTCCGTGGGATGCTTCTTCAGCGGGATTTCTGAATGCAAAGCACAGATGGTTCCAGAACAAGGGGCTTTATAATCTTGATGGTCAAGATGGCCCCGGGATCTGGAGTCTGATTGTGTAAGGCTCTACAACACATCAGTGGCATAACACAATAGACACGTGTAAGTCCTGCAGAAGTATATATTATGTCCCAGTAGGGGGTAACAGAAAGAACAGGGACACTGCAATCAGGGGGAGAGACAGACATCCCTCATCCTACATGGGCCCCAGGCCAGGTTTGGGGGAGGGAGAAATAAGTGCCACCAGAGGAGACGCCCAGAATAGCGTCTCCAGACGTCCAGTCCCGGAGTCTCACTAGTGTGAAAGGGCGTACTCTGGTAGGGGGTAGCTTGCAACAGTGCCATGACCTGGGGATCCCTGACATGTAGAAGCAACTGGGCTCAGTGGGAGGTGATGGAGGGACTCATTAAATGTCTCCAGGAACGCTTCCAGAAGAGAGGGAAAGTCATAATGTCAGAGAGCAAAATCATCTCCAACATCCGTTGCGAGTTTGATGCCCCCTAGCACAGCCTCCACGGGAGCAAACACTTTTGTGATTCTCAGTATCTCTTTGTTCAAACCCGTGGTGCAGCAGCATCTCATCAACCTCCCATTGGACAGGAGCACCTTTTCAGGCCACAGGTTGATGAGGAATAATTTTACAAAAAAGATATGGAGACTGCCAAATCCATAGGGGTGGGGGTTGGGGGGAGGGTTCCAGGCTGCAACATATAGAGGCTCCTTTCTGAGAAACCAACCTAGAGGTGGGGCTAAGACCACCTCGCCCGAGCAGCCCTACTCATGCCAAATGCAGCAGCAGGCTTGTTACCACCAAGTCACCATGGAATACAATAGGGGATCTTACATAGGGAAGAAGACATTTAGAGGCAAAGGGGGCTTAAACAAGGGGTCAGCCTGAAGGAAGTTGCCCGATTCGGGTCACTGATGACCACCTCTCAGCCTTCCACTAAAATGAAGTCTGACAGACAGTAGAGAATACAAACCAGTAAGAGTTTATTCAGAGTACACTCAGAGCGGAGCCCAATCTGCCCAGTCGCTTAGGAGTGCTGCAGAGGGACTGGCATCAGCAAGCATAACGATACATTATGTACACTTCGAAACCAATGAAAGCACGCCCACCATGGAATTTTCCAGAGGGATGCAGTTGGACGGTAGTTTACAAAGGAGTAAGTCTCGATTCTGAGGCCGGGCACACATTGTCTACTACTCAAGGTCACTCTGCCTGTGCCCGCCACTAGACAAGTGGGAGAAGGCTTACATCTAAAGGAAAGGTATGCGCTAATAAGAACAGTGCATTCATTAGTGGGGTAGAACTCCGCTCCGAAGAAACATAACCTAAAGAAAGCCGTTTCTCGGAAATAGCAAAGAATTAGTTTCGATCATGATACAAAATGGCGCCTATACACAAAATGGCGCAGCAAATGCTAACGTACATAAAACAATGCGAAAACATAATTTTTATTCCAACAAGCCTCTGCCAAGCAGTGATGTTTTCTCCATCCACTCCCCTGATCACACATCAACTTGGTGGGGGGGGGGGGGCCCGACCTCAAGGATGTCAATTTCCACATTCCCATCCATCCCGCCCATATGAAGTACCTTTGCTTTGTAGTAAGTGGACATCACTACCAATTCAAAGTATTCCTCTTTTTGGTCACCGAAAACATAATTTTTATTCCAACAGACCCTCCTTTTAGCATGAGCTAAGTAATTTTGTGTAATAGCAAAAAAGACATATAATTCAACAAATCATGAATACACTTTTAGGAGCACTCCATATTTTCAGCTTCAGGAAGGGAAACGGTGAGGAGGGAGGAAGTCTCAAAAATACCCTCATCTATTTGCATGAGGTCTTCTACTTCCTTTTGAATCATAATTAGGCTTTCCTGTTTTCAGTTTCTATTTTTGGTAAATTCTGGTGGGGTTTTTTCAGTGTTTTCTTGTGATATCAATAACTTTACAAAACTGTGGTTATCAGTGGTTACACATTTTCGCGCCATTAAAAACAACAGAAAGTGTTTTTCCGGTGTTTATGGAACGCTTCGCTTTTATTGCTTGCTTTCTGCACTGATAGTGCATGGTATATAGACAGCGTACCTACTGTGTATGAGGTCCAAATACATTTCTACAAATCAAACTTATTGTAGTACACCATGCAATACTTCAGTGAGTTTTGGGCCATGCGTGCTCGCTCTTTCCTTCCCTTGTAAACTTTTATCTGTGAAAAGGCCCTCTCAACATTGGCACTTGGGACGGGCAACGCCAAAACAGCCAGTACACAATTTGCTAAATCTGGCCACTGACATAGCTTTCCATGCCAATACTGGTGCACCTGAAGATTGCGATTCTCTGGGACAGGTTCTGCAACATATGCGTTGAACTGGGCGCATAAGCCCTCAGAGTTATTGAAGTGGTCAAAAATGAAGCAGTACTTTTCAAAGTCTGGAGAAAATTCCCCTTTACAGAAGGGATCCAGAACTTGTGCAGAGTACCACAATGAGGCTTCATTGACTTCAAATGCCTTGGTTGGTGAAGGGACATTTCTATGCAAGCCATTTCTCATGCATTGTAAAATAAAAATTCCTGAATTGTTCCTCAACATTTCTTTGCTTACCAAGTAGCAAGCATTCGAACATGGAACCCACATGGTATTATTCTTCGAGACCGTCCTTGCATACTTACTAATAACTTGTATTAGAGTTTTTCCTGAAGTGCATTTTTATGTAAAGCATTAGGATAGTGGCTCTTAGGAGTCAGTCTTGGGGTGGGTATCTAATCTTATATCGGGACCTGGAAATGCCTGATACTCGCAGTGGTAACTATGAAGTTTGATTTTGCCAATGCTTTATTGCTAAAATTATTCTTTGACTGTAATACTAAATACTCAGCTATTACAATAACACATTTTGGAAAAATCATTAATGCTCTTTATTGTCTTACACAGTCTCTAGAGTTGGGCCTTCTATTACAGTGGGTTATGAAGGGAGTGATGTGTATTTCTGTAAACACTGTAGGCATGCTACATTGTTATATTTAGAAATTTGCTGCCACTTAATGATGACACCTACCGTTTACACTCTTAAACATACAACTGCACTCTGAAGTTTAATGTTGGGAAGGGGAGGGTTTTGGGAACTGGAAAACACAATTCAAATGCCTAGTCAGGGGTTGTAGATGCTATATAAATACAATTGAAAAAAAAATATATATATATATTCCTCATGTTTGCCTTCCTCCCATCTGTGCTGCTGTCCGAGAACAAAAACAACTTAAATTATCTATGTATTTAATGTAAAGGCAGTGGGGCAGGAGTAATTGCATGGGCTGATTCGCTAGTGTAAGGGGACTTCTCTCAGGGATTGGAGGGGGAGGAGGGAGCAGGCTGTCTGGTTCGAGTTTGGGCTTGCCAGGTAGGTCACTTCCCCGCCACACAGCTCCGCCTGTGGTGTCCTGCCCGTTGCTGCTGCTGGTAAGCTCGCCCCTCTGCTTGTGGCCTCGGTGCCCGTTTTCCTTCTGTTTCCCCTCGCTGCCCCCATTGAACTGTGTCCTTTTTTCCTTCTGTTTCCCCTCGCTGCCCCCATTGAACTGTGTCCATTTTTCCTTCTGTTTCCCCTCGCTGCCCCCATTTTCCCTGTGTCCATTTTTCCTTCTGTTTCCCCTCGCTGCCCCCATTTTCCCTGTGTCCATTTTTCCTTCTGTTTCCCCTCGCTGCCCCCATTTTCCCTGTGTCCATTTTTCCTTCTGTTTCCCCTCGCTGCCCCCATTGAACTGTGTCCATTTTTCCTTCTGTTTCCCCTCGCTGCCCCCATTGAACTGTGTCCATTTTTCCTTCTGTTTCCCCTCGCTGCCCCCATTGAACTGTGTCCATTTTTCCTTCTGTTTCCCCTCGCTGCCCCCATTTTCCCTGTGTCCATTTTTCCTTCTGTTTCCCCTCGCTGCCCCCATTGAACTGTGTCCTTTTTTCCTTCTGTTTCCCCTCGCTGCCCCCATTGAACTGTGTCCTTTTTTCCTTCTGTTTCCCCTCGCTGCCCCCATTGAACTGTCCTTTTTTCCTTCTGTTTCCCCTCGCTGCCCCCATTGAACTGTCCTTTTTTCCTTCTGTTCCCCTCGCTGCCCCCATTGAACTGTCCTTTTTTCCTTCTTTTTCCCCTCGCTGCCCCCATTGAACTGTGTCCTTTTTTCCTTCTGTTTCCCCTCGCTGCCCCCATTGAACTGTGTCCTTTTTTCCTTCTGTTTCCCCTCGCTGCCCCCATTGAACTGTGTCCTTTTTTCCTTCTGTTTCCCCTCGTTACCCCCATTGAACTGTGCCCATTTTGCCTTCTGTTTCCCCTCGTTGCCTCTCTCCACTCCCGCCGCTGCGTCCCCTGCGGCCCCGCCCCCCTGACTGCCCATTCGCTGCCCCTGCCTCCTCCCTCCCACCTCCCCATATATGGCATCCGCTGCGCGGTGAGGAGAGCGACCCTTGATCTTGCCAGGTAGGTCGCTCCCCCGCCACACAGCTCCGCCTGTGGTGTCCTGCCCGCTGCTGGTAAGCTCGCCCCTCTGCTTGTGGCCTCGGTGCCCGTTTTCCTTCTGTTTCCCCTCGCTGCCCACATTGAACTGTGTCCTTTTTTCCTTCTGTTTCCCCTCGCTGCCCCCATTGAACTGTCCTTTTTTCCTTCTGTTTCCCCTCGCTGCCCCCATTGAACTGTCCATTTTTCCTTCTGTTTCCCCTCGCTGCCCCCATTGCACTGTCCTTTTTTCCTTCTGTTTCCCCTCGCTGCCCCCATTTTCCCTGTGTCCATTTTTCCTTCTGTTTCCCCTCGCTGCCCCCATTGAACTGTGTCCTTTTTTCCTTCTGTTTCCCCTCGCTGCCCCCATTGAACTGTGTCCTTTTTTCCTTCTGTTTCCCCTCGCTGCCCCCATTGAACTGTCCTTTTTTCCTTCTGTTTCCCCTCGCTGCCCCCATTGAACTGTGTCCTTTTTTCCTTCTGTTTCCCCTCGCTGCCCCCATTGAACTGTGTCCTTTTTTCCTTCTGTTTCCCCTCGCTGCCCCCATTGAACTGTCCTTTTTTCCTTCCGTTTCCCCTCGCTGCCCCCATTGAACTGTCCTTTTTTCCTTCTGTTTCCCCTCGCTGCCCCCATTGAACTGTGTCCTTTTTTCCTTCTGTTTCCCCTCGCTGCCCCCATTGAACTGTGTCCTTTTTTCCTTCTGTTTCCCCTCGCTGCCCCCATTGAACTGTCCTTTTTTCCTTCTGTTTCCCCTCGCTGCCCCCATTGAACTGTCCTTTTTTCCTTCTGTTGCCCCCATTGAACTGTGCCCATTTTGCCTTCTGTACCCCTCGTTGCCTCTCTCCACTCCCGCCGCTGCGTCCCCTGCGGCCCCGCCCCCCTGACTGCCCATTCGCTGCCCCTGCCTCCTCCCTCCCACCTCCCCATATATGGCGGCTGCTGCGCGGCGGGCGCGCCTAAGGCAAGCCTGTCTGCGCCCGTCCGCGCCTGGACCGCGCCCAGCGCCAGAACCCCTGGGCCGTGCGCCCCCTGCACCAGCCTCGAGGACCGACGCCGATACGATGCCACCACACTCCACGCTCTCAACCCCGGACGGACGCACAACTGCTTCAAGGCCGCCCCGAAACGCACCCATGGTCCCTTCACCTGCCGGAACTGCAGCTACACCAGCCTCAGAGCCACCGAGGCGCCCGCCAAGAAGGACTTCAACCACCTCCGATGCATCCTACTGAACACCCGCTCCGCACGCAAACACGCCGTCGAGCTCTGGGACCTGCTCGACACATCATCACCAGACGTCGCCTTCCTGACAGAGACCTGGATGAACGACTCCTCCGCCCCCGACATCGCCATAGCCATCCCAGACGGCTATAAGATCACCCGCAGAGACCGCGTCAACGCAGTAGGAGGAGGAATCGCCATCGTCCACAAGAACACCATCAGGGTCTCGACCAGCACCGACGACACTCAGCACCGCCTGTAGGAAAGTGGCTCTGTATATACTGTACCCAAGTAAGGTTCAGGGTGTACAGAGTCCACAGTCCCCAGAGGGTTGACAGAGGCTAAAGTTAGATATAACCTTACTCTCCAAAGTGGTAGCTTGGTCGAGCAGTAAGGCAGTATCAGAGGACAGTGTAAAGCATTTGTTGTACACACTCAGTCAGCAAATGAAGCCACACACTCAAGAACTGAACTCTAGGCCAATGGGTTGTATATAAAAAAATATATGCTTGTTTTATTTTAGAACCAACAATAGGATCAAAATATACTTTCTCAGTATGAGATGCTTTGGTTATTCACCTTACAGATAGGCAGTAGACCTTTTTGATAGTGGTTATCACAGTTGGTGCAAGAGGCAACACAGGGTCAAATTCAATGCAACATTGAGCTCAATGGAAAATTATACTTAATTACAATTGATTACTTTGCAGAGCACTTTTCTAACCACAGGACTGGATCCTGGATTCAGTCCTGGGACACTTCCTGTAAACAGGTAAGAAAAAGCGTTTTGGTTATTGTAGTGATTTTTGAAGAATATTACTATATTTCAAAAGCTGACACTTAGAAACTTTTCTGGGTAAAATTACCCATGTTATCCTATGAAAGGAAATACAGTGTGCAAGCAAAGTATGTTTACGTTACTTTTGTAATCCAGTGCTGGACTCCTAGGTTCAGCACTGGGACATTTACTTAAAACAGGTAAGTAATTACGTTTTTGTAGTTTGTTCGATTTTTAAAGAATATTTGTAAAATACAGAAATCGACACTTAGAAGAAATTTCACAGAAAACCAGTCAATGGATCCCTATGAAAGAAAAGTGAGTTAACGGTAAGTAACGTTGCGATTACTTTTTAGGGCCAGTGTTGGGCACTCGGGTCCAGCACTGAGGCCCCTCCTAATACTAGGTGAGTATTTTCGTTTTCGTGACTCGGTTGATTTTTGGTGAATATTCTAAAGTTTCAGAACTCCACACTTAGAAGAAATTTCGCAGAAAACCAGTCAATGGAACCCTATGGAAGAAAAGTGAGTTATCGGATTTCGGGTAAGTACTTGACTGGCAGGGTTAAGGTTCTGGGTAAGACTCAGGGGTCCCCCAGGATCAGGTAAGTACAGTTTTTACACCCTCAGCGGCACAGGGGCGGCCGGGTGCAGAGTGAGAAGGCCCAATGTTATCCTATGGCAGGCGGGGGCCCCGGGTTGGTGGCTGCTGGCAAGCAGGCCACGCGACTGTGGGAGCTGGGCTCCTGGTCACTTGCTCAGGGCAAGTAGGGAAGTAGGTTAGGATAGAGGTTGTACTTCCAGGGGCACTCGGGCGGCTGGGTGCAGGGTGCTTTTGAGCCGTCGGGCGCTCAATGTTAAACAATAGAGGTCGTGAAAGGTGAAGAAAGGCTGCAGGCTCGGGGACGGTGATTCTTCAGGGACGACCAACACTTCAGGAGGTAAGTTGGGGTCTTGGAGGATAGGTAGACACCCAGGAGTTGGGCACAGGGGGCCGTGGGGCGCCGGTTGCAGGGGTGTCTTTTGAGGTCGGGAAATCTTACCCCCTGCTGGTCGCGGTTGGAGGGGTCCCTTGTCCTGAGGCTGCAGGCGTCGTCTGGGTTGTCGAGGAGGGTCCTTGGCCACTGGATTCCAGGTCAGAATCGCCGGGGGGACGTCCTCGAGGTCTTTGGTCACTCAGGCACAGGCTGGACTCGGCGGGTGCAGAGTGTGCAGGTTTCGCGGCTCCGTGCCAGGGCCGGGTCTTTGGTAGGTTTTCTTTTGAGCAGTACCACTGCTCGTGGGAGTCCCTGGGTCGAAGGCTGTAGCACAGAAGTCAGGTCCTCCGGGGTTTGTGAGGTTGCTGAGGCCGGGATTCCGCAGGAGCAGGTTCAGAGGTCGACAGGCCGGTAGGGCTGGGGCCAAGTCAGTTGTTGTCGCCTCCTTTTTAGCAGCTGCACGGCTGGTCTTCTTGCTTCGTCTTCTCTTCTTGTTTTCGGATTTGGGAACTCCGGAAGGAAGGTTCAGGGAGCCCCTAAATACTAAATTTAGGGGTGGTTACAGGTAGGTAAGGGCAGGGACCAATGGGTCCCTTCCCTGGGGTGGGTACACCCCCTATTCTGTTCCTCTCCAGTGGGAGGGGGCAGGAGCCTGTCCCTGGTTGGCCAGGTCCCCCCATCCTCAAGATGGCGGGGACTCGAGTTTGTGCTTCACCTCGCCTCCCCCACCTTAGGGGTGGAGTTGGCAGAGGTGGGCACAACCCATTTCCTGCTTCTGGTTTTCCCGCCGGTTCTCCCGCCAGGAGTGGGGTAGAACCAGTGGGGACCAGTTTGCTGGAAGCAGCAAATGGTCTGGGGAAACTCCAAAGGCGGCAGGCCTTTGAAGCTCCCCCTGCCCATCCTGGGGAGGAGGCTTTGGCACCTCGTCCCGGGATGTGCATTGTTTCAGGCCCCTGAGAGCAGAGGCTCTCGACCCAGGGGTCCAGAAACATGTCTGGTGGTGGCAGCCTGGGCAGCCACTCAGTCTGGACACTGGAGGTCGGGTTGGTTTCAGGGGGCATCTCTAAGATGCCCTCTGGAGTGCGTTTACATTAAATCCCACACTGGCATCAGTGGGGGTTTAATGTGCTGAGAAGTTTGATACCAAACTTCTTAGTCTTCAGTGGGGCCATTATGGTGCTGTGGAGTTCGTAATGACAGACTCCCAGCACCATATACTCTTAATGGCAGCACTGCACTTACAATGCCCAAGAATGGACTTGGGCACTGTAGGGGCACAGGGCTCATGCCTCTATGCCCTCACCACTGGCATAGTGCACCCAGCTAGAGGGGTGGCTGACCTAGGCCAGGGCAGTGGCTTGTAGGCATGGCACACAGGGATGTGAGCCATGTCGACTCTTCACTTTTGTTCTGCACCAAGACACGCAGCCTGCAAAGGCAGTGTGTGTGTGTGTGTAAAGGTGCAGGGTCCCTAAGGGTGGCACAACAAGTGCTGCAGCCCTTAGGGGCCTTCCCTGGTCACAGTGCCCTGGGTACCCATGGTACCATTTACCAGGGGCTGACCTGTGGCCAGGGATGTCAATTGGGTGTAGGTATCAATGCAATTTTAGGGAAGGAACACAGGCCCTGGGTACCTGGTTGGCAGGAGCCCAGGGCACACTCAGTCAAAGTACATCAGCCATTCAGCAAAAAGTGGGGGCATACCATGTAAGAAAGATGGCACTTTCTCACACCGCCGAACACATGCACTTCCAGATCCACACGGACCCCAACACCACCCTTAGAGGCACCCTTGTCTACAGACCCCCTGGGCCCCGACCCCAGTTCAGCGACTCCATCGCCGACTTCATCAGCACGCACGCCCTGACCTCTACCGACTACATCCTCCTCGGAGACCTGAACTTTCACCTGGAGAACAACTACGACAGCAACTCCACCACCCTGATCGACAACCTTGCCAACCTCGGTCTGAGCCAGCTCGTCACAACACCGACCCATTCCGCCGGCCACACGCTTGACCCCATCTTCTCCTCAAGCTCCCACGTCTCCTTCAGCCACACCACGGAACTCCTCTGGACCGACCACCGCTGCATCCATTTCACCTTCCAGAAACCCACCACACACCACCGCACCCAACAGATCCCACGCCGCTGCTGGAGCAAAGTCACCGAAGACCAACTATGGGCAACCCTCGCTCTCAGCCCTCCCTCTGACCCATCCAACACCGACGACGCTGCCTGCAACCTCAGACGATGGATGGACGACTGTGCCAACCCCCTCGCCCCGCTGAAAAAACTCACCTACAGTGACACCACCAAATGAGCCAGCTGGTTCACCTCGGAACTCCTGGCGTCCAAGCGTACCTGCCGGAAACTAGAGAAGAAATGGCACAGTGATGAGACACCGGACAGCCACGCAGCCCACAAAGACGCCATCCGTAACCACCACCACCTCATCAAGTCCGCCAAGAGAATCTCCTTCAAAGACCGCCTCGACAACAACGCACACAACAGCAAGGAGCTTTTCAACATCGTGAAGGAACTCTCCAACCCCAGCTCCAACACCAACGACATCCCGCCGTCGCAACCCCTGTGCGATTCCCTCGCCACCTTCTTCCACCGCAAGATCGCCGACATCCACGACAGCTTCAACACCCAGACAGCCCCAACTAAGATCGATGCACCAGACCCGCCGGACACCATCGACCACGACCCCCTGCCAGCCTGGGCCAGCGTGAACATCGAGGACACCATCAAGACCATGAGCACAATACACTCCGGCTCCCCGTCGGACCCTTTCCCGCACCACATCTTCAACAAAGCCAGCAGCTCCATCGCACCCCACCTGTGCAACATCATCAATCTCTCCTTCGAGACCGCAACCTTCCCAGAGAGCTGGAAACACGCAGAGATCAACGCCCTACTCAAAAAACCCAAGGCGGACCCGAGAGACCTCAAGAACTTCCGGCCCATCTCCCTGCTTCCGTTCCCAGCCAAGGTCATCGAGAAGATCGTCAACAAACAGCTAACCCGATACCTCGAAGAAAACAGCATCCTGGACCCATCCCATTCGGGGTTCCGCAGCAACCACAGCACTGAGACTGCCCTCATCGCCGCCACCGACGACATCAGGATCCTGCTGGACTACGGTGAGACCGCAGCCCTCATCCTGCTGGACCTCTCCGCCGCCTTCGACACTGTCTGCCACCGCACTCTACGCGCACGCCTCCACGACGCAGGGATCCGAGACAAGGCCCTGGAATGGGCCATCTCCTTCCTCACCGGCAGAACCCAGAGAGTCCGCCTCCCACCATTCCGAAGCCTCCGAGATCATCTGCGGCGTACCCCAGGGATCGTCCCTCAGCCCAACACTGTTCAACATCTACATGGCCCCGCTTGCACGCATCGCCAGACAGCACGACCTCAACATAATCTCCTACGCCGACGACACTCAACTGATCCTCTCCCTCACCAAGGACCCCCTCGCCGCCAAATCCAACCTCCATGAAGGAATGAAGGCCGTCGCCGATTGGATGAAGATCAGCCGACTAAAACTGAACACGGAGAAGACAGAGGTCCTCATCCTCGGCTCCAACCCCTCAGCCTGGGACGACTCCTGGTGGCCAACGACGCTGGGAGCAGCCCCGACACCCACCGACCACGCACGCAACCTGGGAGTCCTCCTCGACTCAACGCTCTCCATGGCCAAGCAAGTCAACGCAGTCTCATCCTCCTGCTTCAACACCCTCCGCATGCTTTGCAAGATCTACAGGTGGATCCCGACAGACACAAGAAGAACAGTCACCCAGGCCCTCGTCAGTAGCAGACTTGACTATGGGAACGCCCTCTACGCGGGAGCCCCGGCCAAGCTCATCAAGCGACTGCAACGCATACAAAACGCCTCCGCATGCCTGATCCTCGATGTACCACGCCACAGCCACATCACCCCCCACCTGAGGAACCTGCACTGGCTCCCCGTCGACAGGAGAATCTCCTTCAAACTCCTCATCCACGCACACAAGGCACTCCACAAGACTGGCCCAGCCTACCTCAACAGACGACTCCTCTTCTACGTCCCCAACCGCCAACTCCGCTCCGCCGACCTCTCCCTCGCCACCGTCCCTCGCATTCGAAGAACTACCACCGGCGGCAGATCCTTCTCCCACCTCGCCGCCAAGACCTGGAACACCCTTCCACTAAGCCTACGACAGACCCAAGACCTGCTGACCTTCAGGAGGCTACTCAAGACCTGGTTGTTCGACCAGTAGCAGCATCCCCCCCCCCCTTTTTTCTCCCCAGCGCCTTGAGACCCTCACGGGTAAGTAGTGCGCTTTACAAATTCTGTGATTGATTGATTGATTGGGTTTAAGCGCCGTTGGGGTAGCATGGGTTACAGTATGTACTTCGTACTGCGAGCCAGCTGTTTTTACTATTGATTTCCCTGAAAATGCCACACGCATTAAATACAGTAATCACGCACAAATGTGCCCTGCCTGGTAAAAAAAAACGCTGGGGAATCCAGGTGCCTGCCCGTATGGAGGGGATGTGTGCTAGCAAATACACTTGGGGCGCAGCATGCGATCCTGGCCAGGCAGTATCCACACACCTGGTCAAGGCAGCCTGCCCGCTGCAGACACTCAGGGTAAAAGGGCACCAAAGAAGATTGCAATATGGCAGTGGTGGTGAGAATTGGAGTCGGGGGTACATTGTGTAATGTAACTGGTGCTCGTGTAAAGCGCTCCCATACCTTCAAGTCGAGTTTGCATCGTATGAAACGTTGGTTCGATGGTGGTGAGATTGAGATATTACAACACCCGGTAAATACGGACACCCTAGGGTTGTTCAAGTTTTCAATTAGAAAATGGGGACTAATTTGTGGAATTCAGCACTTACTGTACCAAATTGTGGATGTTGTCAGTATTTAACAGGTCTTTTTCACAAGTATATTATCGCAGACCATTAGATAATACTAAAACTAAATGTGCCACATAAATAATGTGCCTTATCTTGCCACATAAATAATGTATTCCACCCTGCCGGTTCAGTCATCCCTTGGCGCAAAATTATAGTGGTCCTGAGCATAATAATGAGATAATATTATTTAGTATGACTTTTGGTTAAACAATATTCTTAAGCAGCAATACCTTAGAAAGGAGATAGGAAGAGAGGGTCTGCCTGTGCGTTGCAAAATCAAAGTGTGTGACCTTTCTAGTAGTGTCAAGTTTAAAAGTGGGTTGAAAATAAGGATGCCAGAGACACAACAAAGGAGACAAGTAGGGAAAGTTAAATATATCAGGAGTGCCCCTTGACAAAATGACCTTTTAGCACATTTTCATGGAAATTGTGTTTTAAAATGCACTGTTTGCCACATTTTACAGTTTTATTCACAGCAAACCCCAGTGCAAATCTGACTCACTCGCTTGCTGGAATTCCGGACAACCTTTACACCGCACCACTTTCTACGATCACTAACAGAAACTGGTGAGCAGGTAGGGCAAGGGCAGTGTGTGAGCAGAGAGGGCAATGCGTGCAAAGGGAACAGGAGCAGAAATGTAAAAATTAAAGGCATTGCCCACTCTTGAAATGTGGCTGAGCCCGCAGCACTCCTGTCCTACCTGCGATTCTTCTCACTTTATGTTCAGGTGCACATGCAGCTTCCTTGCTTGCGGCATAGCATCAGGTGAGTGCATCTGGTTGATTAATGACGTAAATGTTATTATCGATAATCATCACGACCCCCATCCTCATTACAATACTTGAAAATAATACTAATACCACTTAAAGGACAGAGGGACGCTCACCTAAATAGTACAAATTTTATCGACCTCAGAATGGTGTATGGCAGAGTATACCCTGTCCGTCACCGATGTACTGGCCTCTTGGGAAATATGTTCTATTTTGTATACTAATTGCATCTAGGCAATTTCATGCACCTGTGTTAGAAATGCGGCACTGTTGTCTGCCAGTAACTAACGTGACTGACTTGGACTTTTAGAGGCAGTAATCTGCCTCAAAACCTCAAGATTGCCACATTGCTCAGTCCTCCTCTGTTAGCTAATTTGCTGTGTCTGCACCCTGGTCTATGCAGGAGGGTCATCCACTCGCCAAGCTATTTTACCGGCCAAAACATGCCGACACTGCTGAAGAACTCTCCTCCGGTTGCTTGGGATTACGATGCGAAGCTTGAATGCTTGTTTGTTTCCACAATGATCGGACCACAAATGTAAGCGCCTCACAGTCTCCTGGAACAAGGCAGTCTCCCTAAATCCGACTCACCCTCCGTGCGAAGACCATAGATAGCCGCAAAATGGCTTCAGATATCACTGTACGTAATGACCACCAAACTCAACAAAATAGCTGAAAATCTAGAGTAATACGAAAGCGCGCTTGGTTAATTAGGTATATAGGAGACTACCCTTACCTTGCATTACCTCTCCAAATTGTTTTTCTAATCTACGGCTTGCAGTGAGGCTGGTGCCCAGGAGCAGGAGCGCAACATTAGCATTGGCTTTTTCAGAGGCCATTATTGGGGAGACAATCGCCCTTCACACACATTATGCCTACCAAGCCGATGAGGGTGCCTGACGTTAGTGTAGGTCTATTAATGCACCACCGCCACTGAACAAGGCCCCACCCACCACCTTTCCCCATAAAACAGCTCCATTGCAGAACTTATCTGCTGGGTCTTGGAGCAATGGCGGTCGTTGTCTCCTTCATCTGCAGTTTCGTGAGGTGTGTGGGGCCAGACATAATCACACAGCCATTACAATAGGACCTGACCCCGCCCACCAACCTTGCCAACCAATGGGTCTCCCCTAATTTAATGGGGGTGACTCATATTGTTCCCCGCTATTTGTTTCTTCCAGATTGCAGTTTTCAGTACAGCGCTGTTTTCTACTGCTTTGGCTCCCTCAAGTGGCCAAGCAGTGCAAATGTTAAAATTCAGCTATACTCAGTTTAAACCGGGTCAGCTGATTTTCAGCCGGTAGGGTACGTCGGGCACATTCGGGTTTAACCGATTTCCGGACAGCCTAATCATAATTGTTGCATTAGTATCATGAATTGATATTCTCTTAGGAGCGAGAAGAGTGGTACAATAAGAGCAACATAAGGGAAGACACATGACCAGGACACAGCAAGAAATCAAAATCACAATGAAATAGATCACCTTTTCAAGGATCCAACTCCATCCACCAAACAAGGACCAACTCCAGTTCCCACTCTCCATTCCTTTAACATTTTCTAGGATGTCTAAAATGTGTTGGGTAATGTTCTTTTCCATATTAGTGATCCCGACTACACACTGGTCTCCTACTACTGCGCACACACCACCGCTCTTAGCTAGGATGAAATCAACAGCATATCTAGTTTGCTCGGAATATATCCGCATACTTTCCAATTGGGTGGTGATGTCACGCAGAGCCGCTACTGTGGTGTTAGACAGTATCTGCAGCTTACATCCGAAATATTCTCTAGCCTTCTCACCCCTGGCCATTGCAGTACCACCAAAAGTAATAATGGAAGAGAGAATATACCCAAAAGTGATACCATTACTATAATTATTGACTTCAAGGTCTGTCACCCCTTTGCAAAATTCCTTTGTCAGTGTTCTTTTAACCCATCTGACTTTAGGCTTCGCATTTTTGCATGGCACGCCTAGAGGCAACACCATCCCAAGGGCCACATCATTTGTACCATTATGCATATTGGAATAAGTCCCATTAGATAAAAAGAAAAATCCTGGGTGCGCATAAATGTGTCTATCATAATCTACAGCAGCATACCTAGAATTCTATCCAACAGTACGAGGGTCCTTCGGATCTACCATAGAATACGTGCCCTTACGCAGAATCATCCCTGAGCAGTTAACATACAGGACAAGGTCAGTAAAATTAATAGTTGGGCAACATGCAGAGTAATACCCAGCCTCTCGGGGAACTGTCAGTTCTTTGTAATGCCAACCCGCCAGTGTTACATTCTGTTTCTCCATATAGAAATTATCACAATAAGTATTGTTACATCCTGGATAACCTATACCTTGTGGTTTTCGATGATATAGACATGGGCCTGGATAACCAAACCCAAATACTCCTTGTACTTCTACGAAATCAGGGGGCCCGAGTATAAATGTAATTAACTAGTGACAATGGATATGCAGTCCATAAGCTAGTAACAGACTCAGTAGGGTAGCAAGCAGTACCTTCTCCAAAAAACCTTTTATATGTGTCTAGAAACACATTACTCGGGGCTATCCTTTTCATGCGAACTTGAGAAACAACCTTATTGTTAATACATGATGGTGCATTTTGATCTCGTTCCAAAACCCAGGACACCCAACCAGAATCAATAGCAGCAAAACCACAAGAACACACAATATATTTTTCTTCGTAGACCAGGCTATACGTGTATGAACAGGGGGAATCACTGGCTGCTCTTCGTCAGCAACCATCCTGCCAAAGGGATGCATAGTAGACGATAAAACAAAGGGGGAAGGGGCCAAAATGCCAGCAAGAAAATTATACAAGTTTCCAGTGTCAGCCAGAGCCTCACTGGTACAGGCTCCTATTGTCCATCAAAACGTTGGTGCTCTTGAGCACTGGCGGTGGAGCATGCTCTGTCCTAAGCTCAGGTTCCCACGTCGACAAGGATAATGTACCCCCAAGGGGATACCTTCAATCTATCCTGTCCAATGTTCAAACAGTGCACAAATCTCACATCACCCTAAACTAACTTTTTTGGTACGATAGCAAAGTACACCTAACTTACACAGTCCATCCCTGACTAATCTGACTTCTCGTTGGTGCACTGTTCCTCAGCCGAGGACGCAAATTGTACCTGGCGACTCCAGGCACAGAGGGATCAATGAAAAGAGGCTCCTGGATAGCCTGTATTTCTGGAGGTATTGCTGCATTCAACACTTCATCATTTTCCTCATCCGTTTTGGTCCAGGTCAGCTTGGCGTCACTAAAGGGGACAAACTGAGGCACGAGCTCGCACTCAGAATCCCCTACTCCATCCCTCACCCACTGATCGTAGGGCAAGGGTAGAGGTATCCTGCGGCAGTGAGTCGCATGAACCCAGTTCTTTCGACTATCGACAGCTGTCCGTGTAGCCAGGGGGACCTGCTTCGGCCCCTTCCACCGCAGCTCCAAACTCTTTTTTCGCTGAAAATTGCGTATGAGCACAAAATCTCCAGGCTGAATATCGTGTCTGGTCCCCTCTGGTGTAGCTGGTAGGGCTTCCCGGACCTGTTGGTCTGGAGGTAGAGCTTTTAGCTGTGCAGCTGCCCGTTTATGAAACGATCTCCCACCCAATCTTAGACAAATAGAAGAATTCTCACACTTCAGGAAGAAGCTTAAAACTTGGCTCTTCCCTAGGGTGTAATGCGGTACAGTCTTCTTTTTGGTAAATACTTGCATACTGGGGAGCTAATCCTAGCGCCAGGATACCCGTGGGGTGATAGTGCGCTTTAGAAGTCTGCAATACAATACAATACAATAGAACGCAAATTTTCAGTTAACTGGCAAAGGTAGTCGATCAACAATGGATACTCAATATCAGCAAACCGTCGAGGATGCGGGACGCCCCAAACATTTGCCGGGCGTCCAAACACGACCTCATACGGTGACAATCCTATCCTAGAATGTGCTGTTCTTGTCGACAAAAGAGCTAATGGTAAAGCGTCTGGCCACTGTAGCCCTGTAGTCTCCTGAATCTTTGCCAATTTCAGTTTGAGAGTACCATTGTACTTCTCAACCAAACCTGTTGACTGCTGGTGGTTAGCAGCGTGAAACTTCTGCTTTATGTGCAAACCATCACAAATTAACTGAATTACCATGGCATTAAAATGACTTCCGTTATCACTCCAAATCAAACGGGGCAAGCCGAAACAAGGAAAGAACTCCTTCAGGAGTACCTCTGCAGTCGTAACGGCTATAGTGGGATAAGCCTCAACCCATTTACTGAACGCACAAACAACCACTAACACATACTTCAAATTGTTGCATCTATCTGACTCTATATAGTCCATCTGGAGGACCTCAAAAGGGAAAGTGGGTGGCGCAAAGTTACCCGGGTGGTGTAGGGGTAACTTTTCCAGGATCGTGCATCATGCACACCATGCAATATTTCACTAAATGGGTTGCTGTCATAGGAATGTTATCATTGTGCCATACAGGGTCTAACAACTTGCAAATACCCTTAGCACTAATATGGACTGGACCATGGGCCATTGTGATGACAGGAAAAACATATGCGTCTGGCAACATCCATCTCTGCTTCCCTGACTTGTCAATCCAGCATCCCTCATCGTTCAATTGTGCTGTACTTTCTCGCCACATTGGTAATTCCTCTATGGTGGCCTCACTTTGTATCTCTTTCACATTCTCAAGTGTATCCTCAAACATGGTAACTTCAGGCATCCACCTAGCGGGACCTGCTACAAACATTCTTTTCATTTTTGTCCGGGCTGTTTCCTTAGCTGTCTGATCTGTAAACGCATTTCCCCTTCCTACATAGTCAGTGACTTTCCGGTGGGCACTACATTTTACTATAGCCAATTTCTTTGGGCGTGTCAAAGCAGACAAAAGCCTCAGTATAAGGTGCCCATGTTGAATCTTGGTGCAATGTGAAAAAAGAAACCCTCTCAGCCCAGAGTCGCCCAAAGTTATGTGCGACTCTGAAGGCGTACTGGCTGTCGGTATAAATATTGACAACCAGTCCCTCACTCAGTTCGCAAGCTCGTATTAAGGCAACAAGCTCAGCAGCTTGGGCCGATTGATAGGGAACTCGTGATGTCTCAACTACTGTACGCAGCGTGGTGATAGCATACGCAGCAGTTGTAGTGCAATCTGGTAATTTAAAACAAGACCCATCGATATATAGTTCCCCTTGTGGGTCAGATAAGGGAACATCAGTCAAGTCTACCCGTCCTTTCGTCGCTTCTTCCGTCCGGAAGATACAATCATGTTTATCAATCTCATCATTCTCAGAAAGGAGGGGCAGTAACGTGGCTGGATTCAGAGTGGCACATCTTTTAATCCTGATGTGTTTGGCAAGCAATGTTAATTCATAGCCAGTCAGACGTGCACTGGTGAGGTGCTGTGTCTTAGTCTTATTCAGAAGTGTATCCACAGCATGGGGTACCATGACAGTGGGATCAGTATCAAGTACGAGTCCAGCCGATTGTCTGATCGAAACTGCCACAGCCGCGACCGCTCTTAGACAGCTCGGGAGGGCTTTTGCGACAGGGTCCAGAACAGCAGAGAAATAAGCACACGGCCGTTGCTTATCTCCAAATTTTTGTGTTAAAACAGAAAGCGCGCAACCAGCCATCTCATGGACAAACAATACAAACGATTTATTATAATCGGGGGGGCCAAGTACTGGAGCTAAACAAAGCGCAGGTTTTAATTGCTCAAAAGACTGCTGACATTCAGGCGTTCAAGGCAGGCGCTCATGCACATCTTTAATGGTTAGTGCAAGCAAGGGTTTGATTAGTAGCGAGTAGTTAGGTATCCACTGGCGACAGTAGGAAGTGATACCTATAAAACCGCGCACATCTTTCTGAGCTTGTGGAACGGGCATTTTAACAATGGTACTGATGCGCTCCGGGGTCAGTCTCCTACCCTCCTTCGACAGTAGGTGACCTAAATAGGAAACCTCCTGTCGACAATATTGAAATTTAGAAAGGGACACCGTATGTCCATGTTGGGCCAAATGTAACAACAATTTAACTGTACTGTCTTTGCAACCTTGTTCCGTGTCAGAAGCGATGAGCAAGTCATCGACATACTGCACCAATACATTACCTGAGGGAAGCGAAAGGGAATCCAATTGGGACTTTAAAGCCTGACTATAAATACTTGGACTCTCAGTATAGCCCCGAGGAGCTCGACAGAACCTAAAGCTTCTTCCAACTAGTGTAAACCCGAATAAGTACCTGCTATCTGGATGAATAGGAATACTAAAGAAAGCATTTTTCAATCAATGACAGAGAAGAATTTAGCAGTAGAAGGAATCTTTGTCAAAAGAGTAGTGATGTCAGGGACCACTGGGAACCTATTTTATTAACTTTGCGCAAATCAATCACAAAACGGTAAACATCCTCATGGTCATCAAGGGAACCAGAGTGTGTCCGTTTAAGAATTGGAAGGATAGGGCTATTACAAACATTAGCAGTCGTCTCTTCAACCACTCCCTTCTTAATCAAATCCTGAATAATTTGCAATAGGGCTCGCTCTCCTGCCTGTGGTATTTTATACTGAGGGATACGGGGTAAGATAGCACCATCCTTAACCTGTATTGAGACTGGAGGTATCTGCAGCAGTCCCACGTCTGTATCACCTGTTGCCCACAAAGAGGGTGGCACAGCAGCAAACTCAACATGAAGAGGCGCATCTTTGGACAAACACTGCTTAGCATGTACCACATCTGGACCCATTGTCATAAAACACCTGCCGAGGAACAATAAATAGCAGCATGCAATTTCTTCAGCAAATCCAAACCCATCAAATTTTCACCACAGCTGGATGTCAACAAGAATGGCGAATCCACAGTAAAAGGACCAACGGTCAATGCAAGGGGCTTTGAAATGGGGCTTACAACCGGTATGCCAGAAAAACCTACCGAAACATTATTATGGCCAGACAGAGCTGCCCCAAGGACCATATTTTGAGAAACAGAACTTCTTGTCGCACCTGTGTCCACCAAAAATTCCTTAGTCGAACCTTGCAGTTCCGCTGTCACATAAGGGTCACGCTGGTCTACAGGTATCAGAATTGGTCCCCCACTCTGTCCCTGGCTGTCCTAGCTGTAAGACATCCCGGTCACTTCCTCCATGTCATAATCATCATGATAATACTGTCCTTCACAAGGGTCATCAAAGTAATTGTTATCAGAACGACCCTGGAGGCTGCAGCATTATGAGCCCTATCTGCCCCACCTGTTCCACGACCCCATCCACGAGAACATCGTCCTCTCGGGATCGCTACCTTCTGCAAAAGCACAGGACACTCGCTACGCCAATGTCCCTCCTCTTTACAATACGCACACTGATTCTGACCCAAAGACGTAGTTGTTGTCTGCCTACTAGTGCGTGGAAGCTGACGGGCAGGACCACCACGTCCTCTCCCATTCCCTCTAAAAGCCTGCTGTAACAAAACCTTCGTCTTTAAATCCTTATGTCTCTTCTCTGTCCTCTCCTTTTCCTCATCGTCCCTATGCTCATAATATTGTGCCATATGCAAAATGACAGAGGGGAAGAGGTGGACCAAGTACTCTCAGAAGCCTGCAATCGAGTAGCAATTTCAGGAAGCAAATTAGAAACAAATCCATTAACAAACAACGGAACACCTCCCTCAATAGACAAATCGTGCCCACTGTAGTCCAAAAAAGTACCTTCAAATCGGGTGAAGAAATCGGACACACTCATCTTTCTTTTGTCGACAAGCTGACAATTTATCCCAGTCTTCCTTTCTCGGCGGAATAAGAGAATGCATATACGTAATAATGCGGCCTGGCAACGCTAAAATTTCCGCTCGAGGCTGATCACCGGGCTTTCTTTCCTGGTCCCATGTCTTAATTTGATCCCGAATACCACCCAACTCCGGAACATGATCTCGAGTATAGATCTGCCTCCAAATATCAACCGGAACAAGAAGGCCAAAAAACATTTCAACATCAGCGAGTCTCATTACGGTGGAAGAGGCAGCTTCAGTCAACTCCTTATAATGAGCAGTAGGATTTTTCCTAGCATCAGGCAAATGAGTCTTAAGGGATAAAACCTCACTTCTTTTCCACGGAGTATAAACCCATTGCTCCTGGAACCTGGCCGCCACTGCCGCTCGAGTAACATTACCATGGCCATCCGTTAATTCCAGTATCTCGGGGTGATATATAGGATGAACCTCTCTCATCGGAAACTGAGACACCGACCTGGGACTTTTCTCATGTAGTCTTCCCCTATAAGCTATTATTGTCGTAACGTTGGCAAAGACTTGTTCCGGCCCTAGCTCGCTAATATACACCCGATCTCTAATATATAAAATTTGAGGTGCCTCTGCTTCAAAGTACTGTTGCCAAAGACCAATCAGAGTAGCAGACATGTGTTTAAGGGCATACTGCTGTATAAAGGGCTCAAAATCTCTCATAGTCGCCGAGACATCCTCTACATTATAAATAGGGTTACGGGCCCACTGTGCAGCCTGATTGGCCATTACCTGTTTCTCTTCATCTCCCACATCAGATCGCACTAACGGTCCCATGCGCTCCTTAAATTCCTCCAATCCCTATCCTCAAATCCACGCACCGGTGTCCCACTACTTACTAATGTCGGAGGATGAAAAACCACAGTGGGAGAAGCAACAGAAGTAACCGGCACTATCGTTGCTGGGGGTTGTCTCGTGGGGGAAAGAACTGGTGAAAGGGACGCTGAGACAATAGGTACGGCAGGAGTACTAACACACAGTTGCCACAGACTGCAAAGAAACAGAAGGAGAGGGAGGAGCAGAAGCCATAGCCGTCGAAATAGCAGTAGATGCGGGGACAGAGACAGTGGAAGCAACTGTAACAGGCAGCTTTGAGGGCACTGGAACAGTGGGATGTATTCTTTGCGGGGAATATGGAGGCGGGGGTCGGGTATCTAACAATTCTTCCACAAAAGCGTCATCTTCTTCCTGAATCACATACGATTTATTAATATGTAGGCTGTCCGGAAATCGGTTAAACCCGTTTGTGCCCGATATTACCCTACAGACTGCAAATCAGCTGACCCGGTTTAAACCGAGTATCGCTGATTTTTCACATCTGTTCCACCACTTGGCCACTTGCACCACTTGGCCACTTGAGGGAGCCAAAGCAGTACAAACCAGCATCCAAGCTACGTATCAGTAATTCCAATGAACTATTTCACCTTCCTCCTGCTGTTTATGGTGTTGTTTGCTCCCTTCCTCCCTCATCCTGCAATCCATGGCTTTGCTTGTTCGTCCTGCTCTCTTTCCAGTGTCCGTTGCTTTGCTGCCCGCCATCCGTTCCCCTCCTGTGCTGATTGATGAACTTAGGAAATTAAAATCTATTCTTTCTCCTAAATCAAATCTGGACTGCCGGCTGGACACAGATCACTGCAGCAGGCTCCTTGATCACAATTCAGCGCTGCTATCTGGTAGGTTAATTAGAGTGCTTCTAGCTGTGCAGTCGACTCTCCACCTCCCCTGCCCCCAGTTTCTTTTATGAGAGGCGCACTTGGCCATCCCGGGGGTCCATTCTCTGCTGGGAGCAAAGTCCTCAATGTTAACAATTGAGATTTAAAGGTTCTTGATTGAACCACGACTGATGGCTCTGTTACAAATTAAAATAACTCTATTTTTTGTTGATGCAACAATCGTATTCACTACTCATTTTTTTTGTTTGTGCAACATTTAATCTTATAGGTTAGGTCTCAAATTATTGTTGTTAATTTGGAATCGCTGCTGATGGCTCTGTGTTGGTGTTAGGAAAGGGCCCGTACGCAGCACAATGGTTTAGGTTCAATTAATCACTCGGGGGTATTTACTGAAATCAGGTTTCATGTTACACCAACAGAGCGAGATTAGAGGACCGCAACCTTATGTGCAATTAAGGGGCCATCAGGCCTCCTTTTGTCTGAATATCCTGACTGGCGTTGGCCAGGAACCTCACACTTAAAAAAATGTAATTGCCACAAAGGGGAAACACAGGCACACAGCTTATCTCTTCACAAGTACTTAAGAGAGGCAGCTTCTGCCTTTGTTCAGTCCTCGTGTATAAGAGATGCTTGCACTGTAAGAATGTCAGGTGTGTTGGTCTGTCCCAGTATTTATACAAATAACAATTTCAATAGCACTATTTTATTTCTTTTATAGCCCTAGGCAACCCAATGCAGGGTGTCAGAGCTCTTTACGTAACATACACATTATACATTGACAATAAATCATGTGCATGTTTAAATCAATGTACAAAATGAGTTACACGAGACCGGGTTACAAGGTGTAGGAGTCGCATGTCCCACGTCATTCATAGCTCACTGTGCTATATTAAAAGGATTACAATTTACAAACTACAGGTAACAAAAGGATCTCTGTGTTAAAAGCAGTAACCCACTTTACTATCTACATAAAATAAAAATCTGTCATCTGCATGTTACGTGATGTGCTTTGCAGAAGACACATTAACCGTATACTACTTTGATTCAAATCTGGGACTTCACAAAACAAAGATCTCTCCAACAAATGCGTTCACCTCCAGAGTTATCTCACCATTATTACTATTCCCTGAGATGTACTGGGCACCTTTACAGCAGATGCCTTAACCCATAACATATTTTAAAATGCAGACTTTGTAACCAATTAAGCAGAACAGATCTACTGCCATGCTTCTCCTTGTTGCCAATTTATTTGTGATAGTGTTTAAAAAAATAAATATATTAGTTGAGGCCCAGATTTTGCGTCTGGGTTGCGCCACCTTTTTTAGCACAACCCAAATTTCAAATCTCATTTGTTAAATCTCATAATGTGCTGAAATGTACTCGTTCTATACCAGATAAACATGTATGAGGTCTTAATATCTGATGTCACTTCTTGTGATGCCGCATCCAGTGAGGTCACTTCCTGTTATGTCACGTGCAATGTCATACGTCATGACATCATGCGCTGTGATGGCAAGCCATGGTGAAAGCCTTACTGAAGAAACCTCACCTCGACCCTAAGGATCTTGGTAATTATAGGCCCATCTCGCTCCTCCCAGGAGTGAGTAAAATCGCTGAAAAATATGTTAACACTATTCTTTCAGCGTTCCTTGAGTCACATGATCTGCTCCACCCATCTCAAACCGGTTTTCGCCCACGTCAAGGGACCGAAACCGCTTTGCTTATGGTGGTGGAGGAAGCAAGGAAGATCCTTGACTCAGGAGGTTCTTCGGCCATTATCCTCCTTGACCTAAGCGCGGCCTTTGATACGGTGAACCACCAAATTTTGGTTCACCGTCTGAAGAACGTAGGAGTGTCAGGTCTGGCTCTCTCCTGGATCGAATCATTCCTGGAAGGCAGGACCTTCCAGGTGTTTGAAGACGATATTGTATCTGACCCTCTGCATTGTGGAGTCCCTCAGGGCTCCTCCCTGAGCCCGACACTATTTAATGTTTATATGGCCCCTTTGGCGGATACAGTCGCCCCATTTGGAGTTCACATTGTGTCTTATGCTACACAGCTGGTCGTGGCATTGAACCAAGTTAATCAGTCACCCACTGACCTTCACACTTGTCTAGCAGAAGTGGCAAAATGGATGAGTTTCTCCCATCTCAAACTCAACGGCGAAAAAACTGAAATGATGCTTCTGGGTAACCACCCTAGCACTAACCTGAATGCTATCTGGCCAGCCTGCATGGGCATTGCCCCGGACCCAAAGCCCGAAATAAAAAGTCTAGGCGTATGGCTGGACCAAGATCTGACCTTTAAAACTCAAGCCAGGAAGACGGTTGCCGCCTGCTATGGCATGCTTAAATGGATCCGAAAAATCCTCCCGGTACTTCCATTCCTAGCCAAAAACTCCTGATTCAAGCCCTTATTCTATCCAGGATCGACTTCTGTAATGCCCTATACCTTGGGGCCCCCAAAGCAGTGATTACCAGACTTCAGACTGTCCAAAATTCGGCAGCCCGATTACTCACTGGTACTAATCGTCACTGCTCGGCCAAGCCCGCGCTGCGCGCGCTGCACTGGCTCCTGGTGCAGGAAAGGATCAACTTTAAGGCCCTTTGCGTGACCCACAAGTCCTTGGAGGGGAATGGACCTCCCATTCTTAAAAATCTGATCCATCCGTACAAAGCCTCTAGAAATCTTCGATCCGACACCCTCCGTCTAGCCAAAATGCCAAGAATTAAGAGAGCTAGAAGTGGTGGTAGGCTATTTTCCTACAATGCCTCCAAATTATGGAACTCCCTCCCTCTCCATCTTAGAAGGGAATCAAACCATCTCGGCTTCCGGAAGCTGTTGAAGACATGGCTATTCCCCTAACCGTCAGCCCGACCTCTCTTTCATCACATAGCGCTGGGATGCTCCAGGGTAACCACGCGCTCTACAAATCCCTTTTTCATTTCATTTCATGATTTCACTTGGATACTGCCTAACCTGGTTAGTCCCCCCACTTCCTTTTTAGGTCGAGCCTAGAGTAGCGCGCAAGCGCTACTCTGGCGAAGACTTTATGTAGGGGTTTCAAAAAGCTGACCAGACGCTCGTGCGTCATGGCCTTTTCTGTGCGGTTACCCGCACGGCCGACATCTGTTTCCAATTATTGTGCCCAGACACGGGCGCGATAATTGAAACCACATGTCTCGCTGGCTTGTTGTTTTCCAATAGCGATCGCTTTCACTTTCGCGATCGCTTTCACTGCCGCTTGTTCCATTCTCTTGTTGCCCAGTAAATAAATACTGATATGTCACGTGCATTTACAATATGAGCTTGTTCCAGTTTGATTATGCTTTTACCTGTGTAGGCTGAAGGCCCCTCTCTGCTGGCTATCGGTGTATTTCAGCAACTGTTTCATTTACTTGCCGCAAGGAATTGCTCGATTTCATTCACGCCTAAGCACCTTCCTTAGCACAAAAATTCACTTTGCTTGTTCTGTGCCTGGATAATTTCACCACTGGCTTTTATTTCCGTAAGGCGCAAAATAGTGCTGTTTTTGTGAATTAGTGTAAAATGGCAACCGTGTCTTTTAAAAATGAAGGGGCAATCCACGCCGGTAAAATATCGTTGCCTGGAGACACCGGGAAATTCCCGCTACGTTCACACATGGAGTGTGCCCGCGGCGGCGTGAGATTCACATGACTCGTGTGCAGGGGGTCTGAGCCCCTGGGCCTCCCTGCCCCGAGCAAGCTCTCACACTCTGGGCATTGGTCAGCAGAGGGAAGCTGTTCGGCTCTTCAGCAGACGTGACTCGGGTAGCTTTGGCGCTATACCCCTCCTCTTCCTCTCGAGTCTCCTCTTTCCTATCACTCCTCTCATCCACATCCCTCTTCTACCTTTCTCCTTCTCTTCCACCCCTCTCCTATCTTTCCTCTCGCTCACTTCCCCTCTCTTCCATATCTCTGCTCCCTATCCACCACCGCCCCCTATCTCTTCTACCTCTTCCTCAATATCTCCCACACCCCCATTTCACCTCTGCCTTCCCTCTTTCCACTCCTCTATTTTTCCATACTCTGCATCCTCTTTTTGTATTGCATATCTTCATTTCCTCCACTTCTCTTCTTCCTTTCCACCTCTTCCTTTTTTCCTCCTACTCTTCCTTTTCTCTTCTTTTCCTCCTCATCTTCTTTTCCTCCTCTTCCTTTCCTCATCTTCTTTTCCTCCTCCTCTTCCTTTCCTCATCTT
Organism: Calotriton arnoldi; assembly: GCA_963921515.1. Lineage (NCBI taxonomy): Eukaryota > Metazoa > Chordata > Amphibia > Caudata > Salamandridae > Calotriton > Calotriton arnoldi. The sequence goes on along the minus strand of CAWUFW010001669.1, from coordinate 1,808,384 downwards.
CTTTTCCTCCTCATCCTCTTCCTTTCCTCATCTTTTCCTCCTCCTTCCTTTCCTCCTGTTTTTCCTTTCCTCGTCTTCTCTTTTTCCTTTCCTCATCTTATATTCTTTCTTTCCTCATTTTCCCTTTCTTAGTATCTCTCTCTCTCCCCCGTTAACCGTTATCTGCATCTCCATGTCCTCACCCTCCTTTCGTTGCCCCTCTTCTCCTGCCTTCACCCTCTTCCTGTCTCCCCTCCTCCGTCCCTATTTTCAAAGTAACACGTAGTAATCACCAGGGAACCGGTCACTTGTCGCTTCAGAGCCCCCACATCCTAAAAATCTCACCACACACTGGAAGGGAGCGGGCTCTGGGGTACCAGAGGGCACACGCGCCGTGCAGACGATGCAACAATTATATGGCATCACCCCCCACCCTCGCTCCTCTTCACCTCCCCTCTGCCCTGAAGTATTGTGTGCATGGTATTGATCCTCCCTCCCGCCACCCAAAACAAGAAGAACAAGCATTGGCATAGCCAAAAGGTCTCGCCTTTGGGACCTTATAAGTGTTTAGCCATGCAACGGTTGATGTTGTTGCACCAAGGATATTGTGCTGCATAACTAAATACTTATAAGGTCCCAAAAGCGAGACCTATTGGCTATGCCAATGCTTGTTTAGGACTTGTGCCCTGCGGTTTGGTTTCAAAATTCTATCTCCTATGCTATCCCTTTGGGTGATGCTGGGAGGTGGGGAGCACAACCTTCCCTCTTCCTTTAACAGAGAGGTGGGTCTGTGCCTTTTAAGAATTTTAAAATTAACAGCCTCGCTGCTCAGCATCACTTAGGAAGAAATGCCACAGCGCCCGCCCCCACACATTTACATTTCCTTTAACTGCACTTGATAATTACAGAAGGCAAATATCTCCAGCAACCTGCAGAAATAGGAGCGGGGAAGAAGGAAGGCTCTGTGGGTGGGCTGGTAATAGGCAAAGCAGGCTAGTTTTTTGAAAGAGCACTTGCCACTTTCTGGCCCAAAGTAGCATTTTAGAATCTCCATCAAGTGGTTCTCACAAGGCCTGAGTGAGGGTGTCCATCCTCCAGCATTCACCGCCAAGACCGCAGTGGGGTAGGAGTGTCTCGGAGCTGGCAATACTTGACCTGCTCCTTGAGAGGATGTGGTGGCTGCTACCGATGTCAAACCAATCCATCATCTGGCATCAACAAACGAGGCGCCGTAACAAGCCTTTGTATTTGTTAGTGATTCACCTTTCATATGCTGGCACACTTTTTATCTGTTGGCACAGTGCTTATATCTGTTAATGCTGTACCTTGCATCTATATCTGTTGGCACAGCGCCTTGCATCTCTTTGGGGCCCCCTGCACTGAACAACGCTGAATTTATTTTCCATTTTTAGCTCATTCATGCTCCTGGCAACTATGGTTGGATCATTGTCAACCCTCTTCCTTGGCCAGCCTCCATCCTGGCCCATTCCTGGAACAAACAGCCTCTCTGGCCGGCAACAGAAAAGCCAGAAGACTAGATGTTTGAACAATATAGCTGGTGCCTCACTTGTGGGCCTGTGCATAGAGAGGGTGTTTTTATGCTGACTGCACTCCTGTCTCAGCTCTGAGGAGCAAGGATTTCAAGTCAGGTGGTACTAGATTGTGATCGTACCCATCCAATCATGGAGAGATCATATGTCGCTCTGCACTGTACTTTGACACTAGGCTTGCCCCCAGGCCCTACATTGGGGAAGCAGTCTCCAGCTAGAATGTGTCAGAAAAGCAGACAGACTAGTGATCCGACCAGGCCTTGTGTGGTGTAGCTACTCTGTCAGCACCATCAGGCATGCAGTGCTGATCAGTGTTTTTTGCACTCCCTGAGCTGCCCAGGACTGGTATTCAGAGTCAGGTTGCACTATGCTGTGATCTCACCGGTCTGGCAGCAGCTCTCAAGGATGATGCAGTCACAAAGTGAGCAGAAAATGCCAATTTCCACTGAACATTAAGTGGCATATGCTGATATTGCTCCTACAAATTCTGCATGTACTGCAATCTTTCTGCCATAGCGCGCTCCTACCTCTTGTAGAGGCCCCCAGGTACTTTCTGGTTGGCTGAGTAGGTAGCTACTCTGTTGTGTATGATTGCAGGGTTGGTAGAGGTGCCTGCTGTAGGCAGACCCTACTGAGGCCCTAATCTACAGTTGGGTGTTAACTTTGGGGGTTAGGGCCCCCTGCAGTAATAATGTTACTGCAATCGAGAGGTGAATTAAGAATTCGGGGCCAAATACATTTGGTAAAACATGCACAACAGCTGTCGCTAGAGTAGGGCAGCCTTATAATGCTCACTGACGGCCTCCCCTTGCCTCTGCTGTGGATGAACCCCTCCCCTTCCCATGTGCCCTTGTCTGAGCTCAGCCATGATCCAGCCACAGCCTGCTACACCCTGGTACAATGGTTTGGAGCACAGACTCTTTCCTGTGAAACAACTGTGCATCCGTCAATGTTGAGAGGGCCTTTTCACAGATAAAAGTTTACATGGGAAGGAAAGAGCGAGTGCGCATGACCAGAGACTCACTGAAGAAGCGTTGTATGGTGTACTACAATAAGTTTGATTTGTAAAAATGTGTTTGGACCTCATATACACTGTATGTACACTTTCTATATGTCATGCACTATCCGTGCAGAAACCAAGCAATAATAAAAGCGAAACGTTCCATAAACACCGGAAAAACACTTTCTGTTGTTTTTAATGGCGCGAAAATGGGTAACCACTGATAACCACTGTTTTTTAAGGTCATGAAATCACTGGAAAACACTGAAAAAAAACCACCAGAATTTACCAAAAATAGAAACTGAAAACAGGAAAGCCCATCAATATGTAATCGAAACCTCCTATCTTCACATTCAACACCCTTTTCCTGTTTTTCCCTATCATATGCCACAGCCTTCTGGGTCAATGTCTGCATTTTTCCTTTCCGGGTCTCTTTTTCTTCCTTCAATCACTGCTGTCTAGCTACTTTCTGCCATGTTCTGAGGGAATCAAACATAGACTGCCTACTTCGTTTCTTAAACAACTGTTCTTGTAAATACTCAATCTTTTGTTCATCAGATGTGCCCGTCAACGGCCACTGCAGCTCGGTATTGTACCTCGTATATTTGTGCCATAATGTACTAAACATAATAGGGCCAAGACTATGCTTCACATACATATCAAAATTGGGAGTGCTTTCTGGAGGCGCCGGCTGAGCTTCTTCCAATCGAGCATCTGCAGAACAACAGCGGCAGCACAAAGAAATCAATTCACTGACACTAGGCATTTTCAAACATCCACTATTTTATGGCTAACAAAACAAGTGCAAATACTTCTTATCCAAAACAAACCAAAAATGGTACCATATCCACAAAGAACCAAAACAAACTCACCTGATATATACCGGTCAGAACAAATTTATTCTCCACTGCCGACTCTTCAGACCAAACGGTCAGATCCAAGGGTTTCGCGTTCAGGTCTCCAGTCGGGATGACCAATGGGCGAGGCACCGTCTGACCAGACAGAAGGGGCAGCTGCGAGAACCAGAAACTCTTCGTGCAGGGATCCCTGATCTGTCCGTCCGACCCGACAATAGCCTCTACCTCCCCCCTCACCCCCCCTCCGCGGAAGGGGATGGGTCACTCACCCGAAGGAGTACCTGTTCGGGCGCCAACTGAAGGAAGTGGCCCGATTTGGGTCACTGATGACCACCTCTCGGCCTTCCACTAAAATGAAGAGTCGGTCAGACAGTAGAGAATACAAACCAGTAATAGTTTATTCAGAGTACACTCAGAGCGGAGCCCAATCTGCCCAGTCGCTTAGGAGTGCTGCAGAGGGACTGGCATCAGCAAGCATAATGATACATTATGTACACTTCGAAACCAATGAAAGCACGCCCACCATGGAATTTTCCAGAGAGATGCAGCTGGACGATAGATTACAAAGGAGTAAGTCTCGATTCTGAGGCCGGGCACACATTATCTACTACTCAAGGTCACTCTGCCTGTGCCCTCCACTAGACAAGTGGGAGAAGGCTTACATCTAAAGGAAAGGTATGTGCTGATGAGAACAGTGCATTCATTAGTGGGGTAGAACTCCGCTCCGAAGAAACATAACCTAAAGAAGGCCGTTTCTCGGAAATAGCAAAGAATTAGTTTCGATCATGATACAAAATGGCGCCTCCACACAAAATGGCGCAGCGAATGCTAACTTACATAAAATAACGCGAAAACATAATTTTTATTCCAACAAGCCTCTGCCAAGCAGTGATGTTTTCTCCATCCACTCCCCTGATCACACATCAACTTTTTTTGGGGGGAGGGAGGGGGCTCGACCTCAAGTATGTCAATTTCCACATTCCCATCCATCCTGCCCATATGAAGTACCTTTGCTTTGTAGTAAGTGGACATCTCTACCAATTCAAAGTATTCCTCTTTTTGGTCACCGAAAACATAATTTTTATTCCAACAGACCCTCCTTTTAGCATGAGCTAAGTAATTTTGTGTAATAGCAAAAAGACATATAATTCAACAAATCATGAATACACTTTTAGGAGCACTCCATATTTTCAGCTTCAGGAAGGGAAACGGTGAGGAGGAGGAAGTCTCCAAAATACCCTCATCTATTTGCATGAGGTCTTCTATTTCCTTTTGAATCATAATTGTTGCATTAGTATCATGAATTGATATTCTCTTAGGAGCGAGAAGAGTGGTACAATAAGAGCAACATAAGGGAAGACACATGACCAGGACACAGCAAGAAATCAAAATCACAATGAAATAGATCACCTTTTCAAGGATCCAACCCCATCCACCAAACAAGGACCAACTCCAGTTCCCACTCTCCATTCCTTTAACATTTTTTAGGATGTCTAAAATGTGTTGGGTAATGTTCTTTTCCATATTAGTGATCCCGACTACACACTGGGGCGCGACCTCAAGGATGTCAATTTCCACATTCCCATCCATCCTGCCCATATGAAGTACCTTTGCTTTGTAGTAAGTGGACATCACTACCAATTCAAAGTATTCCTCTTTTTGGTCACCACGGCTCCAAAAGTGTACACAAAGTATCTGGCAGTGGTGACGGTGCATCCGCACAGGGAAGAAATTAATGTCTTCCCCTACCTTGAGCATTGGCTGATCAAGAGCAGCAGCAGGCCAGTGTCTTGAGCACACACAAGTGGGGGTGACTTTGCTTCACACATTGGACTTCACCACCAAGTCCCACCTGCAACCCCTTCAAATCCTTTCCTGGGCTTCATCCTAAATATAGATCCAGGCAACACATACCCCAACAAGCAGATAGCCCTAGCTTTTCAGCACGAGCGGCCTCTTTTTCAGCCCAACTGTCAGCTCACAGTTTGCACAGTCATGCGTCTTTTAGGAATGATGGCATCTTGCATTGCTATAGTTTCCCAGCCAAGGTTACACATGTGCCCCCTTCTAGAGTGTCTGGTAGTCCAGTGGTCATAAGACCAGGGTCAGTGGGAAGATCTTAGTGTTGGTTCAGGCCAAAGCGCACCACTCTCTGCAATGGGGGTCAACCATGAACCTGGTACAAGGCAGGCCTTTTACAGACCTTGTGCCGCATGTGACCATTACCATAGACTCCTCTCTCACGGGTTGGGGAGCGCAGCTCACACAGAACAGAGTCCAAGGACTATGGCCCTCCCAGTATCTGGATCGCCACATCTGTTTCTTGGAACTGCTGGCCACTCAGCTCTCAAAGTCCTTCTGCAGCTTACTTGGGCAAGGTAGTCTTCATAAAAACGGGCAACATAACATCCAAAAACAGGGCGGCACACTCCCCTCATCCGGTTTGTTTAGCACAGAGCATCTGGCACTGGGTGCTCCGCTACAACATTCACCTTATAGCTGAGCATCTAGCGGGGGTAGACAACAACTTTGAGGGCCTGCTCGTCAGGAGGCATTACCAAGCTCACAAGTGGGTACTCCACCCCTAAACCCTTCACAGGTACTTCAATGCTGGAGCACTCCGCAGATAGGGGTTCGCCACCCTAGAAAATGCAGAATGCCTATGTTTGCTGCCGGATACTGTAGGAAGCTGAGTTTCTGTTGCAGTAACCCCCCCACTTTTTGCCAGACTACTGATGCACTTTGACTTGATGTGCCCTGGGTCCCTGCCAATCAGGTTCCCAGGGCCTGTGTTCTTTCCCCACAACTGTACCTTGTACCCCCAATTGGCACCTCTCTGGCCACATGTCAGTCCCTTGTAAAAGGTACCATGGGTACCCAGGGCACTGTGGCCAGGGAAGGCCTCTAAGGGCTGCAGCATTTATTGTACCACCCTTAGAGGCCCTGTACCTTTACACACACACACTGCCATTGCAGGCTGCGTGTTTTGGTGCAGAACAAAGTGAAGAGTCGACCTGGCACACATCCCTGTGTGCCATGCCTACAACCCACTGCCCTGGCATAGATCAGTCACCCCTCTAGCTGGGTGCACTATACCAGTGGTGGGGATACAGGTGCATGTGTCCTGTACCCCTACAGTGTCTAAGTCAATTCTTAGACATTGTAAATGCAGTGCTGCCATTAAGAGTATATGGTGCTGGGAGTTTGTCATTACGAACTCCACAGTACCATAATGGCTGCACTGAAAACTGAGAAGTTTGATATCAGACTTCTCAGCACATTAAACCCACACTGATGCCAGTGTGGGATTTAATGAAAAATGCACTCAGAGGGCATCTTAGAGATGCCCCCTGAAAAACGACCAGCCTCTGGTGGGTTCCCTGACTGGTACACACCAGCCTGCCACCACAAGACATGTTTCTGGACCCCTACGGTGGGAGCCTTCGCTCTCTGAGCCCAGAAACAAAGCCTTTCCTGGGCGAGGTGTTCACACCTCCCCAGGCCAGGAAGAGCCAGCCTTGCAGCCTTTGTAATGCGACCCCCAGCCTCTCCTACTATCAGGAGCAGGCCCCCTTCCTGTCTCCCCTCCTTTTCAGCGGGAAGACTGGTGGGAAAAATTAGCCAGCCCAGAAGGTGTGCCCACCCCTGCCAACCCCACCCCTCAGGTGGGGGAGGCGAGGTGAAGCCCAGTCTTCAGTGCCCGCCATCTTGCAGATGGCAGGCACTCCCCAATCAGGATTAGGGATTGTGCTCACTCCCCCATGTGGGGTGAGCACACCAAGGGTGTAGTCACCCTAAGGTCAGTAGCCATGGGCTACTGACCTCGAGACCCCTAAAACTCCCCCTAAACACAGTATTTAGGGGGCAGCCCTGAACCAAGAACTCAGAAGAAGAAAAGAAGAAGGACCGAACAGCAGTGCTGAAGCTAACAAGAGGCAGACGCCGACTGACTTGGCCCCGGCCCTACCGGCCTGTCCCCTCCTCGAACCTGCAGAAGCAAAACCCCGGTGTGTCATGCAGCCAGCAGCCTCACGAACCCAGAGGACCTGCCCTGCCTCCAAAAGAAAAGACTGTCTCCCGTGAACACCGAATTTGTTCACCAACAGACTCCAGCTCCGGCAGGATCCGCGAGTCTGCACCACTCTGCACCCGATGCCCACGGCCCGAGTTCGATTGGCCCAATTCCAAGAGGAGGTCTCCCCGGCAAACCTGACCCGAGATCCGGTGACCCCTGACCTGCCTCAAGCCTTCAGCCAACGCCTGCAGCCTCAAACCGGAAGGTCCCCCCAACCGCGACCAGGAGCTGGTAAGAAGATCCGACCCTAAAAGGCACCCCTGCACCCGACGCCCCACGGCCTTGGGTGGCCCAACCGACGGTGCCTAACCAACCCCCAGCATCCCAACTTACCTCTCCAATTGGTGGTCTCACCCAGAAGACCTTCGTCCCTGAGCCTGCAGTGTGTTTGCAAACCGGAGACTCCCCATTGAAAGCTACAGGGTGCCCAACGCCAAAACAGCACCCTGCACCCGGCGGCCCCAGTGCCGCTGAGAGTGCACCTTTTGTGCTGGCTTGAACTCCCATTTGCCCTGATCTTAAGTCCAGGAGCTTTGCTCCCACAACCCAGTGGCCTGCTCGTAAGCAGCCACCAACCGGAGGCCCCCTATCCCCCATTGGATAACATTGGGCCGCAGCCCTAGTGCCGCTGAGGGTGTAACAAGAGTGCATTCTTGACCCTGGGGGACCCCTGAGTCTAACCCCAGAAACCCAACTGCCACAACAAAGTACTTACCTTTAAACCGATAACTCTATTTTCCTCCATAGGATAACATTGACTATTTTTCTGTGAAAAGTTTCTAAGTGTGAAGTTGGAAAATCTATGAAACCCTTCAAAACTGTAACTAAATAGCAAAAACGCTTTTACTTACCTGTTTACAGGAAATGTCCCAGTGCAGTATCCAGGTATACTGCACTGTGTAAGAAAAGTAATCTGTAAAGTAATCTACTTGACATTCTACTAAAAAGCCAATACAAAGTATATGTACACTATATCAAAAGCATTCCATTACTAGTAGCTCTACTGTAATCAAATCAAAGTGCATATACAATTGCAATTGAAACTGTTTACAAACTGCATTACTACTGTAAAGTACTTATTGCTTACCTGTGCCAGGCTTGCTTGGTAAAATAACTAAAAGAATATTTTTATTCAAAACCAATTTGGTCTGAAGTTCAGTCTTTGAGTGTGTGATATCATTTGCTGATTGAGTGTGTACAACAAATGCTTAACACTGACCTCTGATACTGCCTTACTGCTCGATCACACTACCACAAATAGAGAATAAGGTGCTATCTAACTTTACCTCTGCCTGCCTTTGGGGTTCCACTGGACTCTGTGCACACTATACCTCACTTTGGTATAGTATATACAGCGCCAGCTTCCTACAGATACCAACAAACACAGTCCATGGGCAATGCATTATGAATGGTCTGGGCAGGGATATTTGCCTACTCTTTTCTACCTCTCCCACTGCTCCCATTTGTGGACAGGAAGCTCAGGCAAACATTGCTAAATCTAATTTTAGTGGCACCAACCTGAACCAGACAGCCATGGTATTCCACTCCTGGATTTATCAGTCAACCCTCACAAGAGGCTTCCTTTCAGTCCAGACCTTCTCACACTGAGCGAGTCTGTGCAGGCACTCTGTTCCTGGGAAACTCAGTCTTGCGAATTGGCACCTGAGGTCCTACAGTTCGGGTACCTATGCCTGCTGCAAGACTATGTCAATCTTGAAGGAGGCCCACAAGGTGTGCCTGTTATGCAGCAAAATGGAAGAGGTTTGATCCTTTGAAACCACATTGCACTAGCCCAAAGTTCCTCCCTAAGGAGATGTCACCCTTCCTCCTTAAACAAACCAGAAAGCACCCGATCTTTTCCCGTCACTGCATTCTGTGGTAGAGAAGGCACTGAACACGTTGGATGTTAAGAGATCCCTTGTACCACATCAATAGGACCAAATCATTCCATAATATCAAACCAGCTCTTTGTCTCCTTTGCTCAATCTCACACAGGGCAGCCTATCGCCATGGCTGGCATACGTGCTACATAAGGACAGAGAGGACACACTCTACTCGCAAGAAAGTGTCTACTGTCGCTTTGTTAGGTAACATCCCCATAACCAATATTTGTAAACCAGCTACCTCGTCAACTCCACCCCCTTTTACATAACATTATTGTGTGGACGTCTCGGCCCGTCAGCAAGCTCTACTTGGCCAAGTTGTGTTAAGGGTGTTATTCCAGACATCTGCTTGAAGGGTACTGCTATGCAGTCTATGCAAAGCAATAGTATCTACAGCCACACATGCTATGAACGGAAATTCTACTTATGCTGTAAATATCTGTTCGCTGCTTACAGTGCTGTAGATTCACATGCGCCCAGCCTCGTCCCTGGGTGAGTATGTTTTTTACACGTATTGTACATTGCTCTCCCGCACCATAATTTTCTTTCACGTCCATGCATCCTCCCACCCACTACACAGAAAACAATCTAACATGGAGTTGGTGCCCATGCGCAATGTACACCAAGTGGAGGATTCACAGCACTTAAGAGACTTCTTCAAAGAAAAACAGTTTGCAAATGTAAAAGCCCAAATCTAGATGGCAGGAGTTACAGGGTATGCAAACTGTGTGCTGTGTCATTCTTGCAGAGGGGCATTTCGCCGCCTGCACTGTAGCGCCTAATTAAATATTCGGCAAGGTGGGAAGGGGGGGCAAAGGTAAAACATTTTTTTTTTAAATGGCACTTACCGATGGGCATCAAGAGTAAGTCATTGTTTGCCCCGTGGTGAAATGTCTGCAAATCAGTCTACAGCAATACATGCTACAAACTGATTTTTACAGGATAAGTAACATTTTCCATATATATATATATATATATATATATATATGAGAGAGAGAGAGAGAGAGAGAGAGAGAGCGAGAGAGAACCAACGAACACACAAATATATATAATAAAATTACCTAGTGGCAGCTTTTCCATAGACTGAGCATTTTTTGGTGTTCTAATAATTCAGGCCCTGTAAGACAAATCTTAACGAAACTTTCCACAAAAAAAAAAAAAGGTTCAGCCACTTCCGTTCCTTCCTGGAAAGTTCAAGCGGGGGCTGAGGAAAAAAGGTGGGGTCCCAAAACGCAAAATCCCCTTGCAGTTCCCATAGACTTCTTTAGACAAGGCTACAGCAAAAACTGCTGAACAGAATTACACCAAATTCAGTAGGAAACTAGATCTTGGTCTGTATATTGTGCTTTTTGTGATTTGGTATAAATCCTTTCAGTAGTATTTGGGAAGTTAAGGGTAAAAAATAATTGTTTTTTTTGGCAGTTGGGCTCGCTAGAGTCTCAGACTCTCGCGAGAGCACCAATTTAAAAAAAGAGCGTTCTGATTGGCCCAGGGAGTTTTATTTCCCTTGCTCATCTTGCTCCCTCGGACGTCAGACCCCCGCAAGAGCAAGCACTCTGATTGGCTGCCAGCAACATGAAAAACATTTTCCGTGCAGCCATTGCAGGACTTGGGGACTTAGTCCCCTATCCTGAAGTAAAAAAAAAAAAAGGTGTATAGGAGCAGGGTAGGGATACCCTGACCCCCTGGGCCTCATTAGGGGGACACAAAGAGACCCCCTTGGGGCCCAAAAAACCCCCTGCAAAAATGCTGCGATCGGCAAGTCTCTTGCGGGATTGAAAAAAACAAACCAAAAAACAAAATGGCGGCCGGACCGTATTTAAATATAATGCCCCGGGAGCCTACCCTGGGGGCCAAAAACAATTTTTATGCAGCCCCCCTGCACGAGCCATTAGAGATCCCGGGGAGCCCACCCCCGGGGCTGATATTATTATTTATGGGGAGGGAGGCCATGTGACCCCTCTCCCTGTCCCTTTGGAGGTCACCCCATGGGCATTTATTCATTTTATGGGCGGGGGCGCGACATAGATTTTTATGGGGGAGGGGCTGCGTGACTCCCCCTCCCCCCCGCCTCCCCACCGAGCCTGAAAAGGCCCCAGGGAACCCACCCTTGGGCCGATTCTTTTAAGGGAGGGGGGGCCACGTGTCCCCCCTTCTCTGAGCCATTAATGGCCCTGGGGACCCCATCCTCCAGGGCCGGCTCAGCAGCTATGTCCCAGGGTGTCCATCTCGGGACATGTTGGTTTCCCTGATTGCAGCTGTGCGGGCAGGAAAACCTGTGTCTGCTCTCGCTTGGCGGAACGATTTTTAAATCTCCCGCCAAGTGGGAGCAAACACGAAGTCCGCTCCCAGCTTCCGCCAGCAGGGAGCAGACTTTAGATCTGTTTCCCTGTCCGCAGTGATGCAAGCAGGGAAACAGATCTAAATATTGCTCCTGTCCGCAGGGAGCAGCATTATTAGCTGCTTCCTGCGGTCGGAAGCGGTGCCAGTACCTGCTGGATGCGGGGAGCGAGCTGGGGCCGTGGGGGCATTGGGGTTGGTGAATTTCCATGGTTTTTTAAGTTCAAAACTTTAATGTTGTCACTGATAAATTGATCTAACTGTAACGTTACTTTAACCTTTTGTTTTTTTTCCAATGAATATACATGTGTGTTTGTATATATATATATATTCAGTAAAAAAAATAAAGGTTAAAGGTTAAACCCACATTGCAGGAGATTCTTGCCTACACCTCAGTTTGCTCACATTTAACAGCAGTTGCTGCTTAAATGCAGAACAGACAACATATGTCCTTGTTCAGTATACCAGTGACCAAGGCCTTTATGGAGGGATTCAAGAGAGTCATACCTACCAGAGTATATCCTGTTCTGGGATGGAACCTCAATATAGTCCTTACAAGGCTTAGGGACCAATGTTGTAATGCCCTTGTGCCCTCTGCAGTGCCTTTCCTGGAACACTGCCTTCCTTGTGGCATCACCTCCCTTAGGCACATCAGCAAGCTGCAAGCACTGCCAATACAGGAACTTTTCATCCAGGTCTTAGAACTTGCCCTAATTTCCTCCCTAAGAAGGTGTCACCCTTCCACCTTAAACAGAACATAGATCTCCTGGCCATTAACCCGCTGCATTCTGTGGTAGAAACAGCACTGAACACATTAGATGTTAAGAGATCCCTCATGTACCACATCGATGGGACCGAATCATCAAACCAGGTCTTTGTCTCCTTTGCTCAATCTCACACGGGCAGCCTATCTCCAAGGCTGGCATACGAGCTACCTTAAGAAAAAGAGGGTTCTCCATGCCCTTCTTAGGTCGCAAACTGCTCGCAAGAAAGTGTCTACTACTGCAACATTACCTTAGCCAATATTTGCAAAGCGGTCACCTGATCAACCACGCACACTTTTACATAACATTATTGTGTGGACACCGTGGCCCATCGGCAAGCTCTACACCTCCATTTACATAAATTTACCAGCAGTTGCTGCTTCCATGCAGAACAGACAACAGATGTCCTTGTTCAGGATATCAGTGGTCAAGGCCTTTATGGAGGGACCCAAGAGAGTCAGACCTACCATATGTATCGTTTTTGTTGGGTCTGGTAATAATGTCTTGCTTATTGTAAAAAAAAAAAAAAAAACCTTTGGAATTCACTAAAAAAACTAAGGTTCAAGTGATGTAATAGTTAGGTGAAAATGTCAGTTAAAACATACCATTTTGAACAAACAATTCACCAGTTCTAATTATCAGAGTGAACTATAATTTACGCCCCCGCCATACACTGCTTAGGGCTTTACATATTACATCACTTATGGCATGTTTAATGACATCATTGATGATATAACCTATTAGCACCGACAATGAAAGCCCCGGCAGGATCACAGAGTAGGGTGTTCTTCCTGTTCTGACTTTCACAGGTGGCTCATGGGAGCAAAAGCATTTTAACAAAGTTGTGTTCACTATAAAAGAGTGCTTTTTACTTAAAAGTGACTAGAAGTTTTCTTGAATGGGAAGTTTTAATATGATTCTTTCTGTTTTGTGTAATAATTTCTCCTATCTGATAGAGACATCTAGCCGCAGATTCCTTACCTGTGAATTTCCAGGCATCCGGCTGAATCCAGAAGATTTTTCTTTTTAGTACCCCTGCGTGCTGGTAGATGGCATCGGTCGACTCCACGTGCGTTGTATGGCGTCTAGTTCATCGTGGTGACATCCGCGTCATCTTTATAGGCGCCACCTCGGCGCACTGACAGCTGTTCTTTTCTTTCCGCGCCAGTCAGCGCAGATCTGTCGAAGAGAGCTACCCCCTGTCAATTTTTGACTGACTTTTTTCGATTTTTCTTTTTTTTAAAGTGTGTAGGATGTCCAAAAATAACTCTGGGTTCAAACTGTGTGGCTCCTGTCACTGAGCCATGTCAGTTACGGACCCCCACCTCGTGTGCCTTTGGTGCCTGGCAGAGCCGGCGCTAGGCATGGGCAGCATGTGCAGCTGCCTAGGGCCCCACGCTCAGCCCACCAATATGGGGCCTCGCCCCAGTGTCTCTCCTAACCTGGGCCTTACACCTATGCTCCAGCACTGCGAGGCCCAGGGGAGGGGTGCTTCTCTCCTGGGCCTCGCAGGCACATGTAGCGCTGCCAGGAATAGGGGAAGGGGCCATTTCAAAAGACAGGTAACTCTCACTCTTTCAGCCCTTGATGGGCTGTGAAAGAGATACTTGTCACAGTCCGGGATGGGGCGTTGCTGCACAGGATGGGTCCTGCACCATGCAGGTGCAAGAGATTCTTGTCAGTGTCTGGGAGGGGGCGTTGCTGCGCAGGAGGGGCCCTGCACCATGCAGGTGAAAGAGATGCTGGTCAGTGTCTGGGAGGGGGCGTTGCTGCGCAGGAGGGGCCCTGCACCATGCAGGTGAAAGAGATGCTGGTCAGTGTCTGGGAGGGGGCGTTGCTGCACAGGAGGGGCCCTGCACCATGCAGGTGCAAGAGATTATTGTCAGTGTCTGGGAGCGGGCGTTGCTGTGCAGGAGGGGCCCTGCACCATGCAGGTGCAAGAGATTCTTGTCAGTGTCTGGGAGGGGGCGTTGCTGCACAGGAGGGGCCCTGCACCATGCAGGTGCAAGAGATTATTGTCAGTGTCTGGGAGCGGGCGTTGCTGCGCAGGAGGGGCACTGCACCATGCAGGTGCAAGAGATTCTTGTCAGTGTCTGGGAGGGGCGTTGCTGCACAGGAGGGGCCCGGCACCATGCAGGTGCAAGAGATTCTTGTCAGTGTCTGGGAGCGGGCGTTGCTGCACAGGAGGGGCCCGGCACCATGCAGGTGCAAGAGATTCTTGTCAGTGTCTGGGAGGGGCGTTGCTGCGCAGGAGGGGCCCGGCACCATGCAGGTGAAAGAGATGCTGGTCAGTGTCTGGGAGGGGCGTTGCTGCGCAGGAGGGGCCCGGCACCATGCAGGTGCAAGAGATTATTGTCAGTGTCTGGGAGGGGGCGTTGCTGCGCAGGAGGGGCCCTGCACCATGCAGGTGCAAGAGATTATTGTCAGTGTCTGGGAGGGGGCGTTGCTGCACAGGAGGGGCCCGGCACCATGCAGGTGCAAGAGATTCTTGTCAGTGTCTGGTAGAGGGCGTTGTGCACAGGAGCCGTCCTGCACCATGCAGGTGAAAGAGATGCTGGTCAGTGTCTGGTAGAGGGCGTTGTGCACAGGAGGGGCCCTGCACCATGCAGGTGCAAGAGATTATTGTCAGTGTCTGGGAGGGGGCGTTGCTGCGCAGGAGGGGCCCTGCACCATGCAGGTGCAAGAGATTCTTGTCAGTGTCTGGAAGGGGGCGTTGCTGCGCAGGAGGGGCCCGGCACCATGCAGGTGCAAGAGATTCTTGTCAGTGTCTGGGAGGGGGCGTTGCTGCACAGGATGGGTCCTGCACCATGCAGGTGAAAGAGATGCTGGTCAGTGTCTGGTAGAGGGCGTTGTGCACAGGAGGGGCCCTGCACCATGCAGGTGAAAGAGATGCTGGTCAGTGTCTGGGAGAGGGCGTTGCTGCGCAGGAGGGGCCCTGCACCATGCAGGTGCAAGAGATTCTGGTCAGTGTCTGGGAGGGGGCGTTGCTGCACAGGAGGGGCCCGGCACCATGCAGGTGCAAGAGATTCTTGTCAGTGTCTGGGAGGGGGCGTTGCTGCGCAGGAGGGGCCCTGCACCATGCAGGTGAAAGAGATGCTGGTCAGTGTCTGGGAGGGGGCGTTGCTGCGCAGGAGGGGCCCTGCACCATGCAGGTGCAAGAGATTCTTGTCGGTGTCTGGGAGGGGGCGTTGCTGCGCAGGAGGGGCCCTGCACCATGCAGGTGAAAGAGATGCTGGTCAGTGTCTGGGAGGGGGCGTTGCTGCGCAGGAGGGGCCCTGCACCATGCAGGTGAAAGAGATGCTGGTCAGTGTCTGGTAGAGGGCGTTGCTGCGCAGGAGGGGCCCTGCACCATGCAGGTGAAAGAGATGCTGGTCAGTGTCTGGGAGGGGGCGTTGCTGCGCAGGAGGGGCCCGGCACCATGCAGGTGAAAGAGATGCTGGTCAGTGTCTGGGAGGGGGCGTTGCTGCGCAGGAGGGGCCCGGCACCATGCAGGTGCAAGAGATTATTGTCAGTGTCTGGGAGCGGGCGTTGCTGCGCAGGAGGGGCCCTGCACCATGCAGGTGCAAGAGATTCTTGTCAGTGTCTGGGAGGGGGCGTTGCTGCACAGGAGGGGCCCTGCACCATGCAGGTGCAAGAGATTATTGTCAGTGTCTGGGAGCGGGCGTTGCTGCGCAGGAGGGGCCCTGCACCATGCAGGTGCAAGAGATTCTTGTCAGTGTCTGGGAGGGGGCGTTGCTGCACAGGAGGGGCCCTGCACCATGCAGGTGCAAGAGATTATTGTCAGTGTCTGGGAGCGGGCGTTGCTGCGCAGGAGGGGCACTGCACCATGCAGGTGCAAGAGATTCTTGTCAGTGTCTGGGAGGGGGCGTTGCTGCACAGGAGGGGCCCGGCACCATGCAGGTGCAAGAGATTCTTGTCAGTGTCTGGGAGCGGGCGTTGCTGCACAGGAGGGGCCCGGCACCATGCAGGTGCAAGAGATTCTTGTCAGTGTCTGGGAGGGGGCGTTGCTGCGCAGGAGGGGCCCGGCACCATGCAGGTGAAAGAGATGCTGGTCAGTGTCTGGGAGGGGGCGTTGCTGCGCAGGAGGGGCCCGGCACCATGCAGGTGCAAGAGATTATTGTCAGTGTCTGGGAGGGGGCGTTGCTGCGCAGGAGGGGCCCTGCACCATGCAGGTGCAAGAGATTATTGTCAGTGTCTGGGAGGGGGCGTTGCTGCACAGGAGGGGCCCGGCACCATGCAGGTGCAAGAGATTCTTGTCAGTGTCTGGTAGAGGGCGTTGTGCACAGGAGCCGTCCTGCACCATGCAGGTGAAAGAGATGCTGGTCAGTGTCTGGTAGAGGGCGTTGTGCACAGGAGCCGTCCTGCACCATGCAGGTGCAAGAGATTCTTGTCAGTGTCTGGAAGGGGCGTTGCTGCGCAGGAGGGGCCCGGCACCATGCAGGTGCAAGAGATTCTTGTCAGTGTCTGGGAGGGGGCGTTGCTGCGCAGGAGGGGCCCTGCACCATGCAGGTGAAAGAGATGCTGGTCAGTGTCTGGTAGAGGGCGTTGTGCACAGGAGCCGTCCTGCACCATGCAGGTGCAAGAGATTCTTGTCAGTGTCTGGAAGGGGGCGTTGCTGCGCAGGAGGGGCCCGGCACCATGCAGGTGCAAGAGATTCTTGTCAGTGTCTGGGAGGGGGCGTTGCTGCACAGGATGGGTCCTGCACCATGCAGGTGCAAGAGATTCTGGTCAGTGTCTGGGAGGGGCGTTGCTGCACAGGAGGGGCCCGGCACGATGCAGGTGCAAGAGATTCTGGTCAGTGTCTGGAAGGGGCGTTGCTGCGCAGGAGGGGCCCTGCACCATGCAGGTGCAAGAGATTCTTGTCAGTGTCTGGGACGGGACGTTGCTGCACAGGAGGGGCCCTGCACCATGCAGGTGCAAGAGATTCTTGTCAGTGTCTGGGAGGGGCGTTGCTGCACAGGAGGGGCCCTGCACCATGCAGGTGAAAGAGATGCTGGTCAGTGTCTGGGAGAGGGCATTGCTGCGCAGGAGGGGCCCTGCACCATGCAGGTGCAAGAGATTCTGGTCAGTGTCTGGGAGGGGGCGTTGCTGCACAGGAGGGGCCCGGCACCATGCAGGTGCAAGAGATTCTTGTCAGTGTCTGGGAGGGGGCGTTGCTGCGCAGGAGGGGCCCTGCACCATGCAGGTGAAAGAGATGCTGGTCAGTGTCTGGGAGGGGGCGTTGCTGTGCAGGAGGGGCCCTGCACCATGCAGGTGAAAGAGATGCTGGTCAGTGTCTGGTAGAGGGCGTTGTGCACAGGAGCCGTCCTGCACCATGCAGGTGCAAGAGATTCTTGTCAGTGTCTGGAAGGGGGCGTTGCTGCGCAGGAGGGGCCCGGCACCATGCAGGTGCAAGAGATTCTTGTCAGTGTCTGGGAGGGGGCGTTGCTGCACAGGATGGGTCCTGCACCATGCAGGTGCAAGAGATTCTGGTCAGTGTCTGGGAGGGGGCGTTGCTGCACAGGAGGGGCCCGGCACCATGCAGGTGCAAGAGATTCTGGTCAGTGTCTGGAAGGGGGCGTTGCTGCGCAGGAGGGGCCCTGCACCATGCAGGTGCAAGAGATTCTTGTCAGTGTCTGGGAGGGGGCGTTGCTGCGCAGGAGGGGCCCTGCACCATGCAGGTGAAAGAGATGCTGGTCAGTGTCTGGGAGGGGGCGTTGCTGCGCAGGAGGGGCCCTGCACCATGCAGGTGCAAGAGATTCTGGTCAGTGTCTGGAAGGGGGCGTTGCTGCGCAGGAGGGGCCCTGCACCATGCAGGTGCAAGAGATTCTTGTCAGTGTCTGGGAGGGGGCGTTGCTGCGCAGGAGGGGCCCTGCACCATGCAGGTGAAAGAGATGCTGGTCAGTGTCTGGGAGGGGGTGTTGCTGCGCAGGACGGGCCCTGCACCTTGCAGGTGAAAGAGATGCTGGTCAGTGTCTGGTAGAGGGCGTTGCTGCGCAGGAGGGGCCCTGCACCATGCAGGTGCAAGAGATTATTGTCAGTGTCTGGGAGCGGGCGTTGCTGCGCAGGAGGGGCCCTGCACCATGCAGGTGCAAGAGATTCTTGTCAGTGTCTGGGAGGGGGCGTTGCTGCAATGGAGGGGCCCTGCACCATGCAGGTGCAAGAGATTATTGTCAGTGTCTGGGAGCGGGCGTTGCTGCGCAGGAGGGGCCCTGCACCATGCAGGTGCAAGAGATTCTTGTCAGTGTCTGGGAGGGGGCGTTGCTGAACAGGAGGGGCCCTGCACCATGCAGGTGCAAGAGATTATTGTCAGTGTCTGGGAGCGGGCGTTGCTGCGCAGGAGGGGCACTGCACCATGCAGGTGCAAGAGATTCTTGTCAGTGTCTGGGAGGGGGCGTTGCTGCACAGGAGGGGCCCGGCACCATGCAGGTGCTAGAGATTCTTGTCAGTGTCTGGGAGCGGGCGTTGCTGCGCAGGAGGGGCCCGGCACCATGCAGGTGCAAGAGATTCTTGTCAGTGTCTGGGAGGGGGCGTTGCTGCGCAGGAGGGGCCCGGCACCATGCAGGTGAAAGAGATGCTGGTCAGTGTCTGGGAGGGGCGTTGCTGCGCAGGAGGGGCCCGGCACCATGCAGGTGCAAGAGATTATTGTCAGTGTCTGGGAGGGGCGTTGCTGCGCAGGAGGGGCCCTGCACCATGCAGGTGCAAGAGATTATTGTCAGTGTCTGGGAGGGGGCGTTGCTGCACAGGAGGGGCCCGGCACCATGCAGGTGCAAGAGATTCTTGTCAGTGTCTGGTAGAGGGCGTTGTGCACAGGAGCCGTCCTGCACCATGCAGGTGAAAGAGATGCTGGTCAGTGTCTGGTAGAGGGCGTTGTGCACAGGAGCCGTCCTGCACCATGCAGGTGCAAGAGATTCTTGTCAGTGTCTGGAAGGGGCGTTGCTGCGCAGGAGGGGCCCGGCACCATGCAGGTGCAAGAGATTCTTGTCAGTGTCTGGGAGGGGCGTTGCTGCGCAGGAGGGGCCCTGCACCATGCAGGTGAAAGAGATGCTGGTCAGTGTCTGGGAGGGGGCGTTGCTGCGCAGGAGGGGCCCTGCACCATGCAGGTGAAAGAGATGCTGGTCAGTGTCTGGAAGGGGGCGTTGCTGCGCAGGAGGGGCCCGGCACCATGCAGGTGCAAGAGATTCTTGTCAGTGTCTGGGAGGGGGCGTTGCTGCACAGGATGGGTCCTGCACCATGCAGGTGCAAGAGATTCTGGTCAGTGTCTGGGAGGGGGCGTTGCTGCACAGGAGGGGCCCGGCACCATGCAGGTGCAAGAGATTCTGGTCAGTGTCTGGAAGGGGGCGTTGCTGCGCAGGAGGGGCCCTGCACCATGCAGGTGCAAGAGATTCTTGTCAGTGTCTGGGACGGGGCGTTGCTGCACAGGAGGGGCCCTGCACCATGCAGGTGCAAGAGATTCTTGTCAGTGTCTGGGAGGGGGCGTTGCTGCACAGGAGGGGCCCTGCACCATGCAGGTGAAAGAGATGCTGGTCAGTGTCTGGGAGAGGGCGTTGCTGCGCAGGAGGGGCCCTGCACCATGCAGGTGCAAGAGATTCTGGTCAGTGTCTGGGAGGGGCGTTGCTGCACAGGAGGGGCCCGGCACCATGCAGGTGCAAGAGATTCTTGTCAGTGTCTGGGAGGGGCGTTGCTGCGCAGGAGGGGCCCTGCACCATGCAGGTGAAAGAGATGCTGGTCAGTGTCTGGGAGGGGCGTTGCTGCGCAGGAGGGGCCCTGCACCATGCAGGTGAAAGAGATGCTGGTCAGTGTCTGGTAGAGGGCGTTGCTGCGCAGGAGGGGCCCTGCACCATGCAGGTGAAAGAGATGCTGGTCAGTGTCTGGGAGAGGGCGTTGCTGCGCAGGAGGGGCCCTGCACCATGCAGGTGCAAGAGATTGTGGTCAGTGTCTGGGAGGGGCGTTGCTGCACAGGAGGGGCCCGGCACCATGCAGGTGCAAGAGATTCTTGTCAGTGTCTGGGAGGGGGCGTTGCTGCGCAGGAGGGGCCCTGCACCATGCAGGTGAAAGAGATGCTGGTCAGTGTCTGGGAGGGGGCGTTGCTGCGCAGGAGGGGCCCTGCACCATGCAGGTGAAAGAGATGCTGGTCAGTGTCTGGTAGAGGGCGTTGTGCACAGGAGGGGCCCTGCACCATGCAGGTGAAAGAGGTGCTGGTCAGTGTCTGGTAGAGGGCGTTGTGCACAGGAGCGGTCCTGCACCATGCAGGTTCAGGATCATTGTCAACAATTGGGATGCAAATAGGGTTGCCTCCTTTCCAAGAGGAAAAATCCAGGCCATTTATTGCCGTTTTAGGATTCTGCAAAGACCAGGACACAATACTAAATAATACTTTAAATAAAATGATATGTATTCATTTGTAACAAGACGCTTCTGCCTACCTTCATTATTACTAGGGATCGTTGCAACTCTAGAACACCTTGAGATGTGTTTTCTCTGTTTATATTTGCGGTTTTGATTATGTACATATAAGGGCTAAAAATAACGGCTTTAGGTGATGGGACAGAAAACCAGTCAGGTGACAACCTTGGACACAAACAGCCTTGAATAAGGAATGAAACCCATTTGTTTGCAGCTTTGTATTGCACAAACGCGACCCACTTTACGTAACGCAAGGACACGTTCTTTTTTTAGACACAGGGAGATTACGTGATTTGCCCAGAATCACAGGATCTTGAGCTGATGCCAAGACTGGAACCTGGTACCCCAGTTACAAAGTCAGCAGCCATAGTCGTAATGCCACATCCTGGTTAGACGGAGGGCGGCAGGCAGAAGCCACATGAAAGCTAGTCTCTTCAGGGACTAGTGGTTCAATCTGGACCTTGAGCTGAGGCAGTGCTAGGAAGTATTCCCTTGCTGTCCATTTCTCACAATAAGCATGTTTCAAAGTGCTGCCGTATAGTCAGATCAGTGAACGAGGCACTGAAAGAGTATTATTTGCCCAGGATCAAACAGTTTGTTAAACTAGTACACCTAGGACTACAGTACACTGCTGCTTGATGCAAAGGTATATAGTTCCCACTGTACTGCATTTAGGTGCCTATTACATATGACTGGGAACCTACCTTCTCTCAGGAAATATTCAGTAAATTTAAAAAAAATCTGGCAGCTTTTACATTGAATCAAAATACTCCCAAACTTTCCAAAAAAAGGAGCAGCAGAGTTATTAGGAACATTTGAACCATTGGAGCTAGAAACAAAAATTATTTTTGTTAAAACCTGCAGATGATGGTATATGCAGGAAATCTTTAATTTTGTGAAAAATGAGGGCGGTACAATTGCATAATTCCAGTGGCCCTGGCAAAAAATTCTGAAAAGTGATTGCCCAAGAGCACACAATTTGGCCAAATGGGAGGCCAGGATTAAAAAATGCTTCTCCTGTTTCGATATCTCCAACTTATTCACTAGACCACAACTGGGGTGTCAGTGATTCTGATGGCAAGGGGAAGCGGCTGGCCCTCCCAGGGAATCGCCACTCTTATCGTCCTACACAGCTTTTGAACATGGGGATTATTTGCATCATAAAACTGAGATTTGATGTCAAATATCATAGTTCCATGGGTAAAAACGTACCAGTTGGCCAGGTCCTGTGGCAGTGGGTTCTTACGGGACATTATGTGTGGTAGATACTTATATTTACCACTGGTGTTTCAAAGTTTAATTCTATTTCATTCTGTTTGAATACCAGAGTTCATTTTCCAAACTTGTTGCTCAAAATTTGCAATTGCGAGCAGTGAAGGCTTACTCCAGGAGGTGGTAAAAGGATTAGAACTCAAATATACTGTGAAGGGAAATCACGCTCGATAAATCTCCAGCTGACTTATCTTTTGACATGACCTATTTTAGAGGGGTTTTAGAATGAAACCCTAAAAATCTGCTATGTAACTCCTAGTTACCCAGCTCCCCAACAAATATCTTCCAAAGTTTCTGCACACAAAATGTCTCCACGTGTGCAGTGTTTCTCCAAAGGCATAAATTGTCCTTGGAAGTGATAATGGAAAATTGGACACCCTACTTAGCTCTTGCAGCTATGGCTGGGGACCATGGTTGTGAGGCCCAGGGAAGGGGACTCTCCTTCCCTGAGTCTCGCAGCACCAGACCATGGGTGTAAAGCCCAGGAAGGTGGGACCTAATTCCATGGGCCTTGTAGCACTACATCATAGCTGTGAGGCCCGAGGATGGGACAACACTCCCATGGGCCTCATAGCTGTGGATCATGGTGAGGTGGTCCATGGGAGGGAACACCCTTCCCCTGGGCTTGCAGTGCTACACTATTGTTGAGAGGCCAATGGTAGAGGACTGTCCTATCCTGGGTCCCCTCTACTGGCACTCGCAGCACTAGACCACGGTTGCGAGGCCTAGGGGAGTGGAGGCCCCTACCTAATGCCTCGTAGCCATGGTGTAGCATTGACAGGCCATGGCACCATTGCTGTGTTACTTGTCTCTCTTCCATGGGCATTGCAGCCATGTTCCAGAGCTGTGAGGCCTGGGAGAGGCCTTCCCTCCTACGGACATTGAAGCTGGCCGTAGTTGGGCACTCATGAGAGGAGGCACCAGTCCATGAGCTTAACAGAGCACGAGTATGACTGTGAGGCTCATTGGGGGCCTCTCACAAGGGTGTAGCTATGAGTAGTGCAGCTGGTGCAGTGGCACCACGGCTCATGGATGCTCTGGACCCAATGCACTCAGATTATGGCTACATTTTACTGTCCAGCAACATTTTCTTGCATCAGGGCCCATTTCTACATTACTATGCCACTGGTTTCTTCTCTTATGCACCGCACAGCCATGATCCAGAGCTGCGAATGGCAGGAAAGGTCCCTCCTCCCCTAGACCTACCAGCCATGGGCCAGTGCTGAGAGGCTCAAGAGAGGAAGCCTGCTGTTCTGGGCCTTCCATCACTGGTCCATGGCTGCAAGGCCCAGGGCAAGAGGTCCCTCTGAAGGGCATAGCTATCAATAGTGCAGCAAGCACAGAGTAACCGTGACCTCTTGGGGTTATGGGTACAGTGCACCAAAATTATGGCTGTATTTTACTGTCCACAAATAAAATATACAAAAAGTGATGGATAGAATGCTTGTATTAATCACAGCAACTAGTAATTACTCAGGCTGCATCCCACTTCATCGTTTGTTTGCCAACATGCCACCGCAGTTAGGACCCAGCCGCATGCAAATCAGCCTTGACCCTGCTCCAATGGGAACAGTCCAGACTGAACTACCAGGCCAGGTCCTCCCTGACCCAGAACACAAGCAACCTAGGATAGGTGTTGCATCAGCCAGTGCAGCTTGGTTCCAGTGACACAGTGAGCATGGGACCCATGTCTGAGCATACCCGTCCCACTTAGGGCGACTCACTAAAGTATACAAAAAAGCAAAGGATAGAATGCTTGAATTAATGTCAGTCACTGCAGAGGCTGATGTCCCCATATGATAAATTGAGGTCCACCAATCTGAAGACCTCTGCTTACACCATTTGTCTTTATATTTTGTGCAATTTGAGAGATTCTGCTTAGCTGATGACGGACGGATATTTTGTTCTATATTGTTATATCCCTAGAAGTTCTAGTAAGATTTTTTGCTTTTTTGCTCTGTTTTAGACATGAAAATATTATCCATGCCGGTAAAATAATGACCAGGCGCAACCCTAGAGACCTGGCCTCTCTCCCATGGGCCTTGCAGCCATAGTCCAGCACTGTGAGGCCCAAGGAAATGGACCGATTAGTGGGCCTGGCTCGCAGCTTTATTTAATTGCATTTAAACGTGTGCTTTCCAGGTTTTGTTAAAAAAATAAAAGAAATCAAATGAGAGATGTATCTCAAATCGGTTAACTGAAAGAGGCTTAAGTAGTATATTGAACTATGCTGAGATGTCTCTATTGTACAGTCGGAAGCCTTTGTTATATAGTTGACTTTCATGGACACTGTAAACATGGTGTATTTCTATTCTCGCACTGTCTGTCATGATTTTACATGTATGAACCTGTCCATGTATGCTGAGCAACTGTTTAATAAAAAGATGTTTAAAAAATCTGTTAACTGAATCTGCATCATTCTAATTTGTAAAATGAAATGCACTCTGGAACCATATACGTGTATACTAATAATTAGTATCTGAACATTTAAAGGCTTCAGAGGACTTTGGTATGGGTGTTGTAGCCATGGCACATGACATTAAACCCTTTTAGCCTACATATGATTTTATTCTGGTGTTTTTCAGTGACGAGGCCGATGCCTTTAAAAGAGGTCGAGCTATTTTCAACTGTTGTATTTGCTTTCATATGTTTTTGCACATACCCTGTCTTGCACTGGGCATCTGGGAAACCATCTTAGAATTTTAATCCACACTGCCCCCCTTAAGGGCATTCTACATACTGCAGCACACCTCACTACGGCATGAAGAAATATGACCTCATCATAACACCATGCGCGAACTCCCCAGGTCCTCCTTGCGGGCCTGTACCATCTTAAAGCTCAGCTGCATTATTTGCAAAGCTATCGCAATGTGTTAACAGTCCACAATCCAGCTACCTTTCGCATCGCTCCTTGACTTTATTCTTGTCATTGCCCCTGTACAGTGCTCTGCTGCTTTAGGCTAGGTTTCCACTATACGACTGACACCCCTGCCTTCTTGGATGACAAGCTTGAGATCTCTAGTGACTCTCCACACACCTGCAGCAAGGACACCTTCAGGCAGAAGAAGAAGATGTACTAAAAAGTAAAAAAAAACAAGAAAAAGGCCTTTCCCAGTTAGGCCCCAAGGATCTAGAATGTTATTCCAATATTCATACGGACAGCCTAAAGTCTGCTCCAATTTAGGTAACAGCGAGACTCAACATATATATATATATTTTTTTTAAATCTAAATCATGATGCAGTCACGATCCACAAACCATCTACTCCACCTATCGCATGTTGATAGTGTCTTTGACACTGTACAGTGCTTAGCAGCCTTTCGGCTTGGTGTGCACTATATAAATACTGCATACACATATACGTCTCTAATGCACTAATCTGGAAACAAATTGTTAACATTTGATTGAACTTATAAGTTTTGGAGAGACCTAGGCCAAACCTTTCCATCCAGTGTGAATAATATGCTTTTTGCCAGTTAATTGAAATGTAAAATATGTGTGCTTATTTTATTAGTGTTCATATTTATGTTTTTGTTTTACTGATATCCACCCCAAGAAAGCTGCAAAAGTCCTAGGAACGGCCCTGGTGCCTGGAGCATGACCACGACCCAAAGTCATGCTTCGACTGCCGGGCCATGGCGCTGAAAGCTTTGAGGGAGTGGTCCCTAAAACTGCTTGTGACATGGTGTCCGGCGCCTTGGAGATCTTGTTCTCGTTCGAGAGGAAGGTCCAAGCACTGCTCTGGGGGATCCAAGTCTTTGAAGGGGTCAGGTAAGAAGCACCATAAGAAACACAAGAAGTCGAAGCGTGCTGCGACTTTGCTCCTTCCGTCACCCGAGGAGACTCGGCGTTCGAGGCTCTGCTCCACGGAGCGGGTGCCTAGGTCGGCTCCACGCTTCCCCCACCCCTTTCCGGGGCCGAGAGAGACCCCCGCCCAGTTGAGAGTTTTATGACGCCATGTGCTCCATATTTGGGCGGCCTGACCCTGCCGGCGAGCCTTCGGGCCCTGCTGGCTCAGCGAAAGGAGCTCCTCTGGGTTATGCGCTGGCGGCTCCTCATGGATCCGTTCCTGGATCCAGAACGGTCGCACCCATTTGACCTTCCCCAACGACGTTTCCAATGCCGAGACCCTCAACATCACCGGCGCCCACTGGCAGCACCAGCCCCATTCTTATCCCCAAAGACACGTGGCCAGGTGGGCATCTACAGACGCCAAGACCAGTGCCCACAGAGGCTGTGGGCTCTGTCGTATCCTCAGCCTTATTCGGAAGGGCTAGGATTAGAGGAGGATTCGGAGGGGACGCACGACCCCTTAGAAGTCCTGCCTTACACAGAAGAAATGGACTGGTATGAGGAACTGGGTGATGCCAGTGGTTTGGATACCTCTCCAGAGCCTGGCATGCTTTCCCCCTCCTAACCTGGCTATGGAGGAGGGGCTTTCTTCGCCATGGTGGTGCATAGGGCTGCGGAGGTCTTGTACCTGCAGCTTCCTACTGTGGCAGTCAAGACCAATGTCTTGACAGAGGTCCTGCAGCCTGATGTCTCCACCACGGAGCCCTTGCTGCCATTTAATGAGGCCTTGATTGATGTCCTTCTGGGGACTTGGTCCAAACCAAGAACAGGGGCTCCTGTGAATAGAACGACTGCCTGCCGCCATCGCCCTGCACCGGGCGACCCAGCGTCCTCACCTCTCACCCAACCCCGAGAGCTTGTTGGTCCAAGCCTCTACTTCCCATGGCGCGTTCCCTTCCGTGCCCCCGGATAGGGAATCCAAGAGGCTGGATAGCTTCGGAAATAAAAAAAATTTCTTCCACCAGCCTAGCATTGCGGTCAATAAACACTGAATGCCTATTGGCCCGTTACTCCCATTCCCTGTGGGAAATGGTTGGGCAAGTGCTACCACAAGCCCCGGAGGAGGCCTGGGCTGTCCTTTCTCAAGCTGTTGTAGACTGGAGGGATGCAGCATAGTTTACAATACTCTGTAGCCTTGACACGACAGCCTCCTGGGCAGAGCGATTCCCTCGACAGTGGCAAGTAGGTGCCATGCCTGGCTGAGGACGTCTGGCTTTTTGGGGGATGTCTGACTAAACCTGATGGACATGCCCTTTGATGGCTCTCGTCTCTTCAGAGACAGGGAGGACGCAGCACTAGAGCGCTTCAAGGAGTCGAGGGCTACGGCCAAATCCTTGGGCCTCTTGCTATCATCCCGTCCTGGGTCCACCTTTCGCTCCTTTCATGGTTACGGAAGGGGTTTCCAACTGTGCCAGCCCTACCCTAGCAATAGAACTGCACAAGTTCCACAACCTCAGCACATCCGTGGGCATGGTTCTCCCCGAACCCATGGGTCGGGCGGCCAGCAGTCAGGTCAGGCCACAATCCCCTCACCCTCCTCCGCCTCCAAACCTTCCGAGTCCGATCCTCTCAGATCTTGGGCGTCCAGTTCTTAGCAGGAATACGCCATCACCTCTGCCACTGGCGGGACATCACCTCGGACAGGTGGGTTTTCCAAATAGTCCAAAGGGGTTTCTCCCTCCCCTTCAAGACTACCCCTACCTCCATGCCTTCAAAATACAATCGACTGACATAGGATCACCTTGCTTTGCTTCGAGAGGAAGTCAAGACTCTCTTGGCCAAAAGAGCTAAAGAGAGGATTCACAGGCCAGAAATAGGCTGTGGTTGCTATTCCCGCTATTTTCAAGTCCCCAAAAAGGACAGAGGCCTTCGTCCTATTCTCGACCTCAGAGCCTTCACCTACTTCCTCTGTAAAGAGAAGTTCAAGATGCTCACTCTTGCTCAGGTGCATTATGTCCTTGACCTAGGAGAGTGGATGATAGCGTTGGACTTGCAGGACGCCTATTTCCATATCCCTGTCCTGCCTACCCATCCCCTCGACCTGCTGTTTACGGTGGCCCACAAGCACTTTCAGTTTACCATGCTCCCATTGGGCCTCACCAGTGCCCCTCAGGTGTTCACCAAGGTGATGACGGTGGTCGCAGCTCATCTGCGGAGATCAGGGGTTCCAGTCTTCCCCTATCTCGATGACTGCTTGTTGAAGGTGGGCTCGCCCTGGGCAGTCGTCTCCCATCTCCAGACTACGGCGAACCTCCTGCATTCGCTGGGGTTCACTATCAACGTGCCAAGTCACCTGACTCCCTCTCAGACGATCCCTTTCATCTGAGCCGTTCTGGACGCAGTGCAGTTTCGGGCCTATCCTCCCGAGCGGATTTCAGTGAGACTGACTAAGAGGCTGCTGGGCCTCATGGCCTCCTGCATCCTGTTGGTGAATCATGCCAGATGGCACATGTGGGCTCTGCAGTGGAACCTGAAGTTCCAATGGGCACAGCATCCGGGAAATCTCACCAACCTGGTCCAGATTTCGGAGGGAACTGTGAAAGATCTGCAGTGGTGGTTGACAAACAGCGATTGGGTCAGAGGCAGACCCCTCTCCCTTTCCCAACCAGATCTCACAGTAGTGACAGATGCGTCACTTCTGGGATGGGGCGGCCATTTGGGAGAGGTGGAGATCAGAGGACTCTGGTCTCTGGCAGAAGCTGGGCTCCACATCAACTTGTTGGAGCTTCGTGCTATCCGATTGGCACTGAAAGCCTTCTTAGCATCACTCAAGGGAAGGCTGGGCCAGGTGTTCACGGACAACACAACTGCTATGTGGTATTGCAACAAACAATGCGGGGTGGGTTCGTGGACCCTCTGTCAGGAGGTCCTGTGTCTCTGTACTTGGCTGGAGCAACAGGGCATATCCCTGGTGGTTCAACACCTGGCTGGACCCTGAATGCCAGGGTGGAAGAACTCAGCTGTTGGTGCCTAGCGGATCAGGAGTGGCGTCTCCATCAGGAAGTTTTGCAAGGACTCTTTCATTGATGAGGAGAGCCTTGGTTAGATCTGTGCTCCTCCGTTGAGAACATGCAATGTCAGCAGTTTTACGCATTGGATTTTCCAAGTCGGCTCTCGCTCTGCGATGCTTGTCGTCTTGAGTGGAGCTCTGGCCTCCTGTACACCTTTCCACCCATACCACTCCTGTCCAGAGTGCTCAAGAAGATCAAGAGCGACTGGGCACAAGTCATTCTTGTGGCTCCAGACTGGGCACTGAGCGTTTGGTATCTCAAGCTACTGCAAATGAGCATCGATCCTCCAATCAGGTTGCCCCTTCGGGAGGATCTTCTATCACAGCAGCAGGGTAGGATCCTCCACCCGAACCTGTCCACCCTCTGACTCCTTCTCGTGGATATTGAGCGGCGACAGTGAATAGCATTCAACCTTCCTCCCGAAGTTTGCAATGTTATTCTGGCAGCCAGGCGTCCCTCCACTAAGTCGATATGTGCCTGCCAATGGCAAAGATTTTGTAAATATTGTACAGGACGGTCTATTGACCCTTTGTCTGCCTCCCTTCCTGACATTCTCCTCTTTATCCTGTCTCTTGCCCAGCAGGGCTCTTCTCTGGGCACTCTGAAAGGCTACTTTTTGGCCCTTTCTGCTTTTCTACGGTTGTCAGTCCAACGGTCACTATTCAAGTCCCCATTGTACATAGCTTTCGAAAGGGGCTTACACATTTGTTCCCCCCTTCACCTTTCATCATGCCCCGGTGGGACCTTAACTTGATCCTCACTTATCTAATGTGTGCGTTAATCGAACCGCTGCACAATTGCCCCCTCCGGCTGCTCACCATCAAGACAGCCTTTTTAGTGGCAATAACTTCTGCCGGGAGGGTAAGCGAGCTGCAGGCGCTCTCCTATCAGCATCCTCATCTGACTGTCTTTCCAGACAAGGTAGTGCTCTGCACTAGGGCTTATTTTTTGCCTAAAGTTGTGGCACCTTTTACCTAGGGCTATCTGCCACCTTGCCCACCTTCTATGCTCCGCTGCATCTTTCTAAGGAGGAAGAACGTCTCCAACGTTTGGACCCAAAAAGAGCGTTATCGTTCTACCTTGACCGCACTAAAGAGTTCCGGGTGGACGACCAACTCTTTGTGGGGTACGTTGGAGCAAAGAAGGGACGTGCTGTACAGAAGAGGACCATCTCATGATGGGTTATCCTCTGCATTAAGATCTGTTACGCTCTGGCAAAGAAACAGTCTCCTGAAGGCCTCAGAGCTCATTCCACCAGGGCTAAGGCAGCCACCACGGCTCTTCAGCATGGTGTCCCGGTTCTTGACATCTGCCAGGCGGCTACGTGGGCATCCCTGCACACGTTTGCCAATCATTATTGCCTGGCCAATCAAGTCTGCAGGGAGGGCCTATTTGGCCGTTCGGTCCTACAGGACATTCTGGTTTAGACTTCTCCGCAGTCCCTCCTCCGGGGATGGTATTGGTTGGGTATCTGTTCACAGGTAAGGAATCTGCGGCTAGTTGTCTCTATCAGATGGGCAAATTACTTACCTTCGGTAACGCCTTATCTGGTATAGACATGATCTAGCCGCAGATTCCTTACCGACTCATCCATCCTCCCCGCACTGCAGATCAGTTTGTTATGTTAGGGCTGTTTTTCTTAAGGATCCTAGTTGTTAAACACACCACTGTGAGTCAACTTCATGGCTCCGCGATTCTGGCATGGAAAGTCATGAAAAGTACTGACGTCAGCGCGCCGTGGCGGGGCCTATATTGACAACGTGGACGTCATGACAACTCGACGCCATACAACGTCTTGCAGAGTCGACCGACGCCACCAGGGGTACTTCTAAGAAAAATCTTCTGGATCCAGCCTGACGCCTGGAGGTTCACAGGTAAGGAATATGCAGCTAGATCATGTCTCTACCAGATAAGGCATTACCGAAGGTAAGTAACTTGTCCTTTTAAACTTCTCTGGTGGGTAGCCTGCAAATGTATTGCAATAGTTATCATCGAATTCTGATTGGCTGAAATGACTGTCAACTTCTACTTATAGAAAATTCCCACCCTATTTATTCCATGACTGAGTTCTAGGACATTTCAGTAGGAGCTTCTGCAACTGCTGTGCTCACAAACTTATTTGCTTGTTGGCTTCTGGAGAAGAAAGAGCTGAGGAGAGAGGGGAAGCAGGAAGAACTACAGCCTGCAAACAAGGTGAATGAGTCACTTGTGTGACATTTTTGCCACCTGGTCAGGAAAAGGTATGTTCGACTTGCAACCTATATGATTTAATATATTCTAGAGGTACTGAAAAGAAGTACTCTCACAGTACTACTGAGATGTGGCGCCACATGAGGGCAATACATCCTAGGAAATTGGCTAGGGCTGAACTCTTGAGAGACTGAGCAGATGTCAACATCTGGGGCTAGGGTTCCTACTGCAGCAGCACAACAAGCACCACCTCATGTAGTGCAGCAGGAACAAGATATTAAACTGGAGTACCAGGACATGGTCATGCCCTCTGGGAGAAGGCCTCTGTAGAGGGCAAAGGCTGTGCTTAGTAAAGTGTTTTGAGGGACTGCCCTCTGCATGAAGACCTCTGTAGAGAACGAAGGCTGTGCTTAGTATGTTATGGTGAGGGACTGGCCTGTGCGCAAAGACTGCTGTAGAGGGTGAAGGATTTGCTTAGTAGGGTTCAGTGAGAGACTGACTGGCCCCTAGTAGGGTTTGGTGAAGGACTGGCCTCTAGGTGAAGACCTCTGCACAAGGTGAAGGCTGTGATAGTGGGGTTTGTTGAGGGACTGAGCTCAGGTTGAATCCCTCTGTAGAGGGCGAAGTCTCCCGTGGGAGTTTGGGAGGCCACACTGGCTCCCGTAGGATAATATCAACCCAAAGCGTTATTTTTTATATATAAATGTGACCTTGGGGGGACGGGGGGTTCACTCTGGGACCCCCCCACCCAAGGCCAGGGGGTCAGGCTTCCCTTACCCTGGCCCCTTATACATGTTTTGATATCATTTTTCAGGACACAGGAACTAAGTCCTTGTGCCGTAAAATCGCAGCTGCAAAATCTTTCTTCGTGTTGCGGCCTCGAGTCACATTGTTTGTACCCGTGAGTGTTGTGGACGCCACCAATGAGATTGTACATGTTTTCCCCTGTGAGAGTCCCGCATCATTCCTGCGAGGTTCCTGTGGCAACAGATATCTAGAAATTTTTAACCTTAATTTCTCGAAAAAAAATTAACAGAATTACACCAAATCATAAAGTACGCTTTCTGAATAAAGATTTAGCTTTCTGCCAACTTTGGTGTAAATCTGTTCAGCTGTTTTGGCAGTATCCATTTCTAAAACTACATATGGAAATTGCATGGGGAAAAAGCGTATAGGGACCCCCTTTTTCTCTGCTCCAGCTTGACAAATCGCCCTTAATTTCCAGCAAGGAGGTGAGTTGGATGAACTTTTTTTGGAAAGTTTCATGGAGATTCATCAAACGGCACCAAACTTGTTAGCAAAACAAAAAAAAGCTCATCCTATGGAAATCCTGACCTAACTATAACTATACATTGATGACCTCCACTGTGTAATATACGTTTTGTCTATATATATATATATATATATATATATATATATATATATATATATATATATATATATTCATACCAAAGGTTTAACCAAGGGTTAAAGTAGCATTATAGTTAGGTGAATTTGTCAGTGACAACATTAATGTTTTGAACTAAAAAAAAAACACAGAAATTCACCAGTTATGGTTAGCAGTGCTAACTATAACTTGCGCCCTCGTCATGCACTGCTTATGACCTCACATGACATCAATCATGACATGTTTAATGACAACATTGATGACATCACTGATTACATCATCCAAGCTTTGTTTTACCGCATATTGCTGTATAAATTGCTTTAGGTTAACATGTAACATAGTTCACATTAACAATCAACCACAGATATATGGGAAACCCTCATTGAGTACGGTGTTTAATCTATATACAACTATTCTGAGTAAGCCAAAATAGTGAATGCCACTTCCAAAACAAATGCCCTACTAGGGACAGTTTTTATCTGTATCAAATCGCTGAAACACAATGAACCTACATTAAGAAATTAAGTTGATATCAGCAGAGAACTGAGTACTGTAAACAGTGTTTAATCTATGGAGAGAGTTAATTCTATACCATACTGTTTGCAAACCGTGAAACTCTCGAAAAATACACCCCAGAGTATTCAAAAGAATCTACTAAGAACCGTGTATATTCTATGGAACAGTTGTCCAAAAAGAGACTAGTTGCTAAAAATAACCAAGATCTGAAGGTGCTAAAAATCATACCTGCACCCTTCTTGGTGTGGTGAAAACTTTACAGATAGCCCTTTGTCTGAAGCAAAACAAGCACGTGTACATAGGTTAGTACCTGGTGCACACACACTTACATGTTAAGTATAAATTATCATGCTGACACAATTCTCTCTAATAACTCAAGACTGCATTACAAAACTTAGTATCTAATATGTAGAATCTTTCTCCTGTTGGAAACTTTTTCTGCAGAACCAAAACGTTGTATGGAGCATAAGGAATACAAGTGACTGTCACTTGCACACGTAGTTACTCTTGAATGCAAACATTTATAACATGTTCAATACATCTACACAGCCGTGGTGTATTAGAAGCATACATGTTTTCTAAACGCTTACAATGATTAACTGGACGCAAGCTGTACAAAATTAGGTAGAAAAGTAATATGGTAGTTACCCACCACTATGTAAACTATGAAACAAACTAACACACTCATTGGATTATGACATAAGTGATGTCATCAGTAATGTTATCAATGATGTTGTTTGAGATGTCATCATTGTCAAAGAATGTGATGAGTGATGTCATAGATGAGGTCATAAGCAGTGTGTGGCGGGGCGCTATTTATAGTTCGCTCTGCTAACTATGCTCTGCTAACTATAACTGGTGAATTTCTGAGTTTCTTTTTTTAGTTCAAAACGTTAAGGTTGACACTGACAAATTCACCAAACTATAACGATATGTGGTGTCCTTGTGGAGTCTTGGTGTGGAATCCCGTGTGGAATTTGAGGTGGAGACCATGCCAAGATTCCAGGGAGCGGCAGCTGCCCAGGCTTTCTCTCCTAAGAAGGAGCTTATCTTTTATCTTCTAATAAACACCCTTACCTAAATCCATCAACGTGTGGACACTCTTTATTATTGAGATACTGCACTGGCAATGAGCGGGTCATAGGAGAGAAGCCTTGAGCTGGAAGTCGGAGAGGCTTTTCTACCCAATGGTCTGAGACCGAGGCAGGGCCGGACTGGCTACCGGGCATGTCTAAGTAAACAATGGAAAACCAAATGGTTTTAAAGTATGCTTTAAAACAATTTGTTTTGCTTTGTTTATTTAGAAGCACATGCAGGTCCCCAACTACG
This sequence comes from Calotriton arnoldi, assembly GCA_963921515.1. Lineage (NCBI taxonomy): Eukaryota > Metazoa > Chordata > Amphibia > Caudata > Salamandridae > Calotriton > Calotriton arnoldi. The sequence goes on along the minus strand of CAWUFW010001669.1, from coordinate 1,773,994 downwards.
AAATCAGCCCCCACCGCAGTGAAATCAGCCCCCAGCTTGGCAGCACACGAAAACGCCTGGTAGCCAGTCCGGCCCTGGACCGAAGGCACAGGAGTACTCTGGAGAGGTGAGGTGGATGGCCCAGGAGTGTTTTACTGTATAAAACGAAAAGAATAAAAAGAGTTCTAGCTTACACGTCAAGAATTTTCAATTCTATTAAGGACAGGGAGACAAGCATTATGCTTCTCTTTTCTTTACTGACATTTACAGCAGCCAATGAAATTTTAAACTACATAACCCATCAGGCACAGCGTGCCCTGTCTCCATCAATCACCTCTCACCCCCTAGGGCATATATCTCAGTATCCTCAGAGATCGTTCTCTTTCTTTGCGAACAGTCCAAAGAGAACTACAGCTTCAGAACTATTGGTCTCCTGACCGAACGTCATCATCTGGACCTTCAACGGAAGGAATCCTTGCCTTCTTCATAACCAGCACTCCGGTTATCCAAACTCATGTCATCTTGTTCTCTGCACCTGAAAAGAAAATAAAGACCACAATATCTCTTGACTTAAAGTTTACATTAACAAGGGTGGGTATCTGTAATCACTTTACACTTGCCAATTCCAAATCATAACATTTCAGCTACTTTTTAAATTTCATTATTTTTAATAACATTTGTTTGGGTGGGATAATCCTCGCCTCCATGTCCTTAATAGAAATGAAAATTCTTGATGCGTAGGCTAGAATTATTTTTATTCTATTTAGAAGCCATGGCTCCTCTCACTGAGTGAGCCCCAAGAACCGAGACATCAATCCCGGCCTCGCTCAATAACCATTTGACCCATCTGGCCAAAGTCGCAGAAGAGACTAGGTGAAAAGGTTTCTAAAGAGAAATCAATAATTTTGACCTGCAACATCACTTCTAAATTCACGAGTACAATCCTCATAACATTTCAAACATTGTACAATGCACAATTTACTATGGTGTGGAAAAGCCGTATAACTTACACACTTGGAATTAGTTTTAGTTCGTTTAGAAATAGTGAAAGAAACTACCGAAGGAGTAAACACTCTACCTGCTAAAACCAAAGCTCGTACTTCCAAGACGCGTCTACAGGAAATCGGGCATAATAACAAGGTAAGCTTTGCTGACAACTGTTTTCGTGAAAGACCTTCATTCGCCAGCTAGCTTCTGATAAAACGAAGTACTACATCTACGTCCCACAGAGTAGAATATCTGGGCTTTGGTGGTTTCACCAATCTAATACCTCTCAATAGCTTACAAATCAAGGGATGCTCCCCAACCGGTTTCCCTTCAATGTGGGGGTGCCCTGCCGAAATTTCAGAACGGAAATTATTGACTGTCCTATAGGCTATTCTCCGACTGGTGATATCTGCAAGAAAGTTCACAATCATATGTACACTGGATCCCACTGGATCCCACGGGATCCACCTGTCGTTCACCACACCAACATACCCATCTAAGCCAAGCCGATTCATATCATTTGTGCCTAGCGGGAGCCCAAGATTGTGACAGAAAAAACAGTGCGTCTTGCAAAACTCCCAGCACTTGCCAGTGTCTCCGGAAAGTCTACAGGCCATGAAAGACAAGTGGCCATGCACCACCAAGGGATGTGGACGGCACTCCGGATCCCGTAATATCTCTGGAAATTACAGAAGACGTACCGGGGGGAGCACAAGTCAATGTCAACGTTACCGGAAACCATGACTGTGCTTTCCAATACGGGGTGATCAATATTTATTCCGCCCCCTGTGGGAGGACTTGTGCCAACACCCTCTGAATCATGGCGAACGGGGGAAAGGCATACAGCGTGCCCGTCGCCATGTTAGTAAAAATGCATCTGAGTTGAGCGCTTGAGGATCCGGTTGCCAACTGTAAAACTGGGGCAACTGCATATTCAGTTGTGACGCAAATAGATCTATCGAGCATGGACCCCATTCCTGATTTAATTGTGGAAACTCGCTGGGATCCAGTCTCCAATCGCTGGAATCCCGAAGTAATCAGGAGTTCCAATCCGCGATCACATTGGAGCTGCCCGGAATATATTCCGCCGTCACGGAGATCTGGTGCTGAAGACAGTAATGCCAAAACTTTTTGGCTATCTCCGCCAACAGGCGTGATCTTGTGCCCCCCAATCGATTGATGTATCTCACAGCTGACACATTGTCCATGCGCTGAAGAATACAACAGCTCGATTTCTGAGGCGATAGAGTCCGAATTGCAGAGGAACCCGCTAGGAGCTCCAGACAATTGATATGTAATTGCGGTTCTGCTGGGGACCATCTGCCTCCCGTTTCCATTGATCCACATCGGGCTCCCCAGCGGCTGGCATCCGATTCTATCACCACCTCCGGGCACGATGCAAATATGGCCCTGCCATTCCAAGCATCCATGTGCTCCAGCCACCAGGAAATTTCCGTTCTGGCTTCATCTGATAGTGAAATCTGTTCTGAGTAACTCAGGCCCTTGCGCAGATGCATGATCTTTAGTCGCTGCAGCACCCGGTAAAGCAGGGGTCCTGGAAAAATCACCTGAATAGATGATGCTAGGAGACCTACTAGGCGAGCCAACATCCTCAATGACATAGTCTGAGAGGCAAGTGCTCTCCTCAATTCCTTCTTGATAGCTACCCTCTTTTTCAGAGCAAGGAGTAATTGCGTCAATATCGAATTCACCTGAAAACCCAGGAATTCCATCGATTGCGCTGGAATCTGGATCGATTTGTCTGAATTAATGACGCAACCCAGGTCCTAAAGGAGCTGTAACGTCCAAGATATATGAAGTAGCACCAGGTCTTGGCTCTGTGCCATAATCAGGACATCGTCCAAATAGATGATCAGGCGAACCCCTCTCTCTCTCTCTCTCAGACATTGTACCACTGGTTTCAGTAACTTGGTGAAACACCAAGGGGCGGAAGAGAGACCGAAGGGCATGGCTCTGAACTCGAACCATCGATGTCTCCATTGGATCTGGAGGAACATCCGATAAGGAGGAAAAATAGGTACTGCTAAGTACGCATCTTTTAAATTGAGACGCACCATCCAATCTTTTTCCAATAACGGGTCCCTCAACAAATGTATGCCCTCCATTTTGAAGTTACGATACACTATCCAGGAGTTGAATTCTCTGAGGTTTAGGACCAAACGGAAGCCCTGACCTTTCTTTGGCACCAGAAAAAACGTGCTGACAAAACTGTGTGGGTGAGGACTTGACTCCACAATCGCCCCTTTTTTAAATAAAGCAGTCACCTAGGCGTCTATGAAAGAACTCTCTGTTTGGGAAATTTTTTGAGAATGAGGGTGACCATTTTGTTTTGGGGAGGAGTAAAACTTGAGGTGAAAACCCTGCTCCGTTTGGAGTACCCAAGGGTCTTGCATTATAGTTTCCCAATTCTGAAGAAACAACCCCTTTCTGCCTCTCACAGGCATTACTTTGGGTTGAACAAGCCTTACCTGCATAAGAGGTCTCGCCGGCGTTGTTGTTGTTGCCGCCTCGATATCCTCCTCGATTTTGTCTGCCTCTCCCACCTCTGTTGCGAGTGGGATAGAACTTTGATCTGGTCTGTCCCCCTCGACCTCTGTTGTCAGAACCTCTGGAGGCCTGGTAGTATCCTCGACCGGTCGCTCGACCCCTAAATCGTCCAGACCTGGTAAAAAGGCCACTCTGGAACACCTTCTTGATTGAAGTTTGGGCCTTATCTAAGGCTAAAAAGGTGGCTACATGCATTCCTAAGTCACGGACGAACTTGTCGCCGAACAAAAGCCCATTAGCTAAGGACCCTGCCTCCGTAGAAGCCAGCTCTACCAATTGAGGATCAATCCTCATCAAAAAGGATTTCCTGCGTTCGGTAGATAGAGCGCAGCTGGCATTTCCAAGGAAGCATAAAGCCCTCTGCACCCACTCCAGAATCTCCGTTGGGTCCAAATTAGCACTTGATTCCTTAGCCCTCACTGCCAAATCTAAAATCTTTGTTAGTGGTCCTGTCACATCTAACAATTTGGCTTGGCACCCTTTCCAAGCTCTATCTAAACCTTTATTTGGGTCTTTTGCGAGCTTCTTTAGAAAAGTCGCCATATTCGAATCTAACTCTGGGGTATCAGTAACCTTTCCCAGTAGGGAAGGTCTAGGGCATTCTGATCATACAGTGTTGCGCACTTCGCGCTCAAATCCTTGCCTCATGTTTTCTTGAACATAATGTGCTACCTCCGCACATGGCACCCACTCAGTGGACCTTGGGTGTATAATATTCTTCGGGTCGAATAACAGGTTTTTATTAGAGGTCTCTGGATTAAGGAAATGGGACTTCTTCTTGCGTTTTGGCGCCGAACGCGCTTTCTCTGTGTCTTTATCAGAGTCCGATGTGTCATGTGCTGATGAGGGAGTGTCATCTACATCTCGCAGACTAGACTGAGAAGGGTTGTCTCGAGAACCTGATGGGAATGAATTCCCATATCCGTGATGCAACCTGTGATAACACCTCTGCTGACGAACTGAAAGCAGGTCTCTCTCTTGCCAGGCTCTGATCACCCAGAAGCACACTCTGGGCTGGGGACTCTCCCCTTGGGATTCTCAGTGCACGTTTCCCATAGATCTTTAGGGGTTTCGTAAAGGTTTGTAAAGCCCTAATCAATGCCCTATTGACTGAGTCTTGAACATGATTGTCAAGGGCTTCCACAAACTGCTCCTCCATTTGGTGCTCATAAGACACCTCAGTGTATTCATTAAAATCATTAAACTCATCAACCTCCTCGGCGTAGTACGCCATCTTGCCACAGGAGGTGTGGAGGAGGTTCAGGGGAAGAGTAACACAGGGGTGAACAGACTATCCCAGGCCTAAAGCCTCAAGTCAGCAGGCTCTTTAATATACTACTGTTTGAACATGCCTGCACCGTTTAATTAATATCAGTGGAGGGAGCCACCCCATCTCTTCTAGAGCAGAGCCCTACAACGTTTTGCCGCCCCGTCGGGCGTTCACCGGGACGAGGAGAGCTTCACAGCGTGGTGCAGCCAGATGAGCCGATCGGAGAAAGATTCTCTCTCCGATCGGCTATCCGCACATGCGCACGCCGCGCAGAAATAGAAAGGGGCCGTTCTCTTAAAGACACGATCCCGCGTCCGTCCCGCTCCCGCTCCACACCAGGGAATTTACTCTTGTGCCCTCACAAACATGCAAATCCACAATCAATACGGCTTCCGATCAGCACAATACCAACAATCACCGCTTTGAAACATTGCATAACCAGTAAATAATGTAAATGAAGATGTACTTATCTTGCTGCTGCAGCAGCAAACAAAGAGGAAGATCTCTGAGAACACTCAGTTATATGCCTTAGGGGGTGAGAGGTGATTGGTGGAGACAGGGCACGCTGTGCCTGATGGGTTATGTAGTTTAAAGTTTCATTGGCTGCTGTAAATGTCAGTAAAGAAAAGAGAAGCATAATCAGAAGCCTCCGTTTCCTGACATAGAATTCTGGCTGCTGATCCGGTCCTGCAATTAAAGATAGTGAGAGTTGGGGAAGAAATTAAGCGCGAGCAGGGCTGGAACAGTATTCTGCATTGGTAGTATTCTGCACATGCATTAGCACACAAATATTTGAGCAGGAGGACGCTGACAATGAACGAGCATGTGCAGCACCCTGGGGCGGGCATATGAGCACACAGAACGATTGTGCGTGTCTTGGAAAAGAATAGCTAGAGCGCATAGGATCACCACCACCAATACCACCAATACCACCACCACCAATACCACCACCAATACCACCACCACCAATGCCAGCACCACCAATGCCAGCACCACCAATACCAGCACCACCAATACCACCACCGCCAATACCAATACCACCACCAATCCAATACCACCACCACCAATAACAATACCACCGCCAATACCACCACCAATACCACCACTAATACCACCACCAATACTACCACCACCAATATCACCAATACCACCACTGCCACCAATACCACCACCACTAATACCACCACCAATACCATCACCACCAATACCACCACCACCATCAATACCACAATACCAATACAACCACCAATACCGCCACCACCACCAATACCCCACCACCAATACCAACACCAATACCTCCAATACCAATACCACCACCACCTTCACCAATACTACCAATACCACCACCAATACCACCACCACCACCACCAATATCGCCACCAATACCACCACCACCAATGCCACCACCAATACCACCACCACCTCCAATAGCTCTCCACCACCAATACCACCACCACTATTGGTGTATTGGTATTGGTATACCACCACCACCAATACCATCACCACCAATACCACTACTACCACCACCAAAACCACCACCAGCACCACTAATACCACCAGCACCACTAATACCACCACCACCAAAACCACCACCAATACCACCACCAATACCAATACCTCCACCAATAACACCACCACCAATACCACTGCTAATACCAATACCACCACCAATATCACCACCAATACCAACACCACCAATACCACCACCAGTACCACCACCAATATCACCAATACCAACACCACCACCACCACCACCAATACCCCACTACCAATGTCACCAATACCACCACCACCACTTCCAATACCAACAATACCACCAATACCACCACCAATACCAATACCACCACCACCAATGCCACCACCGCCAATACCACCACCACCACCAATACCACCACCAATACCCCCACCAATACCAATACCTCCACCAATACCATCACCACCAATACCACCACCACCACCAACACCACCAGTACCACCACCAATACCACCACCAATACCACCACCAATACCACCACCTCCAATACCCCACCACCAAAGTCACCAATACCACCACCAATAGCTCCAATACCACCACCAATGCCACCACTACCACCAATATCACCACCACCAATGCCACCCCCACCACCACCAATACCACCAATACCAATACCACCACCACCAATACCAATACCACCCCCACCAATACCACCACCTAAGCGCCTCTCGCTCACTAGTAATAGCAGGGGCACTGCACGAGTCCGAAGCTGCAGCTGAGACTAACCCTCCCTCCCTCCATGCCTGCCATAAAGCACAGCCCGCGCCCTGCACCAGGAGGTAAAGCCAGGGCCCTACTACAGCTGGAGTGTTTTTTATTAGGCCAAAGATAGCAATGACATTATGCAATGCCACACTGCACACTCAAATCAAGGAGAGGGCATGAAATAGCCCCCCCTCCCGCTCTTCCTCCTGAGTCACGACAGTGTAATCACAGAGCGAAAGGTGTTGGAGCGCTTTGTTAGTGTTTATAGCTCGGATCATATGTAACTCACACTTTGTGTCTGTGTAATTTACAACACTTACACATCGTCTTCACTGCACTATTTATCACTACTTTGAAGACGTCGCAGGCCGGTCTCTTCCTCTGATATTTATAATCTAACAGGCGGTCGAGAAGGCCCTTCATGCCAATGCAATAGGTCTCGCATTTGCGAGAGTTTAAGCTATTAGTATTGTAAATGACAATGCCTTTTATTTATGTTTTAAAACCCAAAACATAAATAAAAGGCATTGTCATTTATAATGCCAATAGCTCAAACTTGCGTCAATGCGAGACCTATTGCATTGCAAATGCTTCTTTTCATTTAGTCTAGGGGAGCCAGCTCTCGAGTGGGTACAATGGAAGGACAGATTCAAAGCCTATTTGGAGGTTTCAGGGGGTGATGTATATACCGATAAATGGAAATTTGCTATTTTAAAACATTGCTTAGGTCTTGAGGGAAGAAGAGTTTTGTTTCATTTGCCGAAAGTGGTACAGAGTGAGGAAGATGAAGTAGATTTATACGAAGCGGCAATGAAACAATTGGATGTGCACTACAAAAAAAAGACAAATTAAGTGGTAGCTAGACATAAATTCTTGGGAAGAGGTCAGTTATCCAATGAATCAATAGATGCATTTGTCAGCGATTTAAGAGTGTTGGCTTCTAAGTCAAACTATGGATCCTTTTGGTATCAGATGATACGTGATCAGTTTGTACATAAAGTATATGATGGCAAGTTGCAAGAAAAATTGCTGGTGGAGGATCTTACTTTGAGTAAAGCAATAAGCATAGCTCACTAATTTAAGGAAATGAAATTGGGTATGAAAGAGTTAATACTCAAAGCTACAGAATATGTACATGTAGTAAACAAAGAGGTGCGGCCATGTCGAGAAAAGAGACAGGCAGAAGTGGTGCGGTTGTTAAACCCAAGTGTGTGGGGTGGGTCAAAGACATAATAGAAAAGAGTATGTGCTTTTTAAGTGTAGACAATCAGGACATTTTGCTAATGGCAGATGATGCCCTGCTAATAGACAAATATGCAGGTATTGTAAAGTTAAAGGTCACTTTGCCAGGGTATGTAAAAGCAAAAATCACAGTAGTACTGATGGTATGGATGGTTATAGAGAAAATTCAGGTCAGATCAGAGAAGTTATGCAGAGGGAAGATGTAATGCAGGAAGAGTATGTATAAGAGGTATATGAAGTAATGGAAAATAAAAAAAGATGCACCATTCTGTGTAGTGGAAATTGGAGGAGTCGATATAAAGGTCATGGCAGATTCTGGGGCAAGACACACTTTAATTGGTGATGACCTAGTTCATCTTTTTTCTAATGGAAAGCTGTTGCCACCTGATATCAAATTGGTGGGGTATGGTAATAAACCGATTGATGTGATGGGTTATTTTCCATCATCCTTGGCTTACAAGGGGAAACCTATTGACACAGATATATCTGGCCAGAGAAGGATAGTGCTCATTAGGGTGGCCACAGCAGACTGATTATACTTGATCACAATCATCCTTATCAGGTGTTGGGCTATGAAGATTTGATTGGATGGGTCATTGAGGATAAAGCTATAGAGTGGGAGAATTTGTTCCCCAAAGTTTTCATCTGAGTTAGGCTTGTTAAAACAATTTGTGCACAAGATTATTCTTAAGGAGAGGGCATTAGCTAAAGTTCATAAAGTTAGAAATATGCCCACATCAATGGGAGGGACATTAAAAGTAAGGGTGGGCGGTGAACTCCGCTCCGCCAGCGAAGTTTGCGGAGTTTTAGTAACTCCGCACTCCATTTGGAGTGCAAAGTTTTCCAAAACTCCGCAATCGCAGCAGAGCGGAGTTCACCGGTGCAAGGAGACTCGCCTTCCTCCCAAATCGGTGTCCTGCTCCTGCTGCTAGACCTGGCTCCACTTCCGCTGCTCCGGTTAAATTACAGGAAGAACTGCAGTGCTCATGGTGTACTGCGTGAAGGCATGCCTGACCCTATCAATCCCATGATAGGGTCAAGCATGCTTTCACGCAGTACACCATGCACACTGCAGTTCTTCCTGTAATTCAACCAGAGCTGCGGAAGCCGAGTGGAGCCAGGCCCAGCAGCAGGAGCAGGACACCGATTTGGGAGGAAGGTAAGTCTTTACTCTTTAGTCTCTTAGGCCTTACTACGCAGGAGGGAGGGCCGGGGGTTTAACGGGAGGGGGGCAGGGGGTGGGGGTTTTAGCGGGAGCGGGACCAGTGGCCGGGCTTTAGCAGGAGGGGGGCGAGGGGCTGAAGCTTTAGTAGGGGTGGGGGAGGGGCAGGGGGGGCACTCCACCAGGCCACAGAACTCTGCGAATTTCACGGAGTTTTCCAGTAACTCTGTGAAATTCCGCGGAGTACCACTACTCGAGCTCCGCCCACCCCCGATTAAAAGAGGAATTGGAAAAATTATGTAGATTAGACATAATTGAACAAACCATCTTCAGAATGGCTATTACCTGTAGTAGAAGTACATAAAACCAATGGAAAGATCAGATTATGTGTAGATTTAAGACACCTAATCAACTGTGTATGGGTGGATCACCATCCTTTACCTAATATAGGAGAAATGTTTGCTAAATTGAAGGGGGCCACAGTGTTTACCACTTTAGATCTTTCTAATGTGAATCATCAGATAGATGTCTACGGTTTGCTGTTTTCATGTAGTTCTTTCGTTGCGTCTGAGGGAGTGTATCGCTAGAAAAGAATGCCTTTTGGTCTAATTTCGGCATCTGCAGTGTTTCAGAGATTGATGTATACATTGTTTAAGGATGGTAAGAGAAGTAATGTATTTCCAAGATGACATCTTGGTGTTTGGAAAGTCAAAGAAAGAACATGCTGAATCATTGGTAAAAGTATTGACTATTTTGGAGAATAGTGGTTTAACCTTAACAAAGGAGAAATGTAAATTTATACTGGAATCTAATGACTATTTGGGTCATAATATTGGCAAACATGAGATTTCTCCCAAGAGGAGTTTAGTCAAAGCTATTGAAGAGGCACCCGAACCAAAAGACGAGGACCAACTTAGATCATTTTTAGGTCTGTCAGAATACTATGCCAAGTTTATTCCGACCTTTTCTGATAGAACGATATAAGGTGATATGAGGGAACTAATGAAAAAAAATCAGAAATTTGAGTGAAAAAAACAGTTGTAGATATGAATTCAGGATTTAAAAAATGAAATTGCAAGTGCTCCTGCGTTGGCATCATTTTATATAAACTGTAGATCGATAATAACGAGCGATGTCAGTAATGTGGGTTTAGGTGGGGTTCTAATGCAGGAACATGGTAGAAGTGTAGTAAGCATTGCTTTTGCATCTAGGCCTTTAAGAGGGGCAGAAACAAAATATTCTACTCTAGAAAAAGAAACTTTGGCATGTTGGTGGGGAAATTAATATTTCAGGAAAAATGTGTATGGCACTGAATTTGAAGTAAGAACAGATCATCGTCCTGTGGTGGATCTGTTTACCACTAAAGGGTGTATGAGAGCAACACCCAGAGTAGCAAGATGGCAGTATAAGTTGCAGAATTTTCATTTCCAGGTGAAATACATTCTTGGTGCTAGAAATGTACTAGCAGACTGTTTGTCGAGACTTCCTTTGCCAGACAGTGAAGATTCTCAGATAAAAGACAAAGATATTGAAAAAGTGGTATCGATATGTTAAATTTCTGAAGGATGCATTTCTGAAAAACAATGGAAAGGAGCGAGTGAAGAGGATATAGAGATATAGGAAGTTTTAAAATACATTAATTCTAGTTGGCCAAGGAAGAATACATTAGGCGAGAATTTATTGTCATATTTTCATGTTGCAAACACAAGGAGGTGATGGACAGAGCACTGAAACTTTTCAGACACTCACCCCCAGTCACAGATCTGGGTTAAATCCATCATCGTTCCTTAGCTCACTTCGCTACCCCAGTTCAGACCCAGCTATATGCAAATCAGTCTTGGCCCTGTGCCTCATGGGAACAGTCCAGCCCGAACTGCCAAGCCTAGTCTTCCATGGACTGGAAACAAGCATCCTGGGACGTGTTTCGGGGTAACACCCCTCATCACCCAGGCTAGCTTAAATCCAGTGGCTGGACTGTTCCCATAAGGAACAGGGTCAAGACTGATTTGCATATGGCTGGGTCTGAACTGGGGTGGCGAAGTGAGCTAAAGAATGATGATGGATTCAACATATATCTGTGACTGGAGGTGAGTTTCTGAAAAGTTTCAGCGCTCCGTCCATCATCTCCTTGTGTTTGCTTTATTTGCCCTAAGTTGGCAGGGTATGCCCAGACATGGGTCCCTTGCAGACTTTGCCACTGGATTCAAGCTAGCCTGGCTGATGAGGGGTGTTACCCCGAAACCGGTCCCAGGGTGCTTGTTTCTGGTCCAGGGGAGACCTGGCTTGGCAGTTCGGGCTGGACTGTTCCCATAAGGAACAGGGTCAAGACTGATTTGCATATGGCTGGCTCTGAACTGGGGTGGCGAAGTGAGCTAAAGAATGATGATGGATTCAACCCAAATCTGTGAGTGGGGGTGAGTGTCTGAAAAGTTTCAGCGCTCCATCCATCATCTCCTTGTGTTGCTTTATTCGCCCTAAGTTAGCAGGGTATGCCCAGGTGTGGGTCCCTTGCTCACTTTGCCACTGGATTCAAGCTAGCCTGGCTGATGAGGGGTGTTACCCCGAAACCAGTCCCAGGGTGCTTGTTTCCGGTTCAGGGAAGACCTGGTTTGGCAGTTCGGGCTGGACTGTTCCCATAAGGAACAGGGTCAAGACTGATTTGCATATTGCTGGGTCTGAACTGGGGTGGCGAAGTGAGCTAAAGAACAATGATGGATTCAACCCAGATCTGTGACTAGGGGTGAGGGTCTTAAAAGTTTCCGCGCTCCATTCATCATCTTCTTGTGTTTGCGATATGTTCATGTTGAACGTGAGCTTTTTGAACAAAATGGTGTATTGTTAAGAGGTGAGATGTTAGCGGTACCAAAGAGTCTAAGACAAATCATTCTGAATATGGCTCATGGGGGGGCATCCTGGGATGAGCAGCCTGAAGAGAAGGATCAGGTGTGATTTTTGGTGGCCCAGTGTGGATAAGAATGTCGAAGAAAAAGTGAGATCTTGTATAGAATGTGCCACAAGTGACAAGTCCCAGAAGGCAATCAGTTATGCTGGGGGGCCCATTTCCAGGCCCAGCAGAGTGTGGGAGTGGGTATCCCTAGATATTGCTGGCCCTATGTGTTTATTTAAGAGTCAAGTATTTTGTATTGTCTTGATTGACCAGTTATCTCAGTGGCCTGAGGTGAAAATAGTTAATCAAGTCACATGTAAAAATTTGATTTTATTTTTAAAAGATTTTTTAAGGAGAATATTTCCCCAAGAGTATAGTAACAGACAATGGAGTACAGCTAATGTCTGAAGAAATGAAAGCATTTTTGTCAATAGATGGGATTGAATATATACATACATCCATATATTATCCACAAAGTAATGGTATTCTCGAAAGGTGGATAAAGGTATTAAAAGAAGGTTTGGAATTAGCAATAGCTTGTGGGAATGTTTGTTATCAGACAGTTAAGGAATTATTTTGGAGCTATCCAAATACTCCTACAGATTTGAGTGAGAGATCACCCTTTGAGAAAATATGAGGCAGAGCAGCAGGTTGTAGTGTGAAACATGTGAATGATGGATGTAAGAGATAATATTGAAGGCAAAGGTGAAAAATATTGAGGTAACAATTGGTGAAGTGAAACGAATGTCGTACAGGATGTCTCAAAATTGACTTAGTCCTTAAAGAAGGGGATTGGGTTTGTGATAAAAAAGGGAACATATGTAAAAGTTGGAGAATCCAAATTCTCAGATTACATGGAATTGGGTAGGTAACAGTGTTGTGGAATTATCCGATGTGTGGTGTATGAGCAAAGTGTCAAAGTTGCAAAAATGCTTATGCCCCAGTGAGAAGGTAAAAACAAAGAGGGAGGTGTCGTCTAAAGAGCAAAGATCTAGCATTGAAAATGAACTTGTGTTTTGAAGGGTTCACCATGCAGACAAGACGTCCTACTGTATGGTGTAAATATTTTGCGATATAACTGAGAATAAGAGTATGATGTTAAGGTGCTTGTAGAACTAGCATATTAATAGACATAGTGATATTGAGTAAGAATAAGAAAAGTATCAATTTTTTATGTTTTAAGTAAAAATGTCTTTATTGCTTATAAGTTAAACTTGTGTGATCATTATATTATTGATATTATGTTCTTGGTTTGTTGGCTTAATGGAGGAGAATGTGTTGCATCCTTGTGGAGTCTTGCCGTGGAATCCCCGTGTGGAATGTGAGGTGCAGACCATGTGAAGATTCCAGGGAGCGGCAGCTGCCCAGGCTTTCTCTCCTAAGTAGTAGCTTATCTTTTATCTTCTAATAAACACCCTTACCTGAATCCAGTCACGTGTGGACACTCTTTATTATTGAGATACGGCGTGTTACTTTAACCTTTGGCTTTTTTCAGTGAATTTCTAAGATTTTTTTAACGTAAACAGATCTTTTTATCACACCTAACTATAACGTTACTTTAACCTTTGGTTTTCTCAGTGAAATTCTAGTTTTTTTTTAATGTAAATTAATAGATTTTTGAGTGTATAAATGGTAGAATAACTGAGGAATATATCCTGTGGGCGACATTATTTTGAAATTGAATGGCCTTGCATTGTAAGTTAACGGGTGTGCGTAGTAGGGTGTGGGGAGGGAGTGCCCTCTTCTTTTAGACCGCTGACAGATGACAAATGTGTGTAGTAGTGTATGGAGAGGGACTGCCCTCTTCTGTCAGACCTCTATCACACATGACGGGTGTGCATATGGACTGGCCTCTCCTTTCAGATCTCTCTCTCAGATGACGGGTGGGCATAGTAGGGTGTGTGGAGGGACTGGCCACGCTGCTGAGACCTCTCTCTGTAATGATAGGTGTGCGCATTAGGGTGTGTGGAGGGACTGCCCTCTCCTTTTAGACCTTTCTCTCAGGTGACCGGTGTGCATAGTAGGGTGTGTGGAGGGACTGGCCTCTCTGCTGAGACCTTTCTCGGTAATGATAGGTGTGCGGAATAGTGTGGGAAGGGACTGCCCTCTCCTTTCAGACCTCTGTCAGATGACAGGTATGCATAGTAGGGTGTGTAGAGGGACTGGCCTCTCTGCTGAGACCTCTCTCTGTAATGATAGGTGTGAGTCGTAGGGTGTGAAAATGGACTTGCTCTCCTTTCAGACCTCTCTCTCAGATGACAAAGGTACGTAGTACAGTATGTGATGGGACTGCCCTCTCTACTGAGACTTCTCTCTGTAATGATCGGTGTACGTAGTAGGGTTTGGGGATGGACTGGGCTCTCCTTTCAGACTTGTCTCTCAGATGACGGGTGTGCATAGTAGGGTGTGTGGGGGGACTGGCCACTCTAGGGAGCCCTCTCTCTGTAATGATGGGTGTGCGTGGTAGGGTGTTGAGAGGGACTGACCCCTCCTTTCGGACCTCTGTTTCAGATGACGGGTGTGCGTAGTAGGGTGTGTGGAGGGACTGACCTCTCTGCTGAGACCTCTCTCTGTAATGATAGGTGTGCGTATTAGTGTGTGGGGAGGGACTGGGCTCTCCTTCCAGGCCTCTATCTCGGATGTTGGGTGTGTGTAGTAAGGTGTTTAGATGAGCCTTAACTCTACTATTTATGCTCATTGGTTTGAGAAGAGTTGTAAATAGACTCTGATAAACACCATCTCCAGCAAGACTCCTTACCGTGAGAGTCTTGCGAGATCGTAACATTTAAAAAAAAAAAAAAGATTTAACCTTCTAATCATCACAGCACTTATCTCTTACACACTTACTCTCAAAAACAAGGACCACAATATGCACTTCTACTAATAGTGTATTGAGAACTCATCTACTCCTTTTTACTATTCATAAACCTGCGAGTGTTCGGCGTGATCGTAAAGATTTGTTAAAAACAATATACATTTATTATCTTCACCGTAGTTATGTCTTAGACACCGCCTCTTTACATCTAGGGGAAAACATGCCATTCTGATTCCTCCTTGTATAGCTTTTTTTACTTCATTTCCACAACACTTCCAATTTTCACAGTCGACAGTAACGGCAGCCATTTCATTTCTAACATTCCAGCAGCCAGCCAATCTGAGCACTCGCTCTCGCGGGAGCTCTCGCTCCAGCGAGAGCGTGAAGGCTCACACGAAAATCTGGCCTCTCAACTGATCGGAGGACTCCATTTTTTATTTTACGCTCTTGCAGGACTCCGGCGGGCCCCTTACAAGCCCAGCTGCCAAAATATACAATTATTTTTCACCCTTAATTTCTCAAAAACTAGTGAATAGATTTACACGAAATCCTAAAAAGCACAATCTGTGGACCAAGATGTGGCTTCCTGACGAATATGGTGTAGTTCCGTTCAGCAGTTTTTGCTAAAACCTGTCTTAAAAAGTCTATGGAAATTGCATGGGGATTTTATGTTTTGGCACACCCCTTTTTTCTCAGCCCTCGCTGGACAGATCACCCTGAAACTTTCCAGGAAACAGCTGAGGTGGGTGAACTTTTTTTTGGAAAGCTTTGTGAAGATTCGCCAAACTGGGCCGAAGTTATTAGCAAACCAAAAACCTTTTACAGTCTTTGGAAAAGCATATATATATATATATATATGTATATATATATATATATATGTATATATATATATTATTTTTTTCCCTGGGGAAATCATCACCTATAGTTGCAGATAGAAGGATAATATTTGCTATTTTCCTAGTTCCTTTCTAAGAGGCTGGCCATATTCTTACTGGAGCCAGGGCTATGAATGGTACATCTTATGCATATTTCCATGTCGACAAACTGCTAGGCCCAAAATAGGCCCACACTTCCAAACTATATATTGTTTGCATCGAGCACCAAAAGTGTAACATATTTAAGGTTTTTTTATCAATGACCTTAACCACAGGACAAGGAGGTTGCTATTCATCTTACCATGGTCTATTTAAATGTTCCAAGAAGAGATAGCACATGAAAATGCAGTCTATTTGGAAAAAATGTGTCTTATATGTTATGTTCAAAGAAACCCCCTGGCTGGGACAAAAACCCTCTGTGGCTGCTCCTGTACTTCAGATGTCTCGTTTGTGCCTAAAATTCCGTTGGCACGTCTGGTGCACATCAAAGACATCAACTTTGTAGCCTACATCAAAGTTTTAATGTTTGATGATCTTTTCAATCAAGTCCTCAACTTCATCCAAGAAGACAGCAGTTTCTTTGAGGACAGACACTTTGTCAACGGCTGAATTTTCAACCTATCTACAGTTCGGATCCCACAGTAACCATCATTGATGACAAGACCATAGTCAATATCAACATCATCTGCATTATTGACCATCATCAACAATCACCATGAAGTCCTCCAAACATTTGTGAATCTTGTCTGTGTGTGCGCTTCCCGCCCCTCCCCATGCAATTCACTTGTCATATATGAAAATGCCTCCCCTCCCTACTATTTCACGACCTCAGAGTCGACTCTTACACACTGCACTTTCTACTGCTAAACTATGTGTTTTAAGACTGTGGCAATCACCTAACCCTCCCTCCAAAGAGGATTGGATGATTGCAATGGTGCAGACAGCATCATATGAACATGTAATATATAAGATGCAAGATCAAGAACAACTATTCCAGCAGGTGTGGACCCCTTTCCTTCGAGATTCCTGAAACTTTTATTCTCCTTTTCTCTTCTTTCCTTTCTTATTTTTAATCCTCCTCCTTTTTTTTTTTTTTTCCCTCTTCTATACTAGGTTGTAGGCAGGCGCGCGCGCAACACCCATTGGGCTCAAAGGGCTTCAGCCCCCCCCCCCCCGTCGTGTGTGTCAGCCCGGCTGAGACAGCTTCCCGTGCACACACTCAGCTGCACCCGAGTACTTCACAGGTCTTTAAAAGACCATTTACTTGCTAACGAGGCTTTATTGTGTTTTCACCCCTTCTTAGAGCCCCTGCATCTCCACTCTGCATATTGCTGGAAGAATCAGCCCCCCCCGAAATTTTTGGTAGCCCCCCCCCCCCCGAAATTTGGCTCTAGTTGCGCCTCTGGTTGTAGGTGTATAATATTTGTCCCACACTGATTTATGGTTTATGATCTTGTTTTGTATTTTGTGAAATTGTATATCTATAATCTCCAATAAAAAATTATGACACAAAAAAAGAAAAATTATAACTTAAAGTACGAAGAAAAACTCTGCTCTTAAAATAAAAAATAAAAAAAAAAAAATGCCTCCCCTTCTAGTCAAGAAGTTGATTGCGGAGTGTTTTGAAATACAAGAAGCAACAGGGACATATCTCACTTATGAGGAAGAAACTGATGAAGAGGAGCCATATTGTATAGCGGCTACCCTCTCAATGGCAAGCTCCCCATCTACTCCTCAACATCAGCTATCGTCACTTCTCTGCCATGCTGCATGTACCTGTAGGTTAATGCAATTTTTTATGTCTCAAAGTAATTCAGGAATTCTATAAGTGGTTTCTGCAACATCATGCACCAGAACCTTCGACTACTACCAGGGCACATCCAGTAGAGCCTACACTACCACAGACCGCTCAGTCATGCTCCAGAACCAACCGCAGTGCCTCATCACTCTCCGCTTGGGTAAGGCTCCTTAATACAGATCATATATTCTAGCATATCCTGATGAGGAGAGGCAAACAATAGATGGTGGGACTAAAATGCTCTGCATAACCCTTGTAAAGCGGCTCCGCCTGCCCTTGACTGTTTCTTGCTGACCCTCTTGAGTTTTCCCCCCATGAGCTTGGCAAAAATGTGAGCTCAATGAGGGTACTTCTGTATCATTTACTAATGTACCCAAAATGCTCTCTTAGGGCAAGCCTGGAAACCAACCAAGGAGAACTCACCAGTGCAGGAGAAGAGACTGACATCAGGAAAACTCACCAGTGCAGGAGAAGAGACCGCCATCAGGAAAACTCACCAGTGCAGGAGAAGAGACCGACATCAGGAAAACCCACCAGTGCAGGAGAAGAGACCGACATCTAGAAAACCCACCAGTGTAGGAGAAGAGACCGACATCAGGAAAACCCACCAGTACAGGAGAAGAGACCGACATCAGGAAAACTCACCAGTACAGGAGAAGAGACCGACATCCGGAAAACCCACCAGTGTAGGAGAAGAGACCGACATCAGGAAAACTCACTAGTACAGGAGAAGAGACCAACATCAGGAAAACCCACCAGTGCAAGAGAAGAGACCGACATCAGGAAAACTCACCAGTGCAGGAGAGCCTGACATCAGGAAAACCCACCAGTGCAGAAGAAGAGACCGACATCAGTAAAACCCACCAGTGCAGGAGAAGAGACCGACATCAGGAAAACTCACCAGTGCAGGAGAAGAGACCAACATCAGGAAAACCCACCAGTGCAGAAGAAGAGACCGACATCAGGAAAACCCACCAGTGCAGAAGAAGAGACCGACATCAGGAAAACTCACCAGTGCAGAAGAAGAGACCGACATCAGGAAAACTCACCAGTGCATGAGAAGAGACCGACATCAGGAAAACCCACCAGTGCAGGAGAAGAGACCGACATCAGGAAAACTCACTAGTGCAGGAGAAGAGACCGACATCAGGAAAAATCACCAGTGCAGGAGAAGAGACCGACATCAGGAAAACTCACCAGTGCAGGAGAAGAGACCGACATCAGGAAAACTCACCAGTGCATGAGAAGAGACCGACACCAGGAAAACCCACCAGTGCAGAAGAAGAGACCGACATCAGGAAAACTCACCAGTGCAGAAGAAGAGACCGACATCAGGAAAACTCGCCAGTGCATGAGAAGAGACCGACATCAGGAAAACCCACCAGTGCAGGAGAAGAGACCGACATCAGGAAAACTCACTAGTGCAGGAGAAGAGACCGACATCAGGAAAAATCACCAGTGCAGGAGAAGAGACCGACATCAGGAAAACTCACCAGTGCAGGAGAAGAGACCGACATCAGGAAAACTCACCAGTGCATGAGAAGAGACCGACACCAGGAAAACTCACCAGTGCAGGAGAAGAGACCGACATGAGGAAAACTCACCAGTGCATGAGAAGAGACCAACATAAGAAAAACCCACCAGTGCAGGAGAAGAGACCGCCATCAGGAAAACTCACCAGTGCATGAGAAGAGACCAACATCAGGAAAACTCACCAGTGCAGGAGAAGAGACCGACATCCAGGAGTCGGGGTACACCACCACACTCCATCTGAACTGTATCTAGTAGGGATGGACCTGTGGATACACGTGGCAGGAAGTTGTGGAAAAAGAAAGAACTTGCCTACCTGCATGAACAGCTGGACATCTTTTACCAGGAGAAAGTGACCTGCCTCACAGATGACCACCAGCTCCCAGCCGCTAAAGAATCTGTGTGGTACAGCCTTGTCAGACTGAGACTGCCACGGCATAAGGTTGCTCCAACAAGGGACAGAGAAAAATCACAATAAAATCTTGCTTCATAAAAGGGGGATCCTGCTATGTCCTCCAACTATGTCCGTAAGGAATCTGCAGCTACACCTAGCTCTCTGGGCACTTCTAGAAGTCTTGAGCAGTCCTGACCCTCCACCCCTGGGCATAGGTTGTCCTGATTTCAGAATCATTGGAATAATTTGTGTGCAGGATGTGCAGCAGGAGATCACATGCTCTGCACACTCCTGCCGTCTAGTGTTGGGTTCAGACGTTGCAAATTGTCTACAATGAAGAGGTTTCAGTATCAAGGTGACTCGTGATACCTCTCATGCAACCCTCAATGCACCAGGACACAGACTCCACCGCTGATGTTTTTTTCACCATTGCATTTGAACGTGTTTCTACTGCTGGTTACCTTTAGTCATCGAAAAGAAACTTCGACTCCTGAGAACCATAGCACCAGCTTATCAAGACATGGAAACAATGGCGTTACCAAGACAACAAAGATATATTCTTGTCATTGACACTTCGGGCCAGTTGCGGATGTCATTTGTATAGGGGGAGGGCTGGTATGGAGTACATTTCAAATTCTGCCCCTTATGCTATAGCAAATCCTGTGGTGGGACCAGCATTGGGTCTGTAATCTCTGTCTCCCGGGAGACCACGGTGACGGTGTCTGCAAAGTGCTTACTTCAGAGGGAATTGTTCACCACCAAAGGAACAGACAGTGAGGGCAGTGCTCAGTGATGCCGCCCCAGGACTCTACAAAGTCCACACCTGCTGCCGCCGATGGAGGGGGAAGGGGCATTCAGCAGCCTGGTGAAATGTCATGAACAGCGCCCTGCATAGGTGTCTTCCATGACTCCATCTCTGTAGACCAAGGATCTCCAAGGTCCTCAACACCATCACCACCCAGGACAAAGACTACACATCGAGTTTCAGCCCCAACACAAAAGAGCGGTAACTACACACACTTGGTCTCGACTGGGCACCAAGGATCTTCCCTCCAAGGAATCAACCTCGAAAATAGCATCAAGCTGACACCGAAGATCTTCCCTCCGGAGACTGGGCTCAGAAATACCTTCTTTCCACAGCAAGGAACCGAGCTTCCTCCCTCCGGGGACTGACCTCGGAAATACCCTCGACCCCAGAAGGAACAGCCCCCACAGCGCCTGCCTAGACCGGGCAGCCTCCCCGAAGAAGACTAGACAGTCTGCCCTGAGCACTGGTCTTTGCATGTGTCTGCTCTTCGCCCTCTGAGAAACTCCTCTGTCCACAAGAGAGAGAGATAAAGGCAGGGAGCACGCTACCCACGCTTTTATTAGAGAATACAACAAGCATTTGCAATGCAATAGGTCTCGCATTTGCGAGAGTTTGAGCTATTGGCATTGTAACTGACAATGTGTTTTATTTATGTGTTTTGAAAACCTACAAGTGATGCGTAAACACGCACTTTGTACTTATAGTACATAGGCACCGCTTGCAGGTTTTTAAAACATAAATAAAAGGCATTGTCATTTACAATAATAGCTCAAACTTTCGCAAATGTGAGACCAATTGCATTACAAATGCTTGTTTTACCATATAGGGCTACTCTGTAACCTCCCATTGCCATTAGTGCCCTGTTGCCTCTCAAGGGTGGTTCAATGGATGGTTTTCAAAATTGCGCTGCACGGTAATCCTAAAGCAACAACACTATTGGATCGCATTTAAATCGACTACATTTCCCAGCATGCCAAGTGTTATTGGCTAAAATAAAAGACCTGGCTGAAGCTGAACCTCATAACCTCGTTGATGGAAATAGACATAGCTGCAAATTACATTTTTCGTCAGTTTCAGTGTATTTCGTCAGGTTGATTGGTAAATGGTCTCTGTCCTTACGCTCCAATGAATGCTCTAACATCCCCCTCCCTCCCGGACAACACTAGAATCCTTCAGAGCCCCTGTAACGTTAACAGCTTACCGTGAAGCGCGTCCGTGCCTTAGGCAAGCTGAACAACGGAGGCAACATCGCGGGGCGCACTCCCCGCCTCCGGTGCAGATGGCGGCGAAACCGGAAGTCAGACAGCCTTCGTTGGGACGTGGGCGGGGCCTGCCAAAGAAACAGGAAGGAACCGCCGGAGAGGACGTCCGGAACCCTGCAGGCTCCATGCTGAAGTCCCGGCCCCATCAGAGGGACCGGGCGAAGAGCGAGGCAGACTGCATGGCACCAGAGGCAAGACGGGGCTCCCGAGTGGTGAGGAGAGCCCCGCGGCGTGCCGAGGAGACGGCCAGGGAACCTGCAGACCGAGGAGAGACGCCGGAGTCCTGAACCAGCCGGTGAGTGAGGGCTTGGCTGGGTGCATTGCCGGCGCCCATTCTCTTAGCGGACCCGCCAGACAGCGGGCCGCTCCATCATGGGGGCAATTTTGTCTACCTGCTGAGCCCTGGTGAGACATGTCTGTAAGGCGCACGCTGAAGGACACGCCATGAGTGTGCACATCGGCTGTCTGAAAGAGACGCCGTGAGCATGCACATGGCCGGTCCGGGCGCCGTGAGATGTGCACGCGTATAGTGCGAGCAGGAGTTGTGAGAACGCCGCGAGCCGTACGCGTGCACATCTCCTGTCTTGCCATACGCGTGCACATGTCCTGTCCCCCTTCCAAACTAAAGTCAACAACAATAGATCTCGCTAGCGACAGCGCTTCGCGCTGCGTCGCTAGGCGAGACCTAAAAAGGACCAGAAACTCATCCAACTCTGAAGCATAATTGAACCTGCTCTGTGTTCGTATGTTCACATCAAAAGATAATCACTGTTTTATCGATAGGTCCAAGCTAAAAAAAAAACACAGTACCTCTGATTGTAGCAGACACTGAAAAAGACTATAGTCATTATTTGTGTAAGCGGCACCTAGTAAGCCATTTTTTTTTTTCGGACTAATTTTAAAAGGAACACAGAAAGTTCTCTTTTTCATTCATTCCTCATGAAAACTCGGGGCCTGATTCAGATCTTGGCAGACGGGTTAGTCCGTCACAGCGGTGAGAGATCCCGTCCGTCTGTGTTACAATGACATTATATCCTATGAATCCCATAGGATATAATATCATTGTAACACAGCGGAAGGGATATCCGTCACGTTTGTGACAGAGTAGCTGTCCGCCAAGATCTCAATCGGGCGCTCTGTCTGCCGACGGGTGATCTCGAGGTGTTCATTGCTGTAGAACTGGTGTTAGACACACGGGCTTCTTCTTCTGTGATATGAGTCTTTGTGGCACTTCTAGCCCTGTCAAGCCTTCTCCATAGAAGCGTTCAGTCATCCTCATTCACAAACCTTTTTTGCTGCTTCACTGAGCATGCTGACTGAAATCTGATTCTGCATTTCTGCGTCCTCCAAGTTTACAGCCTGGTTCATGTTTTGTCTTAATTCGTCCTATTGCAAGTGCAACCAAATGTCCACATTGTCAATACTTCCAAAACTATTTCTAGCCTCATCATGAGTTGGCTTTTTAAAAAACTGCCTTTCCTTTGATAGGTGTAAGTTACAGTAAGCCTCCAAAGATAACTACATGCTTACCGGCGAACAACTCATTATAGGTTGGTCCAGTGATTCATTAAAAAGAAAAAATTAAAAGTGCCAGGGCCATCTTCGGAGGACCACTGCAGCTTGCACCACCCATTGCCCCTGCCAGCGCTGCCAATGACAGTAACAACACAGCTACTAGCCATCACACTCCTACAGGTGTGACAATTTTGACTATTCCAGGCCCCTAAAGCTATAAGAGTGGCTTTGGCGGCAGTAATAAACATTTTTTTTAATGTATATTAAATTAATGAACAACTGTTATCATACTCATCCCTGTATTAGGCAGCATCGCCACCCTGTGGCAGTATATCATAAGTGTCATTGTTGATAATTAATTGCCGGTGGCGAGCATCGGAAACCACCAGCTCAAATTAAGGAGTGACCGTTGATGTTAGAACATTTTGCACCATAACGTGTACCCAGGCCAGTATCAAATTAAACAACACACTTTTTTATTGTTCTATTTATTATCGATTTGAGACGAAGAACAAAACACAAGCTTATCCAACCTGTAACAAGTAGTAACGTTGAAAGAACAATCCTCTTCGGATCACATCAGTTTAAGCCGTAAAGTCCATCCATCTACATTATGTTTACTTCCATATGACTTACAGATAAAACAAAAAACATTCTGTTGCATGTTACCTTTCATCTCCTACATCACAACCATTCATCTGTTGAGTGTGGGGTGTGTATAATGTTCACGTTTGATTAGAGTCCTTCCTCTATTTGTGTCAAGTACATCTTAAATTGGAGCTATGGGTTTTTTTTTTCCCAACCAAGGGAACTTATCGTTTAATTAACGGAGTAAGATATGGAAAACAAAATCACAAAAAGCCTCCAGTGCCTGGATACCCTATTGGGTGGTTAGCCGCGCTTTATAAATCCTGATTGATTGAATATTTATTATCCCGGTTTAAAAACGAGAAGGGTCTGTACGACCTACATGCCTGGGGTTCCTTGCCTGGTACGAGAAGTATTATAATGCTGGCTCCTCAGGTGCAAGAAGGATGTTTGCTGCATTCAAATGCCTATTTATACACAGCCAATAAATTAAGCAATTGCATTTCCTTGTATGTTTTATAAAACTCTGTCTTTAGGCCTTTGGATGCCGGAACTTTACTTCTAGTTACATCGTCAATGGCTGTTTAGATTTCATCAACCACTGTAGGCTTTCTGTTCTCTCCCTCAACGCATCCCTCTGTTAAATCATCTACGTACTTCTCTATGCTCTGCTGGATTGTGATCACGGAGAGTAAAATTCCTTGTAATATTGGGTAAACCTTGCAAGGATCTTCCTTCTGGCGGTCTTGACTGTCTCCTAGACTAACAACCATCTTGTTTTTGGTTGTGTCTTTTCACATCCATGCTAGAGTTCCTCAGAGTGTCGCCCCTTCTGCATAGCTTTTTTTTTTTTTTTTTTTGTAATTCTTTATTAAAATTTTGCATAAAATGGCATAAAAACAATGACTTCAGTCTCATTTTACGATACATAGGGTAAATAAATTAATAAGAAGCAAATATGACTTAAAATCCCTTAAAGGTTAAATAGAACATATAAATATATAGATGTATAAATAGATAAATAGTTAACAAGCCCATTGAAGGAAGTGACCCGATTAGGGCCACCCGGACCAATCTCGACCTCCTCTAGCCTTCCAAGAATGAAGAGTCAATGACGCAGTAGAGAATACAAACAATCTAGTTTATTCACTGCTGTGGAGTCCAATCAGACCAGCCTCCTATGATGGCTGACGAGGGACTGACTGTTACAAGCATAAAGTTACATTATGTATGTTGCGGAGCCTACAAAGACCCGCCTACCATAGAAAAATACTGGCAGGTGTCGTAATACAATGGGGGTACAGAACATAAGTCTCGACTCTGCAGCCTGGTACAAGCTATCTACATTTCAAGGTTGTCTGGCCTATCCTCCCCTCTAGATAGGTGGGAGAAGACCTCGATCTCAGAAGAAAGGCATGCGCTAGCGAGCTAACATGGGTATTGAAGAAACAAAACTTACCAAGAACCATTTCTCGTAAATGAGCAAAATACAGTTTCGAGTATGCAAGTAACAGTTTCGATTGCATTAGAACATGGCGTCTTTCTAACTAAAATGGCGCCACAGATGTCAACCTAACTGGCGCGACATCTGTATCAACTCATTACATATTTCACACAATACGTAAATATAATATAAATGCTAACATAATATAAAGTAAAATACGAGTAAGAGGTAAAACTACGTTTCAATTCTATCAGACCCTCCTTTTAGCATTATATGCTAAATCATCTTTATTTGCGCTATCAGGTAAGGGTCTTTACAATTCTAATAGCTAAGAGCAAACTTTATTGGATAAACAATAATGTGGCTAAATAACATATAGTGATAAAGTTCACTGGAAAAGAATTGCAGTATTAATCATCAGCAACACAAATACCATCAGAAACAGAATTGGCAAGGGAAGTACTTGATCCAAAAACTCCCTCATCCAACTGCATGAAGGTGTCAAACTCTTGTTGAAGCATTATTTTAGCATTTGTGTCATGAATCGAACTTCTTTTGGGTGTAAGATAGGTGGCACAATATGAACAACATAAGGGAAGACACTGTATCAGGACACAGCAGCAAATTAGAATAACAATGAAATAGATCACTTTCTCTAAGATCCAGCCCCAACCACCAAACAGGGACCAACTCCAATTGCCGCTCTCCATGCCCTTAACGTTCTCCAAAATGTCTAAAATATGTTGGGTAATATTTTTCTCCATATTCGTGATGCCGACCACGCACAGATCTCCTATTACAGCGCATGCTCCACCATTTTTAGCTAGAATAAAATCTACAGCATACCTTGTTTGTTCGGAATATATGCGCATACTTTCTAATTGAGTGGTGATGTCTCGTAAAGCTGCCACAGTCGAATTGGATAAAATCTGTAATTTACATCCAAAATATTCTCTAGCACGTTCACCTCTGGCCATAGCAGTACCACCGAATGTGATAATAGAAGAAAGGATGTACCCAAAAGTAATACCATTGCTATAATTATTAACTTCCAAATCTGTAACTCCTTCGCAGAATTCCTTGGTCAATGTTCTTTTTACCCATCTTATTTTTGGTTTACTATGCCTGCAAGGTACCCCAAGAGGTAACACCATTCCCAAAGCTACATCTTCTGTACCGTTGTACATATTAGAATCGGTGCCATTGGACAGAAAATAGAAACCGGGGTGCGCATACAGTGGACCTTGGTAATCTAATGGAGCATATCTAGTGCTCATACCTTTCATACTAGGGTCGTCCTTTTTCCCTAAACGTAGGATATTTTTGTACACCATTTCTCCAGAACAGTTACGATACAAATAAGTATCCGCACTATTTAATTCAGGGCAACACGCAGGATATACTCCTGCTTCCTGAGTGACAGTCAGATCTTGATAATGCCATCCTGTCAGTGTAATATTCCGTTTGCTGAAATATAGATCACCACAATACATTTCAGGCCTAAATACCCTGTACCTCTTGGTATTTTATAATATAGACATGGTCCAGGGTATCCCAAACCAAATTCACCTTTTACCTCTACAAAGGTGGAGGGACGAACATATGTGTAATTTACCAGTGAGAGGGGGTAGGCTGTCCATAAACTTGTAACAGAATCAGTAGGATAACAAGCTGTGTTGTCCCCAAAGAATTTTCGGTGAATATCCAGAAAAACATTTTTGTGCATAGTGCGCTTCTGACGATCTGAGGGAACTGCTTGATACAGGACACATGACGATATGTCCCCGGAGCATTCCATTACCCAGAACAGTCCCTGTCCCCCCAATAGGAGCAGTAATATAGCTATGACCCAAAAGATCTTTTTCTTGAGCAACCATTCATAACCAACCCGCTCTGGGCGCATAGCAATAAGACCTTGTTCATCTACTGCAAGGGGGCGACCAAAAAGATACATTTTCCCTATATTTATATTCATAAATCAAAGCATCAAAAGAAAGAACGACTTAAAATGGAGCCAATGATGGAAAAAGCGCAAAGAATAAAAAAAAAGAAAAAAGAAATCAAAAGGAATTGTAAATCAGGATCCGTTTTAAGCCTCCCTGGCAGGCTTCTATCGTCCAATCCTCGGTGGTGCTATTGAGCACGCAGCGGTGGAGCCACACCCTTGCAGCTCGTCGACAATTGTTCACTGTTCTCAGGATAGGGCACTTTCCCGCCTTGGAAAATACCCTCAACGTATCCTGTCCTGCGTCACAGGTAGTGCACCAATCTTCTGATCCCTAATCTAACAAGAAAATGCTAAAAAAAAACAGGGGGCTTTTGTTACTTGTCTTATGCAATGAACTCCATCCCTAACTACACTCACTTCTCTTTTGGCGCACCACCTTTCCGTCGAGGACGCAAATTATACCTGTCTTTTCCAAGCATGGTCTCATCTTGAAGTAGAATCTGAAATTCAGGGGACGTTGAGGACTGACACTCAGGTTCCAGGGGGTCAGATAAGGTGGAACCCTGAGCAGCCCTTATTTCTGAGGGAACTGCTTCGTTTAGGACGTCATCATTTTCTGCCTCTGTTTGTGTCCAAACCAATTGAACATCCGAGAACGGAAGGAATTTCGGGACCTTGTCAGTTTCGTGATCCCCGATGCCTTCTCTCACCCACGTGTCGTAGGGCAGGGGCAGAGGCACTCTCTTACAGTGAGAGGCATGCACCCAGTTCTTCTGACCTTCCACTCGCACCGCCGTCCTTGTGGCAATAAGGACCAAATAAGGCCCCTTCCATCTTGGCTCCAAGCCGTCCCTTCTCTGAAAGCTTCTAATCAGTGTGTAATCACCTAGCTGTATCGTGTGCCCAGGCCCCTCAGGTGCTGGAGGCAGCGCCTCGTGTATCTGTTGATGAATAGAACGTAAGTTTTTAGTAAGTTCATACAAATAGTCAACCAACAAAGGGTACTCTATATCCGAGAATCTCTTTGGTCTAGGGACACCCCACACATTCGCTGGACGACTGAAAACTACCTCATAAGGAGATAATCCGGTCCTAGAATGGGCAGTCATTCTAGTGGACAGCAAAGCAAGAGGTAATGCATCTGGCCATTGTAACCCAGTACTTTCTTTCACCTTTGCCAACTTTAACTTGAGAGTACCATTGTACTTCTCAACCAAACCTGCTAACTGGGGGTGATTGGCTGCATGAAACTTTTGCTGAATATGCAAACCATCGCATATCAGCTGGATCAATTTAGCATTGAAGTGACTTCCATTGTCACTCCAGATCAAGCGGGGCAAGCCGTAACGGGGGAAGAATTCTTTAATAAGGGCCTTTGCCGGTGCCTTGGCGGTGTTTTCTTTTGTGGGGTAATCCTCAATCCATTTGCTAAAAGCACAAACTACCACTAGCAAGTATTTCAAATTGTTAACCTGTGGCAGTTCTATATAGTCTATTTGGAGTACCTCAAAAGGAAAAGAGGGAGGTGCAAAATTACCAGAAGGTGTAGGGGTACCCTTCCCAGGATTGTGTCTAAGGCAGATCATACAATATTTCACCAAGTGTGTAGCAACCTTTGGGATATTGTCATTGTTCCACACAGGATCTAACAGTTTACAAATGCCCTTAGCACTAATATGAGCTGGGCCATGTGCCATAGTAACCACAGGGAGTACATATGCATTTGGTAACATCCACCTCTCTTTCTCAGACAAATCAGCCCAAAATCCCTCGTCATCTAGACGCCCTGTCTTTTCCTGTCACACTGCCAACTCCTCCACTGTCACTTCACTCTGAAACTCCCTTACATTGGCTATTGTGTCCTCAAACATCCCATTCTCAGGCACCCACCTTGCTGGGCCCGCCACTAAAATTGTTTTCATCTTTGATCTAGCTGTCTCCTTAGCTGTCTGATCTGCAAATGCGTTTCCTTTTCCAGCATCATCAATAATTGCTTTATGGGCACTATATTTTATTATTGCCAATCGTTTGGGAAGAGTCAAAGCTGTCAAAAGCCTTTCTTTCAACGGACCGTGTTGGATTTTGGTCCCATGCGATGTCAAGAACCTTCTCTCTGCCCAGAGGCGTCCAAAATTATGGGCCACCCCGAAGGCATACTGGCTGTCAGTATAAGTATTGACAGCCAGTCCTTCGCTCAACTCACAGGCCCGCAACAGGGCCACCAGCTCCGCAGCCTGTGCTGATTGATAAGGAACACGTGACGTCCCATCTACAGTGTGCAGCGTGGTATTAGCATACGCCGCTGTAGTGGTGCCATCTGACAATTTAAAACAAGAGCCATCAACATATAGTTCCCCTTGTGGGTCAGATAAGGGAACATCAGTCAGATCTACCCGTCCCTTCGTCTCCTCCTCTGTCCGAAACAAACAATCATGGACATCCTTGTCCTCTTCTTCCGAAGGGAGGGGTAGTAACGTGGCTGGATTCAGTGTGGCACATCTTTTGATAGTAATATGAGGTGCAAACAAGGTCAATTCATATCCAGTCAGACGGGCACTGGTAAGGTGCTGCGTCTTTGTTTTGTTCAAAAGTACATCCATAGCATGCGGTACCATTACTGTGAGATCATGATTAAGAACGAGCCCTGCCGATTGTCGAATAGAGACCGCCGCAGCCGCGGCGGCTCTTAAACAGCTCGGGAGCGCTCTTGCGACAGGGTCAAGCGTAGCAGAAAAGTAAGCACGCGGCCTCTGCTTACCTCCAAAGGCTTGTGTTAACACAGAGAGTGCGCACCAAGCCGCTTCGTGTACTTACAGCACGAAGGGCTTCTTGTAATCTGGCGTGCCAAGCACAGGTGCAGAGCAAAGCGCAACCTTTAATTGTTCAAAAGCATGCTGACATTCATACGTCCAGGGTAAGGGTTCATGCACATCTTTTGTGGTTAGGTAAAGCAAAGGCTGTATTAGTAAAGAGTAAGCAGGTATCCAGTGCCAACAATATGAGGTGATGCCTATGAACGCACGCACATCCCTTTGAGTCTCAGGGACGGGCATCTTAACAATGGCATCAACTCGTTCAGGTGTTAGCCTCCGACCCTCCTTCGACAGCAGGTGACCTAGATAGGTGACCTGCTGTCGACAATATTGGAATTTAGAAAGGGACACTTTATGTCAATTTTCTGCCAAATGCAGTAACAATTTCACCGTGGCATCCCGACAACCCTCTTCGGTGTCGGAGGCTATCAAAATGTCATTCACATATTGCAATAATACATTACCTGCGGGGAGAGAGAGAGAGTCCAACTGACCTTTCAAAGCTTTACTATAAATACTAGGACTTTCTGTATACCCCTGAGGAACCCTACAGAATTGGAAGTTTTTTCCAGCTAAAGCAAAACCAAATAGATAGCGGCTATCAGGGTGGACAGGAATGCTAAAGAAAGCATTCTTCAAATCGTTCACCGAGAAATATTTTGCCGAGGAAGGGATTATTGTGAGAAGGACTGTTATATCGGGAACCACCGGAAACTGGGGAACAACTATTTTATTAACCTCCCTTAAAACAATTACAAATCGGTAAACATCAGAGTGTGCATCAGGGGAATCCACGGGAGCCTTTTTAAGGATAGGAAGAATAGGGCTATTACACACATTCGCTACTGTCTCCTCCACCACCCCCAACTTAATCAAATCCTGTATAATTTGCATCAAAGCCTGTTCCCCAGCTTGCGATATTTTGTATTGGGGAATACGAGGAAGCAGAGCATTATCCTTAATCTTGATAGAAACAGGTGGTATCTGTAACAACCCAACATCAGTGTCCCCTGTCGCCCACAGTGAAGATGGGACATCCCGAAACTCAACAGGAAGTGGTGCGTCCTTTGCAAAACACTGTCTCGTGCCATCTACATTAGGTCCGAAGGTCATATAAACACCATCTGGGAAACAATAAATAGTAGCACATAGCTTCTTTAATAGATCTAAGCCTAATACATTTTCACCACAATTTGATGTCAACAGAAACGGAGAATCCACCATAAATGGACCTACAGTCAAAGCTAAAGGTTTGGAAATGGGGCTCACAACCGGTACGCCTGAAAAACCTACCGAGACATTATTGCGGCCAGACAGGGCGGCCCCAGGGACCAGTGTTTGAGAAACAGAGCTATTCATGGAACCTGTATCCACCAACATTTTTTGCTTCGAACCATGTAGGTCGGCTGTGACATAAGGACCACACTGATCTACAGGAATCTGGACTGTTCCCTCACCCTGTCCCTTGCTGTCCTAGCTATAGGACGTCCCTGTAACTTCATCGATATCATAATCATCATGGTAATACTGTCTTCCTCTGGGATCGTCAAAATAATTCTGATCAGACCGACCCCTGAGGATGCATCCCCTTGAGCCTCATCTCAACTACCTGCACCACGACCCCTTCCATTCCAACCCCTTCCTCTCGGTGCTGCAACCTTCTGTAAAAATTCTGGGCACTCACTTCGCCAATGCCCCTCCTTTTTACAATACGCACACTGATTCAGACCCAAAGGCACACCACCTCTACCGGCACCTCGTGACCTCTGTGCTGGACCAGTACCTCAACCCCTTCCAGATCCCCTTGCAACTTGCTGTAACAACACCTTCGTCTTTAAATCCTTACTCTTCTTCTCCACTTTATCCTTTTCCGAATTTTCTCGATGTTCATAGTATTGGGCCATACTCAATATCACTGAAGGGGAGGAAGTGGTCCATGTGCTCTCAGAGGCTTGCAGCCGAGCTGCAATCTCAGGAAGTAAATTTGTAACAAATCTGTTAACAAACAAACAAACTCCACCTTCCACTGACAAATCTTGTCCACTAAAGTCCAAAAACACCCCTTCAAACCGAGTAAAAAAATCAGACACGCTCTCTTCTTTCTTCTGGCGACATGCCGTCAACTTATCCCAATCTACTCGCCTGGGTGGAATAAGAGAATGCATGTACGTAATGATACGATTTGGTAAAGCCAATATCTCTGCCCTAGGTTTGTCGCCAGGCTTCCGTTCCTTATCCCACGCCTTAATCTCGTCCCAGGTACCACCCAATTCCACTCTGTGATCCTGTGTATGCACCTGTCTCCATATATCTACCGGCAGCAGCAGGCCAAAAAATATCTCAATATCTGCTAACGTCATAACTGACGAAGAGGCAGCCTCTGTTAATTCTTTATAGTATGCAGTGGGATTTTTCCTGGGATCCGGTAACTGACTTTTAAGAGCAAGTACCTCACTTCTTTTCCACGGGGTATAAACCCACTGCTCCTGGAAGCGAGCCTCTACTCTCTGCTGAGTAACGACATTTGCTGCATTACGCTGCTCTGGAATTTCAGGGTGGTAAATGGGATGTACTTCCCTCATTGGGAACTGGGATGCTGGAATCGGAGTGTTATGATATAATTTTGCCCGATAACTAAGTAATGTCCCAACGTTATTATGAACTTCCGCAGGAGCCATACCAGCTGAATATACACAATCCTGAATATCATAAACAATTTGCGGAGCTTTACCTCTGATACACTGTTCCCACATACCAATCAATGTATGCGACATATGCTGAAGAGCATGTTGTTGCACAAACAGATCAAAATCTTTCATCACACTCCATATATCCTCCAAACCATAAATCACATTCCGAGCCCACTGTGCTGCCTGAATTGCAGCCATCCTTTTCTCTTCTTCACCCACATCAGATCGAATCATTACCTGCTCTAATCGCAAGTTAACCAAGACGGCGCCGCACTTACCAAGAATTCAAAATTAACTCACCCGGTGCACACAGGTCAAACAAGACTATTCTCCACTGCCGACACTTCGGACCAAACGGTCAGATCCAAGGGTTTCGCCTTTTTTAGGACCCCAGCCAAGGTGACCACTAGACAAGGAGCCGCCCGATCAGACAGGCGGGGCAGCTGCAAGAACCAGGCTCGATCGTGTGGGGATCCCCGATCCGCCTATCCGACCGGACACACCCCAACCTCTACAACCCGACTACGGGTGAGACGGGTCACCTGTGTGGAGTCCCTGTTCGGGCGCCAACTGAAGGAAGTGACCCGATTAGGGCCACCCGGGCCAATCTGGACCTCCTCTAGCCTTCCAAGAATGAAGAGTCGATGACGCAGTAGAGAATACAAACAATCTAGTTTATTCACTGCAGTGGAGTCCAATCAGACCAGCCTCCTATGATGGCTGACGAGGGACTGACTGTTACAAGCATAAAGTTACATTATGTATGTTGCGGAGCCTACAAAGACCCACCTACCATGGAAAAATACTGGCAGGTGTCGTAAGGGGGTACAGAACATAAGTCTCGACTCTGCAGCCTGGTACAAGCTATCTACATTTCAAGGTTGTCTGGCCTATCCTCCCCTCTAGATAGGTGGGAGAAGACCTCGATCTCAGAAGAAAGGCATGCGCTAACGAGCTAACATGGGCATTGAAGAAATGAAACTTACCAAGAACCATTTCTCGTAAATGAGCAAAATACAGTTTCGAGTATGCAAGTAACAGTTTCGATTGCATTAGAACATGGCGTCTTTCTAACTAAAATGGCGGCACAGATGTCAACCTAACTGGCGCGACATCTGTATCAACTCATTACATATTTCACACAATACGTAAATATAATGTATTTAGCCATATAAATGCAAACATAATATAAAGTAAAATACGAGTAAGAGGTAAAACTACGTTTCAATTCTATCACCATAGATGAAGGGAAGAGGGAAGGGAGGTGGGGGATAGAACAAGAGAATCCAGGGAAACTGGTAGATAAAACAGTAATACCATAATCAGTACTTGCCTAAGGTATGAGAAACCAAGAGCAGTAGCTTTTGATGAGATAATATATATCCAATGAAAAGATATTTCTAATAAACCGTATTAGTACATTGAAATATGAAAAACACTATTAGTCAATTGAAAATATAAGGACTTAAGGTGTGTTATACGTAACAATATTATACAATGGATTGAAATCTATGTATACTTTTAATACTGCTTATAAATCGGTTATAGCAACTGGTGATTCTGGGTGAATACTTACCAATCTACAAGGTATAGTTGCCATCTTAAAGGGAGAGGGGAAAATAATTAAAGCTCATAGGAAAACGAAAATATGATAAATCTCTAAGATTCTATGTGAGGTATAGAGTAGTACGGAGTATTGTGTCCCTGTTGTTATAGTATTGCGGAACCGGGGGGGGGGGGCAAGGGTATGATGGGGAGATGATAGGGGGAGGATAGCGCTATAAAAGGTATATAGTAGGAAAGAAGGGATTATCGAAATGTATGACTGGAGACACAAATAGTGATGTATATAAAGAATACAGAATAGATGGTGCAGAACATCACTAACATGACCATGTGGAAGAAAGGAGAAAGTGAAGGTGAAGATATATGTAAGCCTACATAGGTGCTAATATGAAAGATAAGTTCTAAAACTAGGGATAATTACCATTATATTAGTTGAAAAAACATCAATTGGTGTTCTATATTATCACTAACTAATTAGGGTTATTCACTGTAAGAATTTTATTATTATCGTTTCCTGAATCTAGGAAGGGTGACCCTACCTGAAGAAACAAATCAGTCTGATCCTGAAGATTGTATATGACTCGTTCATAAGAAGCCGTATGAATCATGGCTACTAACCATACCTCCTGCGACAGTGGACTCGGTGATTTCCACTGTCGTAATATACATATTTTAGCTGTTGCTAAAGCTGTGTGTAGGAGTCGACGTTGAGGTTTTGAGAGCATTTGTGATTGACGCAGATCATGTAGGAGAATGGTGGCAGAAGTAAGTGGGAGGCACAAAGGCATCGTAGAACGTAAGGTCTTACCCACAAAAGCCCAGAAAGGTTGTATTAATAGACACTCACAAATAATATGGGTTATATCGCAACTAGTATTAGCGCATCTCCAGCAGTTAGTCTGGGAAAGTAGTCCTGCTCTATGTAGTTTTGTTGGTGACCAGTGCCAGTCATGAAGGATTTTGAATAGACAGAATTTCAATCTTGCCTCAAATAGTCTAAGATCTCCCTCCATTCATCATCCTTATATGAGACTGATAATCTGGTTTGCCATTTGGTGCGCAAGTCTTGTAGTAGGGGTTGCGAAAAGAGGTGGGATGTGAGTACTTCATATAAACCGGATGTGACCCCTTGATGTTTTCCCCAGGTTTGCTGGTACGATACTACTGGTGAGGTCTGTAACAACCAAGGTTGCGGTCCTAAGCCCCTCTTTAAGATTTGCCAAAGTTGTGTGTATTTCCCCGATTGTTGGGTGGGTAGGTCAAATTCCTCTTGCAGTTGTGAAAATTACTTAAGATCACCATCATGAAGGATCTGGTCCAGGGTATGAATGCCTACTGCTTTCCATAGGGGCCAGGATATTGTTTGTCTGCTAATGCGTATGTTCGTTTTATCCCATAAAGGGGCATTTCCATGGATTCGAAGGTTTGAGCCTAACAGTCGATGTGCTCTTTGCCAGGACCTGCGCATAGCTGATAAAATCGGATTGGTGGGGTCCTTATGACTAATCCCTGTCCCATACAAAGCGGAAAGGCCTGTTTTTGGTGATAAAAGATGTCTTTCTAAATGCACCCATAGTGGCACATCAGGGGTTTTTGATATCATGTAAGCCATTTGGGATAATTGTAATGCAAGGGCATAATGCTCCACTGAGGGAAGGCTCATTCCTCCGCAATAGCGATGGGCCTTTAGTTTCAGCGCTGCTAGACGATGTCTAGCTGAATTCCATACGAAGGATTTTATCTTAGAATCTATTGAGCGCAGTGTGGTTAAAGGAATCTGAAGGGGGAGCATACCTAAAATGTATAAGAAAGTGGGAGGGTGACCATTTCTACGGCTTGTACTCTACCCCACATTGAAAACCTTAGTGCCTTCCATTTTTCTGGTGAGCAAAAGAATGATGGATTTAACCCAGATCCTTGTGACTGGGGGTGAATGTTTGCATTGTCCAGCATTCCGTCCATCAATTGTTTCTTTTGCATTTGTCGCCCTAAGTGGGAAGAGTATGCCCAGACGTCACTACACCACTGGATTCAAGCTAGCCTGGCTGAAGAAGGGTGATGCCCTGAAACCGGTCCCAGGATGCTTGTTTCCGGTCCAGGGAGGACCTGGCTTGGCAGTTCGGGCTGGACTGTTCCCACAAGGAACAGGGTCAAGACTGATTTGCATATGGTTGGGTCCAAACTGGGGTGGTGTGGTGAGCAAAAGAATGATGGATTTAACCCAGATCCTTGTGACTGGGGGTGAATGTTTGCATTGTCCAGCATTCCGTCCATCAATTGTTTCTTTTGCATTTGTCGCCCTAAGTGGGAAGGGTAAGCCCAGACGTGGGTCCCGTGCTCACTACACCACTGGATTCAAGCTAGCCTGGCTGAAGAAGGGTGATGCCCTGAAACCGGTCCCAGGATGCTTGTTTCCGGTCCAGGGAGGACATGGCTTGGCAGTTCGGGCTGGACTGTTCCCACAAGGAACAGGGTCAAGACTGATTTGCATATGGTTGGGTCCAAACTGGGGTGGTGTGGTGAGCAAAAGAATGATGGATTTAACCCAGATCCTTGTGACTGGGGGTGAATGTTTGCATTGTCCAGCATTCCGTCCATCAATTGTTTCTTTTGCATTTGTCGCCCTAAGTGGGAAGGGTATGCCCAGACGTGGGTCCCGTGCTCACTACACCACTGGATTCAAGCTAGCCTGGCTGAAGAAGGGTGATGCCCTGAAACCGGTCCCAGGATGCTTGTTTCCGGTCCAGGGAGGACCTGGCTTGGCAGTTCGGGCTAGACTGTTCCCACAAGGAACAGGGTCAAGACTGATTTGCATATGGTTGGGTCCAAACTGGGGTGGTGTGGTGGGCAAAAGAATGATGGATTTAACCCAGATCCTTGTGACTGGGGGTGAATGTTTGCATTGTCCAGCATTCCGTCCATCAATTGTTTCTTTTGCATTTGTCGCCCTAAGTGGGAAGGGTATGCCCAGACGTGGGTCCGGTGCTCACTACACCACTGGATTCAAGCTAGCCTGGCTGAATAAGGGTGATGCCCTGAAACCGGTCCCAGGATGCTTGTTTCCGGTCCAGGGAGGACCTGGCTTGGCAGTTCGGGCTGGACTGTTCCCACAAGGAACAGGGTCAAGACTGATTTGCATATGGTTGGGTCCAAACTGGGGTGGTGTGGTGAGCAAAAGAATGATGGATTTAACCCAGATCCTTGTGACTGGGGGTGAATGTTTGCATTGTCCAGCATTCCGTCCATCAATTGTTTCTTTTGCATTTGTCGCCCTAAGTGGGAAGGGTATGCCCAGACGTGGGTCCCGTGCTCACTAAACCACTGGATTCAAGCTAGCCTGGCTGAAGAAGGGTGACGCCCTGAAACCGGTCCCAGGATGCTTGTTTCCGGTCCAGGGAGGACCTGGCTTGGCAGTTCGGGCTGGACTGTTCCCACAAGGAACAGGGTCAAGACTGATTTGCATATGGTTGGGTCCAAACTGGGGTGGTGTGGTGAGCAAAAGAATGATGGATTTAACCCAGATCCTTGTGACTGGGGGTGAATGTTTGCATTGTCCAGCATTCCGTCCATCAATTGTTTCTTTTGCATTTGTCGCCCTAAGTGGGAAGGGTATGCCCAGACGTGGGTCCCGTGCTCACTACACCACTGGATTCAAGCTAGCCTGGCTGAAGAAGGGTGATGCCCTGAAACCGGTCCCAGGAGGCTTGTTTCCGGTCCAGGGAGGACCTGGCTTGGCAGTTCGGGCTGGACTGTTCCCACAAGGAACAGGGTCAAGACTGATTTGCATATGGTTGGGTCCAAACTGGGGTGGTGTGGTGAGCAAAAGAATGATGGATTTAACCCAGACCCTTGTGACTGGGGGTGAATGTTTGCATTGTCCAGCATTCCGTCCATCAATTGTTTCTTTTGCATTTGTCGCCCTAAGTGGGAAGGGTAAGCCCAGACGTGGGTCCCGTGCTCACTACACCACTGGATTCAAGCTAGCCTGGCTGAAGAAGGGTGATGCCCTGAAACCGGTCCCAGGATGCTTGTTTCCGGTCCAGGGAGGACCTGGCTTGGCAGTTCGGGCTGGACTGTTCCCACAAGGAACAGGGTCAAGACTGATTTGCATATGGTTGGGTCCAAACTGGGGTGGTGTGGTGAGCAAAAGAATGATGGATTTAACCCAGATCCTTGTGACTGGGGGTGAATGTTTGCATTGTCCAGCATTCCGTCCATCAATTGTTTCTTTTGCATTTGTCGCCCTAAGTGGGAAGGGTATGCCCAGACGTGGGTCCCGTGCTCACTACACCACTGGATTCAAGCTAGCCTGGCTGAAGAAGGGTGATGCCCTGAAACCGGTCCCAGGATGCTTGTTTCCGGTCCAGGGAGGACCTGGCTTGGCAGTTCGGGCTAGACTGTTCCCACAAGGAACAGGGTCAAGACTGATTTGCATATGGTTGGGTCCAAACTGGGGTGGTGTGGTGGGCAAAAGAATGATGGATTTAACCCAGATCCTTGTGACTGGGGGTGAATGTTTGCATTGTCCAGCATTCCGTCCATCAATTGTTTCTTTTGCATTTGTCGCCCTAAGTGGGAAGGGTATGCCCAGACGTGGGTCCGGTGCTCACTACACCACTGGATTCAAGCTAGCCTGGCTGAATAAGGGTGATGCCCTGAAACCGGTCCCAGGATGCTTGTTTCCGGTCCAGGGAGGACCTGGCTTGGCAGTTCGGGCTGGACTGTTCCCACAAGGAACAGGGTCAAGACTGATTTGCATATGGTTGGGTCCAAACTGGGGTGGTGTGGTGAGCAAAAGAACGATGGATTTAACCCAGATCCTTGTGACTGGGGGTGAATGTTTGCATTGTCCAGCATTCCGTCCATCAATTGTTTCTTTTGCATTTGTCGCCCTAAGTGGGAAGGGTATGCCCAGACGTGGGTCCCGTGCTCACTACACCACTGGATTCAAGCTAGCCTGGCTGATAAAGGGTGATGCCCTGAAACCGGTCCCAGGATGCTTGTTTCCGGTCCAGGGAGGACCTGGCTTGGCAGTTCGGGCTGGACTGTTCCCACAAGGAACAGGGTCAAGACTGATTTGCATATGGTTGGGTCCAAACTGGGGTGGTGTGGTGAGCAAAAGAATGATGGATTTAACCCAGATCCTTGTGACTGGGGGTGAATGTTTGCATTGTCCAGCATTCCGTCCATCAATTGTTTCTTTTGCATTTGTCGCCCTAAGTGGGAAGGGTATGCCCAGACGTGGGTCCCGTGCTCACTACACCACTGGATTCAAGCTAGCCTGGCTGAAGAAGGGTGATGCCCTGAAACCGGTCCCAGGATGCTTGGTTCCGGTCCAGGGAGGACCTGGCTTGGCAGTTCGGGCTGGACTGTTCCCACAAGGAACAGGGTCAAGACTGATTTGCATATGGTTGGGTCCAAACTGGGGTGGTGTGGTGAGCAAAAGAATGATGGATTTAACCCAGATCCTTGTGACTGGGGGTGAATGTTTGCATTGTCCAGCATTCCGTCCATCAATTGTTTCTTTTGCATTCCATTTTTCTAAGTCACGTTGCATCTGAATAATCAGGGGATTTAAGTTATCTACAATGATCCCCTCTAACGCTTTATTCACCAGTGTGCCTAAATATTTGAGGCGTGAGGGTTGCCAGTGAAAGGGAAATCCATGTATAGCCGCTTTTGTGGTCCCTTCTGAGATGGGTAGTGCTTCACTTTTGTCCCAATTAATTTTGTAACCCAAAAAGGAGGAGAAGTCATCTATAACTTGAAGTATGGATGGTAGACTACGGGGTAAGTCTGTAAGTGTAAGTAAAATGTCATCTCCGTATAAATAGAGTTTAGATTCTCCCGTCGGAAGGCGTATGCCCGCAACATTGGTAGCTTGAGGTATTGTGGCTGCCAAAGGCTCCATAGCTAAAAGAAAGAGGAGTGGAGAAAGGGGACACCCCTGACAAGTTCCTCTGCGGATCGGGAATGGTTCTGACACAAAGTCCCCGCAGTTTACCTGTGCAGTAGGGTTATCGTAAAGCAAACGTACTTTGGCTATGAACTGGTCACCCAATCCAAACCTCTCTAATACTTTAAAAAGATATTCCCATTCAATACGGTCAAATGCTTTCTCCGCATCAAGTGAGAGGGCTAGTGTGTCATTTTGGAGGCGTTTGGCAGACCGCAATGTGTGTGCCAGAGTGCGGAGGTGGTTCCTAGAGGAGCGTCCTGGGACAAATCCTACTTGTGAATGGTGAATCAAAGAGGGTAAGACTTTGCGTAGACGGGAAGCTAGGACACTAGCCAGAATTTTGATATCACAATTTAATAACGATATGGGACGGTAACTGCCACAAAGTAGGGGATCTCTCCCAGGTTTGGGTAGGGCAGCGATTACAGCTTTATTAGATAAGGGACCCAAAGAAGCCCTATGCTCTGCTTCCTGAAACGCAGTCTGAAGAGAATCAACTACCTCCGTTCCAGCCCATCAGGAAAATTTTGCAGAGAAGCCATCTTTACCCGGGGCCTTATGGTAGGGTAAATTGTCTATTGCGTGCGAAATCTCCTCTTTGCTTATCTCACCCTCTAGAAGTTCTCTGCCTTTGTCCGAAAGGCAGGGTAAGTTTGCCCTTGTAAGGAAGGCATCTAGCTTATCACCATCACCTTGTATCTCAGTAGTGTAAAGAGATTTGTAGTACAGGGCAAATTCGTTAACAATGTCTTTAGGTCTAGTTAGCGTGGCTCCTCCAGCTGATTTTATAGCTGGTATAGCCATGGCTGCTTCCCTTTGTCATAGCTGTGCCACAAGTAGCCTCCCTGCCTTTTCCCCCTGTTCGTAATGTCTCCCTTTCATCATTTGTAAGGCATATTCTGCCTTGGAAGTAAAAAGATTATTCAAGGCCATACGAGCTTGTTCCAATGATTTGCGGTGGTGAAGAGTAGGTTTAGCTGTGTATAAGCGGGTATAGGACGCTATATCTTGTTCCAATTCTTTCTGTCGGGCAGCAGTTTATTTATTAGCTTCCGCTGCATCTCTCATAAGCTGTCCCCGTATGGTAGCTTTTGCTGCCGCCCAGAGGGTTCTGCTCGAGTTTACGGATCCTTGGTTAGTGGAAATGTAACCCTGATGGTGAGTTTG
The DNA here is from genome assembly GCA_963921515.1 of Calotriton arnoldi. Taxonomy (NCBI): domain Eukaryota; kingdom Metazoa; phylum Chordata; class Amphibia; order Caudata; family Salamandridae; genus Calotriton; species Calotriton arnoldi. Next base: position 1,732,488 of record CAWUFW010001669.1, on the reverse strand, counting down.
TAATTGGACTTTACCCTTAGGGGTTCTATAGCGTTGGATATTCATGCACCAGGGCTTTCGCCCCGGTCTGGCCAGTCCTATTTCCAGAGAGAGGAGGACTGGGGAATGATCAGAAAGTGCTGCCTCTAGGATATGGGATTCCTGAGTCCACTGTACCACATTTTGAGAGACCAAAAAGTAATCAAGGCGAGATAGTGTGCCATGAGTAGGCGAAATAAAAGTATATTCGACATCTGCCCAATGAGAAAGGCGCCAGTGGTCTACCAAACCATTGTCTGTCAATATATCGTCCATCAAAGCTCTGTCTGCCGCGTTGCTCCTATCTAAAGGGCCTGTTTTGTCCAGAACTGGGGGGGATATGTACAATGAAGTGGCGGAGCATGTCGTTACCCTCCTTGGCTTAACGACACGCTCCGCCACTTTGGAAACGCAAGGCTGCACCATATTTACAAGAATGTGGTGCAGCCTTGCGTTTCGCCCTGCGATGGCGCTAAGTTTAACAACTTAGCGCCAACGCAGGCACCCTTGCACCAGAGTGCAAGGGTGTCTGCGTGCAGGGGAGGATTGTTCATATGCAGGAAGTTGTCCCTTCCTGCACATAAACAATCCTAAAATGCAAGTCTGTCACTTTCATGTGTGCTGCTTTATGCAGTGTAGTATCTTGGTTATATGCTTTACATGTCATCCACTGCTCCACCAGTGGAACACTCTTGAGATGATGTAACATAGAATGTTGGTGTATGAATTACACAGTTGGAGAAGGGCTGAGCGCCTTGCTGGCTGCTCCTGGTGGGGCTGAATACTACTGTATTACTGATCTTGTAACCAACCTGAATAAATCCTCTTGAAACATCACAATCAGCCTGGAGTGATCACTACAATTTTATGGCGACGAGGATGGGATGCGAACCCACGCGTGCAAAGCACAATGGATTAGCATGAAAGTGACGGAATTGCATTTTTTTTAAAGGTTTGTTTATGTACAGGAAGGGACACCATGGCATTTTGCTTTTCCCATGTGTGCTGCACAAGGCAGCACACATGGGAAAAGCAAAAACGAGGAGAAATAATGCATTTCTCCTCGTTTCGCCAACTTAAGACCAGGATTTTCCTGGTCTTAATTTTGGCGCTGCCGCCTATGTACGCCACCCTTGTACATAGGGGGCAGCGTCAAATACAATGGGTGTTGCGGTGGAACGACCACCGCAACACCCACTGCACGCCCCTTTCATGCTAACCATAGCGTGAAAGGGTGCCTTATGTACAAGGCAGCCTAAAGCCACGTTAAGTGGCTTAACGCTGCCTTGTACATAGGGCAAGGCCCCTATCGCCACGGGAACGTCACACGAAGTGACATTCCAGTGGTGATAGGGGCTTGTACATATGCCCCTGGGTCTCTTACCAGGTTCCAGTCTCCGCCAATAAGGAATTGTGAAGCGCCTATCTCTGTTAAAAGGCGATTCAACTGAAGAAAGAATGATTTTTTCGCTCCAGTCGGGGCATAGACTGAACCAATGCAGATATGAGTTTCCCCAATTCGTAATTTGGTAAAGACATAACGTCCATCTGGGTCTGTCCATGTTTTTAACACTGTCACTGGTAGAGACTTACGAATAAGGATCGCTACTCCACATTTGCGAGGAGGTTTCTCGTCCGAAGTATCTCCCCCTTGTACACTGCTATGGATCTCCTTTCCCACCCATTCCCTGCGCAATTCGTCAGATTCAGTAGCATTAAGGTGGGTTTCCTGAAGAAGTGCTATATCCACCTGTTTTGATTGTAAATAAGAGAGTATTTTTTCCTTTTGATGTCTTTGTGTTAATCCATGAACATTCCATGTTATTACACGAAGAGAGTGAGTGGTGACCATGTCGGAGAGACAGAAAAGAATGGTCAGTAATAGGTGGTTGCTATAAGTAAGTCAAAATGTGTCAAAATATGTCAAAGCGGATTCGTGAGGTTTTACTGGTTCTGTGAGGAAGGATTGAGAGAGAGAAGAAAAGAGTGAGGAGGAGGGGGAGGGGATAATGGGAGGGAAAACCCTGGTCCGGAACAAGAGTGATATAATCCAGTGAGATAACCGGGGAGAGTGATGACAAATGTGTGGGGCTAAACTCGTGTTACAGATTAGAAAATGCGGTGTAATACAATTTGTTAAAGGTGAAATGGAAGGGGGGGTGAAAATAATGATAAGTGATGAGAGTAAAAGAAAAAAGAAGATGAGGAAGGGTGGTTAAGGAATAAGGCCCAGGGGATCTTGAACTTTTAACCGCGGGTCCAAGCACACTGGAGCGCCGTCATGAGAAGGGGCTCCATCAAGAGAACGGGGCAATGACTAATAAATACAAAACAAAAGGACAGTTACACTATAAAGATCGAAATGTATATAACATTGACAAGAAGGGAGTATCCCGAGGTAACCTTGTAACATATTATTCTTCCTATGAATTGAAAAGATTTCATATATGTATATAATACAATCAAAATCATGTGAGATTATATTGTCAGCAATAATGTTAATCACTTCACATAAATATGCAACAACAATAAAGTCTTAAATTTCATTGTATGAGAGATATTTATAGCATATATTACTGCTGAAATAAACGAAATAATCAGAATATTTATCAAAGTTAGTACGATTAACATAGTGAGAACAAATTAGCATGTGTAATGCTCAGCTGTCCAGTGGCTAGGCATTTTCGTTCTCTTCGGTGTCTTGAGCTCGTCAAACTCTGCTACTGGCCTAGAAGGTATTGCATGTAATCGTAACTATGACTATAATCAAGACTATGAGTAAACCCATCTCAGTCTCATTCTACATCCGAAGCAGATTTTAGAGAGGAACAAGATTTGTCTCGATGTTGCTCCTGAGTAAAGGCAGACACAGTTTGAAGGGCTAAAGCCTTGTCCTCATGAATTCGAGTAGACCTCTCGAGATCTCTGCCGTGATGTCTTGGGTTACTGATGTTCCGTCGTGTATTTCCTGAGGCCTGCATGGTAGGACTAGGTTGTGTTGGTTCTGGAGTAGAGTGCTGTGTGTCCATATCCTGCGGCTTCAAGCGATCTATGAAAAGGCGGAGGTTTTCAGGGTCATAAAAATCTTTGGAAATTCTATCTTTGGTAATACGGAAGCGGGCAGGTTCAAAGAGACCATACTTGATGTCCATTTGTCGTAATTGTGGTCTCATTGAAAGAAATGCCTTGCGGCGATCATTAGTTTCTCTGGAGAAGTCAGCTGCCATGCAAATTTCGTGCCCATCATATGTGAATGAACCATGGGTTTGTGCTGATGTAGGTAGTTGCCTTGTCTGTTCGTGTCTTAAAAAGCAGGCAATGAGTGGTCGTGGATGCATAGCAGATTCTTTGTGCAGTGGGCCAATGCGATGTGCACGTTGCATTTCCAGTGGAGGATCAAAAGTGATGCCAACTAGGTTCGGAAGGATATTTCGAAGGAATGCTCTGGCGTTTGGGCCTTCAATTTTTTCCGGCAACCCGAAAAAACGAACATTATCCCTCCTGCTGCGATCTTCCAAGTCGATCAATTTACTGCGGAGGAACAGTAGCTCTTGATCTCTGCTTTGTATTGATTCTAGACGTTCCTCTACAGCTGTCAACCTATGATCAAGCGCTTCTGTTTTTGTATGGAACCCCGCAATGTCTACTCAAATTGATTTAGCTTCTGCCACTAAGGAGGATATATTTGTGTCCATTCCTTCTAACCGCCGACTGACAGCAGAGATTTCTTGTAATATGTGATCCATAGTCTCCCTTTGTGTGGAGGTTGGGTTGATCTGAGGTGAGCCTTTTGCCAGGGATGTAGTGCTTTTCATAGACATGTTGCGTGACTGTTTGAGTATGTCCGCAAAAAGGGGTTGCTTGGAGGGTTTGCTTCCGTGCTTGATAGTGGACATTCAACTGTTTTAGTCTCAGGGTGGTGCGCTGAGTCAATGCAGGGGCACAGAGCGGCGACAGAGTCTATGAGGTAGAAGCTTAAGTGACCCAATTAGAAAGCGGCGGTATTTGTTTTCAGTAACGGTTTCAGGCGCAAATAGTTTACACTTGTATGAACCTTTCCTCCACAAGGATATCTTTGTGTAGAGCAGATTGCCGACCAACTTTAGTATTTTCTACTCACATCTTCTGTTGAAGTTATCAGAAATTTTCTGTTGTTTATGGAAGGAGGACTTGGCGGTTGCCCCTTCCCCTCTTTTGCGGCACTCCACTCAGTAAATATTCAGACCATTTAGTATTGGTAAGAAAACCGAAGCTTGGAGCGAGTCTGTGAGGCCAGTTTCTTCAAATACTCTACTAATGCTCTTATTTTTGGTTGGAGGATGAATTGTAATTGAGGCTTTAGCAGTGGCGGTGCGTCCATTGGGGCGCTGGGGCGTTGCCCCACTAATGCCATGGCCCCATTCATAAATTCGTTCTACTTAGAATTTAAGTTAAATTACTTGAATAGTTCCAAGTAAATAAATAACTCGCTCACTGAAGCGTCACGCTAATTGACTGGGCCACGCCTGAGGCAATCGGACGCTGAAGGGGGTGGGGCTGCATCAGCACTGGGTTTGAGTGACTGTTGTTGTGACAGCGCACTAGCAATAGTGCGCATGTTCGGTTTTGGGCTGGTCATTTTTACGACAAGCCCGAACATGCGCACTAGCCCTTCCCCTTAGGAGAGCGAGGGTTGCTTCATGCAGCAGCCCCCGGTCTCCTAATGGGCGGGGAGTATCCCTGCTCTAGCCAATCCTGGTGCTGCTAATGCAGCGTCTGGATTGGCTGAGACACCGCGCAGTCTGAGCTTGAGGGCAGGCATAAATGGCATTGGGTGCCGCGCGTGGGTGGCACTGTCTGCCGCACTTGGTGAAACGTATGGCCAATCACTGTGGCTTATGTGAAGCCATGAAGACAGTGATTGGCCATTTCCTGCTTGCTGCTTCGTGACGTGACGTCGCGACACACCTCGTGTCATGTTGAGTGCCACTGCCTACTTCTGCTTGTGGCGTACTTCGACCACCTCGCTCTCAGCCTTGGTTGCCGGTTCACTTGGTGCATTGGTTGGATCATTTTCAAATTAATACCAAGAAAGATCCTGATCATCATCGTTGAAAAGTAAGAGTCCCTCCCTCGTCCGCCGCTCGGCTGGGTGGGCCCTCAGTTTTCATCTAGTCTAGGGCTGTCAGCAGTTAAGTGATCACGAGTCTGGGTGGTTCTGGCTCATCATCCTCGTCCTAAGACAATCCGTAGCCAGTGGCTACGGATCGTCTTAGGACGAGGATGATGAAGGAGGTTGGAAGGAACTTTCTTCCCTCCACAAACAATCCCAAAAAAGGCTTTGAAGCCCACACGCGCCCGCTGACCGCTGCCAGCTGTGCATCCAAGACTGAGTGTAATTATTAAACGCATCCGAGGTTCATTTAGCGCGGTCCCCAATCTGAGAGAAATTCTGAGAAAAGAGTCATTGCAGCGCGAATGACAGCGCGATCATTTCATTCTGAAAACCGACACTTGCAGCCATTATTTCTGCTTGGGAAAGCGGCGAAGTGACACAATCCGCAGCCCTTGTGTGCAGCTAATGATAGTGCGCGTTTCCCAAAAATCACTCCGGATGAATTATGTTTCTTCAGGCACTGACATCAAATTAAGTGTCAAAAACAAGGATTAATGTAAGTGGGTGCTTCGGCTGCGAGACCCGCCCTGCCAGGCTGGGAACTGCACTTGTGCTAAGAAGCAAGATGGACGACGCTGCCTTAGCCTTACCCAGTATTAGATGGTATGGGTTATTTATAATTTATGCATCATATACGTGGTGTAGTAGGGCGAATCCCCGGCGCAGTCTATGCCGATCAGGCGCCGCCAGATACCTCAGTGCACTGAGGCTCTCGCAGCTCCTCGGATAAATAGGAGGGGAGCATCCGTTTCACGGTCCCCATATGGCAGTGTGACCGTGTTGCCAGAGGCCCCGCTGTAGGCCTCTGCACTAGGAAGCACTCCACACCTCCATGGCTGCCGAAATGAAGATAGCGGCACGCTCACTCCTCCTAGCCAAGCCTCTTCAGTGTGTGTCCCCTGTACAATGCAAGCAATCTGGGCAACAAGTAGGAATGAATCGTGGCCCGATGGGGAGGATTAAAGCAGCAAAAGTACTCCCTCACAAGTCAGTAAAGGCCACCATGTGCTCAATTATGCTTCAGAGTCAGTCAATGCCACCATGTGGCCTGTATCAAATGCCTAGCTGTGCTCTATTTGACAACCAATACCATAATATTCCCACCCCACATGCCAGGCAGCCTACATGTTCTGAGGTATATTTAGCAAACCCTGTGTATTCATCACACGCAGTCTTTTCTCTCACATACACATACACTTTCAGTCTCTCCCTCTCTCTTTTGGGTTCTCTCTCCCCCTTTCTCTCTCTTTCGCTATCATTCGCTCTTTCTCTCTCTCACCCCCTGTCACAGTAGGGAAGGAAGAGGGGTAAATAGAGACAGAGGCAATGGAAACTGCAAAGAGGCCCACTGAGGTGTGAACGCACTAAGCATTGGTGTGCCCTTACACTGCAGTAAATAGACAGTAACTTCCATCGAGAATTGAGGGGAGCCAGGATTCCAGGAACACATGTTGTTATAATTACACACCTGCTTCTTTGATGTCGGTCGGAGTATTGATTTATACCAGGGGTCTCCCACCATTTCTGTAATAAGAGCTATTTATGTTCAATAAAAGTCATCCTGCGCTACTAGCAAATATCATTATTTTTTTACAAACAATCTTTATTGAGTTGTGTAGCATTACATAGCCTGGGATATACAATGGTCGTACATGTTCATTCTCTTTGCATCATGCACTCATCGAAAAGTGTATATACGTCTCAGTATAAGACTTAGGGGCCGATTCCGATTCGGGCCGGAAATCTCCCCGACCGAACCGGACCCGGAGAGATTTCCGACCGAATCGGACCCGTGCAGTCCGACCGAACGAGTACGATGCGCACGTATGCCATCGGACTCGAGTCGGTCGGACTCCCATTGAAGTCAATGGGAGCCTGTCGTACAACGCGTACGCGGGCTCCCATTGACTCAATGGGTGCGATGTGGACAAGTGCGCCCCCTACAGCGTGTACGCGCCGTACACGCACAGGTAGGGGGGACCCATGGGTCCCCCCTGTGTGCGACTCGCGCGGCTACGCGTACAGGGGGGTCCGACACGGACCCCCAAAGTACGGCTCCGACAGCTCTTTCGAGCCGGAGTGCGCGGCTCGGTCGGGACTGCTCGCTGCGCGCATCGTACTTACCCGGCCGGGGAACGTCTCCATTGCGCAGTGCGAGTCGTGTCCGTGCGAGTCGGTCGGTGCGGTTCGACCCGGGATCGAGTCGGTCGGAGCGGTCGGGACGCCCGGACGAGTCGGTCGGCGAATACGCATCGTACTCGCTCGCCCGGACGCGCGGACGGATCGGTCGGGAAATAGGGCTCCGAATCGGATCCGGTTAAGCCGAATCCGATTCGGAGCCCTACCGGCCGAGATCGGAATCGGCCCCTTAGAGTTTGTCTAGTGGAAGTTTTGACTCATGGAAAGGTAGCGCAGAAGGTTAATGTGCTTGCTGCAAAGAACATGTACCTGATGCAGATCACAAAATGCACATGATGTAAATAGGTCAGTGAGTCACTGCTTTTGTCAGAGAGATCCTTTTGTTACTTGCAGTTTGTAAGTTAAAATCCTAACATACAACAGTGAGCTATTATCTGTCATCTAAGAGCTGCATGCAAACTGCAAGGTAAAAATTAGAGCGTTATGTTTTTTTCCCCCAGTCTTTGTTTGATTACCCTAATGTTTCAAAAATAAATTGTTGTATTTTTATTTTCAGCACCTGGTAAAGCCTGACAACTATTACCTAATTTTTGGGCAATTTTTGGGCGAAGAACAAGAGGCCCCATCCTCCTTTGCTGCTCTTTCACCCCGGCTACAACCCAGCAAACACCAGTGTTAAAGGTAAGGAAACTGATGCTATATTTTTTACATTGGAGTTAGGGCTATGTATGTGGCACTCTACATGGTGGGTGGGGTGGGTGCACATTTTGAACATTGTACCCTCAGTGGATGGAATTTACTAATGGCCTTAGCCCTGTGCTTATTGCCCTGGGCAATAACGGTTGTTAAAGGCACTATCTATCCCTTGCCTTGTTAAAGGCCCTCAAGCAGTGTCTGTTTCAGTGCCTTCAGCAACCAGTATGGCACACAGAGGCAGCAGGCAGTAAGGCTGTATTTTTAGCAGTCATGTTGTGCAAAGGGGAGCTGTTGGAGAGCTATTGCGATAATGCACAAGATATATGTATTTATACTGAAATTTGATATAATTGCACCAAACCTTATACGTTGCACTTTGATTATTGACAGGTTTCTTTAATATTGGTAAGGCCAGAATCAGCATGAATACAGTAGAACAGCTACTTGCAAGGTCATTCTTTGGACGGACACATGAAGAGAAACTAAATATAAAGCAATTAGGACCTGATCGGCCTGACCTGAAACTACAACAAATTACCCAGGACAGAGGAAAGACTTACAAACGTACATTCTCAAACACCTGGTACACAAAAGTTGATTGGCTTACAGGGTGCGCGTCAAAAAATTCTCTGTTCTGCTTCCCCTGCATGCTGTTTGGTGGTGACATGCCTTGGACAAAACAAGGAGTAACAGACTTGAAGCATTTGTCTGACAAAATCAAGAAGCATGCACACACAAGAATCCCAATGGAAAACCTGACGAGACTGGGAATGTTGGGAGACACACCGATTGAACACCACATAAACGACGCATACCGGAAAACAATACAGAAACACAATGAAGCAGTTGATAGGAATAGACACATACTATCAAAAATAATTGATTGCATTCGTTTCTGTGGTGCTTTCGAACTGGCATTGCGAGGCCATGATGAATCGGAAAGTTCCTCAAATCCTGGAATATTCAGAGGCCTTGTAGATTTAATAGCAAGCATAGACAAGGAAATGGAAGCACATTTAGCAAGTGCTACAGTCTTTAAGGGCACCTCTAAAACGATACAAAATGAACTCCTTGAGTGTATGCTAGAAATTATGAGAAGCCATATTGTCCAAGAGGTGCAAAACACAGACTTTGTGGCTATTCAGGCTGATGACACCACTGATGTGGCCACAAAAACACAGTCCGTATTAGTCTTTCGGTCCCTTGACAATGACAGTAAAGTTGTGGAGAGGTTCTATGGTTTCACACATTTAAGAGACTCTAGTGCAGAAACCATTACTTCAGCTATACTGCGTGACCTGAACTTCATTTTTCCAGAGCTGCCTCAAAAAAAAAACTTATCGCACAAAGCTATGATGGTGCGTCCGTAATGAGTGGAAGCCTTGGTGGAGTACAGAAAAGAATTAGAGATGTGTACCCTAATGCGCATTATGTGCATTGTTACGCCCACCAACGTAATCTTATTATGCAACAGGCAGTATCAAAGATCTCCGAGACACAAATTTTCTTTCAGGATGTAGGAGGCATGGCAGCATTCTTCTCACGTTCCCCCAAAAGAACGGAAGCACTTCAGGAGATTGTGGATAAAAGGCTTCCAAGGGGACCCTCAACTCGTTGGAACTTTAACATACGTACAGTCAACCTAATATATAAACATAGGGAGGACCTTGAGAAATGTTTTGATGCCATAGAAGCCAATGAAGACTTTGATTACAAAAGTCAGAATGAAGCCCGTGGCTTTGCTAGAACACTACAAGTCAGAGAGTTTCAGTTCTTTCTGTTTTTATTTCATGACATAATGTTTTTTGTCGACATATTATACAACCAGTTACAAGCACGAGCCATAGATACTGTCTCTGTGCAAAGAGATACCAGTATGTTTGTCACCAACATGAGCAAAGTGAGAGATGGGGTTGACAATTTAGACAGCAAACTGCCAGAGGATTCTACTTTTTCAAACCGCAGGAAAAACATCAGCAGTCTGGTCCGAATTGCAAAGGAGATATGTGACATTATAATTGTGCATGCACAAGAACGTTTTTCTTTCACAAAACATTTGGTGAGTGCCGCATTATTGCAAAGTGAACACTTTGCAAAATATGATCAATCCTTCCCTGAGCAAGCTCTGAATGAGGCTGTGGAAGCTTATCCTATGCTCGACAAAGAGGACCTGAAAACTGAGTTGACTGTACTGTACGGAATGAGTGTATACCGGAAGGCCACTGGTGCAGTTTCTTTGCTGGCTTTAATTCAGAAACTTAATATGGAAAAGTCACTTACAGAGACAGTGGCTTTACTAAAAATTGTCATTACCACTCCTATGACAACAGCAGAGTCGGAACGATGTTTTTCCACCTTAAATAGAATTAAGACATTCCTGAGGAACACTATGATTCAGGAAAGACTGAATGCTTTAGCAATGCTCTCTATAGAGAGCGACCTAGTTAAAAGAATCCCAGACTTTAACAAAGTTATAGAAAAGTTTGCTGCTCTTAAAGACAGACGTGCTGATTTTATCTACAAAAAGTGAACAATATGTTGAATGCTGCTAGTTTACGACCCGTTTAGTTGTTTGTTAAATAAAAAAACATCTGTGAGGTACTCAGAAATGCATTGTATCTCGAAGTCTGTTATGAAGCTCTGTGGTTATACTGAATAAGCAGCTACCTATGTTATATGACATCTCTTTATTAATGTAATAACTGCTCTTTCACAATTGCTTTATTAACCTTCCTGCTTTCTCAAATTTGCTTGAAAATGCACCATTTGTCCACTCTTTTTTCAAAATTTTCTCGGGGGGAGAACCCCCCCGAACCCCCCTTAGGTTGTTCGGGCACGGTCACTACGCTCGCTCGCTACGGTGCAGTATGACAATAATTTTACGCCCCACCACTTTCAAATGTCACCAGCTGCCACTGAGCTTTAGAGACGCTTTATAGAAATGAGGAGTAAAATGTTTAGTAGGAGATGATGGAACAGGTAGAGCACCAAGTTATTCCTCTCTTTTAGGGCACCACAAAATTCCCAATTGCTATAGGCGCAATATATGAGGTATACGTCTGTGTTTATTTGAGGGCCCAAATCATCTTCATGTCATAGGTTCCGACCGTAGCTGTAAGGCTTCAAGTTATGTAGTAGCTGCAATGTTCACTCATGGTTCGACAGCTGGCGCTCCCTCACATCACCCGAAGCAATCAACATTGTACATAAGAATATTATTACTCCTCATATAACCTCACCTGAAGGTTCAAGCCCATTTGTGCAGGTGAGGTCGAGATCTTGAGTGTTAGTCAGAAAGCGCAAAGGGCGGGAGCATGTTATTTTAATCTTCTAAGGCTAAAGGATGCAGGTATGTCCCTGAATGTGGCACCCCTTCGCAGGTGATATAACACACTTTTCCCGCCGAAGGATCAGAGCATTAAATTCCACAGCAGCCACGACACTCACCCGCTTCTAAATTGTCGTTGTTTCCATATTTTTCCCCAGGTGATATCAATCAAGTCAGAAATAGTGGCGCCGCTGCCGCTTATGAAATTCCAGGCCCGCTGACGTCATTAGATGTGCAGGCCTATTTGCATCAGAGAGAAGCCGGGGACTCGATTAGTCACAGTAGAACGTGGAGGTCAGGAACACCTGCTACTCTAGAGCCGCGGCTGCAGGCGCGTCTCCAGGCCTGACGTCTCCTCACAGCTCACCGTTCTCGTTACTCCCAAAACGCATTTACGACACTTTAGGAGTCTAGCCCATCAGTTTCCCAGGCTCACTGTATCGTAAGAGGCGTTGATGTAATGCCTCAATCCATGTGTAGGGAGCCGCCGTCTCCGTCTGAAGCCTCCCTCACAGCGGAGCCCACAGATCAAGCGCCCATCTTTGTATGCGGCCAGACCACGCCTCCAAACTCTGCATAGCTTCTTGCCTGGGTGTCTTTACCCAAGTATGTTATCTCCTGTTGCAGGGATTCTGCTCAGGAAGAGAACTATGCTTGGAACCATAGAACATCAGTATGTATGGGACTGAGTCACCATACCAGATCCGTAACCATGAGCCCGAGTCTGACTAGCTATAGTGCCTCACTTGCCCTCCTAACCTTTTCAGAGAGACAAGTGATTTGGCAACTCAGAACACAACACACCCGACCCTTTCAGGGATTGCGGTAACAGGACACTCCCTTTTGCTCTCTCACTCGTACTTGTCCACAATGAGATAACAACGAGACACAAAGGAAGTTTATTGTATTTATTTAAACTATCGTGCTCTAGAATGCAATAGAAGTGCCACAATTAAAGACAAATAGATGTCAATAATACCATCAGCATGGTTAATAAGCCATATACAATAAAGAGCCCTGTCATGTTATCTGACAGATTTGCCTAAACCCTCTCCCACTACTGACGCTAAGTGGTTATAAAATATAGATCTCTGGGTTCAGTGGCGGACCCCGTACCTTAGCATACATAGGTGGATGTTCTACATCTCAACTGACACAGCACTCTTGTCTCAGGAACCTCACTCTGTGTGTGTTTTTCCAGAACCCCTGTCCTTAGTTATATGACAAGATATGTGTATTCAAAACAGCAGCTGCATTCTTTTATTATGTCTAGGTGCTAGTGTCTGACCAGAGAGAATATCAAGGGGCAATGTGGTTTGACCTTGCCTAAGCTGTTCAGACTAAATCCCAGAAAAAGAATAAAATATGAAAACATGTGCTGGTTCCGTGTGAAAATACAACGTGGCACAAAAGCAAGCGTGATCTTTGGTAACGTGTGCAAAACAAAAGCGGCCTATGACGTGCATCATTAGGCTAACGACAATGGGCCATACGAGAAACACACACTCTCTGTAGGAGGTTTACTCAGTATATGGTGTACACCTATTGGTGAGGCACTGTGCACTGAGTCCAGGCAACCCTTAGTGATAGTAGTAGTGGTTCCTGATAACCAAACTCTCAAGGGGTAGCTGTGGAGAGCAGCTAAGGCTTATCCACGAGGGTGTAAAGCCGTTGCATGTACCACTTTAGTCAGTCGGTGAAGCTTAGACAAGAAAGAACCACCACCCGTGTTCAGAAAAATACTGTAGTGTTCATTACACACAACACTAGAATTACTTTGGTATATCTCCTACCCGGAGATATCAATACACAAAAAGATAAGTAAAGAACATAAAACACATGGGCCCCTATGGGGGCCAAACCATATTTTTTTAAAAAGGGAATGCGAGGTGAGTACCCAAACGAGACAACCACCCAAGGATCTGTTGACCAGGGGAAGCAAGAAACCATCAAATGTAATTAGCTAGGGTTCCCAAGGCATCCGGGTGCAGAGGTGTTACGCAAGGTCAACGTCCATAGGATAACATGGGGAAGTCACGGTTGGAGTTTTACGGAGTCAGGACCCTTCTGAATGGACCCCGAGGAAACCCATTGGATCAAGGAAAGTTGGAGGACACCTCCACCCGTGGATACCCAGGGAGCCAGGATACCTACACCAGGGAGCCAGGGTGCATAGTTGCGAAGTGGTGTCGGAACCGCCCGTTGAAGTCAATGGAGGGTCTCGGTTGTGCGGCGGCTCCAGAGACTCATGGACCAAGCCGGTGGAACCCAAATGTGGATCCTGGATGATAAGTACCTGTAGATAAAGGGAACAGAGTCCAAACCACCCCGAGGTGTCCAGGAGGACCAGGAGCACAATGCCAGCCCTTATCAGAGGTAATTTGCTGCAGCACAGAGGTCTTGAAGTCGCAGCTGTGGAGCCCAGGCGACGATGCAGGAGCACAGGAGCCATCCACATGCCTTCCCACACCGGTCGAAGAATGCAGGTTAGTGAGTGGCCAGCAGGACCACCAACAAGCCTTGGCAAATGCAACAGATGGGTTGCAGGAAACAATGCTTAGTTGCAGACCAGCAAGGTCTGTGGGACTCACCCAGCAAGGGTAAGTCAGGGCTTGCCCTCAGCAAGCATGACAGCCAGCAGGAATAGGTGGAGACCCCAGGAGGACCCTCTGAAAGCAGGCACAGGGAGTTGCAGAGAGCCTCATCAGCACACAGAAGATGGATGCCCACGTCGCAGGAGATGCAGGGAGGATAGAATTAACAAGCGAGTCCCTACTAGATACTATGTACCAAAAAGAAGTTTCAAAATTTTTATATATATATATATATTGTGCCGGTATTAAGAGAATAACAATAATTATCACAGGGAGTCAGAATCAACATACAGAAAATACAATAATAAGTGTAAGAATAACTAAAATTCACATGGACATATGTCAAAATAGATATTTATTAACATAGTTATACATAGTATATTTACATAAAAGTTTAAAAAACATTTCATTGTTATATACAATCAATCTAAAAACAAATAATATGAAAACAGAGTTGTCGACGCTGCGTTTCGGTGAGTAGATATATAGACACCTTCCTCAGGACAGTTTTCTAAAAAGTGTAAAAAGCAGGACTAGAATGTAATACTTCTAGTTCTTTGTAAGTCACAATTGGTTGAGGTGAAGGAGTAAGAATGATCACCTCATCAAGATTCCTTATGATAATGAATTAAAACAGTGTATGTATGTACATTGATGCCACCGTGTATTTCTCATGCACTGGAATCCCCAAATGCAGAATTTTTGATAAAACTGGAACCAATCATAAGGTAAATGGTACGTCGTGATAACGATCCCTTAGGATGTGACCCGGAAGCTGTACATTGTTTGCAAGGAGGCCGGATTTCAATGACGAGGTACCTATCATTTTGGCTGTACATCTGCCTGAACAACTGTTGCCCTAGGAATTGATCGAAACTATCGGCACTGTTGTCTATCTTGGGGATCGTTATCACGACGTACCATTTACCTTATGATTGGTTCCAGTTTTATCAAAAATTCTGCATTTGGGGATTCCAGTGCATGAGAAATACACGGTGGCATCAATGTACATACATACACTGTTTTAATTCATTATCATAAGGAATCTTGATGAGGTGATCATTCTTACTCCTTCACCTCAACCAATTGTGACTTACAAAGAACTAGAAGTATTACATTCTAGTCCTGCTTTTTACACTTTTTTAGAAAACTGTCCTGAGGAAGGTGTCTATATATCTACTCACCGAAACGCAGCGTCGACAACTCTGTTTTCATATTATTTGTTTTTAGATTGATTGTATATAACAATGAAATGTTTTTTAAACTTTTTATGTAAATATACTATGTATAACTATGTTAATAAATATCTATTTTGACATATGTCCATGTGAATTTTAGTTATTCTTACACTTATTATTGTATTTTCTGTATGTTGATTCTGACTCCCTGTGATAATTATTGTTATTCTCTTAATACCGGCACAATATATATATATATATAAAAAATTTTGAAACTTCTTTTTGGTACATAGTATCTAGTAGGGACTCGCTTGTTAATTCTGTCTGAACTTTCCCTGTCCCTGATTGGACTTGTAGGGTATCTCCCTTGTGTTTATTGATGCAGGGAGGATGTCACTCTCTGAGCTGTGTGATGCTGGAGGCTTGGGCTTCTTGTAGCTTGAAGTTCTTCAGACTGAAGAGACAACAAGCCTTGCCAACGGCAAACAGATGCTGTGCACAGGGATGCGGTTTATGTCGGCTAGAGAGGGATTACAGTCTCCCAAGTTGCAGGGAAAACTGCTCGGGCCTCTGGAGAGGCAACAAACCACCACCTGTGTTGTAGAGCCAGGAGGTGTCCATGGGACAGCAGGATCCACAAGTCGTTCGTCGTCTAGGTGCCTGCGAATGCAGGGGAGTGACTCCTTCACTCCAAGAGAGATTCCTTCTATCTATCTTGATACATGCAGAGTGGTGGGAGACTCTGGAGGATGCACAGAGATTGTAGAACTTGGAAGAGCACAGAGACGAAATTGCAGTAGGAGTCTCCCTACCAGAATCAGTCTTTGCCTTGGTTCCTGGCTCGGTCCAGCAGGAGAGTCCAGTGTACAGCAGCAAAAGAGTCTTTAGACAAATCTTCAAGCTGAGCCAGTCGGTTCTTGAAGACGAAGTCTGGACGAATCTAAGGACCCACCCTCAGGGGAGCCCTTAAGTAACCCAGGAAGGGGCATGGACATCTTCTGCAGTGACCCACCTATCAGGGGGGTCAGGGACGCTACTCTGAAGAACTGACCAGTCAGATGCTCCCAGGGGCCTCTGCTGATCTTGGAATCAAGATGGCAGAATCAAGTGACCACCTGAAAGAGCTCTGGGCACCTTCCTGGGGAGGAGCTGGGCAGCGGAGTGGTCACTCCCCTGTCCTTTGTGTAGTTTTGCACCAGAGTGGGAGCCATGGGCTCCTGCACTGCAGGAGTAGTAGTGGTCCTAAGGGGAATAGTTTCTGGGTATCTGGTGGGGTGGGCCACCACTACCAGTGCGTATCTACTCCATGAGGCTGTTAGAGGGTCTAGGGGACCAACAATGGCAATCCCCACCCTTTCAAAGGGCACCCCAACCACAGGTAGTGGGATTAAGGGGGGCTTTGTAGTGCCACCTCACTTGCCACTGGCTTGGCAGGTGACACAGGAGTGACACAACTCATTGGTGTCTTCAGACATGTGGGGCCAGTGAAAGTGTGGGACAAGCCTGTCCCAAGTTTTGCTTTCCCCAAGATGTCCTGTAAGGGGTATGTGATGTGCCAGGGTTAAGAGGAACTCCCTAAACTTCTGAGGAACAACCAACCTCCTGGTAACCATCCCCTGCCTCTTCTGCAGCTGCCTGCTTTCTGAGGCCTTCAAGAGAGGGGCAGGCTTTCTGCTACAGACTCAATTCCTCCCCGGAGGGTCTCCCTGCTCCCAGAAGCTCTGCTATGTCAGGCCCAAGCTCCTCTGGGGCAGTTCCCTTACCAGGGGGAAGATCATCTCCCTAAGGAGCCTAAGCCTCACTTGAAGTCTGGGTGGAGGATAATTTCTTACCCTTCCTACCTCTCTTGTTAGAAGCTGTCTGGGCCATTATTTCAGGCTCCCGTGCTTCTTGTTGTCCCTGTTTCTTCGCCTGTGCTCTTGTTATCCCAAAGACATTCTCAGGGAGACCCAGTATGGCTGTATGGGCCTGTAAATCTACTGCAGCCCAGGCTGAAGTCTTCAAATCGTTGCCCATAAGACACTCTATAGGAATAGCTGAGGATACCACAGCTCTTTTAGGGCCGGTAATCCCCCAGCTGAAATTAACCACTGCCATGGGGTGGCACTTAGTTATGTTGTCTGCGTTGGTCACTTGGTAAGTTTGCCCAAGTAAAATTTGCTCAGGTGACACCAGTTTCTCAGCCACTGGCACTTGTGTCCCTGTAGGCTTCTTGCTCTATACCATTAATGAGGGGAGACTGCCTGTATTTCCTCATATTAGGAGGCCAGCCAGCTAAAGTGGCAAGGTCAATGCCACCCTCTGATACTGGGACAGCCTCAGTTACTTCTCTGACTAGGCCAGAGTCCACTGCAGTTCCCAAGGTGAACCCAGCTACACCCTTGGAGGTATTACTGTTACTAGTGCTACTGCTAGGGGCACTTGGGGAAGTAGTAGCAGTATTTCTTAGGACATATAGTGTTGTGTAGTTCCTATAAGACCTATATAGGATCTGCGCGTTTAGACAACATACACTGCGGGACTGGTGTCCAGACTGATTCCAGACACCCCCACCGGGTATGTTGGCCTGTGTGCCAGCTAGCTCGCAATCCCACTATAACCTCCTCTTACCAAGGAGAGAATAGTTCTTGGCAACTATCGAACGTGACAACCCTGATCCCTCAGGACCATGGAAACAGTAACTTACTTTTCGCTCAGTCACTCGTGCTCACTTGTTCTCAGAGAGATACACAGAATAAACGGTTAGGACGTTTTCAATAAGTATTTATTGAACAGTCGTTATTCTAGCATTAAGTAAGTGCACTGAAATCACCAGTAGACAGTAGCATATATAAATGAGTAACAGCACTAAGAAAGTAAACAGATGGTAGGTTTCTACCATTTTGCTAAAATCATAAATATTGGTGAGTATATAAAATACATGGCAATAAAATGCGTACTCCTACGATGCACCCTAACTAGATGTACCTAAGTGTACCTAGCATGTGAGTAGGTGTAGAGCCAAGAATCCCTCTAGGATAAAGCCAACCCCATTACCTGATGTTAGCCTGCGGGACCCCATTCTTGTCTCGAGCTGAACACTCCGCGAGGGATGTCAGACCACTGCGAGCTGGAGTATCTGCATGCAGGAACCTCAGCGTCTCGCGTCAGTGTGTCGGCATGGAAGTCGTGATCTCCTCTCCCTATCTCAGCAAGATGTGGTGTTTATATACCCTAAGGTATCCCCAGGGGTTCTACCTTGCTGTGCCAGTGTCGGACTAAGGATGACGTCGGGAATTAACTTTATACACAGTTATTATGCAGGAGATGATGGTCCTGCTGTGATTCTAGGAAACTAAGAATCCTCATGCATAATTTATGAGGCCAGTGTCCAGGGAAAAAATCCTATGTGCTTGTGTGTAGTATTGTAACTGGGCAAAAGGTCAGTCCTTCAAATCCGTTATGTATGTAGTATAGGAGAGAATGTAGGTGAAGGGTTATGATGTTACCTAGACCTATATCGGGGTACCTATATGAAATATAACACCCACTCCTCATCCAACTGGACGACATTACTAAAATCTAGCGTACTACCAAGGCGTCTAGAGGTTTGTATGCAACAAATAATAAAAATGTTTTTAAGAGAAGTTAAAAAAGCGTTATAAAACCCTTTAAAAGTGTTCTATAAAAAAATCATTCAAGCAGTGGCTCTAAAGTGTCCGTTTATATTGTCCGAACAACTATAAGCATCTGAAAGCCATGCAGGTCAAAATGTTTCAATTTGGAATTTCTAAAAAAGGTTAAAAGGCCAAATCTTCCCAGCGTGCGACATGCCAAATGTTTATGTGCCCTTGCTGGTAGACGCAACATTGCTGCTGTCTGTATACACAGCTGACGATCCCTGTAAGACCTCACAAAGAATGTCAATTGAGCACAGATGATCTTCCGTACTGCCTGCAGCAGATGCCGGGGCAGCCTGTGCCACATCCAAGGCCTGAGTGTTGGAGGAGCCGGTGTCCATACCAACAGGAGCAGAAACTACCTGTGGTGGCTCTAAGAATGCTGCCAACAACATGGGAATGCGCTGAGGACACTGCAGAACATGGGCCGTTATTGGGTCCAGTAAAGCATCAACGTCCGGTGGCGCAGCAGATGGAAGTGTCAGACAGAGGTCCAACACGCATTCTTCTCCGCAGAACAGGCATCGGATAACAGGTAGAACACAGTCCATCCAGACTGGTCTAAATAACAGGAACCAAGAGGCGCTCAGTTCCCGTAGGCGAGGTGTGCCCAGATGTTGTACCATGCGGTGTTTGCGCTCCAGGAGAGCTGTTGCTACTTCCTTGGTGTCTGGGACGTCCATTGCGTAGCAGAAAGGTAATAATCAGGATTCCTGCTATTAGGAACAGGATCAGCGGAAGCCCTCCAAAAATGCTTCCAAATATGGAGTGTATAAAGTTCGGTATAACTCCGAGGACCGTCTGAAAGGTGCTTAACAGTCCGGAACCTATGATCTTAAATAGGTGTACAATACCCGTCGTATCGGACATGTTGAAGATACGACTTACCATTTCTGTGAAATGGAACGGGCAGTTTGTACGTATAAGTGCCTGTATCTCAGCCGAGGACCTTGCGATCTGGAGATCAAAAGTCTCCCGGGCGGAGGTTAAGGGCACGGTTCGTTGTAAAAGCATGGCTTTCATTCTGCTCAGAGTATCAAACTGTATAAAGGAAACATTTAGCGAAGGCCATAACGGCGCCTCCCTGACTGTATGTGTTGGTGGAAACAATACTTGCATACAGCAAGTAACCCTGGAGCTCACGGTGACTAGATATGCGATGCCCGGAAGCATCCCACAACAACCTTGATCATTCAGCATCAAGTAACTCCCGTTCGAGAGAAGCCTGAATACCGGATTAATCACAGCTGCTGGGGTACCCCTCAAGTGACAGGACAAATTCGCCACAGACCCATTACAAGCTCTGTGTAGCATAATATCCTGACATATGAGAGATCCACTTAAAGCGTTCTCGCAGTTAGTTCCGCTTAGAAACACTTCCAGATCCCCACTCCTGCATCGAAATCTGTATGGGAAATCCCAGGATTCCCTGATGAATTCCTTACCCATCTTTTCATATCTGCCTGCCTGTTGTTGTTCTAGGCAATATTGAAACTGGAAAGTTGCGATCGGTAATGTTATATGGCTGTGGACTAACCATCCTGTGGACAGTGACTCAGCCACAGTAAAGGGTAACCTATCCAGGTTCTCAATGCGCAGCATTGTAAGTTTTGCTCCCCTCTGTGCCGTTTTCATCTGTTTTTCTGTTAGATTGTATGCAGAAAATAATGAAGTAATGTTAATAAAACGCCAAGGCACCTAACCGGCGCGCAATGATTGCAGCGTCCAGCTTAACAAAATAATAGAACGTAACTGCGACTGTCCGTGTTGCAATATGGACAAATCGTGTTCTATTACATCGATAGCAGAAGTTACAATGTTGCCCAGTGAATATATCCTGGATGTTAATGTAGTCATACAATTGTCAACTACGGCTAACGCCTTTTCTAGGTTAACTCTATTTCTCTTAATCTCTCTGCAGCTTCTTGTTGAGAGATTTTCCAGAGTTCGTTATAGACAGAGTACAAAAGCGCTTCTGACGTGGTTTCCTGGGACCTAATAAAAAATCCCGTAGGTCCACATCCTCTGAGAGTAAGGACAAGTGTTGCTTCACCTGGGGTAGTGTTGAGGTCTTTATCCAATCAAGGCACAACTTCCCAACACTGTATAATGTCACTACCCCCGGATGTTCTCGTTGTACATAACGTGGGTCTGGTCTATGGATACTAAACCCTTCGGTGGTACCCCTGAATCTTTCCTGACATCTGTTTGTATCAGTAGGCCAAACCAACCATCCCTTCCAATTGGGGTCTGATCTATTGTATTGCAATATGTTATCCAACTTAGCCCCTCTTTCTGATGTAAAATTCCCCTCGGTGTTTAAAGGTGTTGGAATTTGAGGTGTGTTCAAGTCCTTATTCTTGGCTATTCCAAGACAGGAAGTCTGTTGCACAGTGTCATTCAGAACAATCATCTGCTTTGGAATGAGGCATGCTCCAAACAGTGCTTCTGTCCCCTGGACTTGCCAGTCCCTAGAACCCCAGATTGATTTCAAGTCCACAGTGTCCATCCATAAGTCAAAACCCTGTTGGGCTATAAAGGAAGCAGAGTAAATCTGTTTGGTGTTTAACATATTTTTCTGTGCAGATATTGGTGCAACCTTATAGTAGTACAAGGTTGGGTCAGAAGTGTTAAACCCTGAAAAATATAGGAATTTCTGTGCAAATGTTTTTGAACTACTTTTCGGTGGTGTAGGGCAATGTTCCCACTGGTGGTATGTGA
Organism: Calotriton arnoldi; assembly: GCA_963921515.1. Lineage (NCBI taxonomy): Eukaryota > Metazoa > Chordata > Amphibia > Caudata > Salamandridae > Calotriton > Calotriton arnoldi. The sequence goes on along the minus strand of CAWUFW010001669.1, from coordinate 1,711,000 downwards.
AAACATTTCTGGGCTTGCTCGATTTATGCAAGAAATGATGACCATAATGTTGGTAACAATACATTTTGTCAAAATCTGATCTATCCTCTAACATTTCAGTGCTAGAAAATGCGGCAGATTGTTCTAAATCAGACAATAAGTTATTAACAGTTTCAAAATCCCAATCATCAGAAAATGTACTGGAGGTAATGATATCGTTCAATGAAATTTTAAACAAATGTGGAATTTTTAAAAGCTCGGTCGGTCCAAATATATCAAAATTTACTTTGTCCCACACTATACCATCCGGTAAAGGAACTGCTGAAATGTTCATGAAGGACAAGTCTCTTTGTTCACGATGAGTTCAAACATGACGTTTTAAAATTAAGTTTACTTTTGACGTTGCAGAGCTCTGTTGAAGATAAGTTCCATTGATGAGCAAGTGGAAAGTTATTACTAATCCTAACCAGAAAAGAAAAATAAGATACCGGTGATTATCCAAAGTTCTAGCCAAGGTGATACTAAATATGTTTTTCTAAGAATGTTAAAAAAGTCTTTGATCCGTTGTTTGCGAGAAATTTGGGCTGGCATCGTTTCAGGTTCACTTGGATCCAATGAAAAGGTATCGAAGTCGATGAAATAGCCAGATGCAGTCCTATCTATCTTTGGTAGCTCAGGAGGTTTTGTTGAACTTGTAGATTGCTCTTGAAGAGGCATGTTGACGTAGATATCCTTATTAGGTTGAATTGAAATTTGTCTTTCACTTTGATTTTGAGAGTTTGTGTCAAGGGGAACTAGTTCCATTGCATTGTTATTGATTCCGTTGCTTTGTAAAGGTGACTCTTCAAATGTTATGAGTCTTTCTGTTTGTACTTCCTGTATTGTAGCAAGAGGAGGACGTCGGCTACTCAGGAGCCCACGAGGCCTACTATTTAGTATCGGCCACATATTGTGGTTTGATCAGATCGAATGAGACGAATCTCTTTTTTTTTCCGGCAAGAGGCGGTAGAAGTACAGTTCTTGATCCTTCAACGGCCAGGACAGGTACAGGCTTTCGATAGGATGGCCCGAATTCTTTCTTTTCCACACTCCTTTCTCTGACCAGATCCCCAACTTTAGGGATCCAGGCAGGTCTTGCAGTGGCTGATTTGACTTCCCCAGTGGCGCTTTTCTTTGTCTCGACGTTACTTAAGGAGGCTCTGGATTCATTCAGATCCTGTAAAACAGCCAAACGTTTATTGATGTCAAACGGTTTTTCATCCGCCACTGTGCCTTCACAATCGAGATCAGGTACCCACATTCTTGTCCCAAACAGGACCTCGTAAGGAGTTGCACCTCCCAGAGAGCTTCTTGGCTGGTTATTAAGGGCCTGCTGGACCCCAAATAGGTGATTGACCCAACTACCACCCGAGCCTAATACCCTAGCTGTTAAAGATTGCTTTAAGTCCTGGTTTTTCCTCTCCACAACCGAATTTCCCTCGGGATGGTACGGAGAGGAGTACCGCAATGCTACACCCAAACTTCCCATGGCTTCCTTGTAAGCCCTAGAGCTTAACGCGGGGCCACGGTCAGAATGTGATGTGCCAACTGCGTATGTCCCTATAAAGACTCGCAAATCTTTTATAACAGTTCGGGCGACAGCCGAGCGCTGAGGCCATACCCATAAGAATCTTGAACAAGAATCCACTGCAACCATGATATACTTGTAAGCCCCGTCAGATTGTAAGGGGATGCAGTGATCCAGGTAAATGCACGTGAGCGGTCTGTCTGATATCAACAATGGTGTCTGCGCTGGGCGAGCTACGGTGGACCCTTTTATCTGTTGACAGATATCGCACTTTAAGACAAAGTCTTTGGTCTGCTTTGTTAACCCTGGCCACTAATAGCGTTGTTTCAGTAAAGAAACTGTCGCCGTAACTCCTACGTGCGCAGAACCCAGACCCTTGTGTGCAGTCAAGATTAAACCTAACCTGCGATCCATGTTTGGTATTACTCTATCCCCCACTCCAGGAATCTGAGCAAATGGGACGTTGTTTGCATCTAACTTGTAGGAGTACTTGCGTGGAAAACCTTTAGGTAGTGCTTTGCTGTTATTGCGCGAAGCAATCACAGCTACCATTGTGCTACCGTCTACCCTCGTTTTTGAACGGGTGATCGCAGCTACGGAAGCAGTGCGTACTGCCCCCTTCGCGGCTTAATCAGCCAATGAATTCTCTTCAACGTGAACGCCATCACGTTGATGACTCAGTGTGTGTATCACGTGAGCCCTTGGTAGTTCGTTCTTCAACTCTGCTACCTGTTCCCATAGTTTCCTATGTTTAATTGTGCCACCTTTTGCATCTCTGTACCCATTCTGTCCCCAATAGTGGAGATATTCGTTGTACGACTGGACACAATAAAAGGAATCACACACTATTAGTGTGGGTAATTCGGGATCCGTGTTTATTAGTGCCAGTAGTAGTGCTTTTAATTCTGCCAACTGAGCCGTGCATTCTCCGAGAGACTGCGTTTTTGTACAGCTTGGATGGAACTTGTCATCCTGCTTCCTACCTTTCACAATAGCGCATGCTGCACTGTATTGTTGCTTACTCCCTATGGCCGGTTGAGCAGATCCGTCAGTATAAATAATGTATTCATACCGATCTAGAGGCATAATTTCATTTGGTAGAGGATATTCTTGTTCATATTGCAGGAATGCTTGTGTTTTTAAACTAGGGTCATATCTGTATTCTACATCTGTTGCAGTGAGAGAATTATCCCATTGTATCCATCTTGGATGTAACGCTTTTGCATTTGGGACGCTTGCCTTTGTGGCAGCCTCTAAGGCCGGTACCGGGGTCACGACAATTATTCGTTTCCCTTGAGCTAGTGCTCTTTCTCTCACTACAGCAGTCTGTACTGCTGTCAGAATTTTTTCTGTAGGAGCAAAACGCATTTCAGCGTTAGTGTACAAATGCGATTTATATGCAATTGGTACTGTTTCACCTTCATTAAAGGTTAAGTAAGTGTACCCAGATTGACCTGCTACTACGCCAGGTTACATACGTTTACGCGTGTCTGTAAATGTTTTGATGATATCATATCAGCTTGTAGGGAACAAAGGATATTTGTGTGTTCCTGTGTCCATTGTCTAACTGAAAAGTCAGGTCTTATTAGGTCGTAGAAAGGTTTTACTCTCTCTGCGTAATCCAAAATGTATGTTCTGCCAAAATTCAAAAATCCCAGTATGGACTGTAAGTTTTTTAATGATTTTGGAGGTTGTAGCAGTGCGCACTTTTCTAAAAAGTGGGCTGCCAGGCTTTTGCCTTCACTTGAAAGCTCATATCCCAAAAATAGGACATTGAGGTGGGCTATTTTCGATTTTTTTTTTTTAATTAAATTTGTAGCCCTCAGAGGCGAAACCCAAAATTATGGTGCTCACCCTGGTCAAGTGTTCCTCTAAGTCATCATCCGTCAGATAAATATCATCTACATAGGATAATGCTTCTTCATCCAAATTCTGTAGTAACTCTGTTACCCTCCTTGAGAATAACCCGGGCTATTCTTATACCCTTGGGGAGTCGACAAAATTGACGCTAGGACCCTAGCACTGAGAAGGCTGTCAAATATCGGCTTTCAGGCACTATGTTTTGGCAGAAAAATCCATTTGAGATAACTAATGTTGTTTTGTATTTTTTCCCGCACAATGTTATTCATTAATGCGGCACTGTGGGCATTCTGAACTGCAAATGTCTTTGTACATGAGTTCAGGTGTCTATAGTCTAAAACTAGACGATATGAATTGTCTGGTTTCATTACGGGAAACAAAGGATTATTCACTGATGAGGTGCATGGTTCAATTACACCTTGGTATTCAAGTTGATCTAAGATCTCCCTGACCTGTTTTTTAGCTTCCTGTTTTATGGGACACTGTCTTTGTGGAGTTGGGTTTGTTTTTATTGGAATAACGAGGTGGGGAGACTTCTCATCCCACCCAACATGGTTGCGGTATAATGCTGGAGCAAGGGCTACCACCCACTCCTGTGCATATGTATGTCTTAGGTGTGCGGGGACTAGGTCGGAGAAAGCTGGAAAAATTACAGTTTCCCCCTTTGGGCATTCCATAACAATAGTAGGCGCCAATCTTTTTCTGCTAATAGGATGTCGTAACCCGAAGTCAGGTTCTCCCAGAAGAGACCCTTAACTTGTCTCAGCTTGTCCCCCTCCATTTGGAGTGTTATTTCATGTAACTTGTGTGGGACACTCACCCTAGTATCAGGTGTTTCCACCGTGATATACTCACTCAACTCCGCTGTCACCAGAAATTCCATCAGGTTCCGGCGAGCAATTGTTACCTCTGCCGCGCTGTCTAGCATTGTCAGAGCCCATTCCCCATTCAGTAGCTGATTCCTCAGAATTCTGGGCATGTCTAACTATTCTATCAGTTGTTTGACCCCCTGTATACACAGTCCTTTGGCCTTCCCCCTTCTCATGACATGTATATCTTGCTGTGATATTATGTTTTTGGATTCTGAATTTCGAGTTCTGACTCCTCTGTTCTGAATCCGTTGTGGCGACTTCTGAAGTACCTATTATTAGGCTTCTTTACCCTCGTTTGTAATATCCTTTTAAGTTTGAGGTTCTGCTAACAATTTTGTTGTAAGTGACAGACTGTACCTTCTTTGAACCCAACATTAGTTTTGTATGTATATAGATTTGTATGTATATACAATTGTCCTTATGACTGAGTTCATTATGAAGGGGTATATTGGCCTGACAACACTTTGCCGATTCCATTACGTGTGAATGATGGTCGTTTTGTCTATATTCAGATCAATGGTGACATTGATATCCCTTCCGTGGTTTTACGTACTTTGCCCTGACCCCTTGTATGTTAACTAGTCACTTGGGGTCTTCGTGTCTCTCCGTTTTGGAGAATTGTGGCATTCTTTTTACATCATCTTCCTGTTTGGCATACTAATTAACATTTTTGAGACTCTTTGTAATATTTAATAATTAATTTTTATGATTGAGTCTTCTTCGAGTGGTCCATTCACTGTATGAACTCATGGTTGTTGCTTTATTAATTCTAATGAGATCGTGTTACCGGGTGAAGTGTAAAGTTTTACAAGTACATAATCTTTCGTGTTGTCTGTTACCTTGACAACGCCTGTTCTAGTCGATTCAGTTTGAGTTGCTATCTGCCTCCTGATTGGATTAGTGAGGAATAGCCTTCCTCCATTTCCTCTGATTGGCTATCAGCCAACCATTCTTTAACGACAGCGTTCTCGTTGATTGCTTCCTTTCTACAGGGCAATCTAACATGAATGCCGATGATTGGTGCAACGTACAGCAGTAATCACGCCCACCCCGAGCTTCGCGCTCGTTGTGTACTGAGCCCTTCTTCTTCCGGGGCTTTATTAATGACGTCCATTCGGGTCACGGACGATCTTCGGGGTCCGGCTAGAGAGACTTCTCCTAGGTTCCAAACGGGTGCCTGGCGGATAGGGCGTGAGTCACACTTTTTATAAGATAAGTACGCTCCGATGTTAGTGGTTTGCATTAGGCATTCTCATTTAACGCTATTTTCGCTCATTTCTTAGGTTGTGCCAATGCGTCATCACCCCTTTCCCGAGACCTATGGTGCATTGAGTGTTAGCACCTACTGTAAGATTTGTTACTTATCAACTAGCGTTACTTTTCTTGCCCTACGAGCACCATGTCTATCGGATTATGTAGGTATAGTACACGTAGTAGTCGATAAAATTAATTTTTTATGGGGCATTTGTATGGTTTTATGCTCATATTTTGGTTTTTACAATCCACGCCATTCGGCGTGACGAGGGACTATGGCCCTCTGATGTTTCACGGCACTCATGTAATATGAGTAGGTGCACGAGATCACTATTCTTGACACTTGTGTTCGAGCTATGGCTATCTTAGCACCACGAAGAGCACCATTATATGTTATTCTTGTTATAACAACCATCTAGGGCATATTGAAATAATTTTTCGTTGTTTTTTGTCTCCTATTTGTTTGTTTGTCTGTTTTGCATCTTTTGCAGAATAAACTCGGTTCCGCTTTAAATAGAGGGAATCTTTTTAGTGTTCTGATTTTTTACACTAACAATCCTTGGTTAGGGTGGGCCTTAGTGCGCCCATACCGCCGGGTTGATTTACCACACCTTTGGTCCTGACGAATGCCTGACGAACGGTCATTTAAAGGCAGAAACATGTTGACCTACACTTTGGGGATAAAAATGGACTTTTAATTTGGTCCTTTATCTCACACTTGTTTTTAATCACGTCTAATTGGCAAATAAATAAAAGATTTTTTGTTACATTTTGGACTTTTTAAATTCACTTATTTCACTTCTCACCTATTTTTCAACCAGCTCCGCAGTAACACTGGCGTCGTAGCACACTAGGGTGGCATTCGGCCACTCCTGGTGGGGCCCGATGATGAAGCATGTCACCAACCAGGTTGGTGAGTGAGGGCTTTCAGAAAAACCTAAGGTGGTTTCATTCTGTTTAGTTAACACTATATTTAAGAAGGATATTTGTGTGCTCCTCTTGTATTAGTGTCACACTCCTTTGTTGTTTATTTAACTTTGAGACCTGCTACCTTCTTCTTTTTAAATTGAGGTTTTGCTTTAGGTTTTTCTTCTTTCTTTGAAGCGTAGTCTGAAGTGCGTTGCTTGTCTCTGGACTTTGTACGCTCTTCTTGTCTTTGTTCTGATCGTCCTTCCCTCTCTGAGTTTTTTGATGAACCCTGAAAGGAATGAGAGGAACGAGTATCAGTATCCTGATACCTGTCAGGTTTTTAATGTTATCTCTATTTCTAAGATTATATCTCCTTTCTGGGGGCTCCTGCTGAGGAGACCTTCCCCAGGAGTGAGATCTGTTCTTTTGTTGTTTATTATTGTCCCATTTCTTCTTTGAAGAAACTGGGGTTTGCTTTGCCTGTTCTTTATCTGAACTCCTCATTAGTTGGGGATTGACAGGTCTAGCTCCCAGACTGTCTCTACCTAACTCTGCATAAGCAGTTTCAATTATTTTAGGTAGTTCTGTCTCCTGTTGTAATAGAGTGAACTCTCTCAGGCGTTGGCGGATTGCCACTGATGCTGCTTCCCCTTTAATATTCGCCAATATTATCGCAGATACCTGGGCAAAGTTGTTTAACAACTTCATCCCTAAGTTTAGAGCAGGCTCTGCTCCATACTCGTTCTGTATTTGTCTCAATACATCTGGTATTACCGCTAAAGAAGGGATACCATGAGTCCTGGTATATATTGCAGCGAAGACTGTACCCCAAGAAGTACAATCCTCTATTGAGGGAGCTATCCCCATTGGCAAGCAAATAGTAAGTATTCTATGCTTTTCCTTAGGACCAGTGTGTGGAAACACCGCCTCCAGCTGTGTAATTTTTTGTGCTATCCAGAAGGGCATTTGTTCACGTTTTGTGGGCATTTTACCCATTACTGCGTGCAGTGTCTGTGGTGTAATTTTTGTTGTAGGAGTTTGGACTGGTCCTGGTTGTGTAGCCGGTGTGGGCTGAAGTGTGATTGTTTTCAACACAAACTGTGTCAAGTTTCTGAAAAGACTTATTAATTCTTTATGCTGTACAAATAAGTCTCCTCCTGGCATTGTGTCAATGTCAGGATGTGGTGTGTATGCCGCTAAAACTGGCCATGTTGCTCCGTCTCTTCCGAGCAGACCGAGTCTTACTCTATTTCTTGTATGGGGGAAGGCGCCTTTAAACCAGTAGAGGTGTTCTTCGTAAGTGAGTGGAATTTCAATGTCCTCATATGGACTATACTCATTTGGTATATCATCTTCTACATAGTAGTGAAATGTTTTGGTTTGTGCATTTGCCTGCAGGAATTTAATCCATGAATAGAATACCCAGGTTCTATGTGATTCGTGCGCCTCAATCATGAAAGTCACTTGTCCACCCCTAATTGTAACACCATATGCTACTAGTTTTAAGGTTACGGCATTTCTAACATTATCTGCAATGTATATTGCATTTGCATCGTCTTCTTCGGCTGAGAAGTTTAGTGCATTCCCTTCATCTACGTCTCCCTGTTTGGTCATTATTTTTAGAAAGGAGAGCGTTTCAAGGGAACTGAGATAAGGTGTTATGCACAATTAGGAACACTGTATCCTTCAAGCTTGATTAAACCAACAGCCAATACATACGAATTTTCCTACTCAGCTGCGGTGGATTTGTTCCCTCCCACTCCAGATGTCTCTGGGGAAATGTGAGTAGGGGTCTCTGAGAATAGTACGACTGAACTACTCAGATTTGACTGTTAAATAAGTGCCAATACCAACGTTGGCGGCGCCATGTCGTGTAGTTCCTATAAGACCTATATAGGATCTGCGCGTTTAGGCAACATACACTGCGGGACTGGTGTCCAGACTGACTCCAGACATCCCCACCGGGTATGTTGGCCTGTGTGCCAGCGAGCTCACAGTGCCACTAGAAACTCCTCTTACCAAGGAGAGAATAGTTCTTGGCAACTATCGAACGTGACAACCCTGATCCCTCAGGACCATGGAAACAGTAACTTACTTTTCGCTCAGTCACTCGTGCTCACTTGTTCTCAGAGAGATACACAGAATAAACGGTTGGGACGTTTTCAATAAGTATTTATTGAACAGTCGTTATTCTAGCGTAAAATAAGTGCACTGAAATCACCAGTAGACAGTAGCATATATAAATGAGTAACAGCACTAAGAAAGTAAACAGATGGTAGGTTTCTACCATTTTGCTAAAATCATAAATAGAGGCGAGTATATAAAATACATGGCAATAAAATGCGTACTCCTACGATGCACCCTAACTAGATGTACCTAAGTGTACGTAGCATGTGAGTAGGTGTAGAGCCAAGAATCCCTCTAGGATAAAGCCAACCCCATTACCTGATGTTAGCCTGCGGGACCCCGTTCTGGTCTCAAGCTGAACACCCCGCGAGGGACGTCAGACCACTGCGAGCTGGAGTATCTGCATGCAGGACCCTCAGCGTCTCGCGTCAGTGTGTCGGCATGGAAGTCGTGATCTCCGCTCTATCTCAGCAAGATGTGGTGTTTATATACCCTAAGGTATCCACAGGGGTTCTACCTTGCTGTGCCAGTGTCAGACTTAGGATGACGTCGGGAATTAACTTTATACACAGTTATTATGCAGGAGATGATGGTCCTGCTGTGATTCCAGGAAACTAAGAATCCTCATGTATAATTTATGAGGCCAGTGTCCAAGGAAAAAACCCTACTTGCTTGTGTGTAGTATTGTAACTGGGTAAAAGGTCAGTCCTTCAAATCCGTTATGTATGTAGTATAGGAGAGAATGTAGGTGAAGGGTAGTAATGTTACCTAGACCTATATCGGGGTACCTAGATGAAATATAACAATAGGATCAGATGATGAATGGCCCTTTGTTTTACAATTAATGCACCAAGGTTTCTTTTTAGAGGAAGAGGAGGATTTGGACCCACCATCAAAGAAAGATGTTTGTGGACCCGAAGAAGACTCTTTCTTTTTGTCTTTAGGTTTCTCCCCATCCTTCTCTTGGGACTTAGAATCATTCTTTTTCTTCTGGTCACCCCCACCATAAGACGTTTTGCTCAACCTGGTGTGGACCCATTTGTCTGCCTTCTTTCCCAATTCTTGGGGAGAGGTCAGCTCAGAGTCCACCGGGTATTGGTGGAGAATGTCAGACTTACAGTTATTAAGGATGTGCTCTCTCTTGATCAAATTGTACAGCCCTTCATAGTCATGTACTTAACTACCATGTAACCAGCCTTCCAAAGCCTAAACTGTACAGTCTGCAAAGTCAACTCAGTCTTGTGTGGACTCTTTCTGAGTTTCCCTAAACGTAATACTGTATTCCTTAGTAGTAAGCCCAAACCCATCAATGAGTGCCTCTTTCAAAATGTGATAGTTGTCTGCATCCTCTTCCCTAACTGTTAAATGTTTATCTCTACCTGTGTCTGCAAAGGAGAGCCACAGGATAGCTGCCCACTGCTTCTGGGGGACCTTCTGTACTTTTCAGGCCTTCTCTAAAGCAGTAACCCACTTGTCGATGTCATCCCCAGCTTTGTAAGGAGGGACTATCTCGTTGAGATTCCTAGAGTCAAAGTGTTCCTCCCTGACCCTGGAGCCTCTATTGCTGCCACCATGGAGATCTAACCCCAAATTCTTCCTTTCTCTTTCCACCTCTAGGACTTCCCTTTCAAGAGCCAGTTGCTCTCTCATCAACTTCAGCTTTGCCTTCTCAAGTTCGAGCAAGCTGTACCCTCTATCTAAGGCTTCCCCTCTGTACTACAGTGTGTGGACTCAGCAGCAGATGCTGAGGAGAGTGAGGATAAGGATGAGAAGGACCTGTTCCTCCTTGTAACCCTTTTTACCATGCCAGGGGAAGAAAAGGTGGGTCTATTGTTGTGACCCCCCTATGTACTACCAGTACCTTCCTCTTCAGGCCCAGGGTTGACCATGTGGTTCTGTTTAGAATCCTCATGGCTATGTCCAGAGGCAGGGTCAGACGTTTTAGGCACCTCTTACCCTTCCTCTGTAAGGTCATCTCCCCCACCAACATCTTACTCCTCCAGTGGTCTCCCAGGATTCTGGAGATCATCTTGGAGAAGTACTTCTATGAGAAAAGACATAGTAGGGTTACTACCTGTCTTCAATTTCCTAGCCTTACACAGGGTCCTAAGTTCCTGGAACCTAAGAGCACTGTACCCAGACACCTGAGTCTGACTAGATTCCCCATTATAAGACCTGGTACTAGTGTAGTGTAGGTGTGTCTACCCTACCCTAGTGTTCTAAACGTCCCAGGGATTGGAGAAATGGTTGAGCTAGAACCTTGACACGCAATCCAAATAGCTTAGCAATGAAATACCTACTCTTTTTACAAATGTAGTGTATACCTATATGTCAGTAGTGGTTTCCTGTGGAAACCTCACTTATGACTAAGTGGTAAAGCAATTCAAGCCTTTATCCCAACTACTGCACCACCAATGTAGGAGGCTGGCTCAGTATATGGTGTACACCTATTGGTGAGGCACCCCGCACTGAGTCCAGGCAATCCTTAGGGATAGTTGTAGTGGTCCCTGATAACCAAAGCTCTCAAGGCTAAGAACAGCTAAGGCTTATCCAGGAGGGTGTAAAGCAGGTGCATTTACCATAATAGTCAGTCAGTGAAGCTTAGACAAGAAAGAACCACACCAGTGTTTAGAAAAATACTTTAGTATTTATTACATACACTAGAACTATTTTGGTATATCTCCCGGAGATTTCAATACACAATAAGATATACTACCAATCAAGTAAGTAAAGCACATAAAATACATGTGCCCCTATCGGGGGGCCATACCATATACTAAGAAAATGGTGAGTACCCACACGAGACAACCACCCCAGGATCTGTGTACCAGGGGAAGCAAGAAACCACCAAAGGTAAGTAGCTAGGGTTCCTAAGGCGCCCGGATGCAGAGGTGTTACGCCGGGTCAACTTCCATAGGATAACATGGGGAAGTCACGGTTGGAGTTTTCATGATTCAGGACCCTTCCCGGAGGACCCTGAGGAAACCCGTTGGATCAAGGAAGATTGGAGGACACCCCCACCCGTGGATAGCCAGGGAACCAGGATACCTTCACCAGGTAGCCCGGTTGCATAGGTGCGAAGTGGTGTCGGAACCGCCCGTTGAAGTCAAAGGAGGGTCTCGCTTGTCCAGCGGCTACAGAGTCTCATGGACCAAGTAGGTGGAACCAATATGTGGATCCTGGACAAGAAATACCTGTAGAGAAAGGGAACAGAGTCGAAACCACCCGGAGGTGTCCAGGAGGAGCAAGAGCACAATACCAGCCCTTGTCGAGGTACTTTGCTGTAGGACAAAGGTCTTGAAGTTGCAGCTGTGGAGCCAAGACGATGATGCAGGAGCACAGGAGCCATCCATGAGCTGTCCCACACCAGTCAAAGAATGCATGAGAGTCAGTGGCAAGCAGGACCACCAACAAGTCTTGGCAATTGCAACAGACCGGTTGCAGGAAAAAATGCTTAGTTGCAGATCAGCAAGGTCTGTGGGCTCATCCAGCAAGCGTAAATCAGGGCTTGCCCTCAGCAAGCAGGAGAGATAGCAGGAATTGGTGGAGACCCCAGGAGGACCCTCTGGCAGCAGGCACAGGAGTTGCATAGAGGCCTCGGCAGCACACAGAAGATGGATGCCCACGTTGCAGGAGATGCAGGGAGGATGTCACTCTTGGAGCTGTGTGATGCAGGAGGCTGGGGCTTCTTGGAGCTTGAAGATGTTCAGACTGAAGAGTCGACAAGCCTTGGCAACGGCAAACAGATGCAGTGCACAGGGATGCGGTTTCGGTCGGCTGGAGAGGGATTACAGTCTCCTAAGTTGCAGGGAAGACTGATCAGTCCTCTGGAGAGCCAACAAACTACCACCTGTGTTGTAGAGCCAGGAGGTGTCCGTGGTAGAGCGGGATCCGCAAGTCGGTCATCATCGTCGAGTTGCCTGCGGATGCAGGGGATCGACTGTGTGGAGATGTCCTATGTCATGAATCCTCCAGGGCATTGATGATATAATTAGAATGGTAATTCTGTGGTGTTCAAGAAACAGCAATTGCTGTTGGCACTCTGCTGGAGGTTACTGCATGAAGAAGATGTACTTGAAATAAATGAACTGAAGAACTAATTTATATGACTGCGCAGTTACTACAGAATCCTTCTTTCCAAGGGCGATTCCGTTCTTGCTATCTTGGTGCATGCAGGGTGGTGGGGAACTCAGGAGGATGCACAGCCACAGAGATTGCAGAACTTGGAAGAGCACAGAGACGAAGTTGCAGTAGGAGCCTTCCTACCAGAAGCAGTCTTTGTCTTGGTTCCTGGCTCGGTCCAGCAGCAGAGTCCAGTGTACAGCAGCAGAAAAGTCTTTAAACAAATCTTCAGGCGAAGCCAGTCAGTTCTTGAAGACAAAGTCTGGATGAATCTTACGAACCCTCCCTCAGGGGAGCCCTTGAGTAACCCTGGAAGGGGGATGGACATCTGCAGTGACCCACCTATCGGGGGGGGTCAGGGACATGATTCTGAAGGACTGACCAGTCAGATGCTCCTAAGGGCCTCTGCTGCTCTTGGAATCAAGATGGCAGAATCAAATGGCCACCTGGAGGATCTCTGGGCATCTCATGTCGGAGGATCTGGGCAGGGGGGGGTGGTCATTCCCCTGTCCTTTGTGTAGTTTCATGCCAGAGTGGGAGCAATAGGCTCCTGCACTGGTGGAAACCGGTTTATGCAAGGAGGGCACCAAAATGTGCCCTTCAAAGCAGTCTGGAGGCGCTCACAAGCACCCCCACCCTACCTAATTGTAACCTCTCCTCTACAGGAAATCTTTTGTTCTGCCTTCCCCTGCCCAAGTTAGGCTAGCCAGCAAGAGGGTAGAACAGTGTCAGGGGTACGCAGCAGCACCGGCTTGTACGCAGACCCTGCAAGGCTACACAGGTAGAGATGGGGCCTCCTCTAAGGAACCCCCCCACCCCCCCAGTACAAGGTATCATTCAACTAATACTGGAATCGGTGTAGTTGTATGATTCCAGCATGTTTGATACCAAACATGACCAGGTGCGGTGAAGCAATTATGTAGTTGGAAATCTCGAGTTTGCCAGTGTCCACTATATACCTTAAAAAGGCTTCCCCACACTTACAAAGCCCAGAGAATGGAGTCTGGGGTTTGTAGGGGTGCCTCTGCTAACTTAGAACCATGCACCCTGTCCATGGGCTGAAGCAGTGCCGGCTTTTGGGCGGTGCCACCGCACCGGGTGCCAAGGTCAGGCGGCGCCATTTGTGCTCTAAAATCAGCGCCAGTGGCATTGCTCTAAAGTCTGCACTGTTGAACGCTGTTGTCCCTCTTTCTTTTCCACGATGTTAATCTTCGTAGAAATAGAAGAGAGAAAACAGTGTTAAACAGATCAGGAGAGCATGCTTTTACCCATACGCTGCAGTAAAATATTTGTTTGCTTAGGAGTCAGAAAATAAAATAAAAGATTTCGCGTGAACGTTTGTGGATTTTATTTAATTGATCTAGGCACATAGAGCCAAGCTCCGCTCTCTACTCGCACTATCAGTATGTCTTCTTACCGCCTTGATTACTAGAGACATTCTACACCAGCTCAATTTTGAGTAATTCACTTTCAGTTTGTTAATTGAAACTAAGTAAGCTGTAGGCAGGGCGGGCTCTGTTGCGCTGCAACATATGTTATGGTTTTAAAAGCACCTGCTGCTGCATTCTTTTCTTCCAACAATTTTCAGGCAACAATAAACGTGTCACGATAACTCCGGTGATTAATGCTTTTTCTGGAGAGAGAGATCGGTGCCTTGTTTAGTGGAAGTTTTGATTCATCGTAAGGTAGCACAGAGGGTTAATATGCCTGCTGCAAAGAAGGTGCACCATGCACATCACAAAGAGCATATAATGTAAATAAGTCAGTAGGTTACTGCTTGTGTCAGAGAGATCCTATTGTTACTTGCAGTTTATAAGTTAAAATCCTAATGTAGAACAGTGAGCGAATAACTGTCATGAAAGAACTGCATGAAAACTGCATGGTATAGGTTAGAGCATTATGATTTTTCCCTAGTCTTTCATTAACCTAATGTTGCAAAATGGGTTCATTTGGGCAGAAATCAATTCTTATTATTAAAGAGAAACCGCAACCACAGTGTTAAGTTTTATATTCTAAGTTTGTGCTTCTCTTACTCTTAAATTATACTGCCTACCAGTATGGATGACATTACTCCTTTTGTAGTCCTCTGTTTTATGTAACTTTTCCCATAAACTGATTGACACACGTATAATTCATTCAGTGGCGTAGCAAGGGGGGAAGGCGGGGGCCGTCAGCCCCAGGTGGCACCAGTTTTGACTGCGGCGGCCTCCCCCGCTCTTACCTGCTGTCTCGGGGCGGAAATCCCCCCCACTCTTCAATTGGCCGCCGCAGGGCGGCAAATGCAGTGACCACCACAGGCAGCCAAAGGGCTAGCTACGCCACTGGATTGATTGTCTCTGTGTAATACGTGTGATGTAAAAGGGTCTGACACCCTACACTAGTATGAGTGGCGCTATAAAACTAATTTAATGCATCTGTGAGAGAGTACTTATGGAGACGTAAGGGGCACTGTTGAAGAGTGGTAGTGAGGGAATCCCTGACGGAGGTGGTCATTGGGGGGCGCCAACAAACATTGTCGCACAGGGCGCCACCAGCGCTAAAGCCGGCCCTGGGATGAAGGGCCTACCTTAGGGGTGACTTATAGGTTTTAAGTGCAGTGATCAAGATATAAGGCAAACCTTATATCTGTAGTTAAAGGTGCACACACCATTTCACGCAGGCTGCAATGGCAGACCTTCAGACACAGTTTGTATGGGCTCCCATGGGAGACCCCTAGTGTACCAATGCCCTGGGTATCTTAGTACCACTAAGAACTTACAGGAGTACACCAGTATGCCAATTGTGGGGTGTATAAAGTACTTACCAGTCACTGGGGTCCTGATTAGCAGGATCCCAGTGTACTACAGTCAAAACACACTGACACCAGGCAAAAAGTGGGGGCAACCATGTCAGAAAGATCTTACTTTCCTACACTCTCTATTCAATATCTCCCTCTATTCTGTCAACTTGATTTAGTACAAACAGTATAGGGCCAGTACACTGCTGTGCAAACTCTTCTATATCCGCCAGTGTCCCCTCTAGTTTTTTTTCTTCTTTTTTTGTAGTTGACATTGGATAGATTTATGGATTCAAGCCTGTTTTGAGATGCGCTCCTCTCTTAAAGCCACTTTAATTGTTTCCTACTAAACACAAAGTTAAAGGGAAAACCGTGAGATTGGGTATGTAAAGCTTATTGGGCAAACGCATACAAGGATGTCCAGAATGTACTAGGAAATGGGGTGGGTGGTAAACTCCACCAACGGAGTCTGCGGAGTTTTGCCACTCCGAACTCTGCCAACCCGCGGGCAGAGCAGAGTTTACCAGCACGCTCATCCCTGGTCTCAGCAATCCCGCTGTGGGAGACTTGTTGCAACAATAGGAGTTTTTGGCCCCCAACGACCCGCAGCACCCAATGGGACTTCATGCCTCAACAAGTAGTCCACCAGGAGGCCCCTTTGCAGAGTGGTTGAGAACAGGGGTGGGGCCTCTGACGAGGTCTCAGCAATCCTGCTTTGAGGGACATACTTGTGACAACCGTAGGGGTTCCTAGTCCCCAACGACCCTCAGCAGCCAAGGAGACTTCATCCCTCAACTAGTAGAGCGCCAGGAGGCCCCTTTGCAGAGTGGTTGAGAAAGGGGCTGGGCCTCCGACAAGGCCTAAGCAATCCCGCTGTAGGGGACTTACCTGTGGCAACCATAGGGGTTCTTGGCCCTCACTGACCCTCAGCAGCCAAGGGGACTTTATCCCCCAACCAGTAGAGCGCCAGGAGGCCCCTTTGCAGAGTGGTTGAGAAAGGGGGCAATCCTGCTGTGGGGGACTTACTTGTCTCAACAATAGGGGTTCTTGGCCCTCAACTACTCTCAGCATCCAAGAGGACTTAGGGATGGCCGAGCAATACTCCGCCCACTCACAGACCTCTGTGAATTTGGCAGAGTTTTTCGGCAACTCTGCAGAATTACGCAGAGTGAAACTCTGTGAGCTCCACCCAGGCCTAACAAGGACAGGGCACCATAGCTCCACAAAGCCATGCAGAGAGCTTCTGCTACCAAAGTCCTGTTGATTCTCTTTTCTCAGGCCTGGCTCAGCTTCATGGAGACACTCTCCATGTTAGGATCAATGCAGACCCTGTAGACTGCACTCCATATCAGGATCCCTGTCCTGGCTCAGCTTCCTGCAGACTTTCTCAATTTCAGGATCCCTGCACTACTCAGCTCCCTGTGTGTGGACTCTTCTGGGTGAGGCTTGGAAAGTCTAATTAGTTCGCAGAAATCGCCACTTTTCTCCAGAGGTAGTACGAGATGGGACTAGAAGTCTAGCAATGATTCGGAAACAATTGTGCTGCAACTGGACTTCACATTGGAACTCCTTTTATAGTGGAAAACAGGACAAGATATCATCCAAGAAGAGGTTCGGCAATATTGGATTATGATAAGAAAAACAATACATCTGCAATGTAAAATTAATAGTATGGTTTCAGGTTTAAAATAGGCTATGTTTAACACAAATGATGTCTGTTTTTAGTTTCATTTCATAATATTGGTCATAAGCTATTTGGTAAGTCCGGGCGTAAAATTCCGCTCCGTTCGCTGAGTTTGCGGAATTCGGCAACTCCGCGTTCCACAGAGACCGCGGAGTAACCGTTAAACTCCGCATTCCGCAACAGAGTGGAGGTTTTTTTTGGTTGGCACGCTCGAAATGCAATTTCGCACACGCGGGGTGCGACTTGCCGGGCGCGATCGCGTATGAGATTTTCAGGAGCGTTCGCGGGCACATGAGATTTGCTAGCTGGCCACATGCTCCCGCAAGATTTTGTGTTCACCAACACGTCATTCGGGCGCGCCAGCGACTTCCTGCAGAACTTTTCTGCTGTACCCTATTCCGAACACGCAGGATCTACCGCTGCTGCAATCTGGGGAAGATTCTCTCCTCGAGCAGCATCAAAATCTTCCCGAACTGACGATTTGGAGTTAAAAACCTCCTCAAATTGACATTTGGCAGTGTTTTTTTGTGCAAGGAGTCTTTTTTTTGTTTTTCAACTGGAAGGAAGTGTCCCAGAGTCTCCAACTTCCTGTTCCTGTCCAGCAGGCTCCTTCCAGTGCTTTGTCCATCTCTGGTCACTTTTCATTTGGATTTGGAGATGGAAGGATCACTGTTTGTGTCTGCTGCATATCCCATTGGATTTAAGGACTTTGAATTTGAGATTTCACAAGTAAGTTGAAAAACTGGTGTTGTATATTTGACTGGGGCCATGCACCTGGATTTATTTGTACTTTTAATCGATTTTTTAAATGTATTGTGGTGGGTGGCCTGTTGTTTCAGTAGTGGCCTAGTGATTTCTTTGCATTTCATTTTTCTTCTTTTGTAAAGGAAAAATGTTTCACAGTTTACTACATTTTCTACATGTTTTTTAATACATTTGAAATTTTGATTGATTATGTGGCCTAGTAGTAGTCTGCCAATGTGCCTTCCAGCCAGCAGGCCCAGTGCTAGTCATGAGTGTAATAAACAACAGTTTCTGTAGTGTTTACAGCATTTAGGCCATGGATGGATTTGGATTGAAATACAAAATGTGCTTTTTTGTGGTATTTCATGTGTATAGGAGTCAGGACTAGGTGGGGTAATGCCTTTGAAGGATATGTCTTGTTGTAAACATTTTTTTTAGCCCAATAATTTTCGGTTTTGGCATTGCAGAATTAATGATGTTTTCTCTGTTTTACCATGCCTCCTTTGTCTGGCCAGTGTGTGTTTGTGTGTTTGCCATAGGCCAATAATTGCCTTTGTTCCAGATGTCATGTGGCCACTGGCCAGGGGCCATTTTGTATAGTCAGTGCACTGTCCCGGCCTAGGCCTGCATGTGCTGTTTGATTGGTTTACAGGCCTCCTGCCTCTTGTTGTGACCGTGTGGCTGGCGGCCATTTTGTGTAGGCAGCCAGTGTGATTTTGCCATAGGCCTGCATGCGTTCTTTATTCTAGGCCTCCTGCTTCTTGTTGTGAGTGCCCATATGGCTGGCGGCCATTTTGTGTAGGCTGCCAGTGTGCTTTTGCCATAGGCCTGCATGCGTTCTTTGTTCTAGACTTCCAGCTTCTTGTTGTGACTTGTGAGTGACCATGTTGCTGGCGGCCATTTTGTGTAGGCAGCCAGTTTGCTTTTGCCATAGGCCTGCACGCGTTCTTTGTTCTAGTCCTCCAGCTTCTTTGTGACCATGTGGCTGGCGGCTGTTTTGTGTAGGCATCCAGTGTGCTTTTGCCATAGGCCTGCATGCGTTCTTTGTTGTAGACCTCCAGCTTCTTGTTGTGACCATGTGGCTGGCGGACTTTTTGCGTAGGCAGCCAGTGTGTTTTTGCCATAGGCCGGCCTGCGTTCTTTGTTCTAGGCCTCCAACTTCTTGTTGTGACCATGTGGCTGGTGGCCATTTTGTGGATCCAGCCAGTGTGCTTTCGCTATAGGCCTGCATGTCTTCTCCTTGTTCCCAATGAAGGCCTTCCTGTTCAGTGTTGTTATTGATGACAATGTGGGACTGGTTGGCAGCCATTTTGTGCGTCCAAATAAATTCAGCCCTTTTTGCCATAGGCTGCATGGATGGTTGATCAATGAGATAGCAGTTTAATAATAACTTATTATTATATCTTTGAGGATAACTTCACTTATGTTTAATTAGTTACATTTTTCCAATTTCTTTTTTTGTTAATTTGTTAATTATGTCCTAAAACTGTATATTATGGTGAGTCATCTCTGAATGGTATCCCATGGGGTCCTCCTGCTGTACACCCAATGGATCATGTCTATATGGTGCCCCATGGGGTCATCTTTGTGTAGGGTGGATCATGTCTTCATGAGGTCCGATAGGGTCCACCTGCTGCATATCAGAGCGGATCTTCTCTTCATTGAGTCCCAGGTGGGCCTCCTTCTCTTTGGTGGGTCATCTTTGCCTGGTATCCCATGTGGTCTATTGTTTTAATTTTTTTTGTATATATATATTTTTTTTATTCTTTGTTTATACCATTTCCCACTACATCTTGCTTCAATCAAATCAACCCCATGTCTGCTATAGATGCACAACAGCAGCATTCATTGTCTAGGGATTATTCCTTCCATTGTCATTTCATTTGTCAGGTGCACCTCCCTCAGAGTCAGTGCCACATCACACGTCGTGAGTGACGTGACGTCACATGCCACACATAAAGTAAACAGTTTCATCTGTATGTTGTTGTTGTTGTTTTTGCTCTCTCGTATTCTTCCTGAGTGGTCAGTCACCATGAAAGTAATTATATGTTGGTGTGTTTTTTCCGTTTTACGAATGAGTAGATATATTTACAGTGTATTGTAATTAAGGGAGTGACAGCAGTGACCACACAATAAATGATATTTTTCTGTTTGAGCTACTAATTGAACAGCATATGTTACAAGGAACAAGGGAACCCCAATATTGAGACCAGGGGTGATTAAGTATTTTGAAAAGACACAGGTCTGGGGGAGGCCACTGAGGTCCTCGTGTAGCCTTGGCTACTGGAGTATTTTAGAAACAGCGTTTAGTCAAGTAAAAACAGTTTGATGAATTCCAGGCGGGACTTGTTATGCAATATATGCTGGGACACAGGGTTTGGTATGACATCACATTTATTAACAGCATAAATGGAGTATCAAAGTATATTTCTAATAATAGTTCCGGTGCTCACACAAAAAGTGAAAGTGCGTGAAGTGAGGGGTGCTCGTGACATTAAAATTTACATCACATTGACAACAACAGTACACAAAACTCAATTATTTAATGGCAGTAGTGGAGTTTTGGTTGTAAGGTCGACGGCGTTTCGATCTCATGAATGTGAGATCATCATCAGGACGGAACGAGTGTGAGCAAGTAGAATCCGAGTGAGCTTGGCAGCTGGATTAGAAAGTTCTTAATCAATCTGGACCAAGAGTACAGTCACAGAAGAATGCGGGGGACTCGTATTGGTTCGGTCGATAGTAGATCACGGGAATTAATCCTGAGGAGGCCACGAGGGGCCACAGGAGGAGAAATGCGGGGGACCCGTAGTCAGTTGGGCCGGTCGTAAGTCAGGGGAATAAATCCTTATTGGTTGCTGCGAGAGCGGGCTGCGTCTGTGTTGTACGGGAACAAATCACCAAGTTTTGTGTACTGTTGTTGTCAATGCGATGTAAATTTTAATGTCACGAGCACCCCTCACTTCTCGCACTTTCACTTTTTGTGTGAGCACCGGAACTATTATTAGAAATATACTTTGATACTCCATTTATGCTGTTAATAAATGTGATGTCATACCAAACCCTGTGTCCAAGCATATATTGCATAACAAGTCCCGCCTGGACTTCATCAAACTGTTTTTACTTGACTAAACGCTGTTTCTAAAATACTCCAGTAGCCAAGGCTACGAATTGAACAGCAGCAATTCCACGGTTCACTGATGCCCTTCTTGCTTCTGTTTTTTTAGGTGCCCGACAAGAAGACAACAACAAGAGACAATAACACATCACTCGCAGTACTGCAAGAAAGAAGGCCTGTGCACGGCATGACGCGTGAGTGACCCACACATCAGACATCTCTTCAACTTGTGAAGCTAAGTGCCACTGCTAACTGACAGCTTCAAGATGGCCCCAAAGAAAGGTGCCACTGCTAAGCCTAAAACTGCTACCAAAAAAGTAGCCAGTGAGAAGAAGAAGGTGCTTGCCACCACCACCACAGGTAAGTCACCCCAGAAGTTTTTTGGAAAACAAAAAGCTGCGCCTGCCGCACCGGCCTCTGGGCAGCAAGCTGGGAGCAGCACCCCCAAATCAGTGGACCCACCCCAATCTAGGCCCGAGCCCATGTCTGTCACAGAGGCAGCCAGTCTAATCACGGCAACGCCGACGAGCAGTGATGTTGACATTGACTTATTTCTTTTGCAAAGTAGTACCCAATCATTGCAGGAAACTCAGAGAAGTGGACAACAACAACAACAGCCACAACCGCCAATAGTAGTTCCTCCCAAGGTAGGAGCAGTTCAAGAGGCTGAGCTTTATGCTGAGAAAGTAGAGCAATCTGCTCCAGAAGATCCATTGTCTTCTAGATCTCCCGCTAGAAAAAGGAGGGTTAGTGGTGCATCTTCTTCTTCAAGCCCCTCTTCTGATGATCTAGACGCCACTTGGATCCCGCCTCAGTCTGAGAGTGAGACAAGCCACAAGATGACTTAGATGAGGCCAGGGAAAAGGAAGGTTCCAGAAAGCCTCAGAGTTATGGAGGCAGATGTAGAAGAGGAGGATGATGACGAGCCAGTCATCATGGATGTTAGCCCAGCCCCAGTGGAGACTGATCTTACCCCATCCCAACTTCCGGGGGGGGATGTGGCAGTGGCACCACAGATCCAACCACCGCCAGCTGCCCCATTTGCAAAGTCCCGGCAGCAACCTACATCCACAACCACCTCAGTAGAAGTAGGTACTGCAGAGCCAGAGAGTAAAACGTCAAAATGCCCAACTACCGCCAATTCATCCGACATTGGGAGTGGCACCAGCGTCTCCTCAGGTGAACTCCTCAGTTTGGGATTTCTTTTCTGTTAGCCAGAAGGAGGTGAACATTGACATATGCTCCCTTTGCGGAGCAAGTGTTAGTTGGGGTAAGCTTGGTACAAACTATGTTACCGGGGGGCAAACAACCCATTTGAGAAAGCACCATATGATCCGTTAGGAGGCACACCTTAGCGGCCAAAAAACTGCAAGTGTTTTTGGAGAAGGGAGTGAAAGCCGGCTGAGCAGAGAATCCGAATCCGAATCCGATCCAATCACGGTGGAAGGAGAAAAAGAGGAAGACATCTTTATTATGGAAAGCAGCCCTCTCCCCAGCAGTGCAGTAGTAACGCCCACATCAGCAACATCGCAATGGCACAAGACTCAGGTCGAGACACCAAGGCAAAAGAGGACAGTGACTGCCCGCGCTGAAAAGCACACTGAGCCTAACACCGCCTGGTCTCAAAAAGTCACCTGAATCAGTGGCATCAGGAAAGAAAAAAAATCAGGCTACTATTCCTGCCATGTTTAGGCCAGAGGGGCAGTATGAACGCAACCACCCAATGGCACGTTTGTACAACGCGAAGCTGGCTAAAATGTTAGCACTGGACCTCCTTCCTTTTTCTTTTGTTGAAGGGTTGGGTTTTCTTGATTTTGTGGCAGCCATCTGCCCGAAATGGAAGGTTCCCAGCCGGTCCTATTTAGCCAGAGTTGCTGTTCCAGCACTACATCATAATGTGCTTGAATTGCTTGGACAAACGTTGCAGCAGAGTGCTGTCCACACTATCCACCTGACAACAGACATGTGGACCAGTTGCCAAACAACTGATTACTTGTGCATTACTGCAAACTGGATCTCTTTTGAGGAGGCTAGATTTTTAATGCTGCTCGGAAGCATGCCACAGTAGCGATGTTCACAACGAAGAAATCACATACAGCTGCAAACATTTTTGAAGATTTTAACAACAAGGTCTTTGTATGGCTGCGACCAAGAGGGCTTAAGATTGGATTGGTTGCCACAGACAATGGCAGTAATATAGTTAAGGCCATGTCCGATGGTGGTTAATTCAGGGTCCTGTGTTTGGCGCACTGCATCAACATCATTGTACAGGACTTTCTCAAAAAAGAAGACCAAGTAAGCAACTTACTCTCCACCTGCAGAAGAATCTGCACTGATTTCAGCCATTCATTTAAAGCCCGGAAACAGCTGAGGGTCATTCAGAATGATAATAGAATGCCTGTTAAAGCACTCATACAGGAGGTGCCAACATGCTGGAACTCCACTTATTACATGCTTGAACGCCTGTTTAAGCAGTACAGACCTATCAATGAATATGTCATGCAAAGAGGAGATGCAACTCTAAAAGGCATGATCATTGAGATGGACCAATGGGGCCTAGTCAAATGCCTGACAGAGATGCTGCTTCCTTTTGAGGTGTTCACACTGGAAGTCAGCAAAGAAGACAGTACCATGGGCCAAGCTATCCCATTTTTGCACATGCTACAGGAACAGCTAAAGGAGGTGTCTGCAATGTACGCAGGTGTGGAGGAAAAAAAGATGCCTATGACTTGGTGGAGAGCTTAATCCTTCGCTTGTCTACTAATACAAGGGTGCAAAGAGACATTGTGTCCTCCAAACATTACATCTGTGCCACAATTCTTGAACCATGGTACAAACCATTACTGTCCATTTTCATTCCTTTTTCAGATGGGGATGTTAGAAAATACAAAACATAAATAGCTGAGCAAGGCAGTAAGCCAGAAAAAGAACGGCAGGGTATTAGAGGCCCACTGGTCCAGGGCACAAGTCCTGTGGGGCAGCCTTCAAGTTCAGAGCCTGAGGGCCGTGCTGGTGGCTCACCGCAGCCAAAACCAATGAGAACACCATCAACAACCCCAAGACCAGGAGCATCAGCCCCCAAATCTGCAACTGAATGGTTTCTACTGGCAGGGCTTAAGTCCAGCGCTAAGGCAAAAGAGGGCGAGCAAAGTGGAGCACCAGCAATGAACATTGAGCGAATGGTCCAGGGCTATCTGGATGATGCAACAGACATTTACCTTGAACAAAACCCATTGGTGTATTGGTATGGGAAGAGGCGCCAATGGCCAGTGCTCAGCAATCTGGCAATAAACTATCTGGCTTGCCCTGTTGCCAGTGTCTTAGCTGAGCGAGTTTTCAGTGCTGCTCATGCAGTTGTCACAGTGAGAAGGACCAGTCTCTCGCCCCAAAACGTGGAGAGATTAACCATGATCAAAATGAATCAGCTCTTTTTACCACCGGATTACACCATATGTGAAGTACCACAGGAGGAAGATGACGGAGACTCAGGTCATGGAAGTAGTGTGTTAGATGACCTACTTCTGGGCAAACCACCAGAGTTTGAGGACGAGCGCTACTTCCCTGACTACTTGGCTTTCTTTCTTTTATGCCCCAAAAAAAACCTTATTTACTTTTTTATTTGTGTGTGTCTGGTTGACCAATTCATCCCCACCGTCTTACTCTTAGACACATTTTTATTGCTAGATTGGAGTCGGACTCGCAACTGTGTGCAGTGAAGAATCCTGACTCGCACTCCAAAGCCATTTCCCTCAAGCAAGACATTGGGCAGAGAGTAAACAAATGTGTGCCTGCCTCCAACCCTGGGCCGTGAGTGACCGTGACTATCTATTCATTCCTTTCCTAACCTAGGGACTGGCCCCCATGTGACATTATTATAATTCGATTTACACAGGCAATTCTCTGCTTCGTGAACAAATGGAGGAGGGTTTGCATTCTGCAATGTGCCACCAATCGATCACAGTGAGCAGACCGGAAGAACAGATAAATGCTGGCATGCATTGCACGCTGAGTGATTGTTGTTTGTTGTGATGTGTGAACTTGTTGTGATGATATGTTCATTATCATGTGTGTTGAGATTGAGAAGAGATGATTCATGTGGTGGCAGACAGTGTGAGTGTGCTTTTTTACGCTTAATGTGTTAGTGATGATTCTGATTTAAGATTCACAATGTTGGTGGCCCAAGTACTGACGGCTGATAAATAATTTGCCCCTGATTGTTTTTCCTTCCCCTTTGAGAGATAGGATAGCAAGATACCCTTCACTGGGTCCCCTCCACACAGCCCACACTGCTTTCTTTGTTTTTTATTTTTTTCCTCAAAGACTCAGACCAGACCAGTCCCTTAGATAATGCAATGTTTGCAAACACAAATCTAGTCTACACAAAAAGTGGCTCAATCTTTCCTTCCTGTTGTTCACTAATAAAATTGTACTATCTATTACAGGCCAATCTATTGCATTTTTGAGTCGGGACTCAGGACACTGTTGGTACGGAGTTGGACACCATACTCTGAGTCAGACTCAGGAGGATCAGAGATGATGGAATGACTCAGGGCGTGGATGAGAGCGTGACTACTTCGAGGACTGCCACCAGAAGAAGATGGATGTTTTCAAAATCACTTAAACCATCGGATTTGGATTATTGTTGATGACTTTGAAGAGGCCTAAAGGTAAACAACACACGAGACCTAGACAAGTCTGTGTAGTGGTGGTGGTGACTTGAATGGTATGACTGACAGCGGTGTGTTGATTTTTTACTTGATAGGGACAATGCTATGTTGCTGGGGGTGTGTGTGCTGCTTTGCGCTGTTACTGGCTCAAATTTGAAGCAAAGTGGTGGTTGGGTGGAGACCTGTTGTTGAAGGTAACTGGAGACAGACATTTAGTCATGAATGACAAATAATCACATTATGCATGTGCTGCTGTTAGGCTACATATGATGTTATACATTATGTGATGATGAAATGATGATGTTCAAGACAGTTTGATCAGCCCGATACCAATAGTTACATTACATGCAGCAATTGTTTGTGTGATTTTTGCTGGCTGTTGTAAAATTAGCCTCATTACCAATTTGTTCACACACCAGACATAAAATGAATTAATGCAAAAGCTAAAGGACTATTCTTTTCTCCTCTTGCGCTTCCTCTGAATCTTCACCGGGCACTCCGACTCCTCCTTAGTTTAACTTCTTTCTTTCTCCTAGTCCTTGATTCTTCAATATCATTTTTGTGTTCCAATCTACAGGCCCTCTTATCCAGCGCCAAACTGGAAAACTGCTTACCTTACCGGACCACATCTGCCAGGCACCCAACATTGATGGACCGTACAAATGGAATAAATGCAGATCCAACTCCCAGTCCCAATTTGTCAATACAGTATCATTTTTCTTTTAGTTATCATTTGAACTGCGTGTCTTTGTGTGGTTGTTTGTCTTGAATCCTACAGAAACAGAATGTTTATTTTGTAATATAATCGATATCTTTCAAAGCTCGGTAAGACAGATGATAAATAATAATGTAACTTGGTCTCTCTGGGGGCAGATGGACAATTTGGTTTGGGTTAGCTGTACTCATTTGTTCCTTCGTTTCCTTTTCCTCCAATAACAGATTTATGATGGTCGGATGTTCATTGCCAAGATGAATGTTGTTGTCCTTGTGTAGTTGTTGTCCTTGTGTAGTGTTTGTCTTTGACTAACCTTTCCCTAAATCCCCCTTCCAATCCATTCATCAAACCCCTAACCCTCTTCCCCGGGCTGTGTGATTTATTGAGGTGTGACTTAACATTTTAGACCATTAATTGATCACACACTTGGTGGGGCGGATGTGGTGAAAGCAACACCAATTCAGTGCAGGGTGAGGAGGATCTTATTCTCCAGCTCATATAGCCCACACTGGCAATATATTATATTATCCACCCCCGCACAGTGTATGATCATTTTTTTCAGAGGAACATCTCATTGCCAGCATCATCATTCAGGCACTGTATTAATTTGTGTCTAAGGTAAGCTCAACATTGTTCTGATTAATTCAATTTTTCATTGCTTATCCTACTCTCTACTTGTGTCTGAGTCTGTTCTAGTAGTCTAATCTCTGGTGACTGTCAATTGTTTTAGAAGTTTGCATATAATAACTGTATTAACCAATTTTTTTAATTTCAATTTGTTAACTTCCCTGCGATGAATAGTCTCCACTCTCCGAGTCCTTATCCTAAAGTTCGAGTTCAACTAGGAGGGAGTGGGTCCTCGCTTTAGTTCTCATGACTTTGCCTTCAATGTTAAAAGAAACGCTAGCAAAGCATTCTGCTAGCATAGAAAGCAAGATGGCGGGTGCATAGGAGTACTGCTGCTGAGCTACTGCCCCGGCCCCCTCCACCTCCCTTCAGAGGGCCTTACCTGCCAGCGGTGTTTTCAGCTCCCGACGGCACGATGATCCTCCGGAGCCCTCAATGGTTCTTTTTGCCTGGGTGCTGTCTGGGAAGTGTCTCAGAGGTCAAGGGCCTCTGCGCCGGCATTCCGCTCTCCTGTAGCTCTCTGCACTACGGAGCGAATGCTGTGCAGCCCGGAAGGTGATCCTCTCTCCAGTGCTTGCATGGAGCACCTCATCTCGCCAGCAGTGTTGTTGGCGCCCGATGGCGCGGTGATTTCTCGAAGCCCCTGGAGTGTGGAGCGTGGATTGAGTAGACTGGGGAGATTCTGACACGGCATGTTTGCTGAGCCCAGCGTGCTGGAAGCTTGGAGGAGGTGTGTCAGAGCACTGACGGTTTTGACAGGGCGGCTGACTCGATCCCTGAACTGCGTTTTGAGCATGTGGGCAGGCCTTCCTACAGGATATTCTGGAACAGCCTTGAAGACAGCGCCAGGCTTTCCTTGTGGGCTAGCTTCCTTGACTCTGTACTATGGCTCCCAAGGCTGCTAAACAACCTAAAGAGGCGTTCTCGCGGGCTGCTGTACAGGTGCATGGATCAAGACAGGAGTCTCCCCCTGTCCACAACGAGGAGAGCGCAGGTAAGCCGAGTGAGTCTCATGCTGCCAAAAACAGGTTGGAGAGTATGGGGGCGGGGAGGAGGAGGAATCTGCCAAACCGCACTCAAGCTGTGGTCAAAAAAGAGGGGGTGACACAAGTCTCTGAGGAGGGAGGTTCGGGGCACAGCAAAGACAGTCTTGTCCCATCTTTGGCCCCACCGCAGCCAGCTATCACCGCCTTTTTCAGGGTTAAGGACGGAAGCGGGGGCCAGCTAGCTCAGGAAGCTCTCCAGGAGCTTGACAAGTCAGGCCAGAGCACGGGCCCCGTATCAGATGATCGATCTGGGATATCACAGGCTCAGCTGGAGGAGACCGAGGTGGCAGGTGAGGCAGCAGCCAACGGGGGCTCTTTTTCATCGGAGTTGGGGCTACCCTCACTACGGGAGACCAGTGAACGGGGAGAGGCGGTCAGTACCCCCAGAGAGGCGAATCAGGGAGCCCCAGGGAAAGAGCGCAGAGTTACGTATGACTCTCTTGAACTTTGGCTCCCGGTGGAGTCATGAGCGATTTGGACTGTAATGCGGAAACTAACAATCTGGCAGCAGCTGATCTTACTTCTGATGGGGCTGATAAATTGTTTTCGCTCACTGATGGTTCTCGCTCGGAGGACTTTAACTCTAGTCAAAATGAAGCCAGGTGTAGCTCCTCAGCATCAGGCTCTAGTACACTTGAAGCACCGGAGACAGCCTTCAAGCGCCAAAGGTACCGGAGGAGCTCCAAGGGCAACACAGACTCACGAAAGGACAGGGAGAAGTCCACTATTGGCAGCAGGCTGTAATGAGACTATTCTAATACGAAAATACTGGGAAAACAAGAGTCAGCGTCCGCCCAGGCAGAGACTGCCCTGGGCGCTTCACAGGCTGTAGGGGTAGTATCTATGGATCCCGCTCTGGCCCTGATCTTAGACTCGATCAAGGAACACCGCGCTGAGACCTGTGCAGATGGAAAAAAAGCCAGGCAGGCCACAAAAAAACTGGAAGGTGCAGTTCGGAAAGTCAGGAACGCTTGCTCTGAGATTGGCGAGCAGTTCAACAGTTTAGAGGAGAGAACAACCGTTTTGGAGACTGAGTTGGTTGCCATCAAAGAGCAGACCAAGTCCCATAGTGCCCAAATGACTGATGTCATGTGGAAGTTGGAAGATCTGGAAAACCGTCAGAGAAAGAACAACCTTCGCTTTCTTGGGATCGAGGAAGGCTTGGAAGGGGACGATATTCGATCCTTTATGCTGGATCTTCTCAAGGAAGCCTTTCCCAAACTTGTAGGATGGGATTGGGAACGAGAAGTTTAGAGAGTTCACCTGTTTCCGTTAACACGCCACAGACCTACAGATGCCAGCAGATGTCAGAGGCAGCCAAGGGCCAGCTTAGTCTTTTTCGGTAATTTCCTGTTATGTCAAGCCATTTTTGAGAATGCTCGGCCAGAGGCAAGAAGGAAATACCAGGAGTCCTCCTTTTTGTGTGCCCTGACTTCTGCCACATAACAGTGGAGTGTAGGTGGCATCTGCGGCAGGTCATTAAGCCTTATCAAGACTCCGGCTTTGAGGCTTTTTTGCTGGCCCCAGCAAGAGTGAAAACAATAGTTAGAGGGACTGTAAAAATGTTTACCTCTGAAATACAAGCTAGAGACTATCTTGAACAGGCTCTGGCAGATAGAAGCAATATATAATAAATGGTATGTTAGCTCAGGAGATTGCGAGGCAGGCTAAACATAGCTGGGTCTTTCCTCAGCATTTCTGGTATTGTTTGTTCTTTGTATATTGGGGGCGTAGACTCTCGTGGGCAGTATCTTTCATGTTATCACATTGGTATGGTGGGGGTGTGGAGGATGAGCTGGGGGTGGGAGCTTGTGGTGTCTTTTGCCGTCTCCATCACACAGACCTGGTTAGTCTGGCTGCTTTCATGGACAGGG
Source organism: Calotriton arnoldi (assembly GCA_963921515.1). Classification (NCBI taxonomy): domain Eukaryota; kingdom Metazoa; phylum Chordata; class Amphibia; order Caudata; family Salamandridae; genus Calotriton; species Calotriton arnoldi. Next base: position 1,681,059 of record CAWUFW010001669.1, on the reverse strand, counting down.
GGGGAGAGGGTGGCCTGGATTTCGGGTGGGGGAGAGGGGTTTCAAGGGGGTTGAGGGTGTGAAGAGTGTCGGGAAGGAGTATGGATGAATCTGCATCAAAATTGCAGCAAGGAACCTTTAGAAGGTTGCTCTTTTTGGTTGCACTGAAGGACAGGCCGGGGCTTGAATATAAGTTCAGATGGATGACTGTGTCTCAGCATTATAGGGACTCTATCAGTTTTGGGGGGACACTGTTGGTGGCTAGAGCAATCTTCCGGGGGGATGGCTAAGCTCCGTATTGCCACTATCGATATTTGTGGGCTCAATGACAGATCTAAAAGGAGAAGGGTGCAAGAAAATCTTAAATTTTTAAAAGCAGATGTATATTGCCTTCAGGAGACCCATCTAGCATGGGTTGATAGTGGTGTGTTGAACTCTCTAGGTTTGAAGGTAGTATGTCATACAACCCAGGTGTTGGGACTAAGGGGGTAGCTATTTTAGCTAAAGGGAATGCTGTTACTCCGGTTCGTAAAGCAGCAGACAAGCATGGCAGATGGGCAATAATGGAGTGCAAAGCAGGCAATGGTGCTTTTACACTGTGCTCAATTTATGCTCCAGTTTTAGATGACCCTGGCTTATTGAATTTCTTAGCTATGGAATTCCCTTCCTGGCCTGCACCATATGTAGTTTGTGGGGATCTAAATTTAAATGGGTCTAGAGAAGGGCCTGAGGCGGCAGAGTCTCCAGCGCTGGGTGCAAGCCGCAAACTTTGAGATCTTTTAAACATCTCTTGAGAGATGTTGGATTAATTGATGTTTGGCCTACATTGAAAGCTTCTGAGCCTGGATATACTTATTACTCAGCCCCCCATGGCAAGTTTGCCAGGCTGGACTATTTTCTGGTATCACCGGTCTTACTTAAGGGGGCTCAGGTGGAACTCTTTCCCAGAGTGATGTCCGATCCCAACCCTGTTGTTTTCGATCTCCCGCTAGACGGAATAAAAAGGGTGGCTAGAAAGTGGTCATTTGAGAGGGCACTTTTGTCTGATCCAGAATATCTGAACCATATGCAGGGTTGGATTATGGGATATTTTACTAATCATAAGGGCAGTGCATCTCCTGGAATGGTCTGGGATGCCTTCAAGGCAGCGGTAAGGGGTGAAACCCTGGGGTTCAGTCTGGCTAAACAAAAGAGAGGACAGGGACAGATTAAAGAATAATACCAAAAACTTAGTCTCCTAGAATCAGAATTGATTAATGCAGTGGCAAGCGGGAGGGATTTGACCCCAGTGTTGGATTCAATAGCTATAACTAAGGCATGTTTGAATGATTTCACCGCGGAAAAAACTGCTGGGAGGTACCTAGCCAAGAATGTTATGAATGTTATGAGTACAGTGAGGGGCAGCTCCTCGCAGTCAGGGCTAGACAACAGCAAGTCGTGGGGCACATTAGCCATTTAAGGGACATGCAAGGAAGAGTAGTAACGGATCTTGGGGAGGCGTTCAGGGAATTTTATTCCAATCTCTATAAATCTCACCCTACGGACTTTTCTCGGGTCTCAGAGGATTTAGTTTCTAGCGTTAGGGCAACCCAAGATGAGAGACTCCTATTAGGGGCGGATATCTCATTAGAAGAGTTTCAGGTGGCCCTCCAAGCTCTACCATCAGGAAAAGACACAGGAACAGATAGTATTCCTTTAGAGTTTTATAAGGTTTTTAGGTCTCGCCTGAGCCAGCGCAAGCTGTCTCTGCGAGACATTTAGTAAGTGGGTTTTGAAAGTGCTACCCACAGGCTTTTGCTGGCCTCCAGCTTGCGTTCACGATGGCGTGCACGTGCACAGCTGCCATCTGGGTTTCCTATCTCTTCCTCATTTCCTCGTCATGGCTCATTAACTCTCTGGACTCTGATGTTTCAATCGCAGCAGCAGCTCACATTACCAACTGACGGCCCTGGACTACAGTCACATGAAAAACAACAGCGATTAGCATTGAAATGCAAGCTTTTTTTGTCTAGTTAGAAATATTGCTTCGGTGGGTTGATTTCACCTTATATCGCTATTTGTTTTATATTAGGAGTCACAGCCTAATTACCAGTATTTTTGTCTCACTCTGTTTTTTTTTTTATATTTATTCGCGCACAGCACAAAGCAATATTTAAGGTTACTTTTTCCGCGTCACTTCTTCACTCTATTTAAACTCCACACCCCCCACTCTCTTATTGTCTCTCTCTCTCCTTCTCTCTCCCCTCTCTCTAATTCTCTCTCTACTTAATTAACTCTCCCCTCTCTATCTTTTTTAGCCTTTCATTCTCTCTCTCACCCCTTTATCTGTTTCTCTTTCAAACTCCTTCATTAACTCTCTCTCCCCTTCTTTCTCTCTCTCTATCCCACTCCACCATTTATTCTATGTACATCCTTTCTCTCTCTTTCTCTCTCACCACCCTCTCTAATTGGGCATTATATCTTCACTCTCTCTCTCACTCGGCAACACCACAGCATCACTCAGCGCAACCACAGCATCAATCAGAGCCAGCACAGCATCACTCAGCACCAACACAACATCTCTCAACGCCATCACAGCATCACTCAATGCCATCACAGCATCACTCAATGCCATCACAGCATCACTCAGTGCAACCACAGCATTACTCAGCACAACCACAGCATCACTTAGCGCCACAACAGCATCACTTAGCGCCACAACAGCATCACTCAGCGCCACCACAGCATTACTCAGCAGCACCACAACATCACTCCGCGCCACCACAGCATCACTCAGCACCACCATAGCTTCACTCAGCGACACCACATCATCACTCAGGGCCAACACTGCATCACTCAGCACCACCACAGGATCACTCAGCACCACCACAGCATCACTCAGCACCACCACAGCATCACTCAGCACCACCACAGCATCTTCTCCGCACCACCACAGCATCGCTCAGCACCACCACAGCATCACTCAGCACCACCACAGCATCACTCAGCGCCACAACAATATCACTCAGCGCCACCACAGCATCACTCAGCGCTACCACAGCATCACTCAGGGCTACCACAGCATCACTCAGCGCCACAACAGCATCACTCAGCACCACCACAGCATCACTCAGCACCACCACAGCATCGCTCAGCACCGCCACAGCATCGCTCAGCACCTCCACAGCATCACTCACCGCCACCACAGCATCACTCACCGCCACCACAGCATCACTCAGCACCACCACAGCATCACTCAGCGCCACCACAGCATCACTCAGCACCACCACAGCATCACTCAGCACCACCACAGCATCACTCAGAACTACCACAGCATCACCACAGCATCACTCAGTGCCACAACAATATCACTCAGCACCACCCACAGCATCACTCAGCACCACCACAGCATCACTCAGCACCAGCACAGCATCAGCGCTACCACAGCATCACTCAGCACTACCACAGCATCACTCAGCGCTGCCACAGCATCACTCAGCGGCGCCACAGCATCACTCAGAGGCGCCACAGCATCACTCAGCGGTGCCACAGCATCACTCAGCGCCGCCACAGCATCACTCAGCGCCGCCACAGCATCACTCAGCGCCGCCACAGCATCACTCAGCGCCGCCACAGCATCACTCAGCACCGCCACAGCATCACTCAGCACCGCCACAGCATCATTCAGGGCCATCACAGCATCGCTCAGCACCACCACAGCATCATTCAGCACCACCACAGCATCATTCAGCACCACCACAGCATCATTCAGCACCACCACAGCATTACTCAGGGCCACGACAGCATCACTCAGCACCACCACAGCATCACTCAGCGCCAAGACAATATCACTCAGCACCACCACAGCATCACTCAGCACCACTACAGCATCACGCAGAACTACCACAGCATCACCACAGCATCACTCAGTGCCACAACAATATCACTCAGCACCACCACAGCATCACTCAGCACCACCACAGCATCACTCAGCACCACCACAGCATCACTCTGCGCCACCACAGCATCACTCAGCCCACCACAGCATCACTCAGCGCCACCACAGCATCACTCAGCGCCGCCACAGCATCACTCAGCACCGCAACAGCATCACTCAGCACCGACACAGCATCACTCAGCACCGCCACAGCATCATTCAGGGCCACCACAGCATCGCTCAGCACTACCACAGCATCGCTCAGCAGCACCACAGCATCATTCAGCAGCACCACAGCATCATTCAGCACCACCACAGCATCATTCAGCACCACCACAGCATCACTCAGGGCCACCACAGCATCACTCAGCATCACCACAGCATCACTCAGCGCCAAGACAATATCACTCAGCACCACCACAGCATCACTCAGCACCAAGACAATATCACTCAGTACCACCACAGCATCACTCAGCACCACAGCAGTATCACTCAGCATCGCCTTTGCACTAGTACACCACCACATCATCATCACTCAGCAAGACCTGAGTATCATTCAGCATCACCTCAGCATAGTCTCCGCAACAGTCACCACCACCACCACTACCACCTCAGCATCACTCAGCACCACCTCAGCCTGCTCTCGGAATCTGGCATCTGTTGATTCTCCCCTAGCGTCTGGCCACTGCTAGTGTTATAATACAGGTACTAGTTCCCAACCTTCACCCTCCGATTGTTTATGCCCCTCAAAAAAAGCTTTAACAAACAACTATTGGAATAGGCAGAAACAAGTTGCCAACATTGCAAGAACAAAAGAAAACTGAGGAAATTTTTTATTGTAAATACTTTTTTAATATGGTCGTTCAGTTTTACATAATGCCTTCTTGGTCATATATAAAGTAACAAAAATGCTTCTGACACTTTTTATTATAACTTTTCAGCATGCTGCACAGCAGCCACACTTCTCTACAGCACAGCTTGAAGACATTGGCAAAGTCAATAGCTCTGGCTAAACACTTCTAAGGCCCCAAAGGCGAGACCTATTGGCTATGCCAATGCTTGTTTTATAAAGAAATCCATCAGGAAATGCTGGGGCTGTTTAATGAAATTAGAGAAGGGGCACCACCGCCAGGCTCTTGGAGCACAGCTAATATTGTTCTTTTTTTTAAAGAAAAGCAAGTATCCTACAGCCCTGGGTTTTATAGGCCAATTACTCATTTAACCCCTTGACCGCGATCGGAATTCCGCTCGTATGCTGGACATTCCGATCGCGGGTGGGGTCGTGACGAGCTCAGCTCGTCATGCGCACAGCGCTACCGCGCAGCATGACGAGCTGAGCTCGTCATGAGCACGGAAAGGGTTAAACAGCGATGTTAAGCTATATTCAAAGATCTTCGCGAGTCGGTTAAGCAGTGTAATACAGCATCTTGTCTCAGTCCGGCAGCAAGGCTTCATCCAGGGGAGGGGAACTGTGGACCATGTGCGGCGAGTAATTTCTTTATTTGATGCCACAGAGGTCCTTGTGAAGCCTATGGGGGTCGCCTTGCTCGATGCTGAGAAGGCTTTCGACAGGGTATCATGGAACTATCTTTGGACGACCATGGAGGCTAAAGGCTTGGGGACATCCTTCATTAAGGCAATACGGGTAATGTATCTTCACCCCACTGCTCGACTGCAAATTATGGGGGGAGAGTTGGAGCCTTTCTCGATCGAAAGGGGAAGGAGACAGGGCTGCCCCTCTTCCCCTTTGTTATTTGCACTGTATATAGATCCCTTTCTTTGGCGGTTGGAAGCCTCTCCGGACATCCCCCCTGTCAGTCTTCAGGGCTGGAACACTAAAATGTCGGCCTACGCTGACGACGTGGCAATAATCATCGCTGATCCTGACAGGGCTCTGCGATCTGTGGAAATGATAGCGGAAGAATTTGGGAATCAATCAGGGTTCTCGTTGAACAGGGCTAAAACTCAGGTCTTGATAAGCAGATTTACTTCAGCCACTGATAGCAGGATTGTGGACGAAGTGATATATCTAGGAGTGAGTATCACAGCAAGGGTAGATACCATAGTCAATTCAAATTTGTCCCCTATCATGGAAAAAGTCAAGAAGGATTTTAGTCGTTAGGTCAATCTTAAACTCTCAATAATGGAGAGGTGCAACCTTGTTAAAATGATGGTATTGCCAAAGTTATTATACGTTTTTTGCACAATCCCCCTAGAGATACATAACAAATGGTTTAAACTAATGGATAGGTTGGTGGCTAGGTTTATCTGGTTCTGTGGGACTAGAAGGGCTAATGCTTTTTTGTGCCTACCAAGAGAGAGGGGGGGCGAGGGCTCCCCAATTTCAAACTATACTACTTAGCGGCAGCGCTGCAATATTATGGTTCTTTATTTAACAACAAGGCTAGGGAGGGAGACACTCCAGGCTATGTCCCTTCAATCTTCGAACTTTTGATTGGGACTACGGCTAATGGCTGTTTGCTGAAATTTTTTGAGCCGAGCTATTTCAAAAGAACTAGACTTTGAGCAGATTACCCTAATGGAAATGTTAACAAATGGCACAAGCCCCTCCATCTCGCAACTATATGGCTGTTTGCTAGAGGGGGTCCCGGACGACCTGGATAAGCATGACGGGAAGTGGCAGGGGAGGCTAGAGTTCACGGACTCTGGCTTCCTGAAATCACTCGAGTTGGGTGGGTCAATTTTGTGTTCAGCAAATCTGCAACCAAAACACTATAAAACACTTTTTGACCTATATATAACACCAGCAAAAAGTGCCAAATGGGGAGGGGACGTGGGGACCTGTTGTTTTAGATGCCAGGCATCCGGTGCGGATCTGGTCCACATGTTCTCTACCTGCCCTAGCCTAAAACCACTGGGCCAAGAAATAGCAGGCTTTTTGGGCAATGTACTTAGGGGCATATTCACAAGGAGCTATCGCCGAATTAACGGCACTTTATTGCAGCCAAAGTCGTGATAAATGTACCCCCCCATTCACAAGCCGGTGTTAACAGCCCACAGCACCAGTTTACCCGCGATAGCAGCCGCAAAAAACATCGCAACAGAGGACCCTCGCAAATATCGCTAATGAGATGCAGAGTAGGCATTCCCGTGACTAAAGGCGAGACAACAGCACACCTCAACATTCACAACGACCAGCCACATCCGCGATAAAAACACAAAACAGGCGATAAGGCGCGTTAGCACCAGGAAATCTACACCTGCTCTGACCTGGTGTAAACTCCAACGTCAGCCAGCACCACAAAAGGGAGCACAGCCCAGGGCCGCATCCGAAGGGCAACAGATGCCATGGAGCCACACATCATGCGGCCCGGACACCCAAGAGGGCCACAACACCCACCCCCACCACCCCAGGACCACCCCTCCCTGGCACCCCCCGACCAAAGACATGCCACATCAGCCACACCTAAACATGTACAAAATATTCCGCTTGATGCCACACAATCACAACTGGTGACATGGATGTGTCGTCACAGAAATGACCAGCACACATTCACTTTCGAAGCAACAAATGAAACTTTATTAAAATGAACAATGAAATGAAATGAAGACACATGGCCGCTCCCCTCCGGACAATACGTAGGTCACAGCCTGTAAGACAAAAAACATGATGAGAAGGTGTGTCCTGCGCACATCAGAGGACAGAGAGAGAGAGCGAAGGAGAGAGAGAGAGAGAGAGAGGGAGAGAGAGAGAGAGAGGAAGAGAGGGAGAGAGAGAGAGAGAGGAGAGAGAGAGAGGAGAGAGAGGGAGGGAGGGAGAGAGAGGAAGAGAGGGAGAGAGAGAGAGGAGGAAGAGAGGGAGGAGAGAGAGAGAGAAGAGGAAGAGAGGGAGGGAGAGAGAGAGAGAAGAGGAGAGAGAAGAGGAGAGAGAGGGAGAGAGAGAGAGAGAAGAGGAGAGAGAGAGGAAGAGAGGGAGAGAGAGAGAGAGAGAGAGAGTGCCGCCCCTGCGCACCCAGGCCACACTGCTCACCTGCTGCCACCATTGTGTGTCTCCAACCACGTGCCGGTATGTAGGGCAGTTCACCAGGTCACACATATGATTCAGAGCCGTCAGCTGAAACAGAGCCCAGATACATGACTGGCACAGTACACACACTTGCACAAGACAACATCGCCTGCCCACCCATGCACACGCAGGCAGAGGCACCCCAACCCCTCCCGCCGCCCATCAGAGCATGCCCGCCCATGCACACCCAGGCCTCAATGCTCACCTTCCGCCACTGGCGCGTAGACAGGAGGTCCCACCACGTGCCGCTGCAAGCCACAAGCCCGGGGCCTGCGGACATGGCACCCTCCACATCATGCAGCCCCGCTCCGCAGGCCACCAGGTCTCACGTTTGGTGCTGCGTCTTGATTACTCCATGGCAGAGGACATACCAGTGCACCCGGCACCATCGCAGGCTGCACACCCGCTCAGCCCAATGGGTGCCACCAACTCTGGCATCCCGGAAGCGACGCCACGGGGCGGTAGGCCCGCGCTGCCCGCTGGCTCTGGCCTACTCTGCGGTCCAGCAGGGCACACAAAACCTGAGCTGTCCGGACCACCGGGACGGGTCATCATCGCAGGCTGCACACCTGCTTAGCAGCTCAAGGTGCCACTGACTCAGTGCACCCAAAGTCACCGTCCCGTGGCGGGGTGCCTGTGCCGTCCGCAAGGCCTCTGGTGCCACTAACCCTGTGCAACCCAGTCTGCGCCACATGGTGGTAGGCCTGTGCCGTACTCACAGGCCTCAGATACCACTAACCCTGTGCAACCCCAGTCTGCGCCATGTGGTGGTAGGCCCGTGCGGTACTCACAGGCATCGGATGCCACTAACCCTGTGCACAGCGACTCATGGGCCCTATATGAGTGCAAACCGTGGGGCGTCTGTCATCCAGTCACCACCGGAAGAGGGGAATGTGACGTCGTCGGCCCCTTATGTTGGCGGAGTCACATGGCCTGTGACGCCTGGGCCGGATGGGTGTGGTGTGTGTGAAAACCTGCCCTCAGGGAGTGGCTGTGACATGCTGACGACTAGACCAGTGACCTGCACACCACCAGCGAGTACGGCTGCAACGGGTAGCAATGAGGGCCCCCCTCGGGCGTAAGCGGAGTGGACTGGCCTGCCGTACGCCGGACCAGCGCAGGGCTTGCAACAATGACTCGTGGGCTCTGGGCGTGGTCCAGTCCATGTCCGGACAAGGAAGTGACTGATGCGTGTGTCCCTGCTGCAGTGTTAACGGAACCCGCTACACAAGATGCAATGTCGCACCCCCTTACTGGCATCCCACAGGATGAACATCATTGACGCAAGGGAAGGCACTGTCCCCACATTGATCCACACAGGAATGACGTAAGACATTACACAGCAGTGCGTCACTGGATGTTTATTTGCACATCCAGTGCAGTCATGCAGCTGGAGCGGTACAGGGCAATGCCGAGCACACCACACAATATGGGCCGGTGGAGGGCCAGCCAGTGTCCATCCCGGGATGACCTGTTCTGCGGAAGAGGAAGGGTACAGTCCGCAGTCTGTCCGCCGTGTCATTGGTCATCAAACAGCATGTGGCAGTCCATGTCGCTGTCCAAGGTGAGTGCCTCGGAGTGTATCGGGGGTCAGTGGTAGGTCTTGAGGCCATGTGCGGCACCAAGCAGAAACATGCAAGGTGGCGGTAATGGATGCTACTGCCTGGTCCTCCTGACCACAGTCCCATCCACGTCCTCGTCCCCGGGTGTGTGCCCTGCCCCACCTGTGGGTGTTGCAGTGCCGGCTGCGGGACTGTGTGCCACTGACTCATCAGGGGCCGGAGGAGGATTGTCGGCCGCACTGTGTGGCAGTGACACATCAGGTGCCGGAGTGGATACGCCTGCCACACTGGGAGGCACTGACACACCAGGGGGCGGAGATGTGGATGGTGTGGGGGCAGCAGCATTCATCATCGCCACGCCTTGTGGCAGCAATGCCACGACGAGGACATGCAGGGCATGGTAGATCCCAGCTACATTTCACTGATGTGCAGCGGCTGCTGCCATCCTTTCCCCCTCCATCCGCACCATGTCCTCCATGAGCCTACGCATGTGTGCCAGCTCAAGGCTGGCATCGCTTGGGACACTGTGAGTGGACAGGTATTCTTCCCTCCGCGTCATGACTCCAGAGATGTCAGTCAGGGCTCGCTGGAGACCATGGGGTGGACATAGACACCCAAGGATGGCGTCCAGTTTGTTAGCCATGAGCTCGAACCCCACCCGCACCTGCTCAGCCGTCTCCCTCTGGCCCGCCAGCACACGGCGTTGGAAGGCCATTTGTTGTTCCTGGGGGTCTTGGGAGGGTGCCGGGGCTGTGGGTGCCTCCTGCTGGGTGGTTTGGCTGGTGGGTGGGGTCTCATGGATGTAGCTGGGCTGCCCTGATCCTGGAGGTGAGTTGCGGAGGTGGTCAATGAGGTCCTGGATGGTTTGGATGTCGATGCTGGTGTTGTCCTCCTCCTCGTCATCAGTGAAGAGTGGCTGTGACTGCTCTGCAGGAGGTGTTGAAGATGCCCCTGCGATGTGAAGGGGAGATGGCGTATTACAATGTGTCCACATGTATGTAGCCGCATGGTACACGGTGACATTCAAACAGCATGGCATTGTACATTGTGACAGTGTGTGGGTCTGGGCGAGGACCCAGAGTGATTGTGGGTGTGCACTGTGCCCTGCTTGCTTGTGCATGTGTGCCATTGTGGCCATCTCCCCCCGTTCCCCCAGTACCTGGTGGTCACTCACCCTGTTGCGGTTGTGTTGTGTCCTGTCGAGCAGTGTCCGGTCCCCCAACTCCGGCCACAGTCTCCACACTGATGACTGTCAACACCAGCTCCTCCATGTCATCCAGCTCCAGCTGTGGCGCTGGGCCCCCACCTCCGGTCTGCGTTACTGCCTTCAGGTTGGCGGAGAGTTTATCCTTGGTCTTCCGCTTGATGTCATTTCATCGCCTCTTGACCTCGTCCATTGTCCGCTTGTGCTCTCCGACGGCATTCACCTTGTCGACGATGTCCCGCCATATTCCATTTTTGTGCCCAATGACACGTTGGAGGTGACGAAGAGTTGTTGATGGTGTTCCATCACCTCCGTGACTATGATCCTGTTCGCCTGCGGACTGAACTTGGTCTTCCTGGTCTGCTTGTCCTTGCCCTTTCCTGTCCCCGAGATCCCAGGCTTGTCGTCTGGGGTGCTTGTGGGGTTGCGCTCGTCCTCTGCGCCTGCTCCGGCTGCCTCCATGGTGCTTGTGTGTTGGTCAGTTCGTGTGTGGGTGTTTTTTTCTGCTTTTATGGAGGTTTTTGACGCCTGCCAGGTGTGTGTTGCAGGCCTGGCGCTGCTTGTCGCTTGTTTCCTCATCGCGCTTTGGCCCATCGTGTGTTTTTTGGTGTTGTGGTTTGTGGTTTTATCTCCATCGTGGTGGTTGTATCGCGGACATTGTCTGCGGTTTCGGCAGACTATCGCATGGTACCGCCTTGTTGTGAATTCCATGTTGACACGGGGTTAATTTCCCGTGATAGGCTGCGTTATTGAAAGTTGCGTTACGCTACTCTTGCGGTAGTTATCACACGTTCTTGTGAATATACCCCTTAGAGTTAACATTTCCCTGTCACCTCAGCTTCTGTTACTGGGGACAGGTGAATCAGATAATGGGGTTAGGAAAAGCCTAATTTTTATTGCTATGTTAGTTTTTAGGCTTTGTGTAGCTTCAGCATGGCTTGATCCCCTCTCCCCGACCTTTCAGACATGGAAGAGGCACTTCCTGCATATCTATAATTTAGAGACAGCACTTTATGAATGGAACGGCAAGAAGGGAAGGGTTAAAGGGAAAAGGATCTGGGGGCCTAACTCGACCTGGGTATCCCTGCTCAACTAAGCCGCTGGGTCTTTATAACTGTGGGAGTGAATAAATGTGTGTATGTCTTTTCCACTCGATTCCGATCTTTTGATGGTGTATTTATGGCTAACTTAATGAAATTTGTCCTTTCGTAATGTATTTATGTAACCTGTTGCTGCAATTTTACTTCATCAATAAACATTTTTAAACCTTAAAAAAAAAATCAATGCTACTACTACCACCACCATGGCACCTTGGGAAGCCATGCAGCCCTCGCTTCATCTAATCAGGTAAGAGAAGTGAACTGTGGTTGATTCATTGTTGAACGGCAATCATTCTATACAATGGAAATTCACCCCCATCCCCTCCGAGTCCTTGGAGGATAATAATAATATATAGTAGCAGAGTAGACTGCAGAGAGGAAAGAGTAGTAGGACAAGGGAGGGTACCGCATAACTAGTTTGTTTACACTATCAGCAGATTTTTAAAACTGGCTGCGGCAAAGGCAGCAGTGCAAAATAAAACAATAACCCCACAATTTGTTTTTAAATCATCCATAATCATAATGTAAAAGTATGTAAACTTTATTCCTTGAACAAATCTAAACCAAACCCACAACTGGCCCACCCCTCTCCCTAACCCCAACCAATGTCCAAGCAGTGTCCAATAATAAACTCTCCATAATTAAAGAAAAACCCAACAATCCCCCAACTCTCACCCACCCACTCAAAAAAAGATTAAAAAAGGGGCTGAAGAGGGCACTAACGGCAGGTTAGGAGCTTCTTCAGGTGCCTGTCCATCTGTTGCTGCCTACCTTCAATATTCGCCAGCCTTAGCATGATGCAGCGCTCAAATCGGCAGAAATAAGGAGGAGCAGCAGTGATGGTAGAATGGTGGCTGGCGCCCATTGGACCGCGGCGACGGTGTGGTGTAGGTGTTGTTGTGGCCTGGCTAGGGCCTGGGGCATCTGCAGCAGCTTCTGCCTCCTCATCCTCCAAAGCCACCAGCCGCCGGTACTTGGCCCTGATGGCCTCCAGTTTCCACTGCTGGGTCCTGGCTGCAATCTCCTGCCTGCTAGGTGTTTTTGGATCAGCAGCAGGAGTAGCTACATATCAAGAAAGAAAAAAGACACATTTTAAACAATGCTCTTAGTAAAACACATAAAAAATTATGCCATGGGTATGGCGGGAGGGAGGTGATTGATGATGGGTGGGTAGGAAGGATACATAATGTTGCACTTGAAAACTACTGTGAGTCCAAGGAGAAGTCTGAAATACCACCTCATCAACCCTTTGAATCAAAAAACCTCGAAAACACCATCACAGGCAAAGTAAAGGTGAGAAGAACACCACTACAGAGGAGCTCCCTAGTCCCTTATTCTCCTTCCCAAGGATTTTTCCATTCATAACTGCATTGTTCTTCTAGTATTTTATTTTGTATTCTTCACCCTTGGCTTTGCTACTCACCACCATTTAAGTTTTACATTCTCTCAATCCACTCTTCACCATTGAAACCACTCATCCATCCATATAGCCATCCATCCAAACATGGCTCTCTGTCTCACTCTCAACAAACCTTTCAGCAACAAACATTTGTAATTTACCGACCCAAGCGTCCATAAGTTTTTTTCAATCAAAAGAAACCACCACAGGATTCCAATCACCCACCCAGGCAGGCATCCTTTCACACATACACCTTCACCCACCCAGGCAGGCTTCCCACCCGTATACCTTTCATCCATCATTCACCCACCCAATGCATCCTAGCTATCAGCCACCTATAGTATATGTATCTGGCACTTTCACCCATGCATCCTTCTCTTTCACTCATACATATTACATTTCACCCGTCCTTTCCCCGTCCATCCTTCCATTTTCCATCAACCCATAGTTAAAGGTCTTGTTCATGAAACGTTCTCTGCTGAGTTGAAGATAGAAGCGGTCATTAGTTACTTAGCTCAACTCCTGCTGTGTTCACCTGTTGTTCACAAGTCAACAACACTACACCTTTACAGTGAGTATATATTTAATTGTCAATAAGCAAGCAATATGACTTACCGCCGCCCTCCACTACCGCTGGCTCACCCCCTTCCGCTGCTGCATCTGCAAACTGGCTTGCGCCGTCACTACTGAGCAAAAAAACTATGGATTTAGGCCCTGATCTCTGTACTGGGGTGAATGTATGACATTGTTCTGCATTCTGTCCATCAATTGGTCTTTTTGCATTTGTCACCTTGAGTGGGACGGGTATGCCCAGACTTGGGTCCCGTGCTCTCCATGCCACTGGACTCGAGCTATCCTGGCCGAAACCGGTCCTAGGATGCTTGTTTCCAGTCCAGGGAGGACCTTTGCCAGGCAGTTTGGGCTGGACTGTTCCCATTGGGCACCGGGTCAAGACTGATTTGCCTATGGCTGGGTTCAAACTGGAATGGCATGGTGAGCAAAAAAACAATGGATTTAGGCCCAGATCTCAGCCGCGTTTGACACGGTGAACCATGGTGGCCCGTGTCCGTTGGCTGGGAGTTACTGGGACGGTCATCCAATGGATTGTCTCCTTTCTGGAGGATCGGTCCCAAAAGGTCCAATTAGGGGAATGTACATCCAGGCAAGGCGCTTTGCCGTGTGGGGTCCCGCAGGGCTCTGCGCTGTCCCCTATGCTTTTCAACATTTATCTTCAGCCTTTGATAGAAGCATTGGCTAAAGTGGAATGTCAGGTGTTTAATTATGCCGATGACACTCAATTAATTGTTCATATTGACAATTCCTCTCAGGCACAGCTCAAGGTACAGAACATCCTCCGGTTCATTATGAACTGGATGACCTCTAATTCACTTAAGGTAAATCCAGACAAGACAGAGGTTCTTGCTATCGCTACAGGGGCTAACCCCTGGTCCAGTCTCTTCTGATACCGGTGCCAGCTGTGAAGAGCCTGGGCATTAGGTTAGATTCCAAGTTAACGATGGACCATCAGGTAACTGCTGTAGTGGAGAGCTGTGTGGGACTGATGAGGCAACTACGGAAACTGGTACCCTTGTTGTCATTTGCCACCATGCGTACCGTAGTGTCAGCTCTAATCCTGTCACGCCTGGATTACGGTAACGCAGTATACATAGGGCTCCCCGATAAACTCTTGGGGAAACTTCAGGTGGTTCTAAATGATGCGGTAAGACTGATCCTTCAACTGCCGAGAACAACACACGCCACACCCCTGCTACAACAGTTACACTAGCTCCCTATTAAGCAGAGGGTCAGGTTTAAGGGCCTGTGCATTGCACACAAAGCTAAGTATGGAGCAGCGCCTAGTTACATCAAAGACCGTCTGAAGCTTTATGTGCCTGGTCGATGCCTTCGCTCATTAGAGACACACCTGTTGGCCTGTCTGTCTTTTAATAGAACCACCTTGGGGGGGCATGCCTTCTCGGTGGTGATTCCCCAGCTTTGCAACAAGCTACCGGAGAGTTTACGTGGGGAAGCCGCTCTACTCCCATTTAGGAGGAAACTTAAGACCATCTTGTTTACTGAGGCGTTCGGATAAGTTTACCCCAATTCTGCCCGACCAGCAAGTAATATGGGATCCTTGGGTTCATGGTCTGTAGCGCTTAGAGACCGTTGGTGATTTGGCGCTCTACAAATATAAATTAACATAACATAACAATGTATGACATTGTTCTGCATTCTGTCCATCAATTGTTCTTTCTGCATTTGTCACTGCTGGCCCTGGCACTGGTGGTCAGTGCGTCTAGATAAAAAAGATTACACATTTCTTAGATGCCATATATGCCTCGCCCTATTATTTTTTTATAGCAAAATACACCACACACATCATTCAATACAATTTGGATACGTTACAGACAGTATCTTCTATCAAAAATATCAGGTTGGGCATTTTGTTGGTGGTAATTGTTTTAAAAGTCTCAAGTCAAGAGACAAGCTGTTAAGGAGTGGTTGGAGCTTTTGATTGATGAATCTGAAGTATTGAGAAAAAATAGCATATGGCCTTGGTTGGCAAATGCAATGGGGCCGTCCTCCTCGTACTTCCTCCCAGCCATGGTGCACAGTCATCAGTTCACCAACTGCTGCTAATAATACTAGGACTAGCTAATAAGAAGACACAACTGTGGGGTGTCCAACGTGACCATGGCCACTCTCTTGTTTTACTGATTGAGCCTTCTCATCTCAGCAAACATGCATAGAATACCTTACCTGGGCATTGGGCATGCAATCTGCATGGCAGAGGAGTAGAGTTAGTAGTAGTACTATGTGACCAATGGGTTCTCTGAGTCTTAGAGTACCACCACTCGGCCGTCCACAATGGGTTCTCTGAGTCTTAGAGTACCACCACTCGGCCGTCCACAATGGGTTCTCTGAGTCTTAGAGTACCACCACTCGGCCGTCCACAATGGGTTCTCTGAGTCTTAGAGTACCACCACTCGGCCGTCCACAATGGGTTCTCTGAGTCTTAGAGTACCACCACTCGGCCGTCCACAATGGGTTCTCTGAGTCTTAGAGTACCACCACTCGGCCGTCCACAATGGGTTCTCTGAGTCTTAGAGTACCACCACTCGGCCGTCCACAATGGGTTCTCTGAGTCTTAGAGTACCACCACTCGGCCGTCCACAATGGGTTCTCTGAGTCTTAGAGTACCACCACTCGGCCGTCCACAATGGGTTCTCTGAGTCTTAGAGTACCACCACTCGGCCGTCCACAATGGGTTCTCTGAGTCTTAGAGTACCACCACTCGGCCGTCCACAATGGGTTCTCTGAGTCTTAGAGTACCACCACTCGGCCGTCCACAAAAGGGGAGAGGGAAAGCTGACTGACAAAGCAGAAGAAAGGAAGCTACAGACAGAGTAGTAACTACAGACTAGACACAGTTTGACGTAAAGTACAGAAACTTGAACTATAGAAAATAAGTAAATAGGATAATGCAAGGATAACAAGAATTTAGAAACAGATATATTGAAGAGGATTTGGAAGAAAAAAAAAACGGGTAGACATCTCATTATTTAAAAAGGAGCGGAAAAGTTAGGGGAGTAAATAGATTAATGTTAACACCAGGACTTACTGGGGCCAGCAGAGCCATCGGCCGAGGAACTCTGGGAGGCACCTCCAGCCCCCGGGCCCTCACCCGCCTCAGCCCTCTTCTTGCCCCTTGATGCTGAGGTAAGACATAAAGACAAAAAAAGATTTGTGGTAAATAAATATCTCCCCAAAATATTTTTTGACAGGCAAAGGCAATCGCAATAACATTGAACTTTTCTAAATCAGATCGACTAGTAGTAGTACGTCACGGACCGTCCTATCCTATTCAAAATTTCCAAAACCTACCTACCTAGTCCACTCCTATTCCAAATTTAGTAAACTACATTTTGGAATTACTAATTATAAATTGCAACGAATGATGTTTGCTTCTTCTCAAATCTCATTCGCAATCTCTCAACCCCCTTTGATGGGCCAATTCACTAATCACTAAGGGCCTTATTAATTATTACAATGATGTTGGGCAGACGCTGTTCTGGAACCACCCAACCTTAGGTCGGCTGTCACGATGACCGCACTAGTCTATTACGAATCGAAGCGATCGCCCATAGGCCATAGGGTGGTCGCAATCCTCCATTTGTCAATGGAAGCTTGTGCGGCAGGCGGAAAAGGTCCGCAGCACAAGCTTCCATTGAAAAACTGATGTTTTTGTTCACAAACATCCCTGCACCGTCCATGTGGCATGCACCATGCAGTTACGAAATTACAAAAAACTAATTACAGAATTTCTTACATAATCATCACAAATCACATCAGCCCAAGCGAGCGCCAACAAGTATGATAACTAAGTTAGGTAGCGCCAAGTAAGCTAAGCACCTGTCTAGAATAACAGACTATTACATAATATTTAAAAACTTAACTTACCTGCATGTAAGCAGCATGCTTGCTATTATTTGGGGAAAACAAATATTAGCTACAGCATAGAACTAACCCTGGGCATAATACTTTGCTACGCTCACGAAGCATGCAAAGTTTGTGCTACTACGCACTACGCAAATTGCACGTAGCAGAGTGAATAACTGCTAATCAACGTAGCGTAGCAGGAGTATAATAAACTCCTTCAAATGCTTTGATAAAGCAATTTTTTATGCTAAAAAGCATATAACCAATTCACAAAAATGAATTTTGACAATAAAATATCAAGCAAATGAGAGAGGTGATGATTTTGGAGTCCCCCTAACCTAGGGGAGGACCAAGCAGATGCCTTGAACACAAAAAGCATATCATGTGAACGATTCAATGGTGGTCCCTTCCTCCTAGGGCCACCCCAAGCACAGTTATGGGCAAAAATACAATCCCAACCAAAGGCCCTGCAAAGCATTATGGGACGAGATTAGCAGTGGGCAGTGAATATTATAGTGTCCAATATCAAAATAATTCTACAAAGAGCTGCAGTTCAACTAGTCGTTACTAGGTGTCCCTCACGAGTCAAATGCAAAAGCATTGAAATTATTAATACATCAAGCTGCAGTTCTCACTAGTCGTTACAAGATGTCCTCACGAGTCAAATGCAAAAGTATTGAAAACCTTTCATGAAGCTTTTGCATTTGACTCGTGAGGGACACCTAGTAACGACTAGTGGAACTGCAGCTCTTTGTAGAATTATTTTGATATTGGATACTATAATATTCACTGCCCACTGCTAATCTCGTCCCATAATGCTTTGCAGGGCCTTTGGTTGGGATTGTATTTTTGCCAATAACTATGCTTGGGGTGGTCCTAAGAGGATGGGACCACCACCGAATCGTTCAATAAGATGTGCTTTTTGTTTTCAAGACATCTGCTTGGTTCTCTCCCTAAGTTAGCGAGGATACCAAAATCATCACCTCTCTCACTGCTTGTTAACTTTTTGTTTTCACTTTAGTGAAATGACTATATGCATTTTTAGCATATAAAGACAGAAATATTTATTTTATCTTAACTTGTACTGTACAAGATGCTTTTGGTAATTATTGTACAGTGCAGTCAAGCACACAGCTACGCACTACGCAATTTGCATAGCTACGTGTAGTTGAAGCTGTACTTCACGTAGCTACGTGAAGTGCTACTACGCAAACTACGCCCAGGCTTACATAGAACACACAAGTAATAATAAAAATTAATAATTTTAATAATTACTTAGCTACTCACCTCGCCCGGCGACCTTAACTCCTAGCAGGTCCAGCGGAACTCCGCGTAGCGCGGTGGAGTTTTTTTGCCGCTTCGCAGAGTTCTGCATAGCGTGGCTACGCGAACTCCGCCCACGGTTACTATTTGGTGAGCTTGACTGTAGAAGCTCTCTTGCATGCGGTGTTTCCCAAAAGCCGGCATACAGGGGAGATACCCCATAATCCTCTGCACAGTTGGATAACCTGACATGCACTGGAGGAAACAACATGGCGTTGTGCAAGGACACCGCTACCTGCCGCTGCGCAGACTGCAAGCAGCAATGATCAGGTAAGTGATGAATCCTTACAACTCTTTGTTTCAAAATGCCCACACTGGCTCAGCTCCCTATGGACTCTCTGTCTCAGATCCCTGAATTGGCTCAGCTTCTGGAGACTCTCTCCATCTCAGGAACCCTGCACTAGCTCCGCATCCTGCAGACTCTTTCCATCTCAGGATCCATGCGTCGCCTCAGCTTCCTGCAGGCTCTCTCCATCTCAGGATCCCTGCACTGCCTCCGCTTCCTGCAGACTCTCTCCATCTCAGGATCCCAGCACTGCCTCAGTTTCCTGCAGACTCTCTCCATCTCAGGATCCATGCGCTGCCTCAGGTTCCTGCAGACTCTCTCCATCTCAGGAGCCATGCGTTGCCTCAGCTTCCTGCAGACTCTTTCCATCTCCGGATCCCTGCACTGCCTCCGCTTCCTGCAGACTCTCTCCATCTCAGGATCCCTGCACTGCCTCAACTTCTGGAGACTCTCTCCATCTCAGGATCCATGCACTGGCTCAGCTGCCTGCAGACTCTATTCATCTCAGGATCCATGCACTGGCTCAGCTTCCTGCAGGCTCTCTTCATCTCAGGATCCATGCACTGGCTCAGCTTCCAGCAGACTCTCTCCATCTCAGGATCATGCACTGCCTCAGCTTCCAGCAGACTCTCTCCATCTCAGGATCTATGCACTGCCTCAGCTTCCTGCAGACTCTCTCCATCTCAGGGTCCCTGCACTGCCTCAGCTTCCTGCAGACTCTCTCCATCCCAGGTCCATGCACTGACTCAGCTTCCTGCAGAATCTCTCCATCTCAGGATCCCTGCAGTGCCTCAGCTTCCTGCAGACTCTCTTCATCTCAGGATCCATGCACTGGCTCAGCATCCTGCAAACTCTCTCTTCATCTCAGGATCCTACACAGCCTCAGCTTCCTGCAGACTCTCTTCATCGCAAGATCCATGCACTGTCTCAGCTTCCCGCAGAATCTCTCCATCTCAGGATCCCTGCACTGCCTCAGCTTCCTGCAGACTCTCTCCATCTCAGGATCCCTGTGTTATATCCCGCATAGAGGCCCTAATGTAGACCCGTTCGTACATGCCCTAAAATGGACGTATTCATATTTACCCTAATATGGTCATATTCGTACTTGCCCTATTATGGTCATGGCCGCATATGCCCAATTATGGTCACAACTCTACATGTCCTATTATAGTATGATTCCTTATATAGGCATGATCTTTCACCTACATTGGTCCCAGCTAGTACACAACGAGCTCTGAGGGCTGAACGTTATCTATCCTGTGGTTTTGAATACAGCAGGGTTTTTCCAAACACAGGCCCACACTGTACTCATTAATTATGCATGGCTCTCTAAGAATACACCACTGGCATAATATGTATGTACAAAGTTCACCCCTGACGTCTTCCTCATGTCCAATACAAACCATACTGAGGACCGAGACTCTTTAGGGTATAAATACACCACATCTTGCCCCGGTAAGGGAGAGGGAACCGAGACTTCCATGCTGACACACTGACCAGAGACGCTGAGGCTCCTGCATGCAGTCGCTCAAGCTGACAGTGGTCTGACACAACCCGGACGGGGTGTCCAACTCGAGACCAGGACGGTGTCCCACACTCTCTCTATTCAGGTATGGGGGTTCGACTAAATCCTAGAAGGATTCTTGGCTCTTAGCTTCTAAGACCTACACACATATGCTAGGTACACTCAGGTACATCTAGTTAGGCATCATAGGAGTACGCACACTTGCATAATGCTTTCATATTCATGTATGTACTCATGATTATCGCAATATGGTAGAACTGTTCTATCTCTTTGCTTTTATCGTACTGCTGATAATATATCTCTGCTATTGTCTGATGGTTACCGCAGCACATATATTTTACACTAGAATAACAACTGTTCAATAAATACTTATTGAAACGCCCGACTGTTTATTCTGTGTAACTCTCTGAGACAAACCAAATAAGTGAGCACGAGTGACTGAGCGAAAGGTAGTATATTGTTTCCACGATTCTGAGGAATTTGGGTTGTCATGATCTAAGGTTGCCAGAAACTAATCTCTCCCCGATAAGAGGAGACACTAGTGGCACTGCGAGCTAGCTAATGCAAACCAGGCTAACATATACGGTGGGGGTGCACGGAGTCAGTCTGCCACCAAGCCCGCAGTATATGTTATCCAAACGCGCAGGTCCTGCAGGGGAACTATAGGAGCTACACGACACCTGCACTGCCTCAGCTTCCCGCAGACTCTCTCCACCTCAGGATCCCTGCCCTGCCTCAGCTTCCTGCAGACTCTTTCCATCTCAGGATCCCTGCACTGCCTCAGCTTCCTCCAGACTCTCTCTATCTCAGGGTCCATGCACTGGCTCACCTTCCTGCAGATTCTCTTCATCTCAGGATACCTGCACTGCCTCAGCTTCCTGCAGACTCTCTCCATCTCAGGATCCCTGCAGTGCCTCGCCTTCCTGCAGACTCTCTCCATCTCAGGATCCATGCATTGCCTCAGCTTCCTGCAGACTCTCTCCATCTCAGGATCCCTGCACTGCCTCAGCTTCCTGCAGACTCTCTCCATCTCAGGATCCATGCACTTGCTCAGCTTCCTGCAGACTCTCTTTATATCAGAATCCCTGCACTGCCTCAGCTTCTGGAGACTCTCCATTTCAGGATCCCTGCACTGCCTCAGTTTCCTGCAGACTCTCTTCATATCAGGATCCCTGCACAGGATCAGCTTCTGTGGACTCTCTCCATCTCAGGATCCCTGCACTGCCTCAGCTTCCTGCAGACTCTCTCCATCTTAGGATCCTTGCACTGCCTCAGCTTCCTGCAGACTCTCTCCATCTCAGGATCCCTGCACTGCCTCAGCTTCCTGCAGACTCTCTCCATCTCAGGACCCCTGCTCTGGCTCAGCTGCCTGCAGACTCTCTTCATCGCAGGATCCATGCACTGCCTCAACTTCTGGAGAGTATCTCCATCTCACGATCCCTGCACTGCCTCCGCTTCCCACAGACTCTCTCCATCTCAGGATCCCAGCAATGCCTCTGCTTCCTGCAGACTCTCTCTATATCAGGATCCCTGCATTGCCTCAGCTCCCTGTAGACTCTCTCCATCTCAGGATTCCTGCACTGCCTCAGCTTCTTGCAGACTCTCTCCATCTGAGGATCCCTGCACTGCCTCAACTTCCTGCAGACTCTCTCCATCTCAGGATCCCTGCACTGCCTCAGCTTCCTGCAGACTCTTTCCATCTCAGGATCCCAGCGCTGCCTCAGCTTCCTGCAGACTCTTTCCATCTCAGGATCCATGCACTGCCTCAGCTTCCTGCAGATTCTCTCCATCTCAGGATCTCTGCACTGCCTCAGCTTCCTGCAGACTCTCTCCATCTCAGGATCTCTGCACTGCCTGAGCTCCCTGCAGACTCTCTCCATCTCAGGATCTCTGCACTGCCTCAGCTTCCTGCAGACTCTCTCCATCTCAGGATCCCAGCGCTGCCTCGGCTTCCTGCAGACTCTTTCCATCTCAGGATCCATGCACTGTCTCAGCTTCCTGCAGACTCTCTCCATCTCAAGATCCATGCACTGCCTCAGCTTTCTGCAGACTCTCTCCATCTCAGGATCTCAGCACTACCTCAGCTTCCTGCAGACTCTCTCCATCTCAGGATCCCTGCACTGCCTCAGCTTCCTGCAGACTCTCTCCATCTCAGGATCCCAGTGCTGCCTCAGCTTCCTGCAGACTCTTTCCATCCCAGGATCCATGCACTGTCTCAGCTTTCTGCAGACTCTCTCCATCGCAGGATCCCTGCACGGCCTCAGCTTCCTGCAGACTCTCTCCATCTCAGGATCCCAGTGCTGCCTCAGCTTCCTGCAGACTCTCCATCTCAGGATCCCTGCACTGCCTCAGCTTCCTGCAGGCTGTCTTCATCTCAGGATCCCAGCACTGCCTCCGCTTCCTGCAGACTCTCTCCATCTCAGGAACCCTGCAATGCCTCAGCTTCCCGCAGACTCTCTCCATCTCAGGATTTCTGCACTGCCTCAGCTTCCTGCAGACTCTCCATCTCAGGGTCCCTGCACTGCCTCAGCTTCCTGCAGACTCTTTCTATCTCAGGAACCCTGCACTGCCTCAGCTTCCCGCAGACTCTCTCCATCTCAGGATTCCTGCACTGCCTCAGCTTCCTGCAGACTCTCCATCTCAGGATCCCTGCACTGACTCAGCTTCCTGCAGACTCTTTCCATCTCAGGATTGAAGGACCCATTAAGGGCCACCTGGGTCACTTACGACCACCTATTGGCCTTCTACAAGTGAAGAGTCGATCAGTCAGTAGAGAATATAAACAATAGTTTATTAGTAAATTACACTGCAGTGGAGCCCAGTCCGATCAGCACCCATAGATGTCTGTCGAGGGGACTGGTTCCCCGACCCTTGGTAACACATATTCATTCTTCTGACAACCCCCCAACCACGCCCCCAATGGAAAGTTACTCGCCTAAGCTGTACATGAACAAAGAAGGCACAGAAGGATGGGCTGCCACCTGCACGGTGGGTACACGTTATCACTATCTCAAGGTTGCCTTGGGGAGCCTGGCTCCTCCTAACGTGGGAGCAGAGCTACGAGGGAGGATAGGCATGCAGAGACAGAACAGTTTATTCATGGGAATGGGAACAGCGAAACTCAACCTTGGAGAAATAAAACATTGAGGCTGCTTTCTGCTGAGGCAAACAGAATGAGACAGACATTTAGTTTCGATCATGATACAAAATGGTGGCTAAATACAAAATGGCACCGCAAATGCTAACCTAAGCTTGTACGGTAACTTTAACGTGTTAGAGCACACTCCGGGCCTAGCGGTTTCTGCTAATCATAGCCTTCTAAATGCTAACATATCATAACGTAAAATGAGTCCACATGAGTACATAAATTGCCAAAATCTAACAGACCCTCCTTTTAGCATATAGAAGGCTAACTTTATTAAAGCTAAAAAGGCAGGGTCTTTACAATTCTAAGCAGGAAAGCACAATTATAATTTGCATTTTATTCATTCACTAGTAAAATCAATCAATCATGTAAGTGCAAAACATATTCAATATTCAAAAATGCCTTCATCAATATTCATAACATCTTGTACTTCCTGCACCATCATACTTGTGATCTTGGCATCCTTCTTTGCTATGCTAGGTGTAGGCGTCAATTTACCCACACAGTAACAAGCTGGGAGGCAATTTACACACAGGCAGCATGAGAAAATGATACCTGCAGTAAGCACCAGAGTAAGAAGTAACTTCCAACCCCAAGTAGTCAGCAAATCCCAGAACCACCCAGTTAATGACCAGGTCCCATTTTCTTGGTGGATGTCAGAGGCAAGTTTGTGCAGCTTCTGTATGGCTGCATATACATTCGGGGCATGGTCTGGTATGTAAACACAGCAACTACTGCCGATGACGCTGCAGGCTCCACCCCTATCAGCAAGGATGACGTCTAACACCATCCGGTTTTGAAGAGCAACAAGCCTGGTAGCCTGAAGCTCGGCTGTAAGATTGGTCAGAATACCTGCAGTAGTATTAATAACTCCTTCAACTACTCTGGTGAGGCGACGAATACTACGACTGTTAAACGTGGGACCCCAGAACGGCAGAATACCCTTCATTGCGTCAGTAAATTGCTGTAGGGTAGTATCTGTTTGATCTATATCTTCTGTGTTGATAACTCTTTTGACCCGATGCAAGTGTAGATCCCTGCGCTGTAACCTATGAACTTTGTGATAATTAGACGGTGCACTGTATACAGGGGGCAACAGAAAAGAAACATAACATACACCAGACCAGACCCTTGGGAGCCATACGTATGCTTGGGACCCACAGACAAAGTATACATTATGGGGCAGGAGTAGAGGAGGACTACTAGTGGTGTTCAGTCGGTATCTGTAGTTGCAATTGCTTTTTCCCACTGGGACGTTTCCAAACCCCTGAACACAGAAACTAGCTGTAACATTTACTACTGGCACTGGCATTGCTCTGTCTTGAGTAATATTGCGTGCATGGAAAGACCTAAAATACTCGGTGATGTTGAATCCCTGAAAATCCAACTTCTCACTTTGGAGCCACGTGGCATTCTTTTTACGTTCATAAACATTCATACAAGCTTCAGGATGCA
The DNA here is from genome assembly GCA_963921515.1 of Calotriton arnoldi. NCBI lineage: Eukaryota > Metazoa > Chordata > Amphibia > Caudata > Salamandridae > Calotriton > Calotriton arnoldi. The sequence continues at coordinate 1,655,698 of CAWUFW010001669.1, read as the reverse complement.
AAGTATCTGGTTCCCCTCCTTCTCCCGGAGTGAAGCCTTGGTGTTCTACTATATATTCAATCACCGTCTCATAGTCAGATTGGGTAATATTCATAGCATCTGCAAGATAATGTATATACACCATTGAGAGCAACTGGAACCATGACTCACAGCTACTTGGGTAGGACACCAATAGATCATTTTTATGCATGACAGAAGGGAGTAACCCACACACCCAACAATCAGTAGCATTGGACGTCTGATGTGCTTGATGCAGCATTTGGAGAAAGGCATTTTCAACATACGTCTGTCGGTGTCTCTCTTTATGCGGGGCCAAAGTTACAAAGATATGTTCAGGAGGGACGGGTGTTGTTCCCAGGAGGGTATGCACAGGATGTTTCTCTTCCAAGTACCACACTACCCCAAACACTGTTATTAATACTGCGAAAATGAATACTACTACTACTATCCTACTCTTAGTGGACCAACTAGACCAGCCACGACTGCTCGGCACCACCAGAGGGGCTGCTAATGGCTGTTTTTCTTCTATAATGGGACGACCAAAGGGATACATTTTCAATAATTTACAACTGCCAGAGGAGATCCGTATACTGGAGCCAACAATAATGTTGTAAGCAAAAGAGCACAAATCACCCAGCGTCCTTCAGAGCCTCGCTGGTAGACTCCTATTGTTCATCTCCAATGTGCATCCGTCGGTGGAGCTGCGCGATCGCAGCCCTTGCTGAAAAAATGCGTCCGCTTCTTTCAGGATAGGGCACCCTCCCTCCGGGGAGAACACCCTCAACTGATCCTGTCCAGTGTCTAGGGCAGTGCACTACTCTTCTTCCTAACCAATTGCTATCACCGGTACCTTAGACAGGGTACCTGCACCCTATTCTTCATCCATGAAGTCCATCCCTATTCTCCTAACTGTCCCTTCCGTGCACTGTCCTTCGGTCGGGGACGCAAATTGTATCGAGCTACTCCAGGTACAGTATCGTCAAGGAAAAGAATCTGACACTCAGGGGCAGAAGGAGACTGAGACTCAATTGCTGGAGAGCTGGACGAATGCTGCTCTTGGACAGCTCTGATCTCAGGAGGTGTAGCCTCCTGCAAAGCGGCGTTGCTCTCTTCTTCCGTCTGCACCCCACTCACTCGAGCATCAGAGAAGGGGATGAAACAGGGCACACGCTCAGTTTCGTGGTCTGCGATGCCCTCACTGACCCAACGGTCGTAGGGAAAGCGGAAGCGGAATCCTGCAGGTGTGGGTGGCGTGAATCCAGTGCTTCCTTCCGTCTACTTTTACTGCCGTACGGGTGGCTAGCAGCACTTGGTAGGGTCCCTTCCAACGAGGCTGCAGGCAGTTCTCCCTCTGGAAGTTCTTAACCAAGATGTAATCCCCAGGCTGCAGCGAGTGCCCGGGCCCCTCTGGTACTGGCCGTAGTGTCTCCTGGACCTGTTGATGAATAGAGCGTAGATCTTTAGTCAACTCATAAAGGTAGTCTACAAGTAAGGGGTACTCTATCTCGGAGAAGCGTCTGGGGCGTGGAACGCCCCATACATTTGCAGGGAGGCCAAAGACCATCTCGTATGGGGACAACCCTGTCCTAGAATGCGCTGTCGCCCTAATAGATAACAAAGCTAGGGGTAGAGCATCTGGCCACTGCAATCCTGTGCTTTTCTTTATCTTGGCTAACCTTAGTTTGAGAGTACTGTTGTATCTCTCAACTAAACCTGCTGATTGGGGATGATTTGCTGCATGGAACTTCTGTTTAATGTGTAAACCGTCACACACCAGTTGTATGACCCTTGCATTGAAGTGACTTCCGTTGTCACTCCAGATCAAGCGGGGCAAACCAAACCGCAGGAAGAACTCCTTCAGGAGTGTCTTCGCCGTCGCCAGTGCTGTATTCTCTTTGGTGGGATAGGCTTCAACCCATTTACTGAACGCACAAACCACCACCAATACATACTTCAGATTGTTCACTCGTTCCATTTCGATAAAATCCATTTGGAGGACTTCAAAAGGGAAGGAAGGTGGTGCAAAATTGCCAGTGGGTGTAGTGGTGCCCTTCCCAGGATTGTGCATCATGCAGATCATACAATGCTTCACTAAATGAGCAGCTACTGTGGGGATATTGTCATTCTGCCATACAGGGTCTAACACCTTACATATTCCCTTCGCACTAATGTGGGCTGGGCCATGTGCCATAGTGACAACAGGTAGCACGTATGTGTTGGGCAGCATCCATCTTCGTTTCCCTGAGAGGTCTGTCCAGCACCCATCCTCATCTAGACGCCCTGTCTTCTCCTGCCATATTGCCAACTCATCCATGGTCGCCTCACTCTGTATCTCTCTAACACTCTCTAGTGTATCCTCAAACATTCCATTGTCTGGCACCCATCTAGCCGGACCTGCTACGAACATCTTTTTCATTTTTGATCTAGCTGTCTCTTTTGCTGTCTGATCTGCAAATGCATTTCCTCTCCCTATTTCATCAGTAATCGCTTTATGTGCACTACACTTCACTATTGCTACTCTTTGTGGAAGTGTCAAGGCGGACAAAAGTCTGTGTATTAAGGGGCCGTTCTGGATTCGTAAACCATGTGATGTCAAGAACCCTCTCTCTGCCCAGAGGTGCCCGAAGTTATGAGCAACCCCAAAGGCGTACTGACTGTCAGTATAAATATTGACAACCAGTCCTTCACTTAACTCACAAGCCCGAAGGAGAGCAATAAGCTCTGCAGCCTGGGCCGACTGATATGGTACACGTGATGTTTCGACAACGGTGTGCAACGTTGTTATCGCATACGCTGTAGTAGTGGTGCCATCCGGTAACTTAAAACAAGAGCCATCGACATATAGTTCCCCTTGTGAGTCAGATAGAGGAACATCAGTCAAGTCTACCCATCTCCTCCTCCGTCCGATACACACAATCGTGTACATCTACATCTCCGTCCACCGAAGGGAGGGGTAGTAACGTGGCTGGATTCAGGGTGGCACATCGTTTGATGGTGATATGTGGTGCAAACAGGGTGAGCTCATAGCCAGTTAAACGTGCACTAGTAAGATGTTGTGTTTTAGTTCTATTCAGGAGCGTATCCACAGCATGGGGTACCATATCTGTGAGATCAGTATCAAGAACGAGCCCCGCCGATTGTCTGATAGAAACTGCTCGGGAGAGCTCTGGCGACGTTATCCAGGATAGCAGAAAAGTAAGCGCAAGGCCTTTGCTTACCTCCAAAGGTCTGTGTTAAGACAGAAAGTGCGCAGCCAGCCGTCTCATGTACATAGAGCACAAACGGCTTCTGATAGGCGTACCAAGCACAGGAGCAGAGCAAAGCGCAACCTTTATCTGTTCAAAAGCTTGCTGGCATGCAGGTGTCCAAGGTAAGGGTTCATGCACATCTGTAGTGGTTAACTGGAGTAGGGGTTTTATTAGTAGGGAGTAATTAGGGATCCAGTGATGGCAGTACGAAGTAATGCCAATAAACGCACGCACATCACGCTGGGCTTTAGGAACAGGCATATTAGTTATAGCAGCAATGCGTTCAGGCGTTAGTCTACGACCCTCCTTCGACAGTAGGTGACCTAAATAGGTGACCTCCTGTCGACAATACTGGAATTTGGAAAGGGACCCTTTATGTCCGTGCTGTGCCAAATGTAGCAATAATTTAACAGTCGCGTCTTTGCAGCCGTCCTCAGTGTCAGAAGCCACTAAGAGGTCGTTGACGTACTGCAATAAGACGGTACCAGAGGGGAGCGTCAAGGAATCCAATTGCCCCTTCAAAGCTTGACTATAAATACTAGGGCTCTCCGTATAGCCCTGAGGAGCCCGACAGAATTGGAAGCTCCTGCCAGCTAGGGAAAATCCAAACAGATATCTGCTATCTGGATGTATTGGGATGCTAAAAAAAGCATTTTTCAAATCGATCACGGAGAAAAGTTTCGCTGTGGGAGGAATCATCGTTAGCAATGTAGTGATGTCAGGAACCACACGATATTGAGGGATCACAATCTTATTGATCGCACGCAGGTCGATTATAAAGCGATAAACATCAGGGTGATCATCAGGGGCATCAGAGGGAGCCTTCTTAAGGATAGGAAGGATAGGGCTATTGCAAACATTCGCCACAGTCTCCGCAACCACCCCTGTCCTTATCAAGTCCCGAATTATCTGCAAGAGGGCTTTCTCCCCTGCCTGTGGTATTTTATACTGGGGAACACGCGGTAGTACAGCATTATCCTTGATCTTGATAGAGACTGGTGGTATTTTTAAAAATCCCACATCCGTATCTCCTGTAGCCCATAAAGTATGCGGCACATCCTTAAACTCAGGAGGGAGGGGGGTATCCTTAGTAAAGCATTGTTTCGTACTAACCACCTTCGGGCCAATTGTCATATAAACACCGTCCGGCGAACAGAATATGGTTGCATGTAGCTTCTTCAATAAATCTAATCCCAGCAAGTTTTCACCGCAATTCTTTGTCAGTAGAAATGGGGAGTCAACCGTGAAAGGGCCAATAGTCAAGGCAAGGGGCTTGGAAATGGGGCTCACAACCGGCACGCCAGAAAAACCTACCGAAACATTATGTTGGCCAGACAGAGCTGCCCCTGGGACCAGCGAACGAGAAACAGAGCTATTCATAGCACCCGTATCAATTAGGAATTTCTTTTTCGTACCATGTATGTCCGCGTTAACATAAGGTCCACGCTGATCTACAGGCACTGAAACTGGTCCCTCACCCTGTCCCTGGCAATCCTAGCTGTAGGACAGTGCTGTCACCTCAACCATATCATAACCATCATGATAATATTGCCCTCCTCGAGCATCATCAAAATAATTCTTATTCTGATGACCCACCGACGCATCCGTCCTCTGCATGTCATCGCGGCTACCTCCACCACGTCCACGTCCTCCATAACCCCGACCTCGCGGGGCCGCAGCCTTATTCACCAATTCCGGACACTCATTTCTCCAATGCCCCTCCTTTTTGCAATGCGCACATTGATTCGGTCCAACAGGTGCACCCACAGTACTATTTCTATTCGTCCAAGGCAACTGCTGAACCGATCCCAAACCACCTCTCTCCCTGCCATTGCCCCTCGTCGCTTGCTGCATTAACACTTTCGTCTTCAAGTCCTTAGACTTTTTCTCCGCCTTCTCCTTCTCCTCATTCTCTCTGTGCTCATAATACTGCGCCATACTCAATATTACCGATGGGGAGGAAGTAGTCCATGTACTATCCGAAGCCTGCAGCCGAGCCGTGATCTCGGGAAGCAGGTTCGTAACAAATCTGTTAACAAACAATTGGACACCACCCTCCACCGACAAGTCTTGGCCACTGAAGTCCAAGAACACACCTTCTAACCTAGTAAAGAAATCAGACACACTTTCATCCTTCTTCTGACGGCACGCTGCTAACTTGTCCCAATCTACTCGTCGAGGCGGGATAAGAGAATGCATATAAGTAATGATACGACCCGGCAAAGCTAATATTTCAGCCCTCGGCTTCTCGCCAGGCTTCCGGTCTCTATCCCATGCCTTTATCTCATTCCAAGTCCCCCCTAGCTCTACAGCATGATCCTGCGTATGCACCTGCCTCCAAATATCCACTGGTACCAAGAGCCCGAAAAACAGCTCAATATCAGTCAGCGTCATTACTGTCGAGGAAGCCGCCTCCTTCAACTCCTTGTAGTAGGCCGTTGGATTCTTCCTAGGATCCGGCAACTGACTTTTAAGAGATAGTACCTCACTCCTCTTCCAAGGAGTGTAAGCCCACTGTTACTGAAAACGAGCCTCTACCCGTTGCTGAGTCACAACGTTTGCTGCATTACGCTGCTCTGGGGATCTCGGGATGGTAAATAGGGTGTACCTCCCTCATTGGGAACAGCGTACCCAAAGTTGGCGTTTTCTGGGGCAACCTACGACGATAACCAATCAGGGTCGTAACATTGCTGAAGACATCATTAGGGGCCAAATCAGTAACATACACTCTATCTCGAATGTCATATATGATCTGTGGCGCTACACCATTAAAACATTGTTCCCACAAGCCTATTAACGTTGCCGACATGTGTTTAAGGGCATGCTGCTGTACAAACGGCTCATAATCTTTCATTACACTCCATACATCCTCCACACTGTAAATCGGGTTTCAGGCCCACTGCGCAGCTTGATCAGCCATCATTCTTTTCTCCTCATTTCCAACATTCGATCTCATCAATGCTCTTCCCATCCGTTCACGCGCTGCTGCCCAATTTCCCTCAACCTCTCCACGCATAGGCGTCTCAACACTCAGCAGCACCGGAGTCGACACACTTGAAAGAGACAGAACAGATGAAGAAGCAGGTAGCAGCGTTGACAACGGCTGCGAAGAAGGGGTGAGAGAAGGAGAAACGACAGGTGTAGGAGCATCAGGCTGGACAGGAGAGCCAGCGGCCCCCACTACGGCAGCTGACACAGACAAAGAGGAAGCAGGCGGGGCCGAAGCCGCAGCTGCCAACCCAGAGACAGGGAGACCGGCAGCAACGAGTGCAGGATCGGGGGGTTGGGGTGCCGGGACGGCAGGGTACACCCTCTGCGGGGCATAAGGAGGTGGGGGTCGGGTATCTAATAGTTCTTCCACAAAGGCATCACCTTCATCATGGGCTACATAACATTTTTCACTCTGCAAACGAAACTTCCTATCAGCACATTCTATACCCTTCTCTACTTTCTCTCTATCATAAGCCATGGCTTTCTGTGTCACCGTCTGCATCTTGCCCCTCCGGGCCTCCTTCTCTGCCTTCATACGTCGTTGCTTCGCTTCTTTCTGCCACTACTGAAGATTGTCAAACATCGACTGTCTACTTCTTTTAGCAAATAATTTGTCCTGCAGGAAATTCAATTTTTGTTCATCAAATGTACCTGTGAATGGCCACTGCAAGTCGGCATTGTCCCGCGTATATTTATGCCACAGCGTGCTAAACATAATAGGGCCAATACCATACTTGACCTACACGTCAAAATTTGGGGTACTTTCTGGAGGCGCAGGCTGCCTCTCCTCTAACTGGGCTTCAGTGGAACAAAACCAACATCCAAAACACCCCAATTTACTCAAACAAGGCATCTTAATATAAGACACGCTCACTGTCCACACCGAACAAATATCATAACAAACAACACAAATCAAGACGGTCCGAGAACCGTACCAACCAGCTCGCAGACTGCACCAAGACGAGACAGTCCGGAGACTGTACCAAGACAAGACAGTCCAAAGACTGTACCAAAAAAGGAGACAGGCTTTAGCCCCAGACCTTTTCAAAAGTAAGCCAAATTTCCAAGTGGCCTGGCAGAGCGTTCGCAAAACACTCTGTATCTCGAAGGTCCACAGACCCACCAAGTTAACCAAGACGGCGCCGCACTTACCAAGCATTCAAGATAGAACTCACCTGGTGCACACAGGTCAAACAAGATTATTCTCAACTGCCGACTCTTCAGACCAAACGGTCAGATCCACGGGTTTCGCCTTCTCAGGACCCCAGCCCGGGCGTCCACTGGACGAGGAGCCGCCCGATCAGACAGGCGGGCAGCTGCGAGTGCAAAGCGCTATCATGTAGGGTACCCTGATTCGCCCATCCGACCAGACACAACCCCGTCCTCCTTACACCCGATTACGGGTGAGGATGGGACACCCGATGGAGGGGCCCCCCGTTGTGCGCCAACTGAAGGAAGTGACCAGTTAAGGGCCACCTGGGTCACTTACGACCACCTATTGGCCTTCTACAAGTGAAGAGTTGATCAGTCAGTCGAGAATATAAACAATAGTTTATTAGTAAATTACACTGCAGTGGAGCCCAGTCCGATCAGCAACCATTGATGTCTGTCGAGGGGACTGGTTCCCCGACCCTTGGTAACACATATTCATTCTTCTGACAACCCCCCAACCACGCCCCCAATGGAAAGTTACTGGCCTAAGCTGTACATGAACAAAGAAGGCACAGAAGGATGGGCTGCCACCTCCACGGTGGGTACACGTTATCACTATCTCAAGGTTGCCTTGCGGAGCCTGGCTCCTCCTAACGTGGGAGCAGGGCTACGAGGGAGGATAGGCATGCAGAGACAGAACAGTTTATTCATGGGAATGGGAACAGCGAAACTCAACCTTGGAGAAATAAAACATTGAGGCTGCTTTCTGCTGAGCCAAACAGACATTTAGTTTCGATCATGATACAAAATGGCGGCTAAATACAAAATGGCGCCACAAATGCTAACCTAAGCTTGTGCGGTAACTTTAACGTGTTAGGGCACACTTTGGGCCTAGCGGTTTCTGCTAATCATAGCCTTTTAAATGCTAACATATCATAACGTAAAATGAGTCCACATGAGTACATAAATTGCCAAAATCTAACAAGATCCCTGCACTGCCTCAGCTTCCTACAGACTCTTTCCATCTCAGGATCCCTGCGCTGCCTCAGCTTCCTGCAGACTCTCACCATCTCAGGATCCCAGCTGCCTCAGCTTCCTGCAGACTCTCTCCATCTAAGGATCCCAGCGCTGCCTCAGCTTCCCACAGACTCTCTCCATCTCAGGATCCCAGCGCTGCCACAGCTTCCTGCAGACTCTTTCCATCTCAGGATCCATGCACTGCCTCAGCTTCCTGCAGACTCTCTCCATCTCAGGATCTCTGCACTGCCTCAGCTTTCTGCAGACTCTCTCCATCTCAGGATCTCTGCACTGCCTCAGCTTCCCGCAGACTCTCTCCATCTCAGTTACCCTGCGCTGCCTCAGCTTCCTGCAGACTCTCTCCATCTCAGGATTTCTGCACTGCCTCAGCTTCCTGCATACTCTTTCCATCTCAGAATCCCAGCGCTGCCTCAACTTCCTGCAGACTCTTTCCATCTCAGGATAACAGCGCTGCCTCAGCTTCCTGCAGACTCTCTCCATCTCAGGATCCCTGCACTTCCTTAGCTTCCCGCAGAATCTCTCCATCTCAGGATCCCTGCACTGCCTCAGCTTCCTGCAGACTATCTCCATCTCAGGTTCCCTGTACTGCTCAGCTTTCTGTGCACTCTCTCCATCTCAGGATCCCTACACTGCCTCAGCTTCCAGCTGACTCTCTCCATCTCAGGATCCCTGCACTGCTTCAGTTCCTGCAGACTCTTTCCATCTCAGATCCCTGCACGGCCTCCGCTTCCTGCAGACTCACTCCATCTCAGGATCCCTGCACTGCCTCAGTTTCATGTAGACTCTCTCCATCTCAGGATCCCTGCACTGCCTCAGCTTCTGGAGACTCTCTCCATCTCAGGATCCCTGCACTGCCTCAGCTTCATGCAGACTCTCTCCATCTCAGGATCCCTGCACTGCCTCTGCTTCTGGAGACTCTCTCCATCGCAGGATCCCTGCACTGCCTCAGCTTCTGGAGACTCTATCCGTCTCAAAATCCCTGCACTGCCTCAGCATCCTGCAGACTCTCTCAGTCTCAGGATCCCTGCAGTGCCTCAGCTTCCTGCAGACTCTCTCCATCTCAGGATCCCAGCGCTGCCTCAGCTTCCTGCAATCACTCTCCATCTCAGGATCCCTGTGCTGCTTCAGGTTCCTACAGACTCTCTTCATCGCAGGATCCATGCACTGCCTCAGTTTCCTGCAGACTCTTTCCATCTCATGATTCCGGCACTGCCTCAGTTTCCTGCAGACTCTTTCCATCTCAGGATCCCTGCACTGCCTCAGTTCCTGCAGACTCTTTCCATCTCAGGATCCCTGCACGGCCTCAGCTTCCTGCAGACTCTCTCTATCTCAGGGTCAATGCCCTGGCTCACCTTCCTGCAGACTCTCTCCATCTCAGGATCCCTACAGTGCCTCAGTTCCCACAAACTACCTCCATATCAGGATCCCAGCACTGCCTCAGCTTCCTGCAGACTCTCTCCATCTCAGGATCCCTGCACAGCCTCCGTTTCCTGCAGACTCTCTCCATCTCAGGATCTATGCGCTGCCTCAGCTCCCTGCAGACTCTCTCCATCTCAGGATCCCAGCACTGCCTCAGCTTCCTGCAGACTCTCTCCATCTCAGGATCCCTGCACTGCCTCCGCTTCCTGCAGACTCTCTCCATTTCAGGATCCATGCGACGCCTCAGCTTCTGGAGACTCTTTCCATTTCAGGATCCATGCACTGGCTCAGCCTCCTGCAGACTCTCTCCATCTCAGGATCCCTGCACTGCCTCAGTTTCCTGCAGACTCTCTCCATCTCAGGATCCCAGCACTGCCTCAGCTTCCTGCAGACTCTCTCCATCTCAGGATCCCTGCACTGCCTCCGCTTCCTGCAGACTCTCTCCATTTCAGGATCCATGCGTCGCCTCAGGTTCTGGAGACTCTTTCCATCTCAGGATCCATGCACTGCCTCAGCCTCCTGCAGACTCTCTCCATCTCAGAATCCCTGCACTGCCTCAGCTCCCTGCAGACTCTCTTCATCTCAGGATGCATGCGTCGCCTCAGCTTCTGGAGACTCTCTCCATCTCAGGATCCATGCACTGCCTCAGCTTCCTGCAGACTCTCTCCATCTCAGGATCCCTGCACTGCCTCCGCTTCCTGCAGACTGTGTCCATCTCAGGATCCCAGCACTGCCTCAGCTTCCTGCAGACTCTCCCCATCTCAGGATCCCTGCACTGCCTCCGCTTCCTGCAGACTCTCTTCATCTCAGGATCCCTGCACTGTCTCAGCCTCCTGTAGACTCTCTCCATCTCCGGATCCCAGCGCTGCCTCAGCTTCCTGCAGACTCTTTCCATCTCAGGATCCATGCACTGCCTCAGCTGCCTGAAGACTCTCTCCATCTCAGGATCCCTGCAGTGCCTCAGGTTCCTGCAGACTCTCTCCATCTCAGGTTCGCTGCACTGCCTCAGTTCCTGCAGACTCTGTCCATCTCAGGATCCCAGCGCTGCCTCAGCTTCCTGCAGACTCTCTCAATCTCAGGGTCCATGCACTAGCTCGCCTTCCTGCAGACTCTCTCCATCCCAGGATCCCTGCACTGCCTCAGCTTCCTGCAGACTCTCTCCATCTCAGGATCCCTGCACTGCCTCAGCTTCGTGCAGACTCTTTCCATCTCAGGATCCCTGCACTGCCTCAGCTTCCTGCAGACTCTCTCCATCTCAGGATCCCTGCACTGCCTCAGCTTCCCGCAGACTCTCTCCATCTCAGGATCCCTGCAGAGCCTCAGCTTCCTGCAGACTCTCTCCATCTCAGGATCCCTGCACTGCCTCAGTTCCTGCAGACACTCTCCATCTCAGAATCCCAGCGCTGCCTCAGCTTCCTGCAGATTCTCTCTATCTCAGGGTCCATGCACTGGCTCACCTTCCTGCAGACTCTCTCCATCTCATGATCCCTGCACTGCCTCAGTTTCCTGCAGACTCTTTCCATCCCAGGATCCCAGCACTGTCTCGGCTTCCTGCAGATTCTCTCTATCTCAGGGTCCATGCACTGGCTCACCTTCCTACAGACTCTCTCCATCTCAGGATCCCTGCAGTGCCTCAGTTCCCGCAGACTCTCTCCATATCAGGATCCCAGCATTGCCTCAGCTTCCAGCAGAATCTCTCCATCTCAGGATCCCTGCACTGCCTCTGCTTCCTGCAGACTCTATCCATCTCAGGATCTATGCGCTGCCTCAGCTTCCTGCAGACTCTCTCCATCTCAGTATCCCTGCACTGCCTCATCTTCCTGCAGACTCTTTCCATCTCAGGATCCATGCACTGCCTCAGCTGCCTGCAGATTCTCTACATCTCAGGATCCCTGCAGTGCCTCAGGTTCCTGCAGATTCTCTCTATCTCAGAATCCCAGTACTGCCTCAGCTTCCTGCAGACTCTCACCATCTCAGGGTCCATGCACTGGCTCACCTTCCTGCAGATTCTCTCCATATCAGGACCCCTGCACTGCCTCAACTTCCTGCAGACTCTCTCCATCTCAGGATCCCAGTGCTGCGTCAGCTTCCTGCAGACTCTTTCCATCTCAGGATCCCTGCCCTGCCTCAGCTTCCTGCAGACTCACTCCATCTCAGGATCCCTACACTGCCTCAGCTTCCTGCAGACTCTCTCCATCTCATGACCCGTGCACTGCCTCAGCTTCCTGCAGACTATCTCCATCTCAGGATGCCTGCACTGCCTCAGCTTCCTGCAGACTCTCTCCATCTCAGGATCCCTGCACTGGCTCAGCTGCCTGCAGACTCACTCCATCACAGGATCCCTGCACTGCCTCAGGTTCCTGCAGACTCTCTATATCTCAGGATCCTTGCATCACCTCAGCTTCCTGCAGACTCTCTCCATCTCAGGATCCCTGCGCTGACTCAGCTTCCTGCAGACTCTCTCCATCTTAGGATCCCTGCACTGCCTCAACTTCCTGCAGACTCTCTCCATCCCAGGATACCTCCACTGGCTCAGCTGCCTGCAGACTCTCTTCATCACAGGATCCATGCACTGCCTTAACTTCTGCAGACTCTCTCCATCTCAATCAATCAATCACGGCATTTATAGAGCGCGCTACTCACCCGGGAGGGTCTCAAGGCGCTGGGGGAGGGGGTAAGTTACTGCTCGAACAGCCAGGTCTTGAGCTGCTTCCTGAAGGAGAGATGGTCCTGGGTTCGCTGAAGGTGAGTGGGGAGGGAGTTCCAGGTCTTGGCTGCCAGGTAGGAGAAGGATCTTCCTCCGGCGGTGGTTCTGCGGATGCGTGGTACGGTGGCGAGGGCGTGGCTGGTTGATCGTAGCTGGCGGGTGGGCGTGTAGAAGGTCATGCGGTCGTTGAGGTACTTTGGGCCCAGGTCGTGGAGGGCCTTGTGTGCGTGGATGAGGAGTCTGAACGTGATTCTCTTGCTGACGGGGAGCCAGTGCAGGTCTTTCAGGTGTCCGGTTATGTGGCTGTGTCGGGGGATGTCCAGGATGAGTCGTGCGGAGGCGTTCTGGATGCGCTGGAGTCTTTTTGAAGTTTGGCTGTGGTTCCGGCGTAGAGGGTGTTCCCATAGTCCAGTCGGCTGGTGACGAGTGCCTGGGTGACGGTCTTCCTGGTTTCAGTGGGGATCCATCTGAAGATCTTGCGGAGCATGCGCAGGGTGTTGAAGCACGAAGATGAGACGGCGTTGACTTGTCTGGTCATCGACAGGGAGGAGTCCAGGATGAAGCCCAGGTTTCGTGCGTGGTCCGTTGGCTTGGGCGCGGTGCCCAGGGCCGGGGGCCACCAGGAGTCGTCCCAGGCGGAGGGTGATGAGCCCAGGATGAGGCTCATCACCCTCCATCTCAGGATCCATGCACTGCCTCAGCTTCCTGCAGACTCTCTCCATCTCAGGATCCCTGCACTGCCTCCGCTTCCTGCAGACTCTGTCCATCTCAGGATCCCAGCACTGCCTCAGCTTCCTGCAGACTCTCTCCATCTCAGGATCCCTGCACTGCCTCCGCTTACTGCAGACTCTCTTCATCTCAGGATCCCTGCACTGTCTCAGCCTCCTGTAGACTCTCTCCATCTCCAGATCCCAGCGCTGCCTCAGCTTCCTGCAGACTCTTTCCATCTCAGGATCCATGCACTGCCTCAGCTGCCTGAAGACTCTCTCCATCTCAGGATCCCTGCAGTGCCTCAGGTTCCTGCAGACTCTGTCCATCTCAGGATCCCAGCGCTGCCTCAGCTTCCTGCAGACTCTCTCAATCTCAGGGTCCATGCACTGGCTCGCCTTCCTGCAGACTCTCTCCATCCCAGGATCCCTGCACTGCCTCAGCTTCCTGCAGACTCTCTCCATCTCAGGATCCCTGCACTGCCTCAGCTTCGTGCAGACTCTTTCTATCTCAGGATCCCTGCACTGCCTCAGCTTCCTGCAGACTCTCTCCATCTCAGGATCCCTGCACTGCCTCAGCTTCCCTCAGACTCTCTCCATCTCAGGATCCCTGCAGAGCCTCAGCTTCCTGCAGACTCTCTCCATCTCAGGATCCCTGCACTGCCTCAGTTCCTGCAGACTCTCTCCATCTCAGAATCCCAGCGCTGCCTCAGCTTCCTGCAGATTCTCTCTATCTCAGGGTCCATGCACTGGCTCACCTTCCTACAGACTCTTTCCATCTCATGATCCCTGCACTGCCTCAGTTTCCTGCAGACTCTTTCCATCTCAGGATCCCAGCACTGCCTCAGCTTCCTGCAGACTCTCTCTATCTCAGGGTCCATGCACTGGCTCACCTTCCTGCAGACTCTCTCCATCTCAGGATCCCTGCAGTGCCTCAGTTCCCGCAGACTCTCTCCATATCAGGATCCCAGCATAGCCTCAGCTTCCAGCAGAATCTCTCCATCTCAGGATCCCTGCACTGCCTCTGCTTCCTGCAGACTCTATCCATCTCAGGATCTATGCGCTGCCTCAGCTTCCTGCAGACTCTCTCCATCTCAGGATCCCTGCACTGCCTCAGCTTCCTGCAGACTCTTTCCATCTCAGGATCCATGCACTGCCTCAGCTGCCTGCAGATTCTATCCATCACAGGATCCCTGCAGTGCCTCAGGTTCCTGCAGATTCTCTCCATCTCAGAATCCCAGTGCTGCCTCAGCTTCCTGCAGACTCTCTCCATCTCAGGGTCCATGCACTGGCTCACCTTCCTGCAGATTTTCTCCATATCAGGACCCCTGCACTGCCTCAACTTCCTGCAGACTCTCTCCATCTCAGGATCCCAGTGCTGCGTCAGCTTCCTGCAGACTCTTTCCATCTCAGGATCCCTGCCCTGCCTCAGCTTCCTGCAGACTCACTCCATCTCAGGATCCCTACACTGCCTCAGCTTCCTGCAGACTCTCTCCATCTTATGATCCGTGCACTGCCTCAGCTTCCTGCAGACTATCTCCATCTCAGGATGCCTGCACTGCCTCAGCTTCCTGCAGACTCTATCCTTCTCAGGATCCCTGCACTGGCTCAGCTGCCTGCAGACTCACTCCATCACAGGATCCCTGCACTGCCTCAGCTTCCTGCAGACTCTCTATATCTCAGGATCCTTGCGTCACCTCAGCTTCCTGCAGACTCTCTCCATCTCAGGATCCCTGCGCTGCCTCAGCTTCCTGCAGACTCTCTCCATCTTAGGATCCCTGCACTGCCTCAGCTTCCTGCAGACTCTCTCCATCCCAGGATCCCTCCACTGGCTCAGCTGCCTGCAGACTCTCTTCATCGCAGGATCCCTGCAGTGCCTCAACTTCTGGAGACTCTCTCCATCTCAGGATCCCTGCAGTGCCTCAACTTCTGGAGACTCCCCCATCTCAGGATCCCTGCACTGCCTCAGGTTCCTGCAGACTCTCTTCATCTCAGGATCCCTGCACTACCTCAGCTTCTGGAGACTCCATCTCAGGATCCCTGCACTGCCTCAGCTTCCTTCAGACTCTCTTCATCTCAGGATCCCAGCGCTGCCTCAGCTTCCTACAGACTCTCTCCATCTCAGTTACCCTGCGCTGCCTCAGCATCCCACAGACTCTCTCCATCTCAGGATCCCTGCACTGCCTCAGCTTCCCGCAGACTCTCTCCATCTCAGAATCCCAGCACTGCCTCAGCTTCCTGCAGACTCTCTCTATCTCAGGATCCCTGCACTGCCTCAGCTTCCCGCAGACTCTCTCCATCTCAGGATCCCAGCACTGCCTTAGCTTCGTGCAGACTCTCTCCATCTAAGGATCCCAGCACTGCCTCAGCTCCCTGCAGACTCTCTCTATTTCAGGATCCCTGCACTGCCTCAGCTTCTGGAGACCCTCTCCATCTCAGGATCCCAGCACTGCCTCAGCTTCCTGCAGACTCTCTCCATCTCAGGATCCCAGCACTGCCTCAGCTTCCTGCAGACTCTCTCCATCTCAGGATCTCTGCACTACCTCAGCTTCCTGCAGACTCTCTCCATCTCAGGATGCCAGCGCTGCCTCAGCTTCCTGCAGACTCTCTCAATCTCAAGATCCCAGCGCTGCCTCAGCTTCCTGCAGACTCTTTCCATCTCAGGATCCATGCACTGGCTCAGCTTCCTGCAGACTCTCTCCATCTCAGGATCCCAGCACTGCCTCATCTTCCTGCAGACTCTCTCCATCTCATGATCCCTGCACTGCCTCGGCTTCCTGCAGACTCTCTCCATCTCAGGATCCATGCACTGCCTCAGCCTTCTGTAGACTCTCTCCATCTCAGGATCCCAGCGCTGCCTCAGCTTCCTGCAGACTCTCTCCATCTCAGGATCCCTCCACTGCCTCAGCTTCCTGTAGACTCTCTCCATCTCAGGATCCCTGCACTGCCTTATTTTCCTGCAGGCTCTCTCCATCTCATGATTCCTGCATTGCCTCAGCTTCCCGCGAACTCTCTCCATCTCAGGATCCCTGCAGTGCCTCAGCTCCCTGCAGACTCTCTCCATCTCAGGATCCCAGCACTGCCTCAGCTTCCTGCAGACTCTCTCCATCTCAGGATCCCTGCACTGCCTCAGCTTCCTGCAGACTCCTTCCATCTCATGATCCCTGCACTGCCTCAGCTTTCTGCAGACTCTATCTCAGGATCCATGCACTGCCTCAGCTGCATGCAGCCTCTCTCCATCTCAGGATCCCTGCAGTGCCTCAGGTTCCTGCAGACTCTCTCCATCTCAGGATCCCTGCACTGCCTCCGCTTCCTGCAAACTCTCTCCATCTCAGGATCCATGCACTTCCTCAGCTTCCTGCAGACTTGCTCCATCTCAGGATCCATGTGTCACCTCAGCTTCCTGCAGACTCTCTCCATCTCAGGATCCCTGCACTGCCTCAGCTTCCTGCAGACTCTCTCCATCTCAGGATCCCTGCACTGCCTCAGCTTCCTGCAGATACTCTCTTTCTCAGGATCCCAGCACTGCCTCAGCTTCCTACAGCCTGTCTCCATCTTAGGATCCCTGCACTGCCTCAGTTCCTGCAGACTCTCTCCATCTCAGGATCCATGCACTGCCTCAGGTTCCTGCAGACTCTCTCCATCTCAGGATTCCTGCACTGCCTCAGCTCCCTGCAAACTCTCTCCATCTCAGGATCCCTGCACTGCTTCAGCTTCTGGAGACTCTCTCCATATCAGGATCCAAGCGCTGCATCAGCTTCCTGCAGACTCTCTCCATCTCAGGATCCCTGCACTGCCTCAGCTTCCTGCAGACTCTCTCCATCTCAGGATCCCTGCATTGCCTCAGCTTCCTGCAGACTCTCTCCATCTCAGGATCCCTGCAGTGCCTCAGCTCCCTGCAGACTCTCTCCATCTCAGGATCCCAGCACTGCCTCAGCTTCCTGCAGACTCTCTCCATCTCAGGATCCCTGTACTGCCTCAGCTTCCTACAGACTCTCTCCATCTCAGGATCCCTGCACTGCCTCAGCTTCCTACAGACTTGCTCCATCTCAAGATCTGTGCGTCCTGCAGACTGTCTCCATCTCAGGATCCCAGTGCTGCCTCAGCTTCCTGCAGACTCTCTCCATCTCAGGATCCCAGTGCTGCCTCAGCTTCCTGCAGACTCTCTCCATCTCAGGATCCCAGCACTGCCTCAGCTTCCTGCAGACTCTCTCCATCTCAGGATCTCTGCAATGCCTCAGCTTCCTGCAGACTCTCTCCATCTCAGGATCCCTGCACTGCCTCGCCTTCCTGCAGGCTCTCTCCATCTCAGGATCCCAGTGCTGCGTCAGCTTCCCACAGACTCTCTCCATCTCAGGATCCCAGCACTACCTCAGCTCCCTGCAGACTCTCTCCATCACAGGATCCCTGCACTGCCTCAGCTTCTGGAGACTATTTCCATCTCAGGATCCGTGCACTGCCTCAGCTTCCTACAGACTCTCTCCATCTCAGGATCCCTGCACTGCCTCAGCTTCCTGCACACTCTCTCCATCTCGGGATCCATGCCTCGCCTCAGCTTCTGGAGAATCTTTCCATCTCAGGATCCGTGCACTGCCTCAGCTTCCTGCAGACTCTCTCCATCTCAGGATCCCGGCACTGCCTCAGCTTCCTGCACACTCTCTCCATCTCAGGATCCATGCGTCGCCTCAGCTTCAGGAGACTCTTTCCATCTCAGGATCCATGCACTGGCTCAGCCTCCTGCAGACTCTCTCCATCTCAGATTCCATGCGTTGCCTCACCTTCTGGAGACTGTTTCCATCTCAGGATCCCTGTACTACCTCAGCTTCCTGCAGACTCGCTCCATCTCAGGATCCCTGCAGTGCCTCAACTTCTGGAGACTCTCTCCATCTCAGGATCCCTGCACTGCCTCAGCTTCTTTGAGACTCTCTCCATCTCAGGATCCCAGCGCTGCCTGAGCTTCCTGCAGACTCTCTTCACTCAGGATCCCTGCACTGCCTCAGCTTCCTGCAGACTCTCTCCATCTCAGGATCCCTGCACTGCCTCAGCTTCCTTCAGACTCTTTCCATCTCAGGATCCATGCACTGGCTCAACTTCCTGCAGACTCCCTTCATCTCCGGATCCCTGCACTGCCTCGGCTTCCTGTAGACTTTCTCCATCTCAGGATGCCTGCACTGCCTCAACTTCTGGAGACTCTCTCCATCTCAGGATCCCTGCACTGCCTCAGCTTCCATCAGACTCTCTCCATCTCAGGATCCATGCGTCGCCTCAGCTTCTGGAGACTCTTTCCATCTCAGGATCCATGCACTGGCTCAGCTTCCTGCAGACTCTCTCTATCTCAGGATCCATGCGTCCCCTCAGCTTCTGGAGACTCTCTCCATCTCAGGATCCCTGCACTGCCTCAGCTTCCATCAGACTCTCTCCATCTCAGGATCCATGCGTCGCCTCAGCTTCTGGAGACTCTTTCCATCTCAGGATCCCTGCACTGCCTCAGCTTCCTGCAGACTCGCTCCCTCTCAGGATCCCTGCCGTGCCTCAACTGCTGGAGACTCTTTCCATCTCAGGATCCCTGCACTGCCTCAGCTTCCTGCAGACTCGCTCCCTCTCAGGATCCCTGCCGTGCCTCAACTGCTGGAGACTCTCTCCATCTCATGATCCCTGCACTGCCTCGGCTTCCTGCAGACTCTCTCCATCTCAGGATCCATGCACTGCCTCAGCCTTCTGTAGACTCTCTCCATCTCAGGATCCCAGCGCTGCCTCAGCTTCCTGCAGACTCTCTCCATCTCAGGATCCCTCCACTGCCTCAGCTTCCTGTAGACTCTCTCCATCTCAGGATCCCTGCACTGCCGTATTTTCCTGCAGGCTCTCTCCATCTCATGATCCCTGCATTGCCTCAGCTTCCCGCGAACTCTCTCCATCTCAGGATCCCTGCAGTGCCTCAGCTCCTTGCAGACACTCTCCATCTCAGGATCCCAGCACTGCCTCAGCTTCCTGCAGACTCTCTCCATCTCAGGATCCCTGCACTGCCTCAGCTTCCTGCAGACTCCTTCCATCTCATGATCCCTGCACTGCCTCAGCTTCCTACAGACTTGCTGCATCTCAGGATCTGTGCGTCCTGCAGACTGTCTCCATCTCAGGATCCCAGTGCTGCCTCAGCTTCCTGCAGACTCTCTCCATCTCAGGATCCCAGTGCTGCCTCAGCTTCCTGCAGACTCTCTCCATCTCAGGATCTCAGCACTGCCTCAGCTTCCTGCAGACTCTCTCCATCTCAGGATCTCTGCAATGCCTCGGCTTCCTGCAGACTCTCTCCATCTCAGGATCCCTGTACTGCCTCAGCTTCCTGCAGACTCTCTCCATCTCAGGATCCCTGCAGTGCCTCAACTTCTGGAGACTCTCTCCATCTCAGGATCCCTGCACTGCCTCAGCTTCCTTCAGACTCTCTCCATCACAGGATCCCTGCCGTGCCTTAATTGCTGGAGACTCTCTCCATCTCAGGATCCCTGCAGTGCCTCAACTTCTGGAGACTCTCTCCATCTCAGGATCCCTGCACTGCCTCAGCTTCCTGCAGACTCGCTCCATCTCAGGATCCCTGCCGTGCCTCAACTGCTAGAGACTCTCTCCATCTCAGGATCCCTGCAGTGCCTCAACTTCTGGAGACTCTCTCCATCTCAGGATCCCTGCACTGCCTCAGCTTCCTTCAGACTCTCTCCATCACAGGATCCATGCATTGCGTCAGCCTCTGGAGTCTCTTTCCATCTCAGGATCCATGCACTGGCTCACCTTCCTGCAGACTCTCTTCATGTCAGGATCCCTGCACTGCCTCGGCTTCCTGTAGACTCTCTCCATCTCAGGATCCCTGCACTGCCTCAGCTTCTGGAGACTCTCTCCATCTCAGGATCCCTGCACTGCCTCAGCTTCCTGAAGACTCTCTCCATCTCAGAATTCCAGTACTGCCTCAGCCTCCTGCAGACTCTCTCCATCTCAGGATCCCTGCACTGCCTCAGCTTCGTGCAGACTCTCTCCATCTCAGGATCCCAGCACTGCTTCAGCTCCCTGCAGACTCTCTCCATCTCAGAATCCCTGCACTGCCTCAGCTTCTGGAGACTCTTTCCATCTCAGGATCTGTGCACTGCCTCAGCTTCCTGCAGACTCTCTCCATCTCAGGATCCCTGCACTGCCTCAGCTTCCTGCACACTCTCTCCATCTCAGGATCCATGCGTCGCCTCAGCTTCTGGAGATTCTTTCCATCTCAGGATCCATACACTGGCTCACCTTCCTGCAGACTCGCTCCATCTCAGGAACCCTGCAGTGCCTCAACTTCTGGAGACTCTCTCCATCTCAGGATCCCTGCAGTGCCTCAACTTCTGGAGACTCTCTCCATCTCAGGATCCCTGCACTGCCTCAGCTTCCTTCAGACTCTCTCCATCTCAGGATCCCAGCGCTGGCTCAGCAGCCTGCGGACTCTCTTCACTCAGCATCCCTGCACTGCCTTAGCTTCCTGCAGACTCTCTCCATCTCAGGATCCCTGCACTGCCTCACCTTCTTGCAGACTCTCTTCATCTCAGGATCCCTGCACTGCCTCGGCTTTCTGTAGACTCTCTCCATCTCAGGATCCCTGCACTGCCTCAGCTTCTGGAGACTCTAACCATCTCAGGATCCCTGCACTGCCTCAGCTTCCTTCAGACTCTCTTCATGTAAGGATCCATGCATCGCCTCAGCTTCTGGAGACTTTTTCCATCTCAGGATCCATGCACTGGCTCAGCTTCCTGCAGACTCTCTCCATCTCAGGATCTCTGTACTGCCTCGGCTTCTTGCAGACTCTCTCCATCTCAGGATCCCTGCAGTGCCTCAGGTTCCTGCAGACTCTGTCCATCTCAGGATCCCAGCGCTGCCTCAGCTTCCTGCAGACTCTCTCAATCTCAGGGTCCATGCACTGGCTCGCCTTCCTGCAGACTCTCTCCATCCCAGGATCCCTGCACTGCCTCAGCTTCCTGCAGACTCTCTCCATCTCAGGATCCCTGCACTGCCTCAGCTTCGTGCAGACTCTTTCTATCTCAGGATCCCTGCACTGCCTCAGCTTCCTGCAGACTCTCTCCATCTCAGGATCCCTGCACTGCCTCAGCTTCCCTCAGACTCTCTCCATCTCAGGATCCCTGCAGAGCCTCAGCTTCCTGCAGACTCTCTCCATCTCAGGATCCCTGCACTGCCTCAGTTCCTGCAGACTCTCTCCATCTCAGAATCCCAGCGCTGCCTCAGCTTCCTGCAGATTCTCTCTATCTCAGGGTCCATGCACTGGCTCACCTTCCTACAGACTCTTTCCATCTCATGATCCCTGCACTGCCTCAGTTTCCCTGCAGACTCTTTCCATCTCAGGATCCCAGCACTGCCTCAGCTTCCTGCAGACTCTCTCTATCTCAGGGTCCATGCACTGGCTCACCTTCCTGCAGACTCTCTCCATCTCAGGATCCCTGCAGTGCCTCAGTTCCCGCAGACTCTCTCCATATCAGGATCCCAGCATAGCCTCAGCTTCCAGCAGAATCTCTCCATCTCAGGATCCCTGCACTGCCTCTGCTTCCTGCAGACTCTATCCATCTCAGGATCTATGCGCTGCCTCAGCTTCCTGCAGACTCTCTCCATCTCAGGATCCCTGCACTGCCTCAGCTTCCTGCAGACTCTTTCCATCTCAGGATCCATGCACTGCCTCAGCTGCCTGCAGATTCTATCCATCACAGGATCCCTGCAGTGCCTCAGGTTCCTGCAGATTCTCTCCATCTCAGAATCCCAGTGCTGCCTCAGCTTCCTGCAGACTCTCTCCATCTCAGGGTCCATGCACTGGCTCACCTTCCTGCAGATTTTCTCCATATCAGGACCCCTGCACTGCCTCAACTTCCTGCAGACTCTCTCCATCTCAGGATCCCAGTGCTGCGTCAGCTTCCTGCAGACTCTTTCCATCTCAGGATCCCTGCCCTGCCTCAGCTTCCTGCAGACTCACTCCATCTCAGGATCCCTACACTGCCTCAGCTTCCTGCAGACTCTCTCCATCTTATGATCCGTGCACTGCCTCAGCTTCCTGCAGACTATCTCCATCTCAGGATGCCTGCACTGCCTCAGCTTCCTGCAGACTCTATCCTTCTCAGGATCCCTGCACTGGCTCAGCTGCCTGCAGACTCACTCCATCACAGGATCCCTGCACTGCCTCAGCTTCCTGCAGACTCTCTATATCTCAGGATCCTTGCGTCACCTCAGCTTCCTGCAGACTCTCTCCATCTCAGGATCCCTGCGCTGCCTCAGCTTCCTGCAGACTCTCTCCATCTTAGGATCCCTGCACTGCCTCATCTTCCTGCAGACTCTCTCCATCCCAGGATCCCTCCACTGGCTCAGCTGCCTGCAGACTCTCTTCATCGCAGGATCCCTGCAGTGCCTCAACTTCTGGAGACTCTCTCCATCTCAGGATCCCTGCAGTGCCTCAACTTCTGGAGACTCCCCCATCTCAGGATCCCTGCACTGCCTCAGGTTCCTGCAGACTCTCTTCATCTCAGGATCCCTGCACTACCTCAGCTTCTGGAGACTCCATCTCAGGATCCCTGCACTGCCTCAGCTTCCTTCAGACTCTCTTCATCTCAGGATCCCAGCGCTGCCTCAGCTTCCTACAGACTCTCTCCATCTCAGTTACCCTGCGCTGCCTCAGCATCCCACAGACTCTCTCCATCTCAGGATCCCTGCACTGCCTCAGCTTCCCGCAGACTCTCTCCATCTCAGAATCCCAGCACTGCCTCAGCTTCCTGCAGACTCTCTCTATCTCAGGATCCCTGCACTGCCTCAGCTTCCCGCAGACTCTCTCCATCTCAGGATCCCAGCACTGCCTTAGCTTCGTGCAGACTCTCTCCATCTAAGGATCCCAGCACTGCCTCAGCTCCCTGCAGACTCTCTCTATTTCAGGATCCCTGCACTGCCTCAGCTTCTGGAGACCCTCTCCATCTCAGGATCCCAGCACTGCCTCAGCTTCCTGCAGACTCTCTCCATCTCAGGATCCCAGCACTGCCTCAGCTTCCTGCAGACTCTCTCCATCTCAGGATCTCTGCACTACCTCAGCTTCCTGCAGACTCTCTCCATCTCAGGATGCCAGCGCTGCCTCAGCTTCCTGCAGACTCTCTCAATCTCAAGATCCCAGCGCTGCCTCAGCTTCCTGCAGACTCTTTCCATCTCAGGATCCATGCACTGGCTCAGCTTCCTGCAGACTCTCTCCATCTCAGGATCCCAGCACTGCCTCATCTTCCTGCAGACTCTCTCCATCTCATGATCCCTGCACTGCCTCGGCTTCCTGCAGACTCTCTCCATCTCAGGATCCATGCACTGCCTCAGCCTTCTGTAGACTCTCTCCATCTCAGGATCCCAGCGCTGCCTCAGCTTCCTGCAGACTCTCTCCATCTCAGGATCCCTCCACTGCCTCAGCTTCCTGTAGACTCTCTCCATCTCAGGATCCCTGCACTGCCTTATTTTCCTGCAGGCTCTCTCCATCTCATGATTCCTGCATTGCCTCAGCTTCCCGCGAACTCTCTCCATCTCAGGATCCCTGCAGTGCCTCAGCTCCCTGCAGACTCTCTCCATCTCAGGATCCCAGCACTGCCTCAGCTTCCTGCAGACTCTCTCCATCTCAGGATCCCTGCACTGCCTCAGCTTCCTGCAGACTCCTTCCATCTCATGATCCCTGCACTGCCTCAGCTTTCTGCAGACTCTATCTCAGGATCCATGCACTGCCTCAGCTGCATGCAGCCTCTCTCCATCTCAGGATCCCTGCAGTGCCTCAGGTTCCTGCAGACTCTCTCCATCTCAGGATCCCTGCACTGCCTCCGCTTCCTGCAAACTCTCTCCATCTCAGGATCCATGCACTTCCTCAGCTTCCTGCAGACTTGCTCCATCTCAGGATCCATGTGTCACCTCAGCTTCCTGCAGACTCTCTCCATCTCAGGATCCCTGCACTGCCTCAGCTTCCTGCAGACTCTCTCCATCTCAGGATCCCTGCACTGCCTCAGCTTCCTGCAGATACTCTCTTTCTCAGGATCCCAGCACTGCCTCAGCTTCCTACAGCCTGTCTCCATCTTAGGATCCCTGCACTGCCTCAGTTCCTGCAGACTCTCTCCATCTCAGGATCCATGCACTGCCTCAGGTTCCTGCAGGCTCTCTCCATCTCAGGATTCCTGCACTGCCTCAGCTCCCTGCAAACTCTCTCCATCTCAGGATCCCTGCACTGCTTCAGCTTCTGGAGACTCTCTCCATATCAGGATCCAAGCGCTGCATCAGCTTCCTGCAGACTCTCTCCATCTCAGGATCCCTGCACTGCCTCAGCTTCCTGCAGACTCTCTCCATCTCAGGATCCCTGCATTGCCTCAGCTTCCTGCAGACTCTCTCCATCTCAGGATCCCTGCAGTGCCTCAGCTCCCTGCAGACTCTCTCCATCTCAGGATCCCAGCACTGCCTCAGCTTCCTGCAGACTCTCTCCATCTCAGGATCCCTGTACTGCCTCAGCTTCCTACAGACTCTCTCCATCTCAGGATCCCTGCACTGCCTCAGCTTCCTACAGACTTGCTCCATCTCAAGATCTGTGCGTCCTGCAGACTGTCTCCATCTCAGGATCCCAGTGCTGCCTCAGCTTCCTGCAGACTCTCTCCATCTCAGGATCCCAGTGCTGCCTCAGCTTCCTGCAGACTCTCTCCATCTCAGGATCCCAGCACTGCCTCAGCTTCCTGCAGACTCTCTCCATCTCAGGATCTCTGCAATGCCTCAGCTTCCTGCAGACTCTCTCCATCTCAGGATCCCTGCACTGCCTCGCCTTCCTGCAGGCTCTCTCCATCTCAGGATCCCAGTGCTGCGTCAGCTTCCCACAGACTCTCTCCATCTCAGGATCCCAGCACTACCTCAGCTCCCTGCAGACTCTCTCCATCACAGGATCCCTGCACTGCCTCAGCTTCTGGAGACTATTTCCATCTCAGGATCCGTGCACTGCCTCAGCTTCCTACAGACTCTCTCCATCTCAGGATCCCTGCACTGCCTCAGCTTCCTGCACACTCTCTCCATCTCGGGATCCATGCCTCGCCTCAGCTTCTGGAGAATCTTTCCATCTCAGGATCCGTGCACTGCCTCAGCTTCCTGCAGACTCTCTCCATCTCAGGATCCCGGCACTGCCTCAGCTTCCTGCACACTCTCTCCATCTCAGGATCCATGCGTCGCCTCAGCTTCAGGAGACTCTTTCCATCTCAGGATCCATGCACTGGCTCAGCCTCCTGCAGACTCTCTCCATCTCAGATTCCATGCGTTGCCTCACCTTCTGGAGACTGTTTCCATCTCAGGATCCCTGTACTACCTCAGCTTCCTGCAGACTCGCTCCATCTCAGGATCCCTGCAGTGCCTCAACTTCTGGAGACTCTCTCCATCTCAGGATCCCTGCACTGCCTCAGCTTCTTTGAGACTCTCTCCATCTCAGGATCCCAGCGCTGCCTGAGCTTCCTGCAGACTCTCTTCACTCAGGATCCCTGCACTGCCTCAGCTTCCTGCAGACTCTCTCCATCTCAGGATCCCTGCACTGCCTCAGCTTCCTTCAGACTCTTTCCATCTCAGGATCCATGCACTGGCTCAACTTCCTGCAGACTCCCTTCATCTCCGGATCCCTGCACTGCCTCGGCTTCCTGTAGACTTTCTCCATCTCAGGATGCCTGCACTGCCTCAACTTCTGGAGACTCTCTCCATCTCAGGATCCCTGCACTGCCTCAGCTTCCATCAGACTCTCTCCATCTCAGGATCCATGCGTCGCCTCAGCTTCTGGAGACTCTTTCCATCTCAGGATCCATGCACTGGCTCAGCTTCCTGCAGACTCTCTCTATCTCAGGATCCATGCGTCCCCTCAGCTTCTGGAGACTCTTTCCATCTCAGGATCCCTGCACTGCCTCAGCTTCCTGCAGACTCGCTCCCTCTCAGGATCCCTGCCGTGCCTCAACTGCTGGAGACTCTTTCCATCTCAGGATCCCTGCACTGCCTCAGCTTCCTGCAGACTCGCTCCCTCTCAGGATCCCTGCCGTGCCTCAACTGCTGGAGACTCTCTCCATCTCATGATCCCTGCACTGCCTCGGCTTCCTGCAGACTCTCTCCATCTCAGGATCCATGCACTGCCTCAGCCTTCTGTAGACTCTCTCCATCTCAGGATCCCAGCGCTGCCTCAGCTTCCTGCAGACTCTCTCCATCTCAGGATCCCTCCACTGCCTCAGCTTCCTGTAGACTCTCTCCATCTCAGGATCCCTGCACTGCCGTATTTTCCTGCAGGCTCTCTCCATCTCATGATCCCTGCATTGCCTCAGCTTCCCGCGAACTCTCTCCATCTCAGGATCCCTGCAGTGCCTCAGCTCCTTGCAGACACTCTCCATCTCAGGATCCCAGCACTGCCTCAGCTTCCTGCAGACTCTCTCCATCTCAGGATCCCTGCACTGCCTCAGCTTCCTGCAGACTCCTTCCATCTCATGATCCCTGCACTGCCTCAGCTTCCTACAGACTTGCTGCATCTCAGGATCTGTGCGTCCTGCAGACTGTCTCCATCTCAGGATCCCAGTGCTGCCTCAGCTTTCTGCAGACTCTCTCCATCTCAGGATCCCAGTGCTGCCTCAGCTTCCTGCAGACTCTCTCCATCTCAGGATCCCAGCACTGCCTCAGCTTCCTGCAGACTCTCTCCATCTCAGGATCTCTGCAATGCCTCGGCTTCCTGCAGACTCTCTCCATCTCAGGATCCCTGTACTGCCTCAGCTTCCTGCAGACTCTCTCCATCTCAGGATCCCTGCCGTGCCTCAACTTCTGGAGACTCTCTCCATCTCAGGATCCCTGCACTGCCTCAGCTTCCTTCAGACTCTCTCCATCACAGGATCCCTGCCGTGCCTTAATTGCTGGAGACTCTCTCCATCTCAGGATCCCTGCAGTGCCTCAACTTCTGGAGACTCTCTCCATCTCAGGATCCCTGCACTGCCTCAGCTTCCTGCAGACTCGCTCCATCTCAGGATCCCTGCCGTGCCTCAACTGCTAGAGACTCTCTCCATCTCAGGATCCCTGCAGTGCCTCAACTTCTGGAGACTCTCTCCATCTCAGGATCCCTGCACTGCCTCAGCTTCCTTCAGACTCTCTCCATCACAGGATCCATGCATTGCGTCAGCCTCTGGAGTCTCTTTCCATCTCAGGATCCATGCACTGGCTCACCTTCCTGCAGACTCTCTTCATGTCAGGATCCCTGCACTGCCTCGGCTTCCTGTAGACTCTCTCCATCTCAGGATCCCTGCACTGCCTCAGCTTCTGGAGACTCTCTCCATCTCAGGATCCCTGCACTGCCTCAGCTTCCTGAAGACTCTCTCCATCTCAGAATTCCAGTACTGCCTCAGCCTCCTGCAGACTCTCTCCATCTCAGGATCCCTGCACTGCCTCAGCTTCGTGCAGACTCTCTCCATCTCAGGATCCCAGCACTGCTTCAGCTCCCTGCAGACTCTCTCCATCTCAGAATCCCTGCACTGCCTCAGCTTCTGGAGACTCTTTCCATCTCAGGATCTGTGCACTGCCTCAGCTTCCTGCAGACTCTCTCCATCTCAGGATCCCTGCACTGCCTCAGCTTCCTGCACACTCTCTCCATCTCAGGATCCATGCGTCGCCTCAGCTTCTGGAGATTCTTTCCATCTCAGGATCCATACACTGGCTCACCTTCCTGCAGACTCGCTCCATCTCAGGAACCCTGCAGTGCCTCAACTTCTGGAGACTCTCTCCATCTCAGGATCCCTGCAGTGCCTCAACTTCTGGAGACTCTCTCCATCTCAGGATCCCTGCACTGCCTCAGCTTCCTTCAGACTCTCTCCATCTCAGGATCCCAGCGCTGGCTCAGCAGCCTGCGGACTCTCTTCACTCAGCATCCCTGCACTGCCTTAGCTTCCTGCAGACTCTCTCCATCTCAGGATCCCTGCACTGCCTCACCTTCTTGCAGACTCTCTTCATCTCAGGATCCCTGCACTGCCTCGGCTTTCTGTAGACTCTCTCCATCTCAGGATCCCTGCACTGCCTCAGCTTCTGGAGACTCTAACCATCTCAGGATCCCTGCACTGCCTCAGCTTCCTTCAGACTCTCTTCATGTAAGGATCCATGCATCGCCTCAGCTTCTGGAGACTTTTTCCATCTCAGGATCCATGCACTGGCTCAGCTTCCTGCAGACTCTCTCCATCTCAGGATCTCTGTACTGCCTCGGCTTCTTGCAGACTCTCTCCATCTCAGGATCCCTGCACTGCCTCGCCTTCCTGCAGGCTCTCTCCATCTCAGGATCCCAGTGCTGTGTCAGCTTCCCACAGACTCTCTCCATCTCAGGATCCCTGCACTGCCTCAGCTTCCTGCACATTCTCTCCATCTCAGGATCCCAGCACTGCCTCAGCTTCCTTCAGACTCTCCCCATCTCCGGATCCCAGCGCTGCCTCAGCTTTCTGCAGACTCTCTTCATCTCAGGATCCCTGCACTGCCTCAGCTTCTTGCACACTCTCTCCATCTCAGGATCCATGCGTCACCTCAGCCTCTGGAGACTCTTTCCATCTCAGGATCCATGCACTGGCTCAACTTCCTGCAGACTCTCTCCATCTCAGGATCCCTGCACTGCCTCACCTTCCTGCATACTCTCTTCATGTCAGGATCCCTGCACTGCCTTAGCTTCCTGCAGACTCTCTCCATCTCAGGATCCCTGCACTACCTCAGCTTCTGGAGACTCCATCTCAGGATCCCTGCACTGCCTCAGCTTCCTTCAGACTCTCTTCATCTCAGGATCCCAGCGCTGCCTCAGCTTCCTACAGACTCTCTCCATCTCAGGATCCCTGCACTGCCTCAGCTTCGTGCAGACTCTCTCCATCTCAGGATCCCAGCACTGCCTCAGCTTCATGCAGACTCTCTCCATCTCAGGATCCCTGCACTGCCTCAGCTCCCTGCAGCCTCTCTCCATCTCAGGATCCATGCGTTGCCTCAGCTTCTGGAGACTCTTTCCATCTCAGGATCCGTGCACTGCCTCAGCTTCCTGCAGACTCGCTCCATCTCAGGATCCCTGCAGTGCCTCAACTTCTGTGTGAGAAGTTGGCCTGGCATATGCTGTCCACTAATTATAGTGGGCACCTTGCACCAGTCCAAACAACCCCTTACTGGAGATAGGTTAAAGACAACCTTATTGAAAGCTATCCTAGTGGTAGCTATGGAGAGCAACCTTCAGGCTAAGTCTTGAAGGAATGTAAAGCAGCTTGTTTTACCAGTCTATAATCTCTTGAGTGACCAAATGAAAGAGCACCACACCAGGTATATATTCAAAATATATGTATTTATTGCTAAACACACCCCTCTAGTCTCTTTATGAGGCTAGAGTTCGAAGTACATAAGTTATAAGTTATTAAATCACAGTAATAGCACAAATACACGTTTGGGCCCTAGGGGCGTACCAAACCATATACCAATAAAGTGGTATGCGAACCACGACTGAACTAGACACTAGGCCTAGAGCCTCTAGAAGTGCTTGGACCACAAGGAACCACCCAAGGTAGTGACACAGGGGACCCACGGGAGACGCGTGCAGTGTAAATACACAACCGCGATACGCCGTTAACTTCTATGGAGAAAGTCGGGATCGGGAAAATAGAGGAAAGGGACACTTAAAAGAGGACTAGGACAAAACCCTTTGAGATCTAGGACTTTGAAGAGTCTCTACCCACGGGAGCACCGGAGTACTCGTGTTACCTCACCCAGGGAAGCCGGGTGCATAGGTGCCTTTCGGGGTCGGGTTTCGTCGTCGATTCGAATGGCGATCTGCTGCAAAGTGCTGCTGGCGGCCAAGAGAAAAGTGTCCGGGTGGATCCAAGAGTGGATCGGAGTTCTGAAGAACCTGAAAGCAGAGGGGACAGAGTCTGGGTCACTAGCCAGTGACCAGGAAGGCGATGGACAGATGCCCACCGATGTCGAGTGCTTCAGGTGCGTTGATGGTCGTCTTGACTCTTCAGCCACGAGGTCCAGGAGGTGTTGTCGGCAACCAGGAGCAGGATTCCGGCTGGTACACGATATCTGTCGAGTGCTGAGGCGTCGGCGACCGGATTGGACCCAACAAGCCTTGGCCACGGCAAGTCTTGGTGAAGATGTAGATCGTCGATGGTGCAGACCAGCAAGGTCTGTGGAACTCACCCAGCGAGGGTAAGTGAGGGCAGGCCTGGAGCAACCAGGATGCCAAGTAAGAAAAGGATTGGCCTTCGTTAAGGGCTACTAGCCAACGGGCTAGCGACCGCGAAGGAGCCTTGTGACGCCGCACATGGAGCTGGCTTACAGGACACTCGTGGAGTGGGGGCCAGTGATCTTCGGTGCAGGTGGTGCTGGAGGCTAGGGCTACTCAGAGCCCAAAGCACGACTTCTTGGGAGACCCAGAAGAGGATGCACTTGCAAATGTGCTCGGTGTCCAGGGGTCACGGTCTCAAGTCACCCACGATAGCCACGGGCCTCAGCTTTGCTGGGGACTCAGGGTAGCCTCGGGAAGTCTGAGAATCCACCTCTGGTGATGCGATGACTTCGGCGTCCGACGGAGCTTCAGAAATGCGAACCGGACAGATGCTTCTTTGGTGCCTGCCAAGCAGGGGAGTCACTCCTTGACCCCAAGGGAGATTCTTCAGTCCTCTAATCTTGTCGTAGAGCGTCGAAGGTCCAGGATTCAGTTTCAGAGTTTCGTCCAGGTATAATCTAAAATCCTAAGGACTGGGTTCCTACCTTTATTCAAAAAATAGGGGTTGGACTACTCTGTGGCCCCACCTATGGGTGGGTCAGGGCAGAGGGGTGGCTACACCCCTTTCCCTTTGTCCAGTTCGCGCCAAAGCAGGGGCTGCAAGCCCTGATCCGGTTTGAACTGGGGTATGCACAGGGACACCAAATGTGCCCCCAGTGCAGGACTTCAAAGCACCCGAAAGTGCTCCCGCCCAGCCCCAATACACATTATCCTGTCTGGGGAGGTGGTCACACCTCCCTGGGACAGGAAACCTATTGTCCAGGCCTCCCCTGCTGGAGTTTCGTCCAGCAGCAGGAGGCCAGACTCGTGTCTGTGGCAGCAGCATCCATTTTGTGATGCCAGGGCTCTGGAAAGAAGTTACCGGACTAGTCAGAGTTAACATGTCTTTCCCTCTAGAAGGGTGGAATGCTACCCCGCCGCCAGGATTGGTGGGGGGTAGTATTCCAAGATGTTTGACACCAAACACGACATGTTTAGGTGCAGCCATTCCAAAGTTAGCATTTTACCGCGAGGATATAATGCGCTTAAGAGTATATGGTCAGGCTGCACTACAAACAGCATCAGAGATGGTCTCCGAACGCTGCAGAGGGGCCCTGCTCATGCAGGGGCACCCTCTCACATAGGAACCATGCACTCTGCCTTTAGGATTGATAAGGCCTGCCTTAGGAGTGACTTATAGGTTTATATGTGTGTATGTATTTCGTGATATAGGTAACCTATATCACAGTAAGGGGTGCATGCACCACCTTACCCAGGCTGCAGTAGCAGACCTGTGGTGTCAGTTTGGATGGCCTTCCAGGGGTGGCATAATACATGCTGCAGCCCCTGGCAGGCCTCTGAGGTACCTATGCCCTTGGTACATAGTATACCATATACTAGGGACTTATAAGGGCACTCCAGATTCCAATCAGTGATGTGCCTAAGGCACATGGAAACCATTTTAGAGAGGAAGCAGCTAGGCTGGGGTTCTGATTAGCAGGGCCCCAGCCAGACTAATGTCGAAAAACAGTGAAGCATCAGCAAAAAGTGGGGGTACCCATGTGAAGCAGATCCTACTCTCCTACATTCTGGAGACTCTCTCCATCTCAGGATCCCTGCACTGCCTCAGCTTCCTTCAGAGTCTCTCCATCTCAGGTTCCCAGCGCTGCCTCAGCTTCCTGCAGACTCTCTTCACTCAGTATCCCTGCACTGCCTCAGCTTCCTGCAGACTCTCTCCATCTCAGGATCCCTGCACTGCCGCAGCTTCCTTCAGACTCTCTCCATCTCAGGATACATGCATCGCCTCAGCTTCTGTAGACTCTTTCCGTCTCAGGATCCATGCACTGGCTCAACTTCCTGCAGACTTTCTCCATCTCAGGGTCCCTGCACTGCCTCAACTTCTGGAGACTCTCTACACCTCAGGATCCCAGTGCTGCGTCAGCTTCCCGCAGACCCTCTCCATCTCAGGATCCCTGCACTGCCTCAGTTTCCCACAGAGTCTCTCCATCTCAGGATCCCTGCACTGCCTCAGCTTCCTGCAGACTCTCTATATATCAGGATCCCTGCACTGCCTCAACTTCTGGAGAATCTCTCCATCTCAGGATCCCTGCACTGCCTCAGCTTCCCGCAGAGTCTCTCCATCTCAGGATCCCTGCACTGCCTCAGCTTCCTGCAGACTCTCTATATATCAGTATCCCAGCACTGCCTCAACTTCTGGAGACTCTCTGAATCTCAGGATCCTTGCACTGCCTCAGCTTCCTGCACACTCTCTCCATCTCAGGATCCATGCATCGCCTCAGCTTCTGGAGACTCTCTCTATCTCAGGATCCCTGCACTGCCTCAGCTTCCTGCAGACTCTTTCCATCTCAGGATCGCTGCAGTGCCTCAACTTCTGGAGACTCTCTCCATCTCAGGATCCCTGCACTGCTTCAGCTTCCTTCAGACTCTCTTCATCTCAGGATCCCTGCACTGCCTCAGCTTCCTGCAGACTCTCTATATATCAGTATCCCACCACTGCCTCAACTTCTGGAGACTCTCTGAATCTCAGGATCCTTGCACTGCCTCAGCTTCCTGCACACTCTATCCATCTCAGGATCCATGCATCGCTTCAGCCTCTGGAGACTCTTTCCTTCTCAGGATCCATGCACTGGCTCAACTTCCTACAGTCTCTTTCCATCTCAGGATCCCTGCACTGCCTCACCTTCCTGCAGACTCTCCCCATCTCAGGATCCCTGCACTGCCTCCACTTCTGGAGACTCTCTCCATCTCAGGATCCCTGCACTGCCTCAGCTTCCTGCAGACTCTCTCCATCTCAGAATCCCAGCACTGCTTCAGCTTCCTGCAGACTCTCTCCATCTCAGGATCCCTGCACTGCCTCAACTTTCTGCACACTCTCTCCATCTCAGAATCCCAGCACTGCCTCAGCTTCCTGCAGACTCTCTCCATCTCAGGATCCCAGCACGGTCTCAGCTTCGTGCAGACTCTCTCCATCTCAGAATCCCAGCACTGCCTCAGCTCGCTGAAGACTCTGTCCATCTCAGGATCCCTGCACTGCCTCAGCTTCTGGAGACTCTTTCCATCTCAGGATTCGTGCACTGCCTCAGCTTCCTGCAGACTCTCTCCATCTCAGGATCCCTGCACTGCCTCAGCTTCCTGCAGACTATCTCCATCTCAGGATCCATGCATCGCCTAAGCTTCTGGAGACTTTTTCCATCTCAGGATCCATACACTGGCTCAGCTTCCTGCAGACTCTCTCCATCTCAGGATCCAAGCGTCGCCTCAACTTCTGGAGACTCTCTCCATCTCAGGATACCTGCACTGCCTCAGCTTCCATCAGAGTCTCTCCATCTCAGGTTCCCAGCGCTGCCTCAGCTTCCTGCAGACTCTCTTCACTCAGGATCCCTGCACTGCCTCAGCTTCCTGCAGACTCTCTCCATTTCAGGATCCCTGCACTGCCGCAGCTTCCTTCAGACTCTCTCCATCTCAGGATCCATGCATCGCCTCAGCTTCTGTAGACTCTTTCCATCTCAGGATCCATGCACTGGCTCAACTTCCTGCAGACTTTCTCCATCTCAGGGTCCCTGCACTGCCTCAACTTCTGGAGACTCTCTACACCTCAGGATCCCTGCACTGCCTCAGCTTCCTGCAGACTCTCTCCATCTCAGGATCCCTGCACTGCCTCAGCTTCCTGCACACTCTCTCCATCTCAGGATCCATGCGTCGACTCAGCTTCTGGAGACTCTTTCCATCTCAGGATCCGTGCACTGCCTCAGCTTCCTGCAGACTCGCTCCATCTCAGGATCCCTGCAGTGCCTCAACTTCTGGAGACTCTCTCCATCTCAGGATCCCTGCACTGCCTCAGCTTTCTTCAGAGTCTCTCCATCTCAGGTTCCCAGCGCTGCCTCAGCTTCCTGCAGACTCTCTTCACTCAGGATCCCTGCACTGCCTCAGCTTCCTGCAGACTCTCTCCATCTCAGGATCCCTGCACTGCCGCAGCTTCCTTCAGACTCTCTCCATCTCAGGATCCATGCATCGCCTCAGCCTCTGTAGACTCTTTCCATCTCAGGATCCATGCACTGGCTCAACTTCCTGCAGACTTTCTCCATCTCAGGGTCCCTGCACTGCCTCAACTTCTGGAGACTCTCTACACCTCAGGATCCCAGTGCTGCGTCAGCTTCCTGCAGACTCTCTATATATCAGGATCCCTGCACTGCCTCAACTTCTGGAGACTCTCTCCATCTCAGGATCCCTGCACTGCCTCAGCTTCCCGCAGAGTCTCTCCATCTCAGGATCCCTGCACTGCCTCAGCTTCCTGCAGACTCTTTCTATATATCAGGATCCCTGCACTGCCTCAACTTCTGGAGACTCTCTCCATCTCAGGATCCCTGCACTGCCTCAGCTTCCCGCAGAGTCTCTCCATCTCAGGATCCCTGCACTGCCTCAGCTTCCTGCAGACTCTCTATATATCAGTATCCCAGCACTGCCTCAACTTCTGGAGAATCTCTGAATCTCAGGATCCTTGCACTGCCTCAGCTTCCTGCACACTCTCTCCATCTCAGGATCCATGCATCGCCTCAGCTTCTGGAGACTCTCTCTATCTCAGGATCCCTGCACTGCCTCAGCTTCCTGCAGACTCTTTCCATCTCAGGATCCCTGCAGTGCCTCAACTTCTGGAGACTCTCTCCATCTCAGGATCCCTGCACTGCTTCAGCTTCCTTCAGACTCTCTTCATCTCAGGATCCCTGCACTGCCTCAGCTTCCTGCAGACTCTCTATATATCAGTATCCCAGCACTGCCTCAACTTCTGGAGACTCTCTGAATCTCAGGATCCTTGCACTGCCTCAGCTTCCTGCACACTCTCTCCATCTCAGGATCCATGCATCGCCTCAGCCTCTGGAGACTCTTTTCCTTCTCAGGATCCATGCACTGGCTCAACTTCCTGCAGACTCTTTCCATCTCAGGATCCCTGCACTGCCTCACCTTCCTGCAGACTCTCCCCATCTCAGGATCCCTGCACTGCCGCCACTTCTGGAGACTCTCCATCTCAGGATCCCTGCACTGCCTCAGCTTCCTGCAGACTCTCTCCATCTCAGGATCCCTGCACTGCCTCAGCTTCCTGCACACTCTCTCCATCTCAGAATCCCAGCACTGCCTCAGCTTCCTGCAGACTCTCTCCATCTCAGGATCCCAGCACGGTCTCAGCTTCGTGCAGACTCTCTCCATCTCAGAATCCCAGCACTGCCTCAGCTTCCTGCAGACTCTCTCCATCTCAGGATCCATGCGTCGCCTAAGCTTCTGGAGACTTTTTCCATCTCAGGATCCATACACTGGCTCAGCTTCCTGCAGACTCTCTCCATCTCAGGATCAATGCGTCGCCTCAGCTTCTGGAGACTCTTTCCATCTCAGGATCCCTGCACGGCCTCAGCTTCCTGCAGACTCGCTCCATCTCAGGATCCCTGCAGTGCCTCAACTTCTGGAGACTCTCTCCATCTCAGGATCCCTGCAGTGCCTCTACTTCTGGAGACTCTCTCCATCTCAGGATCCCTGCACTGCCTCAGCTTGCTTCAGACTCTCTCCATCTCAGGATCCCCGCGCTGGCTCAGCTTCCTGCGGACTCTCTTCACTCAGCATCCCTGCACTGCCTTAGCTTCCTGCAGACTCTCTCCATCTCAGGATCCCTGCACTGCCTCAGCTTCCTTCAGACTCTCTCCATCTCAGGATCCTTGAGTCGCCTCACTTCTGGAGACTCTTACTATCTCAGGATCCCTGCACTGCCTCACCTTCTTGCAGACTCTCTTCATCTCAGGATCCCTGCACTGCCTCAGCTTTCTGTAGACTCTCTCCATCTCAGGATCCCTGCACTGCATCAGCTTCTGGAGACTCTAACCATCTCAGGATCCCTGCACTTCCTCAGCTTCCCGCAGAGTCCCTCCATCTCAGGATCCCTGCACTGCCTCAGCTTCCTGCATACTCTCTCTATATCAAGATCCCTGCACTGCCTCAACTTCTGGAGACTCTCTCCATCTCAGGAACCCTGCACTAGCTCCGCTTCCTGCAGACTCTCTCCATCTCAGGATCCCTGCACTGCCTCAGCTTCCTGCACACTCTCTCCATCTCAGGAACCCAGCACTGCCTCAGCTTCCTTCAGACTCTCTCCATCTCCGGATCCCAGCGCTGCCTCAGCTTTCTGCAGACTCTCTTCATCTCAGGATCCCTGCACTGCCTCAGCTTCCTGCACACTCTCTCCATCTCAGGATCCATGCTTCACCTCAGCCTCTGGAGACTCTTTCCATCTCAGGATCCATGCACTGGCTCAACTTCCTGCAGACTCTCTCCATATCAGGATCCCTGCACTGCCTCACCTTCCTGCAGACTCTCTTCATGTCAGGATCCCTGCACTGCCTTAGCTTCCTGCAGACTCTCTCCATCTCAGGATCCCTGCACTACCTCAACTTCTGGAGACTCCAACTCAGGATCCCTGCACTGCCTCAGCTTCCTTCAGACTCTCTTCATCTCAGGATCCCAGCGCTGCCTCAGCTTCCTACAGACTCTCTCCATCTCAGTTACCCTGCGCGACCTCAGCTTCCCGCAGACTCTCTCCATTTCAGGTTCCCTGCACTGCCTCAGCTTCCTGCATACTTTCTCTATATCAGGATCCCTGCACTGCCTCAACTTCTAGAGACTCTCTTCATCTCAGGAAACTTGCACTAGCTCCGCTTCCTGCAGACTCTCTCCATCTCAGGATCCCTGCACTGCCTCAGCTTCCTGCACACTCTCTCCATCTCAGGATCCCAGCACTGCCTCAGCTTCCTTCAGACTCTCTCCATGTAAGGATCCATGCCTCGCCTCAGCTTCTGGAGACTCTTTCCATCTCAGGATCCATGCACTGGCTCAGCTTCCAGCAGACTCTCTCCATCTCAGGATCCCTGCACGACTCAACTTCCTGAAGACTCTCTCCATCTCAGGATACCTACACTGCCTCACCTTCCTGCAGACTCTCTTCATGTCAGGATCCCTGCACTGCCTCGGCTTCCTGCAGACTCTCTCCATCTCAGGATCCCTGCACTACCTCAGCTTCTGGAGACTCCATCTCAGGATCCCTGCAGTGCCTCAGCTTCCTACAGACTCTCTCTATCTCAGTTACCCTCCGCTGCCTCAGATTCCCGCAGACTCTCTCTGTGAGAAGTTGGCCTGGCATATGCTGTCCACTAATTATAGTGGGCACCTTGCACCAGTCCAAACAACCCCTTATTGGAGATAGGTTAAAGACAACCTTTATTGAAAGCTATCCTAGTGGTAGCTATGGAGAGCAGCCTTCAGGCTAAGTCTTGAAGGAATGTAAAGCAGCTTGTTTTACCAGTCTATAATCTCTTGAGTGACCAAATGAAAGAGGACCACCCCAGGTATATATTCAAAATATATGTATTTATTACTAAACACACCCCTCTAGTCTCTTTATGAGGCTAGAGTTCGAAGTACATAAATTATAAGTTAGTTATCTACAGTAATAGCACAAATACACGTTTGAGCCCCAGGGGCGTACCAAACCATATACCAATAAAGTGGTATAAGAACCACGACTGAGCTAGACACAAGGCCTAGAGCCTGTAGAAGTGCTTGGACCACAAGGAACCACCCAAGGTAGTGACACAGGGGACCAACGGGGGACGCGTGCAGTGTATGAACACAGCCGCGAACCGCCGTTAACTTCTATGGGGAAAGTCGCGATTAGAATTTAAAAGAAAAGGGACACTTAGAGGAGGACTTGGAGCAAACCCTTTTAGAATAGGCTGTTCTAGTGTCAATACCCACGGGAGCACCGGAGTACTCGAGTTACCTCACCCAGGGGAGCCGGGTGCATAGGTGTCTTTCGGGGTCGGTGTCCTTTTGGCTGGCCTTCCAGGGGTGGCACAATACATGCTTCAGCCCCTGGCAGGCCTCTGAGGTACCTATGCCCTGGGTACATAGTATACCATATACTAGGGACTTATAAGGGCACTCCAGATTCCAATCAGAGATGTGCCTAAGGCACATGGAAACCATTTTATAGAGGAAGCAGATAGACTGGGGCCCTGAAGAGCAGGATCCCAGTCCAACTAAGTCATAAACCAGCAAAACACCAGGAAAAAAGTGGGGGCAACCATATAGTCAGATTCCACCTTCCTACATAACCCCCCCCCCCAAACGAAAGGAGATAAGGCTAACCTTGGCCAGTTGAGCCTTTATTGACTAAGTGGCCATATAAGGAAGCACCTGCACTAGCATTGTTGCCCCCTATCTTATGGTCCACTAAGCAATCCCTCACCCTAAGGGTATGAGAGGGTCTCCACCATGGGGAATTACTACCTGTGGTGTGCTTTGGTAAAGTACAAGGCTGGTGAGGTGTCTGAGAAGGGAAGTGAGGCCCTAGGAAGGTTGGTCTCAGCTTCCTCAGATCACTGGTCTCCATGTATGCCTGTCTTTCCATGACTGAGTTGCACTGTGCTCTAAGGGTCAACCTTTGGCTGCCTACAGCTGGGGGTTGGGTCCCTTTGGATGGACCACTGGAGGGACATGGCAGGTTTGGAACCTTTTGGTCCCAGGTTTGCCCTTGCCTAACAGAGTCCTTCTGGGGGAGGTCCCTACACAAAGGTATGGGGATCCCTCAGTGTGTTGAGGAATTTTCACCTGGCTAGGGCTACTAGCCTGGGTGCCCCTAATCTGCTGCTGGGGGGTTCCTCTGGACAGGGGGCCCTGGGGGTCCACTGACCTCCCTGACCTCTGCAGCCCTGGGCTGACTGGGGCAGGGTAGAGAGGGGCAGGTTACCTGCTCCAGACTGGGTACCACCTTGGAAGGGTCCTCTGCCATCAGGGGTGGGGCCAGGCCAGGCCTGACTACCTCTGGGGCAGTTCCTTCACTAGGGGTAGGGTCAGTTCCCTGAGGAGGCTGACCCTTACCTACTGTCTGGAGGGAAGAAGACTTTTCTTCAACCCTTGTGCTCTCTTTTGGGGGAGAGTGGGCCATTCTTCCAGGCTCCATCTCTCCAAAGTTTCCCTGGGCTTGGGCTGTGGCCATCACAGCCCCACTAACCTTTACAGGGACGCCCAGCATTCTCAGATGGGTTTGGTGTTCAACTTCAGCCCAGGCTGAAATTTCCAGATCATTGCCCATCAGGCAATTTACAGGCAAGGTTGGGGACACTGCCACTCTTTTGGGGCCTGTGACCCCTTCCCAGCTGAGATTGACTATGGCCATGGGGTGATCTGTTCTGACACCATCAATGTTGGTTACCTGGTATTTAAACTCAGGTAAAAGCTGGTGAGGGGGACTAGTTTCCCTGCCACCATGGTGACACTAGCCCCTGTGTCCCTAAATGCCACAGCTTTCTGACCATTAATTATTGGCTCCAGTCTGTACCTGCCCAATGCATTGGGACCCATGGTAAAGGTGGCAAATCCTACACCACCATCAGAGTCAGAGGAGTCTGTTGAGGGGTCCTGTCTAAACTAGGGCCCACCTCTGTTCCTCTTGCAAAAGCACCTAACTTTTTGGGTGCACTACTTCCAACTGGAGGATTACTACTGGTAGTACCAGGAGGGGTGGTAGTAGTTGTTGGAGGAACATTTTCTTTATTGCCAATCCTGGGGCAACTGGGATCAGTTTTCCAGTGTCCAGGCTTTTTACAGACATGGCAATAGGGTTTCTTTTCAGGAGAGGAAGGAGTTTGGGACCCACCCCCAGAAGAGGACTTTTGGGGCCCTGTAGTGGATTTATCCTTAGATTTATCCCCACCTTTCTCTTGGGACTTGGTAGAATCTTTCTTCTGGTCACCACCCTGATTCTTAGTCTTTACTCTGGTTCTGACCCATTTGTCTGCCTTCTTTCCCAATTCTTGGGGAGAGGTCAGATCAGAGTCCACCAGGTACTGGTGTAAAAGATGGTTTTGACAATTATTAAGGATCTGCTCCCTCATAATCAAATTGTACAATCCTAAAAAGTCATGCACCTTGTTGCCATGTATCCAACCTTCCAGAGCCTTAGTAGCACAATCTACAAAATCAACCCAGTCTTGAGTCTGAGCCTTTTGGGTGTCTCTGAACTTCAACCTATACTGTTCAGTGGTTAGGCCAAACCCATCTATCAGAGCACTCTTCAAGACTTTGTAATTGTCAGCATCCTCCTCTCTAACAGTGAGGAGCTTATCTCTACCTTTGTCTGCAAAGGAGAGCCACAAGATTGCTGCCCACTGCTCCTGAGGGACCCTCTTTACAGGCCCTCTCTAGAGCAGTTATCCATTTGTGGATGTCATCCCCACTCTGGTAGGGAGGGACAATCTTGCTCAGGTTTCTATGGTCATAAGACCTTTCCCTATCTTTGGGGAAACTGCTGCCACCATGGGACTCTAGTCCCAACTTTTGTCTCTCTCTATAGAGATCTAGGAACTCCCTGTCTATAGCCAATTGCTGTTTTCTGAGTTCAAGCTGGGCTTGCTCATACTGAATCAGTCTCTTTCTCCTCTCATGAGAGGATTCCCTCCTATGAGAGGAGACAGAGGTCCCTATTGAGGTGTCAGAGTGGTTAGACTCCTGAGAAGGAGACCTAGACCTTCTGGGCACACTCAGAACTCTTACTGGGGGGACAAAGGGAGGTCAGTCTGATCCTCCCCTCCTCCTCCTCCACAGGAGGAATTGGGTTTTCCAGGACAAGGTCATTTTCACCTTCCTGGCCAGTTTCAGAGGGGGGGGCCTGGGTTTCTTCACCACTGACCCCTTCCTCATCTTCTGCCCCACCCTCTTTGACTACCCCTTCAGACCCTAGGGGCCTGCTGAGATCATCAGCTAGTAACACCTCCCTGAGGTGTTGGGTGCTGGCACTTTTGCCTGCCTTCAACTTCCTAGTATTGCATAATGCTCTCAATTCCAAGAATGGGAGTTTATCATACTTGGAGGGAAGAAGCCCACTGGCTTCTGGCAAGGACTCACTGGGTCCTGGCTTTGAAGACATTACTAGTGAGGTGTGGTGTATGCACTACCTACTCTAGTGTGGCCTACTAAACTCTCTTGAGTTGTAGAAAGGTGTGCTATCCCTTAACACACAACTCTAAGTTCAGTAGAACTTACTGTATTACTAAGCTTGATTTATATGTACCTTAGGTACCCTTAGTCGTTTTCAGTTGATCAATTCAATTGAGATTATCTGGTAAAACAATAGCAAGCTGGAATCCCACACGCTGCACACCAATGTGAGAAGTTGGCCTGGCATATGCTGTCCACTAATTATAGTGGGCACCTTGCACCAGTCCAAACAACCCATAGGTTAAAGACAACCTTTATTGAAAGCTATCCTAGTGGTAGCTATGGAGAGCAGCCTTCAGGCTAAGTCTTGAAGGAATGTAAAGCAGCTTGTTTTACCAGTCTATAATCTCTTGAGTGACCAAATGAAAGAGGACCACACCAGGTATATATATTCAAAATATATGTATTTATTACTAAACACACCCCTCTAGTCTCTTTATGAGGCTAGAGTTCGAAGTACATAAATTATAAGTTAGTTATCTACAGTAATAGCACAAATACACGTTTGAGCTCCAGGGGCGTACCAAACCATATACCAATAAAGTGGTATAAGAACCACGACTGAGCTAGACACAAGGCCTAGATCCTGTAGAAGTGCTTGGACCACAAGGAACCACCCAAGGTAGTGACACAGGGGACCCACGGGGGACGCGTGCAGTGTATGAACACAGCCGCGAATCGCCGTTAACTTCTATGGGGAAAGTCGCGATTAGAATTTAAAAGAAAAGGGACACTTAGAGGAGGACTTGGAGCAAACCCTTTGAGAACTAGGCTGTTCTAGTGTCAATACCCACGGGAGCACCGGAGTACTCGAGTTACCTCACCCAGGGGAGCCGGGTGCATAGGTGTCATTCGGGGTCGGGTTTCGTCGTCGCTTTCAATGGCGATCTGCTGCAAAGTGCTGCTGGCGGCCAAGTCGAAAGTGTTCAGGTGGATCCAAAGGTGGATCGAAGATCTGAAGAACCTGAAAGCAGAGGGGACAGAGTCTGGGTCACTAGCCAGTGACCAGGAAGGCGATGAGCGGATGCCCACCGATGTCGAGTGCTTCAGGTAGGTTGACAGTCGTCTTGACTCTTCAGCCACGAGGTCCAGGAGGCATCGACGATGACCAGGAGCTGGATTCGAGCTGTCCCACAACGTCTGTCGACTGCAGGGGTGTCGGCGACCGGATTGGACCCAACAAGCCTTGGCAACGGCAAGTCTCGTGGAAATGGAAGAAGGACGATGTTGCAGACCAGCAAGGTCTGTGGGACTCACCCAGCGAGGGTAAGTCAGGGCACGCCTGGAGCAACCAGGGAGCCCAAGCAGAAAAAGATTGGCCTGCGGGAGGGCCTACTAGCCAATGGACTAGTGACCGCGAAGGAGCCTCGAGTCGATGCACGTGGAGCTGGCTCACAGGACACTCGTGGAGTGGAGGCCAGTGATCTTTGGTGCAGTTGGTGCTGGAGGCTGGGGCTACTCGGAGCCCAAAGCACGACTTCGTGGGAGACCCAGAAGAGGATGCACTTGCAAATGCGTTCGGTGTCCAGGGGTCACGGTTCCACGTTACCCACGACAGCTACGGGCCTCAGCTTTGCTGGGGACTCAGGGCAGCCTCGGGGAAGTCTGGAAATCCACCTCTGGTGATGCAAAGACTTCGGCGTCCGACGGGAGCTTCAGCGATGCAGACCGGACAATTGCTTCTTTGGTGCCTGCCAAGCAGGGGAGTCACTCCTTGACCCCAAGGGAGATTCTTCAGTCCTCTAATCTTAAAGTAGAGCGTCGAAGGTCCAGGATTCTGTATCAGAGTTTCGTCCAGGTAAATCTAAAGTCCTAAGGACTGGGGTCCCATACTTATACTAAGGTAGGGGGTTGGACATACTCTGTGGCCCCACCTATGGGAGGGTCAGGGCAGAGGGGTGGTTACACCCCTTTCCCTTTGTCCAGTTTCGCGCCAGA
This sequence comes from Calotriton arnoldi, assembly GCA_963921515.1. Taxonomy (NCBI): domain Eukaryota; kingdom Metazoa; phylum Chordata; class Amphibia; order Caudata; family Salamandridae; genus Calotriton; species Calotriton arnoldi. The sequence continues at coordinate 1,612,168 of CAWUFW010001669.1, read as the reverse complement.
GCAGGAGCTGGAAGCCCCTGAGCCGGTTTGAACTGGGGTATGCACAGAGACACCAAATGTGCCCCCAGTGCAGGACTTCAAAGCACCAGAGAGTGCTCCCGCCCAGCCCCAATACACACTATCCTGTCTGGGGAGGTGGTTACACCTCCCTGGGACAGGAAACCTATTGTCCAGGCCTCCCCTGCCGGAGTTTGGGTCAGCAGCAGGAGGCCAGACTCGTGTCTGTGGCAGCGGCAACCATTTTGTGATGCCAGGGCTCTGGAAAGTCAGTACCGGGTATACCGGTGTGTACATGTCTCTCCCTCTAGAAGGGTGGAATGCTACCCCCGCCGCCAGAACTGGCGGGGGGTAGTATTCCAAGATGTTTGACACCAAACACGACATGTTTCCGTGCAGCCATCCCAAAGTTAGCATTTAACGCGAGGTTATAATGCGCTTAAGAGTATATGGTCAGGCTGCACTACAAACAGCATCAGAGAAGGGTCTCCGAACGCTGCAGAGGGGCCCTGCTCATGCAGGGGCACCCTCTCACATAGGAACCAGGCACTCTGCCTTCAGGATTGATAAGGCCTGCCATAGGAGTGACTTATAGGTTTATATGTGTGTATGTATGTAGTGATATAGGTAGCCTATATCACAGTAAAGGGTGCATGCACCACCTTACCCAGGCTGCAGTAGCAGACCTGTGGTGTCCTTTTGGCTGGCCTTCCAGGTGTGGCACAATACATGCTTCAGCCCCTGGCAGGCCTCTGAGGTACCTATGCCCTGGGTACATAGTATACCATATACTAGGGACTTATAAGGGCACTCCAGATTCCAATCAGAGATGTGCCTAAGGCACATGGAAACCATTTTATAGAGGAAGCAGATAGACTGGGGCCCTGAATAGCAGGATCCCAGTCCAACTAAGTCATAAACCAGCAAAACACCAGGAAAAAAGTGGGGGCAACCATATAGTCAGATTCCACCTTCCTACACTCTCCATCTCAGGATCCCTGCACTGCCTCAGCCTCCCGCAGACTCTCTCCATTTCAGAATCCCAGCACTGCCTCAGCTTCCTGCAGACTCTCTCCATCTCAGGATCCATGCACTGCCTCAGCTTCGTGCAGACTCTCTCCATCTCAGGATCCCAGCACTGCCTCAGCTTCCTTCAGACTCTCTTCATCTCAGGATCCCAGCGCTGCCTCAGCTTCCTACAGACTCTCTCCATCTCAGTTACCCTGCGCGGCCTCAGCTTCTCGCAGACTCTCTCCATTTCAGGTTCCCTGCACTGCCTCAGCTTTCTGCAGGCTCTCTCCATCTCAGGATCCCTGTGCTGCCTCAGCTTCCCGCAGACTCTCTCCATCTCAGAATCCCAGCAATGCCTCAGCTTCCTGCTCAGTCTCTCCATCTCAGAATCCCAGCACTGCCTCAGCTTCCTGCTGACTCTCTCCATCTCAGGATCCCTGCACTGCCTTAGCTTCGTGCAGACTCTCTCCATCTCAGGATCCCAGCACGGCCTCAGCTCCCTGCAGACTCTCTCCATCTCAGAATCCCAGCACGGCCTCAGCTTCGTGCAGACTCTCTCCATCTCAGGATCCCAGCACTGCCTCAGCTTCCTGCAGACTCTCTCCATCTCAGGATCCCTGCACTGCCTCGGCTTCCTGCAGACTCTCTCCATCTCAGGATCCCTGCACTGCCTCAGCTTCCTGCAGACTCTCTCCATCTCAGGATCCCTGCACGGCCTCAGCTTCCTTCAGACTCTCTCCATCTCAGGATCCCAGCGCTGGCTCAGCTTCCTGCGGACTCTCTTCACCCAGCATCCCTGCACTGCCTTAGCTTCCTGCAGACTCTCTCCATCTCAGGATCCCTGCACTGCCTCAGCTTCCTTCAGACTCTCTCCATCTCAGGATCCATGAGTGGCCTCACTTCTGGAGACTCTTTCTATCTCAGGATCCCTGCACTGCCTCACCTTCTTGCAGACTCTCTTCATCTCAGGATCCCTGCACTGCCTCGGCTTTCTGTAGACTCTCTCCATCTCAGGATCCCTGCACTGCCTCAGCTTCTGGAGACTCTAACCATCTCAGGATCCCTGCACTGCCTCAGCTTCCTTCAGACTCTCTTCATGTAAGGATCCATGCATCGCCTCAGCTTCTGGAGACTTTTTCCATCTCAGGATCCATGCACTGGCTCAGCTTCCTGCATACTCTCTCCATCTCAGGATCTCTGTACTGCCTCGGCTTCTTGCAGACTCTCTCCATCTCAGGATCCCTGCACTGCCTCGCCTTCCTGCAGGTTCTCTCCATCTCAGGATCCCAGTGCTGCGTCAGCTTCCCACAGACTCTCTCCATCTCAGGATCCCTGCACTGCCTCAGCTTCCCGCAGAGTCTCTCCATCTCAGGATCCCTGCACTGCCTCAGCTTCCTGCATACTTTCTCTATATCAGGATACCTGCACTGCCTCAACTTATGGAGACTCTCTCCATCTCAGGAACCCTGCACTAGCTCCGCTTCCTGCAGACTCTCTCCATCTTAGGATCCCTGCACTGCCTCAGCTACCTGCACACTCTCTCCATTTCAGGATCCCAGCACTGCCTCCGCTTCCTTCAGACTCTCCCCATCTCCGGATCCCAGCGATGCCTCAGCTTTCTGCAGACTCTCTTCATCTCAGGATCCCTGCACTGCCTCAGCTTCCTGCACACTCTCTCCATCTCAGGATTCATGCGTCACCTCAGCCTCTGGAGACTCTTTCCATCTCAGGATCCATGCACTGGCTCAACTTCCTGCAGACTCTCTCCATCTCAGGATCCCTGCACTGCCTCACCTTCCTGCAGACTCTCTCCATCTCAGGATACCTGCACTACCTCAGCTTCTGGAGACTCCATCTCAGGATCCCTGCACTGCCTCAGCTTCCTTCAGACTCTCTTCATCTCAGGATCCCAGCGCTGCCTCAGCTTCCTACAGACTCTCTCCATCTCAGTTACCCTGCGCGGCCTCAGCTTCCCGCAGACTCTCTCCATCTCAGGATCCCTGTGCTGCCTCAGCTTCCCGCAGACTCTCTCCATCTCAGAATCCCAGCACTGCCTCAGTTTCCTGCTCACTCTCTCCATCTCAGAATCCCAGCACTGCCTCAGCTTCCTGCTGACTCTCTCCATCTCAGGATCCCTGCACTGCCTCAGCTCCCTGCAGACTCTCTCCATCTCAGGATCCCAGCACTGCCTCAGCTTCCTGCAGACTCTCTCCATCTCAGGATCCCTGCACTGCCTCGGCTTCCTGCAGACTCTCTCCATCTCAGGATCCCTACACTGCCTCAGCTTCCTGCAGACTCTCTCCATCTCAGGATCCCAGTGCTGCCTCAGCTTCCTGTAGACTCTTTCCATCTCAAGATCTATGCACTGGCTCAGCTTCCTGCAGACTCTCTCAATCTCAGGATGCCAGCGCTACCTCAGCTTCCTGCAGACTCTTTCCATCTCAGGATCCATGCACTGGCTCAGCTTCCTGCAGACTCTCTCCATCTCAGGATCCCAGCACTGCCTCATCTTCCTGCAGACTCTCTCCATCTCATGATCCCTGCACTGCCTCGGCTTCCTGTAGACTCTCTCCATCTCAGGATCCCTGCACTGCCTCAGCTTCTGGAGACTCTCTCCAACTCAGGATCCCTGCACTGCCTCAGCTTCCTGAAGACTCTCTCCATCTCAGAATTCCAGTACTGCCTCAGCTTCCTGCAGACTCTCTCCATCTCAGGATCCCTGCACTGCCTCAGCTTCGTGCAGACTCTCTCCATCTCAGGATCCCAGCACTGCCTCAGCTTCATGCAGACTCTCTCCATCTCAGGATCCCAGCACTGCCTCAGCTCCCTGCAGCCTCTCTCCATCTCAGGATCCCTGCACTGCCTCAGCTTCTGGAGACTCTTTCCATCTCAGGATCTGTGCACTGCCTCAGCTTCCTGCAGACTCTCTCCATCTCAGGATCCCTGCACTGCCTCAGCTTCCTGCACACTCTCTCCATCTCAGGATCCATGCGTCGCCTCAGCTTCTGGAGACTCTTTCCATCTCAGGATCCGTGCACTGCATCAGCTTCCTGCAGACTCGCTCCATCTCAGGATCCCTGCAGTGCCTCAACTTCTGGAGACTCTCTCCATCTCAGGATCCCTGCACTGCCTCAGCTTTCTTCAGAGTCTCTCCATCTCAGGTTCCCAGCGCTGCCTCAGCTTCCTGCAGACTCTCTTCACTCAGGATCCCTGCACTGCCTCAGCTTCCTGCAGACTCTCTCCATCTCAGGATCCCAGCACTGCCTCAGCTTCATGCAGACTCTCTCCATCTCAGGATCCCAGCACTGCCTCAGCTCCCTGCAGCCTCTCTCCATCTCAGGATCCCTGCACTGCCTCAGCTTCTGGAGACTCTTTCCATCTCAGGATCTGTGCACTGCCTCAGCTTCCTGCAGACTCTCTCCATCTCAGGATCCCTGCACTGCCTCAGCTTCCTGCACACTCTCTCCATCTCAGGATCCATGCATCGCCTCAGCTTCTGGAGACTCTTTCCATCTCAGGATCCGTGCACTGCCTCAGCTTCCTGCAGACTCGCTCCATCTCAGGATTCCTGCAGTGCCTCAACTTCTGGAGACTCTCTCCATCTCAGGATCCCTGCACTGCCTCAGCTTCCTTCAGACTCTCTCCATCTCAGGATCCATGCATCGCCTCAGCTTCTGTAGACTCTTTCCATCTCAGGATCCATGCACTGGCTCAACTTCCTGCAGACTTTCTCCATCTCAGGGTCCCTGCACTGCCTCAACTTCTGGAGACTCTCTACACCTCAGGATCCCAGTGCTGCGTCAGCTTCCCGCAGACCCTCTCCATCTCAGGTTCCCTGCACTGCCTCAGTTTCCCGCAGAGTCTCTCCATCTCAGGATCCCTGCACTGCCTCAGCTTCCTGCAGACTCTCTATATATCAGGATCCCTGCACTGCCTCAACTTCTGGAGACTCTCTCCATCTCAGGATCCCTGCACTGCCTCAGCTTCCCGCAGAGTCTCTCCATCTCAGGATCCCTGCACTGCCTCAGCTTCCTGCAGACTCTCTATATATCAGTATCCCAGCACTGCCTCAACTTCTGGAGACTCTCTGAATCTCAGGATCCTTGCACTGCCTCAGCTTCCTGCACACTCTCTCCATCTCAGGATCCATGCATCGCCTCGGCTTCTGGAGACTCTCTCCATCTCAGGATCCCAGCACTGCCTCAGCTTCCTGCAGACTCTCTCCATCTCAGGATCCCTGCACTGCCTCGGCTTCCTGCAGACTCTCTCCATCTCAGGATCCCTGCACTGCCTCAGCTTCCTGCAGACTCTCTCCATCTCAGGATCCCTGCACGGCCTCAGCTTCCTTCAGACTCTCTCCATCTCAGGATCCCAGCGCTGGCTCAGCTTCCTGCGGACTCTCTTCACCCAGCATCCCTGCACTGCCTTAGCTTCCTGCAGACTCTCTCCATCTCAGGATCCCTGCACTGCCTCAGCTTCCTTCAGACTCTCTCCATCTCAGGATCCATGAGTGGCCTCACTTCTGGAGACTCTTTCTATCTCAGGATCCCTGCACTGCCTCACCTTCTTGCAGACTCTCTTCATCTCAGGATCCCTGCACTGCCTCGGCTTTCTGTAGACTCTCTCCATCTCAGGATCCCTGCACTGCCTCAGCTTCTGGAGACTCTAACCATCTCAGGATCCCTGCACTGCCTCAGCTTCCTTCAGACTCTCTTCATGTAAGGATCCATGCATCGCCTCAGCTTCTGGAGACTTTTTCCATCTCAGGATCCATGCACTGGCTCAGCTTCCTGCATACTCTCTCCATCTCAGGATCTCTGTACTGCCTCGGCTTCTTGCAGACTCTCTCCATCTCAGGATCCCTGCACTGCCTCGCCTTCCTGCAGGTTCTCTCCATCTCAGGATCCCAGTGCTGCGTCAGCTTCCCACAGACTCTCTCCATCTCAGGATCCCTGCACTGCCTCAGCTTCCCGCAGAGTCTCTCCATCTCAGGATCCCTGCACTGCCTCAGCTTCCTGCATACTTTCTCTATATCAGGATACCTGCACTGCCTCAACTTATGGAGACTCTCTCCATCTCAGGAACCCTGCACTAGCTCCGCTTCCTGCAGACTCTCTCCATCTTAGGATCCCTGCACTGCCTCAGCTACCTGCACACTCTCTCCATTTCAGGATCCCAGCACTGCCTCCGCTTCCTTCAGACTCTCCCCATCTCCGGATCCCAGCGATGCCTCAGCTTTCTGCAGACTCTCTTCATCTCAGGATCCCTGCACTGCCTCAGCTTCCTGCACACTCTCTCCATCTCAGGATTCATGCGTCACCTCAGCCTCTGGAGACTCTTTCCATCTCAGGATCCATGCACTGGCTCAACTTCCTGCAGACTCTCTCCATCTCAGGATCCCTGCACTGCCTCACCTTCCTGCAGACTCTCTCCATCTCAGGATACCTGCACTACCTCAGCTTCTGGAGACTCCATCTCAGGATCCCTGCACTGCCTCAGCTTCCTTCAGACTCTCTTCATCTCAGGATCCCAGCGCTGCCTCAGCTTCCTACAGACTCTCTCCATCTCAGTTACCCTGCGCGGCCTCAGCTTCCCGCAGACTCTCTCCATCTCAGGATCCCTGTGCTGCCTCAGCTTCCCGCAGACTCTCTCCATCTCAGAATCCCAGCACTGCCTCAGTTTCCTGCTCACTCTCTCCATCTCAGAATCCCAGCACTGCCTCAGCTTCCTGCTGACTCTCTCCATCTCAGGATCCCTGCACTGCCTCAGCTCCCTGCAGACTCTCTCCATCTCAGGATCCCAGCACTGCCTCAGCTTCCTGCAGACTCTCTCCATCTCAGGATCCCTGCACTGCCTCGGCTTCCTGCAGACTCTCTCCATCTCAGGATCCCTACACTGCCTCAGCTTCCTGCAGACTCTCTCCATCTCAGGATCCCAGTGCTGCCTCAGCTTCCTGTAGACTCTTTCCATCTCAAGATCTATGCACTGGCTCAGCTTCCTGCAGACTCTCTCAATCTCAGGATGCCAGCGCTACCTCAGCTTCCTGCAGACTCTTTCCATCTCAGGATCCATGCACTGGCTCAGCTTCCTGCAGACTCTCTCCATCTCAGGATCCCAGCACTGCCTCATCTTCCTGCAGACTCTCTCCATCTCATGATCCCTGCACTGCCTCGGCTTCCTGTAGACTCTCTCCATCTCAGGATCCCTGCACTGCCTCAGCTTCTGGAGACTCTCTCCAACTCAGGATCCCTGCACTGCCTCAGCTTCCTGAAGACTCTCTCCATCTCAGAATTCCAGTACTGCCTCAGCTTCCTGCAGACTCTCTCCATCTCAGGATCCCTGCACTGCCTCAGCTTCGTGCAGACTCTCTCCATCTCAGGATCCCAGCACTGCCTCAGCTTCATGCAGACTCTCTCCATCTCAGGATCCCAGCACTGCCTCAGCTCCCTGCAGCCTCTCTCCATCTCAGGATCCCTGCACTGCCTCAGCTTCTGGAGACTCTTTCCATCTCAGGATCTGTGCACTGCCTCAGCTTCCTGCAGACTCTCTCCATCTCAGGATCCCTGCACTGCCTCAGCTTCTGGAGACTCTCTCCAACTCAGGATCCCTGCACTGCCTCAGCTTCCTGAAGACTCTCTCCATCTCAGAATTCCAGTACTGCCTCAGCTTCCTGCAGACTCTCTCCATCTCAGGATCCCTGCACTGCCTCAGCTTCGTGCAGACTCTCTCCATCTCAGGATCCCAGCACTGCCTCAGCTTCATGCAGACTCTCTCCATCTCAGGATCCCAGCACTGCCTCAGCTCCCTGCAGCCTCTCTCCATCTCAGGATCCCTGCACTGCCTCAGCTTCTGGAGACTCTTTCCATCTCAGGATCTGTGCACTGCCTCAGCTTCCTGCAGACTCTCTCCATCTCAGGATCCCTGCACTGCCTCAGCTTCCTGCACACTCTCTCCATCTCAGGATCCATGCGTCGCCTCAGCTTCTGGAGACTCTTTCCATCTCAGGATCCGTGCACTGCATCAGCTTCCTGCAGACTCGCTCCATCTCAGGATCCCTGCAGTGCCTCAACTTCTGGAGACTCTCTCCATCTCAGGATCCCTGCACTGCCTCAGCTTTCTTCAGAGTCTCTCCATCTCAGGTTCCCAGCGCTGCCTCAGCTTCCTGCAGACTCTCTTCACTCAGGATCCCTGCACTGCCTCAGCTTCCTGCAGACTCTCTCCATCTCAGGATCCCAGCACTGCCTCAGCTTCATGCAGACTCTCTCCATCTCAGGATCCCAGCACTGCCTCAGCTCCCTGCAGCCTCTCTCCATCTCAGGATCCCTGCACTGCCTCAGCTTCTGGAGACTCTTTCCATCTCAGGATCTGTGCACTGCCTCAGCTTCCTGCAGACTCTCTCCATCTCAGGATCCCTGCACTGCCTCAGCTTCCTGCACACCTCTCTCCATCTCAGGATCCATGCATCGCCTCAGCTTCTGGAGACTCTTTCCATCTCAGGATCCGTGCACTGCCTCAGCTTCCTGCAGACTCGCTCCATCTCAGGATTCCTGCAGTGCCTCAACTTCTGGAGACTCTCTCCATCTCAGGATCCCTGCACTGCCTCAGCTTCCTTCAGACTCTCTCCATCTCAGGATCCATGCATCGCCTCAGCTTCTGTAGACTCTTTCCATCTCAGGATCCATGCACTGGCTCAACTTCCTGCAGACTTTCTCCATCTCAGGGTCCCTGCACTGCCTCAACTTCTGGAGACTCTCTACACCTCAGGATCCCAGTGCTGCGTCAGCTTCCCGCAGACCCTCTCCATCTCAGGTTCCCTGCACTGCCTCAGTTTCCCGCAGAGTCTCTCCATCTCAGGATCCCTGCACTGCCTCAGCTTCCTGCAGACTCTCTATATATCAGGATCCCTGCACTGCCTCAACTTCTGGAGACTCTCTCCATCTCAGGATCCCTGCACTGCCTCAGCTTCCCGCAGAGTCTCTCCATCTCAGGATCCCTGCACTGCCTCAGCTTCCTGCAGACTCTCTATATATCAGTATCCCAGCACTGCCTCAACTTCTGGAGACTCTCTGAATCTCAGGATCCTTGCACTGCCTCAGCTTCCTGCACACTCTCTCCATCTCAGGATCCATGCATCGCCTCGGCTTCTGGAGACTCTCTCTATCTCAGGATCCCTGCACTGCCTCAGCTTCCTGCAGACTCTTTCCATCTCAGGATCCCTGCAGTGCCTCAACTTCTGGAGACTCTCTCCATCTCAGGATCCCTGCACTGCTTCAGCTTCCTTCAGACTCTCTTCATCTCAGGATCCCTGCACTGCCTCAGCTTCCTGCAGACTCTCTATATATCAGTATCCCAGCACTGCCTCAACTTCTGGAGACTCTCTGAATCTCAGGATCCTTGCACTGCCTCAGCTTCCTGCACACTCTCTCCATCCATGCATCGCCTCAGCCTCTGGAGACTCTTTCCTTCTCAGGATCCCTGCACTGCCTCAGCTTCCTGCAGACTCTCTCCATCTCAGAATCCCAGCACTGCTTCAGCTTCCTGCAGACTCTCTCCATCTCAGGATTCCTGCACTGCCTCAGCTTTCTGCACACTCTCTCCATCTCAGAATCCCAGCACTGCCTCAGCTTCCTGCAGACTCTCTCCATCTCAGGATCCCAGCACGGTCTCAGCTTCGTGCAGACTCTCTCCATCTCAGGATCCCAGCACTGCCTCAGCTCGCTGAAGACTCTCTCCATCTCAGGATCCCTGCACTGCCTCAGCTTCTGGAGACTCTTTCCATCTCAGGATTCGTGCACTGCCTCAGCTTCCTGCAGACTCTCTCCATCTCAGGATCCCAGCACGGTCTCAGCTTCGTGCAGACTCTCTCCCATCTCAGGATCCCAGCACTGCCTCAGCTCGCTGAAGACTCTCTCCATCTCAGGATCCCTGCACTGCCTCAGCTTCTGGAGACTCTTTCCATCTCAGGATTCGTGCACTGCCTCAGCTTCCTGCAGACTCTCTCCATCTCAGGATCCCTGCACTGGCTCAACTTCCTGCAGACTTTCTCCATCTCAGGGTCCCTGCACTGCCTCAACTTCTGGAGACTCTCTACACCTCAGGATCCCAGTGCTGCGTCAGCTTCCCGCAGACCCTCTCCATCTCAGGTTCCCTGCACTGCCTCAGTTTCCCGCAGAGTCGCTCATCTCAGGATCCCTGCACTGCCTCAGCTTCCTGCAGACTCTCTATATATCAGGATCCCTGCACTGCCTCAACTTCTGGAGACTCTCTCCATCTCAGGATCCCTGCACTGCCTCAGCTTCCCGCAGAGTCTCTCCATCTCAGGATCCCTGCACTGCCTCAGCTTCCTGCAGACTCTCTATATATCAGTATCCCAGCACTGCCTCAACTTCTGCAGACTCTCTGAATCTCAGGATCCTTGCACTGCCTCAGCTTCCTGCACACTCTCTCCATCTCAGGATCCATGCATCGCCTCGGCTTCTGGAGACTCTCTCTATCTCAGGATCCCTGCACTGCCTCAGCTTCCTGCAGACTCTTTCCATCTCAGGATCCCTGCAGTGCCTCAACTTCTGGAGACTCTCTCCATCTCAGGATCCCTGCACTGCTTCAGCTTCCTTCAGACTCTCTTCATCTCAGGATCCCTGCACTGCCTCAGCTTCCTGCAGACTCTCTATATATCAGTATCCCAGCACTGCCTCAACTTCTGGAGACTCTCTGAATCTCAGGATCCTTGCACTGCCTCAGCTTCCTGCACACTCTCTCCATCCATGCATCGCCTCAGCCTCTGGAGACTCTTTCCTTCTCAGGATCCATGCACTGGCTCAACTTCCTGCAGACTCTTTCCATCTCAGGATCCCTGCACTGCCTCCACTTCTGGAGACTCTCTCCATCTCAGGATCCCTGCACTGCCTCAGCTTCCTGCAGACTCTCTCCATCTCAGAATCCCAGCACTGCTTCAGCTTCCTGCAGACTCTCTCCATCTCAGGATTCCTGCACTGCCTCAGCTTTCTGCACACTCTCTCCATCTCAGAATCCCAGCACTGCCTCAGCTTCGTGCAGACTCTCTCCATCTCAGGATCCCAGCACTGCCTCAGCTCGCTGAAGACTCTCTCCATCTCAGGATCCCTGCACTGCCTCAGCTTCTGGAGACTCTTTCCATCTCAGGATTCGTGCACTGCCTCAGCTTCCTGCAGACTCTCTCCATCTCAGGATCCCTGCACTGCCTCAGCTTCCTGCAGACTATCTCCATCTCAGGATCCATGCGTCGCCTAAGCTTCTGGAGACTTTTTCCATCTCAGGATCCATACACTGGCTCAGCTTCCTGCAGACTCTCTCCATCTCAGGATCCATGCGTCGCCTCAACTTCTGGAGACTCTCTCCATCTCAGGATCCCTGCACTGCCTCAGCTTCCATCAGAGTCTCTCCATCTCAGGTTCCCAGCGCTGCCTCAGCTTCCTGCAGACTCTCTTCACTCAGGATCCCTGCACTGCCTCAGCTTCCTGCATACTCTCCCCATTTCAGGATCCCTGCACTGCCGCAGCTTCCTTCAGACTCTCTCCATCTCAGGATCCATGCATCGCCTCAGGTTCTGTAGACTCTTTCCATCTCAGGATCCATGCACTGGCTCAACTTCCTGCAGACTTTCTTCATCTCAGGGTCCCTGCACTGCCTCAACTTCTGGAGACTCTCTACACCTCAGGTGTGAGAAGTTGGCCTGGCATATGCTGTCCACTAATTATAGTGGGCACCTTGCACCAGTCCAAACAACCCCTTATTGGAGATAGGTTAAAGACAACCTTTATTGAAAGCTATCCTAGTGGTAGCTATGGAGAGCAGCCTTCAGGCTAAGTCTTGAAGGAATGTAAAGCAGCTTGTTTTACCAGTCTATAATCTCTTGAGTGACCAAATGTAAGAGGACCACACCAGGTATATATTCAAAATATATGTAATTATTACTAAACACACCCCTCTAGTCTCTTTATGAGGCTAGAGTTCGAAGTACATAAGTTATAAGTTAGTTATCTACAGTAATAGCACAAATACACGTTTGAGCCCTAGGGGCGTACCAAACCATATACCAATAAAGTGGTATAAGAACAACGACTGAGCTAGACACAAGGCCTAGAGCCTGTAGAAGTGCTTGGACCACAAGGAACCACCCAAGGTAGTGACACAGGGGACCCACGGGGGACGCATGCAGTGTATGAACACAGCCGCGAATCGCCGTTAACTTCTATGGGGAAAGTCGCGGTTTGAATTTAAAAGAAAAGGGACACTTAGAGGAGGACTTGGAGCAAACCCTTTGAGAACTAGGCTGTTCTAGTGGCAATACCTACGGGAGCACCTGAGTACTCGAGTTACCTCACCCAGGGAAGCCGGGTGCATAGGTGTCTTTCGGGGTCGGGTTTCGTCGTCGCTTTCAATGGCAATCTGCTGCAAAGTGCTGCTGGCGGCCAAGTCGAAAGTGTTCGGGTGGATCCAAAGGTGGATCGAAGATTTGAAGAACCTGAAAGCAGAGGGGACAGAGTCTGGGTCACTAGCCAGTGACCAGGAAGGCGATGAGCAGATGCCCACCGATGTCGAGTGCTTCAGGTAGGTTGACGGTCGTCTTGACTCTTCAGCCACGAGGTCCAGGAGGCGTCGACGACGACCAGGAGCTGGATTCGAGCTGTCCCATGACGTCTGTCGATTGCAGGGGTGTCGGCGACTGGATTGGACCCAACAACCCTTGGCAACGACAAGTCTCGTGGAAATGGAAGAAGGACGATGTTGCAGACCAGCAAGATCTGTGGGACTCACCCAGCGAGGGTAATTCAGGGCACGCCTGGAGCAACCAGGGAGCCCAAGCAGAAAAAGATTGGCCTTCGGGAGGGCCTACTAGCCAACGGACTAGCGACCGCAAAGGAGCCTTGAGTCGATGCACGTGGAGCTGGCTCACAGGACACTCGTGGAGTGGAGGCCAGTGATCTTTGGTGCAGTTGGTGCTGGAGGCTGGGGCTACTCGGAGCCCAAAGCACGACTTCGTGGGAGACCCAGAAGAGGATGCACTTGCAAATGCGTTCGGTGTCCAGGGGTCACGGTTCCACGTTACCCACGACAGCTACGGGCCTCAGCTTTGCTGGGGACTCAGGGCAGCCTCGGGGAAGTCTGGAAATCTACCTCTGGTGATGCAAAGACTTCGGCGTCCGACGGGAGCTTCAGCGATGCAGACCGGACAATTGCTTCTTTGGTGCCTGCCAAGCAGGGGAGTCACTCCTTGACCCCAAGGGAGATTCTTCAGTCCTCTAATCTTAAAGTAGAGCGTCGAAGGTCCAGGATTCTGTATCAGAGTTTCGTCCAGGTAAATCTAAAGTCCTAAGGACTGGGGTCCCATACTTATACTAAGGTAGGGGGTTGGACATACTCTGTGGAACCTCCTATGGGAGGGTCAGGGCAGAGAGGTGGTTACACCCCTTTCCCTTTGTCCAGTTTCGCGCCAGAGCAGGGGCTGGAAGCCCCTGAGCCGGTTTGAACTGGGGTATGCACAGGGACACCAAATGTGCCCCCAGTGCAGGACTTCAAAGCACCAGAGAGTGCTCCCGCCCAGCCCCAATACACACTATCCTGTCTGGGGAGGTGGTTACACCTCCCTGGGACAGGAAACCTATTGTCCAGGCCTCCCCTGCCGGAGTTTCGTCAGCAGCAGGAGGCCAGACTCGTGTCTGTGGCAGCGGCATCCATTTTGTGATGCCAGGGCTCTGGAAAGTCAGTACCGGGTATACCTGTGTGTACATGTCTCTCCCTCTAGAAGGGTGGAATGCTACCCCCGCCGCCAGAACTGGTGGGGGGGTAGTATTCCAAGATGTTTGACACCAAACACGACATGTTTCCGTGCAGCCATCCCAAAGTTAGCATTTAACGCGAGGTTATAATGCCCTTAAGAGTATATGGTCGGGCTGCACTACAAACAGCATCAGAGAAGGGTCTCCCGAACGCTGCAGAGGGGCCCAGCTCATGCAGGGGCACCCTCTCACATAGGAACCACGCACTTTGCCTTCAGGATTGATAAGGCCTGCCATAGGAGTGACTTATAGGTTTATATGTGTGTATGTATGTAGTGATATAGGTAGCCTATATCACAGTAAGGGGTGCATGCACCACCTTACCCAGGCTGCAGTAGCAGACCTGTGGTGTCCTTTGGCTGGCCTTCCAGGGGTGGCACAATACATGCTGCAGCCCCTGGTAGGCCTCTGAGGTACCTATGCCCTGGGTACATAGTATACCATATACTAGGGACTTATAAGGGCACTCCAGATTCCAATCAGAGATGTGCCTAAGGCACATGGAAACCATTATATAGAGTAAGCAGATAAACTGGGGCCCTGAATAGCAGGATCCCAGTCCAACTAAGTCATAAACCAGCAAAACACCAGGAAAAAAGTGGGGGCAACTATATAGTCAGATTCCACCTTCCTACATCAGGATCCCAGTGCTGCGTCAGCTTCCCGCAGACCCTCTCCATCTCAGGATCCCTGCACTGCCTCAGTTTCCCGCAGAGTCTCTCCATCTCAGGATCCCTGCACTGCCTCAGCTTCCTGCAGACTCTCTATATATCAGGATCCCTGCACTGCCTCAACTTCTGGAGACTCTCTCCATCTCAGGATCCCTGCACTGCCTCAGCTTCCTTCAGACTCTCTCCATCTCAGGATCCCCGTGCTGGCTCAGCTTCCTGCGGACTCTCTTCACTCAGCATCCCTGCACTGCCTTAGCTTCCTGCAGACTCTCTCCATCTCAGGATCCCTGCACTGCCTCAGCTTCCTTCAGACTCTCTCCATCTCAGGATCCATGAGTCGCCTCACTTCTGGAGACTCTTACTATCTCAGGATCCCTGCACTGCCTCACCTTCTTGCAGACTCTCTTCATCTCAGGATCCCTGCACTGCCTCAGCTTTCCGTAGACTCTCTCCATCTCAGGATCCCTGCACTGCATCAGCTTCTGGAGACTCTAACCATCTCAGGATCCCTGCACTGCCTCAGCTTCCCGCAGAGTCTCTCCATCTCAGGATCCCTGCACTGCCTCAGCTTCCTGCATACTTTCTCTATATCAAAATCCCTGCACTGCCTCAACTTCTGGAGACTCTCTCCATCTCAGGAACCCTGCACTAGCTCCGCTTCCTGCAGACTCTCTCCATCTCAGGATCCCTGCACTGCCTCAGCTTCCTGCACACTCTCTCCATCTCAGGATCCCAGCACTGCCTCAGCTTCCTTCAGACTCTCTCCATCTCCGGATCCCAGCGCTGCCTCAGCTTTCTGCAGACTCTCTTCATCTCAGGATCCCTGCACTGCCTCAGCTTCCTGCACACTCTCTCCATCTCAGGATCCATGCTTCACCTCAGCCTCTGGAGACTCTTTTCCATCTCAGGATCCATGCACTGGCTCAACTTCCTGCAGACTCTCTCCATATCAGGATCCCTGCACTGCCTCACCTTCCTGCAGACTCTCTTCTTGTCAGGATCCCTGCACTGCCTTAGCTTCCTGCAGACTCTCTCCATCTCAGGATCCCTGCACTACCTCAGCTTCTGGAGACTCCATCTCAGGATCCCTGCACTGCCTCAGCTTCCTTCAGACTCTCTTCATCTCAGTATCCCTGCACTGCCTCAGCTTCCTTCAGACTCTCTTCATCTCAGGATCCCTGCACTGCCTCAGCTTCCTGCATACTTTCTCTATATCAGGATCCCTGCACTGCCTCAACTTCTAGAGACTCTCTTCATCTCAGGAAACTTGCACTAGCTCCGCTTCCTGCAGACTCTCTCCATCTCAGGATCCCTGCACTGCCTCAGCTTCATGCACACTCTCTCCATCTCAGGATCCCAGCACTGCCTCAGCTTCCTTCAGACTCTCTCCATGTAAGGATCCATGCCTCGCCTCAGCTTCTGGAGACTCTTTCCATCTCAGGATCCATGCACTGGCTCAGCTTCCTGCAGACTCTCTCCATCTCAGGATCCCTGCACTGCTCAACTTCCTGAAGACTCTCTCCATCTCAGGATACCTACACTGCCTCACCTTCCTGCAGACTCTCTTCATGTCAGGATCCCTGCACTGCCTCGGCTTCCTGCATACTCTCTCCATCTCAGGATCCCTGCACTACCTCAGCTTCTGGAGACTCCATCTCAGGATCCCTGCAGTGCCTCAGCTTCCTACAGACTCTCTCTATCTCAGTTACCTTGCGCTGCCTCAGCTTCCCGCAGACTCTCTCCATCTCAGGATCCCTGCACTGCCTCAGCTTCCCGCAGACTCTCCATTTCAGGATCCCTGCGCTGCCTCAGCTTCCCGCAGACTCTCTCCATCTCAGAATCCCAGCACTGCCTCAGCTTCCTGCAGACTCTCTCCATCTCAGGATCCATGCACTGCCTCAGCTTCGTGCAGACTCTCTCCATCTCAGGATCCCAGCACTGCCTCAGCTTCCTGCAGACTCTCTTCATCTCAGGATCCCAGCGCTGCCTCAGCTTCCTACAGACTCTCTCCATCTCAGTTACCCTGCGCGGCCTCAGCTTCCCACAGACTCTCTCCATTTCAAGTTCCCTGCACTGCCTCAGCTTTCCGCAGGCTCTCTCCATCTCACTATCCCTGTGCTGCCTCAGCTTCCCGCAGACTCTCTCCATCTCAGAATCCCAGCACTGCCTCAGCTTCCTGCTCAGTCTCTCCATCTCAGAATCCCAGCACTGCCTCAGCTTCCTGCTGACTCTCTCCATCTCAGGATCCCAGCACGGCCTCAGCTCCCTGCAGACTCTCTCCATCTCAGAATCCCAGCACGGCCTCAGCTTCGTGCAGATTCTCTCCATCTCAGGATCCCAGCACTGCCTCAGCTTCCTGCAGACTCTCTCCATCTCAGGATCCCTGCACTGCCTCGGCTTCCTGCAGACTCTCTCCATCTCAGGATCCCTGCACTGCCTCAGCTTCCTGCAGACTCCATCTCAGGATCCCTGCACGGCCTCAGCTTCCTTCAGACTCTCTCCATCTCAGGATCCCAGCGCTGGCTCAGCTTCCTGCGGACTCTCTTCACCCAGCATCCCTGCACTGCCTTAGCTTCCTGCAGACTCTCTCCATCTCAGGATCCCTGCACTGCCTCAGTTTCCTTCAGACTCTCTCCATCTCAGGATCCATGAGTCGCCTCACTTCTGGAGACTCTTTCTATCTCAGGATCCCTGCACTGCCTCACCTTCTTGCAGACTCTCTTCATCTCAGGATCCCTGCACTGCCTCGGCTTTCTGTAGACTCTCTCCATCTCAGGATCCCTGCACTGCCTCAGCTTCTGGAGACTCTAACCATCTCAGGATCCCTGCTCTGCCTCAGCTTCCTTCAGACTCTCTTCATGTAAGGATCCATGCATCGCCTCAGCTTCTGGAGACTTTTTCCATCTCAGGATCCATGCACTGGCTCAGCTTCCTGCATACTCTCTCCATCTCAGGATCTCTGTACTGCCTCGGCTTCTTGCAGACTCTCTCCATCTCAGGATCCCTGCACTGCCTCGCCTTCCTGCAGGCTCTCTCCATCTCAGGATCCCAGTGCTGCGTCCGCTTCCCACAGACTCTCTCCATCTCAGGATCCCTGCACTGCCTCAGCTTCCCGCAGAGTCTCTCCATCTCAGGATCCCTGCACTGCCTCAGCTTCCTGCATACTTTCTCTATATCAGGATCCCTGCACTGCCTCAACTTATGGAGACTCTCTCCATCTCAGGAACCCTGCACTAGCTCTGCTTCCTGCAGACTCTCTCCATCTTAGGATCCCTGCACTGCCTCAGCTTCCTGCACACTCTCTCCATCTCAGGATCCCAGCACTGCCTCAGCTTCCTTCAGACTCTCCTCATCTCCGGATACCAGCGCTGCCTCAGCTTTCTGCAGACTCTCTTCATCTCAGGATCCCTGCACTGCCTCAGCTTCCTGCACACTCTCTCCATCTCAGGATCCATGCGTCACCTCAGCCTCTGGAGACTCTTTCCATCTCAGGATCCATGCACTGGCTCAACTTCCTGCAGACTCTCTCCATCTCAGGATCCCTGCACTGCCTCAGCTTCCCGCAGAGTCTCTCCATCTCAGGATCCCTGCACTGCCTCAGCTTCCTGCAGACTCTCTACATATCAGTATCCCTGCACTGCCTCAACTTCTGGAGACTCTCTGAATCTCAGGATCCTTGCACTGCCTCAGCTTCCTGCACACTCTCTCCATCTCAGGATCCATGCATCACCTCAGCTTCTAGAGACTCTCTCTATCTCAGGATCCCTGCACTGCCTCAGCTTCCTGCAGACTCTTTCCATCTCAGGATCCCTGCAGTGCCTCAACTTCTGGAGACTCTCTCCATCTCAGGATCCCTGCACTGCTTCAGCTTCCTTCAGACTCTCTCCATCTCAGGATCCCAGCGCTACCTCAGCTTCCTGCAGACTCTCTTCATCTCAGGATCCCTGCACTGCCTCAGCTTCCTGCACACTCTCTCCATCTCAGGATCCATTCATCGCCTCAGCCTCTGGAGACTCTTTCCTTCTCAGGATCCATGCACTGGCTCAACTTCCTGCAGACTCTTTCCATCTCAGGATCCCTGCACTGCCTCACCTTTCTGCAGACTCTCTCATCTCAGAATCCCAGCACTGCTTCAGCTTCCTGCAGACTCTCTCCATCGCAGGATCCCTGCACTGCCTCAGCTTCGTGCAGACTCTCTCCATCTCAGGATCCCAGCACTGCCTCAAGCTCCCTGAAGACTCTCTCCATCTCAGGATCCCTGCACTGCCTCAGCTTCTGGCGACTCTTTCCTTCTCAGGATTCGTGCACTGCCTCAGCTTCCTGCAGACTCTCTCTATCTCAGGATCCCTGCACTGCCTCAGCTTACTGCAGACTCTCTCCAGCTCAGGATCCATGCGTCGCCTAAGCTTCTGGAGACTTTTTCCATCTCAGGATCCATACACTGGCTCACCTTCCTGCAGACTCGCTCCATCTCAGGATCCCTGCAGTGCCTCAACTTCTGGAGACTCTCTCCATCTCAGGATCCCTGCAGTGCCTCAACTTCTGGAGACTCTCTCCATCTCAGGATCCCTGCACTGCCTCAGCTTCCTTCAGACTCTCTCCATCTCAGGATCCCAGCGCTGGCTCAGCTTCCTGCGGACTCTCTTCACTCAGCATCCCTGAACTGCCTTAGCTTCCTGCAGACTCTCTCCATCTCAGGATCCCTGCACTGCCTCAGCTTCCTTCAGACTCTCTCCATCTCAGGATCCATGAGTCGCCTCACTTCTGGAGACTCTTTCTATCTCAGGATCCCTGCACTGCCTCACCTTCTTGCAGACTCTCTTCATCTCAGGATCCCTGCACTGCCTCGGCTTTCAGTAGACTCTCTCCATCTCAGGATCCCTGCACTGCATCAGCTTCTGGAGACTCTAACCATCTCAGGATCCCTGCACTGCCTCAACTTCTGGAGACTCTCTCCATCTCAGGAACCCTGCACTAGCTCCGCTTCCTGCAGACTCTCTCCATCTCAGGATCCCTGCACTGCCTCAGCTTCCTGCACACTCTCTCCATCTCAGGATCCCAGCACTGCCTCAGCTTCCTTCAGACTCTCTCCATCTCCGGATCCCAGCGCTGCCTCAGCTTTCTGCAGACTCTCTTCATGTAAGGATCCATGCATCGCCTTAGCTTCTGGAGACTTTTTCCATCTCAGGATCAATGCACTGGCTCAGCTTCCTGCAGACTCTCTCCATCTCAGGATCCATGCACTGCCTCGGCTTCTTGCAGACTCTCTCCATCTCAGGATCCCTGCACTGCCTCGCCTTCCTGCAGGCTCTCTCCATCTCAGGATCCCAGTGCTGCGTCAGCTTCCCACAGGCTCTCTCCATCTCAGGATCCCTGCACTGCCTCAGCTTCCCGCAGAGTCTCTCCATCTCAGGATCCCTGCACTGCCTCAGCTTCCTGCATACTTTCTCTATATCAGGATCCCTGCACTGCCTCAACTTATGGAGACTCTCTCCATCTCAGGAACCCTGCACTAGCTCCGCTTCCTGCAGACTCTCTCCATCTTAGGATCCCTGCACTGCCTCAGCTTCCTGCACACTCTCTCCATCTCAGGATCTCAGCACTGTCTCAGCTTCCTTCAGACTCTCCCCATCTCCGGATCCCAGCGCTGCCTCAGCTTTCTGCAGACTCTCTTCATCTCAGGATCCCTGCACTGCCTCAGCTTCCTGCACACTCTCTCCATCTCAGGATCCATGCGTCACCTCAGCCTCTGGAGACTCTTTCCATCTCAGGATCCATGCACTGGCTCAACTTCCTGCAGACTCTCTCCATCTCAGGATCCCTGCACTGCCTCACCTTCCTGCATACTCTCTTCATGTCAGGATCCCTGCACTACCTTAGCTTCCTGCAGACTCTCTCCATCTCAGGATCCCTGCACTACCTCAGCTTCTGGAGACTCCATCTCAGGATCCCTGCACTGCCTCAGCTTCCTTCAGACTCTCTTCATCTCAGGATCCCAGCGCTGCCTCAGCTTCCTACAGACTCTCTCCATCTCAGTTACCCTGCGCGGCCTCAGCTTCCCGCAGACGCTCTCCATCTCAGGATCCCTGTGCTGCCTCAGCTTCCCGCAGACTCTCTCCATCTCAGAATCCCAGCACTGCCTCGGCTTCCTGCAGACTCTCTCCATCTCAGGATCCCTGCACTGCCTCAGCTTCCTGCAGACTCTCTCCATCTCAGGATCCCTGCACTGCTTCAGCTTCCTTCAGACTCTCTCCATCTCAGGATCCCAGCGCTGGCTCAGCTTCCTGCGGACTCTCTTCACTCAGCATCCCTGCACTGCCTTAGCTTCCTGCAGACTCTCTCCATCTCAGGATCCCTGCACTGCCTCAGCTTCCTTCAGACTCTCTCCATCTCAGGATCCATGAGTCGCCTCACTTCTGGAGACTCTTTCTATCTCAGGATCCCTGCACTGCCTCACATTCTTGCAGACTCTCTTCATCTCAGGATCCCTGCACTGCCTCGGCTTTCTGTAGACTCTCTCCATCTCAGGATCCCTGCACTGCCTCAGCTTCTGGAGACTCTAACCATCTCAGGATCCCTGCACTGCCTCAGCTTCCTTCAGACTCTCTTCATGTAAGGATCCATGCATCGCCTCAGCTTCTGGAGACTTTTTCCATCTCAGGATCCATGCACTGGCTCAGCTTCCTGCAGACTCTCTCCATCTCAGGATCTCTGTACTGCCTCGGCTTCTTGCAGACTCTCTCCATCTCAGGATCCCTGCACTGCCTCGCCTTCCTGCAGGCTCTCTCCATCTCAGGATCCCAGTGCTGCGTCAGCTTCCCACAGACTCTCTCCATCTCAGGATCCCTGCACTGCCTCAGCTTCCCGCAGAGTCTCTCCATCTCAGGATCCTTGCACTGCCTCAGCTTCCTGCATTCTTTCTCTATCTCAGGATCCCTGCACTGCCTCAACTTATGGAGACTCTCTCCATCTCAGGAACCCTGCACTAGCTCCGCTTCCTGCAGACTCTCTCCATCTTAGGATCCCTGCACTGCCTCAGCTTCCTGCACACTCTCTCCATCTCAGGATCCCAGCACTGCCTCAGCTTCCTTCAGACTCTCCCCATCTCCGGATCCCAGCGCTGCCTCAGCTTTCTGCAGACTCTCTTCATCTCAGGATCCCTGCACTGCCTCAGCTTCCTGCACACTCTCTCCATCTCAGGATCCATGCGTCACCTCAGCCTCTGGAGACTCTTTCCATCTCAGAATCCATGCACTGGCTCAACTTCCTGCAGACTCTCTCCATCTCAGGATCCCTGCACTGCCTCACCTTCCTGCATACTCTCTTCATGTCAGGATCCCTGCACTGCCTTAGCTTCCTGCAGACTCTCTCCATCTCAGGATGCCTGCACTACCTCAGCTTCTGGAGACTCCATCTCAGGATCCCTGCACTGCCTCAGCTTCCTTCAGACTCTCTTCATCTCAGGATCCCAGCGCTGCCTCCGCTTCCTACAGACTCTCTCCATCTCAGTTACCCTGCGCGGCCTCAGCTTCCCGCAGACTCTCTCCATCTCAGGATCCCTGTGCTGCCTCAGCTTCCCGCAGACTCTCTCCATCTCAGAATCCCAGCACTGCCTCAGCTTCCTGCTCACTCTCTCCATCTCAGAATCCCAGCACTGCCTCAGCTTCCTGCTGACTCTCTCCATCTCAGGATCTATGCACTGCCTCAGCTTCGTGCAGACTCTCTCCATCTCAGGATCCCAGCACTGCCTCAGCTCCCTGCAGACTCTCTCCATCTCAGAATCCCAGCACGGCCTCAGCTTCGTGCAGACTCTCTCCATCTCAGGATCCCAGCACTGCCTCAGCTTCCTGCACACTCTCTCCATCTCAGGATCCCTGCACTGCCTTGGCTTCCTCCAGACTCTCTCCATCTCAGGATCCCTGCACTGTCTCAGCTTCCTGCAGACTCTCTCCATCTCAGGATCCCAGCGCTGCCTCAGCTTCCTGTAGACTCTCTTCATCTCAGGATCCCTGCACTGCCTTGGCTTCCTCCAGACTCTCTCAATCTCAGGATCCCAGCACTGCCTCAGCTTCCTGCAGACTCTCTCCATCTCAGGATCCCTGCACTGCCTTGGCTTCCTCCAGACTCTCTCCATCTCAGGATCCCTGCACTGTCTCAGCTTCCTGCAGACTCTCTCCATCTCAGGATCCCAGCGCTGCCTCAGCTTCCTGCAGACTCTCTCCATCTCAGGATCCCTGCACTGCCTTGGCTTCCTCCAGACTCTCTCAATCTCAGGATGCCAGCGCTGTAGGAGAGTAGGATCTGCTTCACATGGGTACCCCCACTTTTTGCTGATGCTTCACTGTTTTTCGACATTAGTCTGGCTGGGGCCCTGCTAATCAGAACCCCAGCCTAGCTGCTTCCTCTCTAAAATGGTTTCCATGTGCCTTAGGCACATCACTGATTGGGATCTGGAGTGCCCTTATAAGTCCCTAGTATATGGTATACTTTGTACCAAGGGCATAGGTACCTCAGAGGCCTGCCAGGGGCTGCAGCATGTATTATGCCACCCCTGGAAGGCCATCCAAACTGACACCACAGGTCTGCTACTGCAGCCTGGGTAAGGTGGTGCATGCACTCCTTACTGTGATATAGGTTACCTATATCACGAAATACATACACACATATAAACCTATAAGTCACTCCTAAGGCAGGCCTTATCAATCCTAAAGGCAGAGTGCGTGGTTCCTATGTGAGAGGGTGCCCCTGCATGAGCAGGGCCCCTCTGCAGCGTTCGGAGACCATCTCTGATGCTGTTTGGAGTGCAGCCTGACCATATACTCTTAAGCGTATTATATCCTCGCGGTAAAATGCTAACTTTGGAATGGCTGCACCTAAACATGTCGTGTTTGGTGTCAAACATCTTGGAATACTACCCCCCGCCAATCCTGGCGGCGGGGGTAGCATTCCACCCTTCTAGAGGGAAAGACATGTTAACTCTGACTAGTCCGGTAACTTCTTTCCAGAGCCCTGGCATCACAAAATGGATGCTGCTGCCACAGACACGAGTCTGGCCTCCTGCTGCTGGACGAAACTCTGGCAGGGGAGGCCTGGACAACAGGTTTCCTGTCCCAGGGAGGTGTGACCACCTCCCCAGACAGGATAATGTGTATTGGGGCTGGGCGGGAGCACTTTCGGGTGCTTTGAAGTCCTGCACTGGGGGCACATTTGGTGTCCCTGTGCATACCCCAGTTCAAACCGGATCAGGGGCTTGCAGCCCCTGCTTTGGCGCGAACTGGACAAAGGGAAAGGGGTGTAGCCACCCCTATGCCCTGACCCACCTATAGGTGGGGCCACAGAGTAGTCCAACCCCTATCTTTAGTATAAAGATAGGAACCCAGTCCTTAGGACTTTAGATTATCCCTGGACGAAACTCTGAAACTGAATCCTGGACCTTCGACGCTCTACTCACGATTAGAGGACTGAAGAATCTCCCTTGGGGTCAAGGAGTGACTCCCCTGCTTGGCAGGCACCAAAGAAGCATCTGTCCGGTTCGCATTTCTGAAGCTCCCGTCGGACGCCGAAGTCATCGCATCACCAGAGGTGGATTCTCAGACTTCCCCGAGGCTACCCTGAGTCCCCAGCAAAGCTGAGGCCCGTGGCTATCGTGGGTGACTTGAGACCGTGACCCCTGGACACCGAGCACATTTGCAAGTGCATCCTCTTCTGGGTCTCCCAAGAAGTCGTGCTTTGGGCTCTGAGTAGCTCTAGCCTCCAGCACCACCTGCACCGAAGATCACTGGCCCCCACTCCACGAGTGTCCTGTAAGCCAGATCCACGTGCGGCGTCACGAGGCTCCTTCGCGGTCGCTAGCCCGTTGGCTAGTAGCCCTTAACGAAGGCCAATCCTTTTCTTACTTGGCATCCTGGTTGCTCCAGGCCTGCCCTCACTTACCCTCGCTGGGTGAGTTCCACAGACCTTGCTGGTCTGCACCATCGACGATCTACATCTTCACCGAGACTTGCCGTTGCCAAGGCTTGTTGGGTCCAATCCGGTCGCCGACACCTCAGCACTCGACAGACATCGTGTACCAGCCCGAATCCTGCTCCTGGTCGCCGACAACGCCTCCTGGACCTCGTGGCTGAAGAGTCAAGACGACCGTCAACGCACCTGAAGCACTCGACATCGGTGGGCATCTGTCCATCGCCTTCCTGGTCACTGGCTAGTGACCCAGACTCTGTCCCCTCTGCTTTCAGGTTCTTCAGAACTCCGATCCACTCTTGGATCCACCCGGACACTTTTCTCTTGGCCGCCAGCAGCACTTTGCAGCAGATCGCCATTCGAATCGACGACGAAACCCGACCCCGAAAGGCACCTATGCACCCGGCTTCCCTGGGTGAGGTAACACGAGTACTCCGGTGCTCCCGTGGGTAGAGACTCTTCAAAGTCCTAGATCTCAAAGGGTTTTGTCCTAGTCCTCTTTTAAGTGTCCCTTTTCTCTATTTTCCCGATCCCGACTTTCTCCATAGAAGTCAACGGCGTATCGCGGTTGTGTATTTACACTGCACGCGTCTCCCGTAGGTCCCCTGTGTCACTAGCTTGGGTGGTTCCTTGTGATCCAAGCACTTCTAGAGGCTCTAGGCCTAGTGTCTAGTTCAGTCGTGGTTCGCATACCACTTTATTGGTATATGGTTTGGTACGCCCCTAGGGCCCAAACGTGTATTTGTGCTATTACTGTGATTTAATAACTTATAACTTATGTACTTCGAACTCTAGCCTCATAAAGAGACTAGAGGGGTGTGTTTAGCAATAAATACATATATTTTGAATATATACCTGGTGTGGTGCTCTTTCATTTGGTCACTCAAGAGATTATAGACTGGTAAAACAAGCTGCTTTACATTCCTTCAAGACTTAGCCTGAAGGCTGCTCTCCATAGCTACCACTAGGATAGCTTTCAATAAGGTTGTCTTTAACCTATCTCCAATAAGGGGTTGTTTGGACTGGTGCAAGGTGCCCACTATAATTAGTGGACAGCATATGCCAGGCCAACTTCTCACATTGGTGTGCAGCGTGTGGGATTCCAGCTTGCTATTGTTTTACCAGATAATCTCAATTGAATTGATCAACTGAAAACCACTAAAGGTACCTAAGGTACATATAATTTAAGTTTAAGAATACAGTAAGTTCTACTGAACTTAGAGTTGTGTGTTAAGGGATAGCACAACCCTTTCTACAACTCAAGAGAGTTTAGTAGGCCACACTAGAGTAGGTAGTGCATACACCACACCACACTAGTAATGTCTTTAAGGGCAGGATCCAAAGAATCCTTGCAGCAAGCCATTGAGCTTCCACCCTCCAAGTATGATACACTCCCATTCTTGGAATTGAGAGCTTTATGTAACTTGAGAAAAATAAGGACAGGCCAAAGCTCTCACCACCCAACACCTCAAGGAGTTGTTGGTGGCTTATGACCTTAGTAAGCCCGTGGGGACTGAAGGGGTAGGAGCTGAGGGTGGGGCAGGAGAAGAGGAGGAGGCCAGGGGTACCAATACCCCCAGCCCCCTCTGAAACTGGCCAGGAGGGTGACAATGACCCTGACCTGGATAACCCAATCCCTCCTGTGGACGATGATGAGGATGATCAGGATGACACCCTCTTTGTCCCCCCAGGAAGGATTAAGAGTGTGCCCAGGAAGTCTAGATCTCCTTCTCAGGAGTCTAACCACTCTGGCACCTCTATAGGGAGCTCTGTCTCTTCTCACAGGAGGGAATCCTCTCATGAGAGGAGAGCCAGACTGGTCCAGTATGAGGAAACTCAGCTGGAAATCAGAAAAAGCAATTGGCTTTAGATAGGGAATCCCTAGATCTCCTTAGAGAGAGAAGAAAGTTGGGACTACAGTCCCATGGTGGCAGCCATGTCCCTAGAGACAGGGAAAGGTCCTATGACCATAGGAACCTGAGCAAGATTGTCCCTCCCTTCCAGAGTGGGGATGATATCCACAAATGGATAACTGCATTAGAGAGGGCCTGTAAAGTACAGAAGGTCCCTCAGGAGCAGTGGGCAGCAATCTTGTGGCTCTCCTTTGCTGACAAAGGTAGAGATAAGCTCCTCACTGTTAGAGAGGAGGATGCTGATAATTACAAGGTCTTGAAGAGTGCTCTTATTGATGGGTTTGGCCTAACCACTGAACAGTACAGGTTGAAGTTCAGAGACACCCAAAAAGCACAGACTCAAGACTGGGTAGACTATGTGGATTGTTCTGCCAAGGCTCTGGAAGGCTGGTTGATGGGCAGTAAGGTGTGTGACTTCTCAGGATTGTACAATCTGATAAGGAGGGAGCAGATTCTTAATAACTGTCAAAATCATCTGTTGCATCAATACCTGGTAGACTCTGATCTGACCTCTCCCCAAGAATTGGGAAAGAAGGCAGACAAATGGGTCAGGACCAGGGTGAAGCAGAAGGTACAGAACCAAGGTGGGGAAACCAAGAAGCAAGATGCTAAGAACTCTGACAAGGGTGGGGAGAAGGGTAAAGATCAAAAGTCTTCATCAGGCCCCCAAAAATCTTCTTCTGGTGGGGATTCACAGTCTACAAAAGGGAAAGGCCAAAGAAAACCATGGTGCAAGGTCTGTAAGCAAAAGACCCACTGGACCAGTGATTGCACCAAGTCCAAAGACTCCAGTCCAGCACCCACCAATGCCCCTAAGGCACCTGTTCCCCCTAGTACAGTTGGTGGAAGTGCTCCAGCAAAGGGTTTAGTAGGGTTCACCCTGGGAACTGAGTTGGGCTCTGACTTAGTCATGATGGAGGCATGGATGTGACCTCCACTGTGAGTCCCAGTAATCTGGGCAAGTACAGACAGCAGCCTTTAATCAATGGACGTGAGGCTTTGGCATTTAGGGACACAGGGGCAAGTGTCACAATGGTGACACAAGACCTTGTGCTTCCTGGGCAAGTTATGCTTGGTGAGATGTACCAAGTGACCAATGCTAGCAATGTCAGAACAGACCATACTCTGGCAGTTGTTAACTTCTCCTGGGGAGGGGTAACTGGACTTAAGAAGGTGGTGGTAAGTGCAAACCTACCAGTCGAATGCTTGCTTGGCAATGACTTAGAGACTTCTGCTTCGGCAGAAGTGGAGCTCAGGACCCATGCAGAAATGCTGGGGATCCCTGCAGATGTGTTTGCTGTGACCAGGTCACAAGCCAAAATGTCTAGCACTGAACAGGCCTTGGATTCTGGAAGAATGGACCAATTGCCTTCCAAGAGGAGGAGTAGTAGGGTTAAGGCAGTGCCTTCCCCTTGGCTCAGGAGGAAGATCAGTCCCTTGAGGGGGATGATCTCAGCCCTGAAGAAGGAACTGTCCCAGAGGAACTTGAACCTGACCAGGTTGAGTTCTTGGGGACAGGGGGACCTTCTAGGGCAGATCTGAGCCAGGAGCAGCAGAGCTGCCCCTCCCTTGAACCCCTCAGACAGCAAGCTGCTGCTGAGGCTGCTGGGAAAGCTAGTGGTCCCCATACAGTGTATTGGGATGATGGACTCCTGTACTCAGAGAGTAGAGACCCCAAGCCTGGTGCTACCAGGAGGTTGGTAATACCTTTGAAGTTCAGGGGCTTCCTATTGACCCTAGCCCATGATATTCCCCTAGCAGGTCACCTGGGCCAGAACAAGACTTGGGACAGAATTGTCCCTCACTTTCACTGGCCCCACATGTCTGAAGACAGTAAGGAGTTTTGTCGCTCCTGTGTAACCTGCCAAGCCAGTGGCAAAGCAGGTGGCACTACAAAGGCCCCCCTGATACCACTACCTGTGGTGGGGGTGCCCTTTGAAAGGGTAGGGATTGACATTGTTGGTCCCATGGATCCCCAAACAGCCTCTGGGCACAGGTTTATCCTGGTGGTAGTGGATCATGCCACCAGGTACCCAGAAGCTATTCCCTCAGGACCACTACAGCACCTGTGGTGGCAAGGGCCCTCCTGGGAATCTTCTCAAGAGTGGGCTTTCCTAAGGAGGTAGTATCAGACAGGGGTGCTAACTTCATGTCTGGGTACTTAAAAGCAATGTGGAAGGAGTGTGGAGTGACTTATAAGTTCACCACACCCTATCACCCACAATGCAATGGTTTAGTTGAAAGATTCAACAAAACCTTGAAGGGCATGATTAAAGGGCTCCCAGAAAAGCTTAGGCGTAGATGGGACATACTCTTGCCCTGCCTTTTATTCGCATATAGGAGGTGCCTCAGAAGGGGGTTGGTTACAGCCCTTTTGAACTTCTGTTTGGCCACCCTGTGAGGGGTCCACTGTGCTTGGTGAAGGAAGGATGGGAGTTACCTCTCAAGCCCCCAAAGCAAGATATAGTGGACTATGTACTTGGTCTCCGCTCCAGGATGGCTGAGTACATGAAAAAGGCAACCAAAAACCTTGAGGCTAGCCAGGAACTTCAAAAGGCCTGGCATGACCAAAAGGCTGTTCTGACTGTTTACCAGCCAGGACAGAAGGTGTGGGTGTTGGAGCCAGTGGCCCCAGCAGCTCTCCAAGATAAATGGAGTGGACCCCACACTATTGTTGAGCAGAAGGGTGAGGTCACTTACTTAGTGGACCTAGGAACACCCAGGAGTCCCCACAGGGTTCTCCATGTCAACAGGTTAAAACCATATGTGGACAGGGCAGACATGGGCTTGCTCATGGCTACTGATGAAGGGCAGGAGGAAGAGAGTGACCCACTCCCTGACCTGCTCTCACAGAACCCTGACGATGGGTCAGTTGATGGTGTAGCCTTGGCAGGCAGCCTCACTACCCAGCAACAAACTGATTGCAGGCAAGTCCTCAATCAGTTTAGACATATGTTTTCACTGACACCCAGTCAGACCACCTGGTGCACTCATGAAGTGGACACTGGGGACAGTCTGCCTATTAAAAACAAGATTTATAGGCAACCTGACCATGTCAGGGACTGTATCAGGACTGAAGTCCAGAAAATGTTGGAATTGGGAGTTATTGAACCCTCAGATAGCCCTTGGGCTAGTCCAGTGGTCCTTGTACCGAAACCTCACACCAGTGGTGGAAAAAGAGAGATGAGGTTTTGTGTGGACTACAGGGGTCTCAATGCAGTCACTAGGACTGATGCCCATCCAATACCCAGGGCAGATGAGCTCATAGATACTTTGGCCTCTGCCAAATATCTCAGCACATTTGACCTAACAGCTGGCTACTGGCAGATCAGACTAGCTGATACTGCAAAGCCCAAAACAGCATTCTCGACCCCTAGTGGACATTATCAATTTGTGGTAATGCCCTTTGGTCTGAAGAATGCACCTGCCACTTTCCAGAGGTTGGTGAATACAGTTCTCACAGGACTGGAAGCCTATAGTGCAGCTTATCTAGATGATATTGCTGTCTTTAGCTCCACCTGGGAGGATCACCTGGTCCACCTCAGGAATGTTTTACAGGCCCTGCAAAAGGCAGGCCTGACTATCGAGGCCACTAAGTGCCAGATAGGGCAGAGTCAGGTTGTGTACCTGGGCCACCTTGTGGGTGGAGGCCAGGTTCAACCTTTGCAGAGCAAGATCCAGACCATCATGGACTGGACTGCTCCCACTACCCAGACTCAGGTGAGAGCCTTCTTAGGCCTGACTGGGTACTATAGGAGATTTGTCAAGGGGTATGGATCAATAGTGACACCCCTGAATGACTTAACTTCTAAGAAAATGCCCAAAAGGTTCAGTGGACAGTTAGCTGTCAAAAGGCATTTGATGACCTCAAGCAGGCCATGTGCACTGCTCCAATTCTGCAGAGTCCTGATTACTCCAAGAAGTTCATTGTTCAAACTGATGCATCTGAATTGGGGGTAGGGGCTGTACTGTCACAATTAAATGAAGAAGGTCAGGATCAGCCAGTAGCTTTTATTAGCAGAAGGCTGACCCCTAGAGAGAAACGTTGGTCAGCCATAGAGAGGGAGGCCTTTGCTGTGGTCTGGGCTCTGAAGAAGTTGAGGCCATACTTGTTTGGTACACACTTCCTGGTTCAGACAGACCATAAGCCCCTCTTATGGCTAAAACAAATGAAGGGGATGGACTTTACAGTGGAACATAGACCTGGGAGTAACCATGCGAATGCAGATGGACTCTCTAGGTATTTCCACTTAGAACATGAAGACTTAACTGGGCAAGGTTAGTTTAATGTCCCTACGTTTGGGGGGTTGTGTAGGAGAGTAGGATCTGCTTCACATGGGTACCCCCACTTTTTGCTGATGCTTCACTGTTTTTCGACATTAGTCTGGCTGGGGCCCTGCTAATCAGAACCCCAGCCTAGCTGCTTCCTCTCTAAAATGGTTTCCATGTGCCTTAGGCACATCACTGATTGGGATCTGGAGTGCCCTTATAAGTCCCTAGTATATGGTATACTATGTACCAAGGGCATAGGTACCTCAGAGGACCTGCCAGGGGCTGCAGCATGTATTATGCCACCCCTGGAAGGCCATCCAAACTGACACCACAGGTCTGCTACTGCAGCCTGGGTAAGGTGGTGCATGCACCTCTTACTGTGATATAGGTTACCTATATCACGAAATACATACACACATATAAACCCATAAGTCACTCCTAAGGCAGGCCTTATCAATCCTAAAGGCAGAGTGCGTGGTTCCTATGTGAGAGGGTGCCCTGCATGAGCAGGGCCCCTCTGCAGCGTTCGGAGACCATCTCTGATGCTGTTTGGAGTGCAGCCTGACCATATACTCTTAAGCGCATTATATCCTCGCGGTAAAATGCTAACTTTGGAATGGCTGCACCTAAACATATCGTATTTGGTGTCAAACATCTTGGAATACTACCCCCCGCCAATCCTGGCGGCGGGGTAGCATTCCACCCTTCTAGAGGGAAAGACATGTTAACTCTGACTAGTCCGGTAACTTCTTTCCAGAGCCCTGGCATCACAAAATGGATGCTGCTGCCACAGACACGAGTCTGGCCTCCTGCTGCAGGACGAAACTCCGGCAGGGGAGGCCTTGGACAATAGATTTCCTGTCCCCAGACCGGATAATGTGTATTGGGGCTGGGCGGGAGCACTTTCGGGTGCTTTGAAGTCCTGCACTGGGGGCACATTTGGTGTCCCTGTGCATACCCCAGTTCAAACCGGATCAGGGGCTTGCAGCCCCTGCTTTGGCGCGAACTGGACAAAGGGAAAGGGGTGTAGCCACCCCTCTGCCCTGACCCACCCATAGGTGGGGCCACAGAGTAGTCCAACCCCTATCTTTAGTATAAAGATAGGAACCCAGTCCTTAGGACTTTAGATTATCCCTGGACGAAACTCTGAAACTGAATCCTGGACCTTCGACGCTCTACTCACTATTAGAGGACTGAAGAATCTCCCTTGGGGTCAAGGAGTGACTCCCCTGCTTGGCAGGCACCAAAGAAGCATCTGTCTGGTTCGCATTTCTGAAGCTCCCGTCGGACGCCGAAGTCATCGCATCACCAGAGGTGGATTCTCAGACTTCCCCGAGGCTACCCTGAGTCCCCAGCAAAGCTGAGGCCCGTGGCTATCGTGGGTGACTTGAGACCGTGACCCCTGGACACCGAGCACATTTGCAAGTGCATCCTCTTCTGGGTCTTCCAAGAAGTCGTGCTTTGGGCTCCGAGTAGCCCTAGCCTCCAGCACCACCTGCACCGAAGATCACTGGCCCCCACTCCACGAGTGTCCTGTAAGCCAGATCCACGTGCGGCGTCATGAGGCTCCTTTGCGGTCGCTAGCCCGTTGGCTAGTAGCCCCTAACGAAGGCCAATCCTTTTCTTACTTGGCATCCTGGTTGCTCCAGGCCTGCCCTCACTTACCCTCGCTGGGTGAGTTCCACAGACCTTGCTGGTCTGCACCATCGACGATCTACATCTTCACCGAGACTTGCCGTTGCCAAGGCTCGTTGGGTCCAATCCGGTCGCCAACACCTCAGCACTCGACAAACATCGTGTACCAGCCCGAATCCTGCTCCTGGTCGCCGACAACACCTCCTGGACCTCGTGGCTGAAGAGTCAAGACGACCGTCAACGCACCTGAAGCACTCGACATCGGTGGGCATCTGTCCATCGCCTTCCTGGTCACTGGCTAGTGACCCAGACTCTGTCCCCTCTGCTTTCAGGTTCTTCAGAACTCCGATCCACTCTTGGATCCACCCGGACACTTTTCTCATGGCCGCCAGCAGCACTTTGCAGCAGATCGCCATTCGAATCGACGACGAAACCCGACCCCGAAAGGCACCTATGCACCCGGCTTCCCTGGGTGAGGTAACACGAGTACTCCGGTGCTCCCGTGGGTAGAGACTCTTCAAAGTCCTAGATCTCAAAGGGTTTTGTTCTAGTCCTCTTTAAGTGTCCCTTTTCTCTATTTTCCCGATCCCGACTTTCTCCATAGAAGTCAACGGCGTATCGCGGTTGTGTATTTACACTGCACGCGTCTCCCGTAGGTCCCCTGTGTCACTACCTTGGGTGGTTCCTTGTGTTCCAAGCACTTCTAGAGGCTCTAGGCCTAGTGTCTAGTTCAGTCGTGGTTCGCATACCACTTTATTGGTATATGGTTTGGTACGCCTCTAGGGCCCAAACGTGTATTTGTGCTATTACTGTGATTTAATAACTTATAACTTATGTACTTTCGAACTCTAGCCTCATAAAGAGACTAGAGGGGTGTGTTTAGCAATAAATACATATATTTTGAATATATACCTGGTGTGGTGCTCTTTCATTTGGTCACTCAAGAGATTATAGACTGGTAAAACAAGCTGCTTTACATTCCTTCAAGACTTAGCCTGAAGGCTGCTCTCCATAGCTACCACTAGGATAGCTTTCAATAAGGTTGTCTTTAACCTATCTCCAATAAGGGGTTGTTTGGACTGGTGCAAGGTGCCCACTATAATTAGTGGACAGCATATGCCAGGCCAACTTCTCACAAGCGCTGCCTCAGCTTCCTGCAGACTCTTTCCATCTCAGGATCCATGCACTGGCTCAGCTTCCTACAGACTCTCTCCATCTCAGGATCCCAGCACTGCCTCATCTTCCTGCAGACTCTCTCCATCTCATGATCACCGCACTGCCTCGGCTTCCTGTAGACTCTCTCCATATCAGGATCCCTGCACTGCCTCAGCTTCTGGAGACTCTCTCCAACTCAGGATCCCTGCACTGCCTCAGCTTCCTGAAGACTCTCTCCATCTCAGAATTCCAGTACTGCCTCAGCTTCCTGCAGACTCTCTCCATCTCAGGATCCCTGCACTGCCTCGGCTTTCTGTAGACTCTCTCCATCTCAGGATCCCTGCACTGCCTCAGCTTCTCGAGACTCTAACCATCTCAGGATCCCTGCACTGCCTCAGCTTCCTTCAGACTCTCTTCATGTAAGGATCCATGCATCGCCTCAGCTTCTGGAGACTTTTTCCATCTCAGGATCCATGCACTGGCTCAGCTTCCTGCAGACTCTCTCCATCTCAGGATCTCTGTACTGCCTCGGCTTCTTGCAGACTCTCTCCATCTCAGGATCCCTGCACTGCCTCGCCTTCCTGCAGGCTCTCTCCATCTCAGGATCCCAGTGCTGCCTCAGCTTCCTGCAGACTATCTCCATCTCAGGATCCCAGCACTGCCTCAGCTTCCTGCAGACTCTCTCCATCTCAGGATCCCTGCACTGCCTCAGTTTCCTTCAGACTCTCCCCATCTCAGGATCCATGCGTCGCCTCAGCTTCTGGAGACTCTCTCCGTCTCAGGATCCCTGCACTGCCTCAGCTTCCTTTAGACTCTCTCCATCTAAGGATCCCAGCGCTGCCTCAGGTTCCTGCAGACTCTCGTCATCTCAGGATCCCTGCACTACCTCAGCTTCTGGAGACTCCATCTCAGGATCCCTGCACTGCCTCAGCTTCCTTCAGACTCTCTTCATCTCAGGATCCCAGCGCTGCCTCAGCTTCCTACAGACTCTCTCCATCTCAGTTACCCTGCGCTGCCTCAGCTTCCCGCAGACTCTCTCCATCTCAGGATCCCTGCACTGCCTCAGCTTCCCGCAGACTCTCTCCATCTCAGAATCCCAGCACTGCCTCAGCTTCCTGCAGACTCTCTCTATCTCAGGATCCCTGCACTGCCTCAGCTTCCCGCAGACTCTCTCCATCTCAGGATCCCAGCACTGCCTCAGCTTCGTGCAGACTCTCTCCATCTAAGGATCCCAGCACTGCCTCAGCTCCCTGCAGACTCTCTCTTTTTCAGGATCCCTGCACTGCCTCAGCTTCTGGAGACCCTCTCCATCTCAGGATCCCAGCACTGCCTCAGCTTCCTGCAGACTCTCTCCATCTCAGGATCCCAGCACTGCCTCAGCTTCCTGCCGACTCTCTCCATCTCAGAATCCCTGCACTGCCTCAGCTTCTGGAGACTCCATCTCAGGATCCCTGCACTGCCTCAGCTTCCTTCAGACTCTCTTCATCTCAGGATCCCAGCGCTGCCTCAGCTTCCTACAGACTCTCTCCATCTCAGTTACCCTGCGCGGCCTCAGCTTCCCGCAGACTCTCTCCATTTTAGGTTCCCTGCACTGCCTCCGCTTTCCGCAGGCTCTCTCCATCTCAGGATCCCTGTGCTGCCTCAGCTTCCCGCAGACTCTCTCCATCTCAGAATCCCAGCACTGCCTCAGCTTCCTGCTCACTCTCTCCATCTCAGAATCCCAGCACTGCCTCAGCTTCCTGCTGACTCTCTCCATCTCAGGATCCCTGCACTGCCTCAGCTTCGTGCAGACTCTCTCCATCTCAGGATCCTAGCACGGCCTCAGCTCCCTGCAGACTCTCTCCATCTCAGAATCCCAGCACGGCCTCAGCTTCGTGCAGACTCTCTCCATCTCAGGATCCCAGCACTGCCTCAGCTTCCTGCAGACTCTCTCCATCTCAGGATCCCTGCACTGCCTCACCTTCCTGCATACTCTCTTCATGTCAGGATCCCTGCACTGCCTTAGCTTCCTGCAGACTCTCTCCATCTCAGGATCCCTGCACTACCTCAGCTTCTGGAGACTCCATCTCAGGATCCCTGCACTGCCTCAGCTTCCTTCAGACTCTCTTCATCTCAGGATCCCAGCGCTGCCTCAGCTTCCTACAGACTCTCTCCATCTCAGTTACCCTGCGCGGCCTCAGCTTCCCGCAGACTCTCTCCATCTCAGGATCCCTGTGCTGCCTCAGCTTCCCGCAGACTCTCTCCATCTCAGAATCCCAGCACTGCCTCGGCTTCCTGCAGACTCTCTCCATCTCAGGATCCCTGCACTGCCTCAGCTTCCTGCAGACTCTCTCCATCTCAGGATCCCTGCACTGCCTCAGCTTCCTTCAGACTCTCTCCATCTCAGGATCCCAGCGCTGGCTCAGCTTCCTGCGGACTCTCTTCACTCAGCATCCCTGCACTGCCTTAGCTTCCTGCAGACTCTCTCAATCTCAGGATCCCTGCACTGCCTCAGCTTCCTTCAGACTCTCTCCATCTCAGGATCCAAGAGTCGCCTCACTTCTGGAGACTCTTTCTATCTCAGGATCCCTGCACTGCCTCACCTTCTTGCAGACTCTCTTCATCTCAGGATCCCTGCACTGCCTCAGCTTCTGGAGACTCTAACCATCTCAGAATCCCAGCACTGCCTCAGCTTCCTGCTAACTCTCTCCATCTCAGGATCCCTGCACTGCCTCAGCTTCGTGCAGACTCTCTCCATCTCAGGATCCTAGCACGGCCTCAGCTCCCTGCAGACTCTCTCCATCTCAGGATCCCAGCACTGCCTCAGCTTCCTGCAGACTCTCTCCATCTCAGGATCCCTGCACTGCCTCACCTTCCTTCATACTCTGTTCATGTCAGGATCCCTGCACTGCCTTAGCTTCCTGCAGACTCTCTCCATCTCAGGATCCCTGCACTACCTCAGCTTCTGGAGACTCCATCTCAGGATCCCTGCACTGCCTCAGCTTCCTTCAGACTCTCTTCATCTCAGGATCCCAGCGCTGCCTCCGCTTCCTACAGACTCTCTCCATCTCAGTTACCCTGCGCGGCCTCAGCTTCCCGCAGACTCTCTCCATCTCAGGATCCCTGTGCTGCCTCAGCTTCCCGCAGACTCTCTCCATCTCAGAATCCCAGCACTGCCTCAGCTTCCTGCTCACTCTCTCCATCTCAGAATCCCAGCACTGCCTCAGCTTCCTGCTGACTCTCTCCATCTCAGGATCCCTGCACTGCCTCAGCTTCGTGCAGACTCTCTCCATCTCAGGATCCCAGCACTGCCTCAGCTCCCTGCAGACTCTCTCCATCTCAGGATCTCTGTACTGCCTCGGCTTCTTGCAGACTCTCTCCATCTCAGGATCCCTGCACTGCCTCGCCTTCCTGCAGGCTCTCTCCATCTCAGAATCCCAGCACGGCCTCAGCTTCGTGCAGACTCTCTCCATCTCAGGATCCCAGCACTGCCTCAGCTTCCTGCAGACTCTCTCCATCTCAGGATCCCTGCACTGCCTTGGCCAGACTCTCACCATCTCAGGATCCCTGCACTGCTCAGCTTCCTGCAGACTCTCTCCATCTCAGGATCCCAGCGCTGCCTCAGCTTCCTGTAGACTCTTTCCATCTCAAGATCTATGCACTGGCTCAGCTTCCTGCAGACTCTCTCAATCTCAGGATGCCAGCGCTGCCTCAGCTTCCTGCAGACTCTTTCCATCTCAGGATCCATGCACTGGCTCAGCTTCCTGCAGACTCTCTCCATCTCAGGATCCCAGCACTGCCTCATCTTCCTGCAGACTCTCTCCATCTCATGATCACTGCACTGCCTCGGCTTCCTGTAGACTCTCTCCATCTCAGGATCCCTGCACTGCCTCAGCTTCTGGAGACTCTCTCCAACTCAGGATCCCTGCACTGCCTCAGCTTCCTGAAGACTCTCTCCATCTCAGAATTCCAGTACTGCCTCAGCTTCCTGCAGACTCTCTCCATCTCAGGATCCCTGCACTGCCTCGGCTTTCTGTAGACTCTCTCCATCTCAGGATCCCTGCACTGCCTCAGCTTCTGGAGACTCTAACCATCTCAGGATCCCTGCACTGCCTCAGCTTCCTTCAGACTCTCTTCATGTAAGGATCCATGCATCGCCTCAGCTTCTGGAGACTTTTTCCATCTCAGGATCCATGCACTGGCTCAGCTTCCTGCAGACTCTCTCCATCTCAGGATCTCTGTACTGCCTCGGCTTCTTGCAGACTCTCTCCATCTCAGGATCCCTGCACTGCCTCGCCTTCCTGCAGGCTCTCTCCATCTCAGGATCCCAGTGCTGCCTCAGCTTCCTGCAGACTATCTCCATCTCAGGATCCCAGCACTGCCTCAGCTTCCTGCAGACTCTCTCCATCTCAGGATCCCTGCACTGCCTCAGTTTCCTTCAGACTCTCCCCATCTCAGGATCCATGCGTCGCCTCAGCTTCTGGAGACTCTCTCCGTCTCAGGATCCCAGCACTGCCTCAGCTTCCTGCAGACTCTTTCCATCTCAGGATCCCTGCAGTGCCTCAACTTCTGGAGACTCTCTCCATCTCAGGATCCCTGCACTGCCTCAGCTTCCTTTAGACTCTCTCCATCTAAGGATCCCAGCGCTGCCTCAGGTTCCTGCAGACTCTCTTCATCTCAGGATCCCTGCACTACCTCAGCTTCTGGAGACTCCATCTCAGGATCCCTGCACTGCCTCAGCTTCCTTCAGACTCTCTTCATCTCAGGATCCCAGCGCTGCCTCCGCTTCCTACAGACTCTCTCCATCTCAGTTACCCTGCGCTGCCTCAGCTTCCCGCAGACTCTCTCCATCTCAGGATCCCTGCACTGCCTCAGCTTCCCGCAGACTCTCTCCATCTCAGAATCCCAGCACTGCCTCAGCTTCCTGCAGACTCTCTCTATCTCAGGATCCCTGCACTGCCTCAGCTTCCCGCAGACTCTCTCCATCTCAGGATCCAAGCACTGCCTCAGCTTCGTGCAGACTCTCTCCATCTAAGGATCCCAGCACTG
This sequence comes from Calotriton arnoldi, assembly GCA_963921515.1. Lineage (NCBI taxonomy): Eukaryota > Metazoa > Chordata > Amphibia > Caudata > Salamandridae > Calotriton > Calotriton arnoldi. The sequence continues at coordinate 1,573,708 of CAWUFW010001669.1, read as the reverse complement.
CCTCAGCTCCCTGCAGACTCTCTCTATTTCAGGATCCCTGCACTGCCTCAGCTTCTGGAGACCCTCTCCATCTCAGGATCCCAGCACTGCCTCAGCTTCCTGCAGACTCTCTCCATCTCAGGATCCCAGCACTGCCTCAGCTTCCTGCAGACTCTCTCCATCTCAGAATCCCTGCACTTCCTCAGCTTCTGGAGACTCCATCTCAGGATCCCTGCACTGCCTCAGCTTCCTTCAGACTCTCTTCATCTCAGGATCCCAGCGCTGCCTCAGCTTCCTACAGACTCTCTCCATCTCAGTTACCCTGCGCGGCCTCAGCTTCCCGCAGACTCTCTCCATTTCAGGTTCCCTGCACTGCCTCAGCTTTCCGCAGGCTCTCTCCATCTCAGGATCCCTGTGCTGCCTCAGCTTCCCGCAGACTCTCTCCATCTCAGAATCCCAGCACTGCCTCAGCTTCCTGCTCACTCTCTCCATCTCAGAATCCCAGCACTGCCTCAGCTTCCTGCTGACTCTCTCCATCTCAGGATCCCTGCACTGCCTCAGCTTCAGTGCAGACTCTCTCCATCTCAGGATCCTAGCACGGCCTCAGCTCCCTGCAGACTCTCTCCATCTCAGAATCCCAGCACGGCCTCAGCTTCGTGCAGACTCTCTCCATCTCAGGATCCCAGCACTGCCTCAGCTTCCTTTAGACTCTCTCCATCTCAGGATCCCTGCACTGCCTCACCTTCCTGCATACTCTCTTCATGTCAGGAACCCTGCACTGCCTTAGCTTCCTGCAGACTCTCTCCATCTCAGGATCCCTGCACTACCTCAGCTTCTGGAGACTCCATCTCAGGATCGCTGCACTGCCTCAGCTTCCTTCAGACTCTCTTCATCTCAGGATCCCAGCGCTGCCTCAGCTTCCTACAGATTCTCTCCATCTCAGTTACCCTGCGCGGCCTCAGCTTCCTACAGACTCTCTCCATCTCAGTTACCCGGCGCGGCCTCAGCTTCCCGCAGACTCTCTCCATCTCAGGATCCCTGTGCTGCCTCAGCTTCCCGCAGACTCTCTCCATCTCAGAATCCCAGCACTGTCTCGGCTTCCTGCAGACTCTCTCCATCTCAGGATCCCTGCACTGCCTCAGCTTCCTGCAGACTCTCTCCATCTCAGGATCCCTGCACTGCCTCAGCTTCCTTCAGACTCTCTCCATCTCAGGATCCCAGCGCTGGCTCAGCTTCCTGCGGACTCTCTTCACTCAGCATCCCTGCACTGCCTTAGCTTCCTGCAGACTCTCTCCATCTCAGGATCCCTGCACTGCCTCAGCTTCCTTCAGACTCTCTCCATCTCAGGATCCATGAGTCGCCTCACTTCTGGAGACTCTTTCTATCTCAGGTTCCCTGCACTGCCTCGGCTTTCTGTAGACTCTCTCCATCTCAGGATCCCTGCACTGCCTCAGCTTCTGGAGACTCTAACCATCTCAGAATCCCAGCACTGCCTCAGCTTCCTGCTGACTCTCTCCATCTCAGGATCCCTGCACTGCCTCAGCTTCGTGCAGACTCTCTCCATCTCAGGATCCTAGCACGGCCTCAGCTCCCTGCAGACTCTCTCCATCTCAGAATCCCAGCACGGCCTCAGCTTCGTGCAGACTCTCTCCATCTCAGGATCCCAGCACTGCCTCAGCTTCCTGCAGACTCTCTCCATCTCAGGATCCCTGCACTGCCTCACCTTCCTGCATACTCTCTTCATGTCAGGATCCCTGCACTGCCTTAGCTTCCTGCAGACTCTCTTCATCTCAGGATCCCTGCACTACCTCAGCTTCTGGAGACTCCATCTCAGGATCCCTGCACTGCCTCAGCTTCCTTCAGACTCTCTTCATCTCAGGATCCCAGCGCTGCCTCCGCTTCCTACAGACTCTCTCCATCTCAGTTACCCTGCGCGGCCTCAGCTTCCCGCAGACTCTCTCCATCTCAGGATCCCTGTGCTGCCTCAGCTTCCCGCAGACTCTCTCCATCTCAGAATCCCAGCACTGCCTCAGCTTCCTGCTCACTCTCTCCATCTCAGAATCCCAGCACTGCCTCAGCTTCCTGCTGACTCTCTCCATCTCAGGATCCCTGCACTGCCTCAGCTTCGTGCAGACTCTCTCCATCTCAGGATCCCAGCACTGCCTCAGCTCCCTGCAGACTCTCTCCATCTCAGAATCCCAGCACGGCCTCAGCTTCCTGCAGACTCTCTCCATCTCAGGATCCCAGCACTGCCTCAGCTTCCTGCAGACTCTCTCCATCTCAGGATCCCTGCACTGCCTTGGCTTCCTCCAGACTCTCTCCATCTCAGGATCCCTGCACTGCCTCAGCTTCCTGCAGACTCTCTCCATCTCAGGATCCCAGCGCTGCCTCAGCTTCCTGTAGACTCTTTCTATCTCAAGATCTATGCACTGGCTCAGCTTCCTGCAGACTCTCTCAATCTCAGGATGCCAGCGCTGCCTCAGCTTCCTGCAGACTCTTTCCATCTCAGGATCCATGCACTGGCTCAGCTTCCTGCAGACTCTCTCCATCTCAGGATCCCAGCACTGCCTCATCTTCCTGCAGACTCTCTCCATCTCATGATCACTGCACTGCCTCGGCTTCCTGTAGACTCTCTCCATCTCAGGATCCCTGCACTGCCTCAGCTTCTGGAGACTCTCTCCAACTCAGGATCCCTGCACTGCCTCAGCTTCCTGAAGACTCTCTCCATCTCAGAATTCCAGTACTGCCTCAGCTTCCTGCAGACTCTCTCCATCTCAGGATCCCTGCACTGCCTCGGCTTTCTGTAGACTCTCTCCATCTCAGGATCCCTGCACTGCCTCAGCTTCTGGAGACTCTAACCATCTCAGGATCCCTGCACTGCCTCAGCTTCCTTCAGACTCTCTTCATGTAAGGATCCATGCATCGCCTCAGCTTCTGGAGACTTTTTCCATCTCAGGATTCATGCACTGGCTCAGCTTCCTGCAGACTCTCTCCATCTCAGGATCTCTGTACTGCCTCGGCTTCTTGCAGACTCTCTCCATCTCAGGATCCCTGCACTGCCTCGCCTTCCTGAAGGCTCTCTCCATCTCAGGATCCCAGCACTGCCTCAGCTTCCTGCAGACTCTCTCAATCTCAGGATCCCTGCACTGCCTCAGTTTCCTTCAGACTCTCCCCATCTCAGGATCCATGCGTCGCCTCAGCTTCTGGAGACTCTCTCCGTCTCAGGATCCCAGCACTGCCTCAGCTTCCTGCAGACTCTTTCCATCTCAGGATCCCTGCAGTGCCTCAACTTCTGGAGACTCTCTCCATCTCAGGATCCCTGCACTGCCTCAGCTTCCTTTAGACTCTCTCCATCTAAGGATCCCAGCGCTGCCTCAGGTTCCTGCAGACTCTCTTCATCTCAGGATCCCTGCACTACCTCAGCTTCTGGAGACTCCATCTCAGGATCCCTGCACTGCCTCAGCTTCCTTCAGACTCTCTTCATCTCAGGATCCCAGCGCTGCCTCAGCTTCCTACAGACTCTCTCCATCTCAGTTACCCTGCGCTGCCTCAGCTTCCCGCAGACTCTCTCCATCTCAGGATCCCTGCACTGCCTCAGCTTCCCGCAGACTCTCTCCATCTCAGAATCCCAGCACTGCCTCAGCTTCCTGCAGACTCTCTCTATCTCAGGATCCCTGCACTGCCTCAGCTTCCCGCAGACTCTCTCCATCTCAGGATCCAAGCACTGCCTCAGCTTCGTGCAGACTCTCTCCATCTAAGGATCCCAGCACTGCCTCAGCTCCCTGCAGACTCTCTCTATTTCAGGATCCCTGCACTGCCTCAGCTTCTGGAGACCCTCTCCATCTCAGGATCCCAGCACTGCCTCAGCTTCCTGCAGACTCTCTCCATCTCAGGATCCCAGCACTGCCTCAGCTTCCTGCAGACTCTCTCCATCTCAGAATCCCTGCACTGCCTCAGCTTCTGGAGACTCCATCTCAGGATCCCTGCACTGCCTCAGCTTCCTTCAGACTCTCTTCATCTCAGGATCCCAGCGCTGCCTCAGCTTCCTACAGACTCTCTCCATCTCAGTTACCCTGCGCGGCCTCAGCTTCCCGCAGACTCTCTCCATTTCAGGTTCCCTGCACTGCCTCAGCTTTCCGCAGGCTCTCTCCATCTCAGGATCCCTGTGCTGCCTCAGCTTCCCGCAGACTCTCTCCATCTCAGAATCCCAGCACTGCCTCAGCTTCCTGCTCACTCTCTCCATCTCAGGATCCCTGCGCTGCCTCAGCTTCGTGCAGACTCTCTCCATCTCAGGATCCTAGCACGGCCTCAGCTCCCTGCAGACTCTCTCCATCTCAGAATCCCAGCACGGCCTCAGCTTCGTGCAGACTCTCTCCATCTCAGGATCCCAGCACTGCCTCAGCTTCCTGCAGACTCTCTCCATCTCAGGATCCCTGCACTGCCTCACCTTCCTGCATACTCTCTTCATGTCAGGATCCCTGCACTGCCTTAGCTTCCTGCAGACTCTCTCCATCTCAGGATCCCTGCACTACCTCAGCTTCTGGAGACTCCATCTCAGGATCCCTGCACTGCCTCAGCTTCCTTCAGACTCTCTTCATCTCAGGATCCCAGCGCTGCCTCAGCTTCCTACAGACTCTCTCCATCTCAGTTACCCTGCGCGGCCTCAGCTTCCCGCAGACTCTCTCCATCTCAGGATCCCTGTGCTGCCTCAGCTTCCCGCAGACTCTCTCCATCTCAGAATACCAGCACTGCCTCGGCTTCCTGCAGACTCTCTCCATCTCAGGATCCCTGCACTGCCTCAGCTTCCTGCAGACTCTCTCCATCTCAGGATCCCTGCACTGCCTCAGCTTCCTTCAGACTCTCTCCATCTCAGGATCCCAGCGCTGGCTCAGCTTCCTGCGGACTCTCTTCACTCAGCATCCCTGCACTGCCTTAGCTTCCTGCAGACTCTCTCCATCTCAGGATCCCTGCACTGCCTCAGCTTCCTTCAGACTCTCTCCATCTCAGGATCCATGAGTCGCCTCACTTCTGGAGACTCTTTCTATCTCAGGATCCCTGCACTGCCTCACCTTCTTGCAGACTCTCTTCATCTCAGGATCCCTGCACTGCCTCGGCTTTCTGTAGACTCTCTCCATCTCAGGATCCCTGCACTGCCTCAGCTTCTGTAGACTCTAACCATCTCAGGATCCCTGCACTGCCTCAGCTTCCTTCAGACTCTCTTCATGTAAGGATCCATGCATCGCCTCAGCTTCTGGAGACTTTTTCCATCTCAGGATCCATGCACTGGCTCAGCTTCCTGCAGACTCTCTCCATCTCAAGATCTCTGTACTGCCTCGGCTTCTTGCAGACTCTCTCCATCTCAGGATCCCTGCACTGCCTCGCCTTCCCGCAGGCTCTCTCCATCTCAGGATCCCAGTGCTGCGTCAGCTTCCCACAGACTCTCTTCATCTCAGGATCCCAGCGCTGCCTCAGCTTCCTACAGACTCTCTCCATCTCAGTTACCCTGCGCTGCCTCAGCTTCCCGCAGACTCTCTCCATCTCAGGATCCCTGCACTGCCTCAGCTTCCCGCAGACTCTCTCCATCTCACAATCCCAGCACTGCCTCAGCTTCCTGCAGACTCTCTCTATCTCAGGATCCCTGCACTGCCTCAGCTTCCCACAGACTCTCTCCATCTCAGGATCCCAGCACTGCCTCAGCTTCGTGCAGACTCTCTCCATCTAAGGATCCCACCACTGCCTCAGCTCCCTGCAGACTCTCTCTATTTCAGGATCCCTGCACTGCCTCAGCTTCTGGAGACCCTCTCCATCTCAGGATCCCAGCACTGCCTCAGCTTCCTGCAGACTCTCTCCATCTCAGGATCCCAGCACTGCCTCAGCTTCCTGCAGACTCTCTCCATCTCAGAATCCCTGCACTGCCTCAGCTTCTGGAGACTCCATCTCAGGATCCCTGCACTGCCTCAGCTTCCTTCAGACTCTCTTCATCTCAGGATCCCAGCGCTGCCTCAGCTTCCTACAGACTCTCTCCATCTCAGTTACCCTGCGCGGCCTCAGCTTCCCGCAGACTCTCTCCATTTCAGGTTCCCTGCACTGCCTCAGCTTTCCGCAGGCTCTCTCCATCTCAGGATCCCTGTGCTGCCTCAGCTTCCCGCAGACTCTCTCCATCTCAGAATCCCAGCACTGCCTCAGCTTCCTGCTCACTCTCTCCATCTCAGAATCCCAGCACTGCCTCAGCTTCCTGCTGACTCTCTCCATCTCAGGATCCCTGCACTGCCTCAGCTTCGTGCAGACTCTCTCCATCTCAGGATCCTAGCACGGCCTCAGCTCCCTGCAGACTCTCTCCATCTCAGAATCCCAGCACGGCCTCAGCTTCGTGGGACTCTCTCCATCTCAGGATCCCAGCACTGCCTCAGCTTCCTGCAGACTCTCTCCATCTCAGGATCCCTGCACTGCCTCACCTTCCTGCATACTCTCTTCATGTCAGGATCCCTGCACTGCCTTAGCTTCCTGCAGACTCTCTCCATCTCAGGATCCCTGCACTACCTCAGCTTCTGGAGACTCCATCTCAGGATCCCTGCACTGCCTCAGCTTCCTTCAGACTCTCTTCATCTCAGGATCCCAGCGCTGCCTCAGCTTCCTACAGACTCTCTCCATCTCAGTTACCCTGTGCGGCCTCAGCTTCCCGCAGACTCTCTCCATCTCAGGATCCCTGTGCTGCCTCAGCTTCCCGCAGACTCTCTCCATCTCAGAATCCCAGCACTGCCTCGGCTTCCTGCAGACTCTCTCCATCTCAGGATCCCTGCACTGCCTCAGCTTCCTGCAGACTCTCTCCATCTCAGGATCCCTGCACTGCCTCAGCTTCCTTCAGACTCTATCCATCTCAGGATCCCAGCGCTGGCTCAGCTTCCTGTGGACTCTCTTCACTCAGCATCCCTGCACTGCCTTAGCTTCCTGCAGACTCTCTCCATCTCAGGATCCCTGCACTGCCTCAGCTTCCTTCAGACTCTCTCCATCTCAGGATCCCTGCACTGCCTCAGCTTCCTGCAGACTCTCTCCATCTCAGGATCCCTGCACTGCCTCACCTTCTTGCAGACTCTCTTCATCTCAGGATCCCTGCACTGCCTCGGCTTTCTGTAGACTCTCTCCATCTCAGGATCCCTGCACTGCCTCAGCTTCTGGAGACTCTAACCATCTCAGGATCCCTGCACTGCCTCAGCTTCCTTCAGACTCTCTTCATGTAAGGATCCATGCATCGCCTCAGCTTCTGGAGACTTTTTCCATCTCAGGATCCATGCACTGGCTCAGCTTCCTGCAGACTCTCTCCATCTCAGGATCTCTGTACTGCCTCGGCTTCTTGCAGACTCTCTCCATCTCAGGATCCCTGCACTGCCTCGCCTTCCTGCAGGCTCTCTCCATCTCAGGATCCCAGTGCTGCGTCAGCTTCCCACAGACTCTCTCCATCTCAGGATCCCTGCACTGCCTCAGCTTTCCGCAGAGTCTCTCCATCTCAGGATCCTTGCACTGCCTCAGCTTCCTGCATACTTTCTCTATATCAGGATCCCTGCACTGCCTCAACTTATGGAGACTCTCTCCATCTCAGGAACCCTGCACTAGCTCCGCTTCCTGCAGACTCTCTCCATCTTAGGATCCCTGCACTGCCTCAGCTTCCTGCACACTCTCTCCATCTCAGGATCCCAGCACTGCCTCAGCTTCCTTCAGACTCTCCCCATCTCCGGATCCCAGCGCTGCCTCAGCTTTCTGCAGACTCTCTTCATCTCAGGATCCCTGCACTGCCTCAGCTTCCTGCACACTCTCTCCATCTCAGGATCCATGCGTCACCTCAGCCTCTGGAGACTCTTTCCATCTCAGGATCCATGCACTGGCTCAACTTCCTGCAGACTCTCTCCATCTCAGGATCCCTGCACTGCCTCACCTTCCTGCATACTCTCTTCATGTCAGGATCCCTGCACTGCCTTAGCTTCCTGCAGACTCTCTCCATCTCAGGATCCCTGCACTACCTCAGCTTCTGGAGACGCCATCTCAGGATCCCTGCACTGCCTCAGCTTCCTTCAGACTCTCTTCATCTCAGGATCCCAGCGTTGCCTCAGCTTCCTACAGACTCTCTCCATCTCAGTTACCCTGCGCGGCCTCAGCTTCCCGCAGACTCTCTCCATCTCAGGATCCCTGTGCTGCCTCAGCTTCCCGCAGACTCTCTCCATCTCAGAATCCCAGCACTGCCTCAGCTTCCTGCTCACTCTCTCCATCTCAGAATCCCAGCACTGCCTCAGCTTCCTGCTGACTCTCTCCATCTCAGGATCCCTGCACTGCCTCAGCTTCGTGCAGACTCTCTCCATCTCAGGATCCCAGCACTGCCTCAGCTCCCTGCAGACTCTCTCCATCTCAGAATCCCAGCACGGCCTCTGCTTCGTGCAGACTCTCTCCATCTCAGGATCCCAGCACTGCCTCAGCTTCCTGCAGACTCTCTCCATCTCAGGATCCCTGCACTGCCTCGGCTTCCTGCAGACTCTCTCCATCTCAGGATCCCTGCACTGCCTCAGCTTCCTGCAGACTCTCTCCATCTCAGGATCCCAGCGCTGCCTCAGCTTCCTGTAGACTGTTTCCATCTCAAGATCTATGCACTGGCTCAGCTTCCTGCAGACTCTCTCAATCTCAGGATGCCAGCGCTGCCTCAGCTTCCTGCAGACTCTTTCCATCTCAGGATCCATGCACTGGCTCAGCTTCCTGCAGACTCTCTCCATCTCAGGATCCCAGCACTGCCTCATCTTCCTGCAGACTCTCTCCATCTCATGATCACTGCACTGCCTCGGCTTCCTGTAGACTCTCTCCATCTCAGGATCCCTGCACTGCCTCAGCTTCTGGAGACTCTCTCCAACTCAGGATCCCTGCACTGCCTCAGCTTCCTGAAGACTCTCTCCATCTCAGAATTCCAGTACTGCCTCAGCTTCCTGCAGACTCTCTCCATCTCAGGATCCCTGCACTGCCTCGGCTTTCTGTAGACTCTCTCCATCTCAGGATCCCTGCACTGCCTCAGCTTCTGGAGACTCTAACCATCTCAGGATCCCTGCACTGCCTCAGCTTCCTTCAGACTCTCTTCATGTAAGGATCCATGCATCGCCTCAGCTTCTGGAGACTTTTTCCATCTCAGGATCCATGCACTGGCTCAGCTTCCTGCAGACTCTCTCCATCTCAGGATCTCTGTACTGCCTCAGCTTCTTGCAGACTCTCTCCATCTCAGGATCCCTGCACTGCCTCGCCTTCCTGCAGGCTCTTTCCATCTCAGGATCCCTGCACTGCCTCAGCTTCCTGCATACTTTCTCTATATCAGGATCCCTGCACTGCCTCAACTTATGGAGACTCTCTCCATCTCAGGAACCCTGCACTAGCACCGCTTCCTGCAGACTCTCTCCATCTTAGGATCCCTGCACTGCCTCAGCTTCCTGCACACTCTCTCCATCTCAGGATCCCAGCACTGCCTCAGCTTCCTTCAGACTCTCCCCATCTCCGGATCACAGCGCTGCCTCAGCTTTCTGCAGACTCTCTTCATCTCAGGATCCCTGCACTGCCTCAGCTTCCTGCACACTCTCTCCATCTCAGGATCCATGCGTCACCTCAGCCTCTGGAGACTCTTTCCATCTCAGGATCCATGCACTGGCTCAACTTCCTGCAGACTCTCTCCATCTCAGGATCCCTGCACTGCCTCACCTTCCTGCATACTCTCTTCATGTCAGGATCCCTGCACTGCCTTAGCTTCCTGCAGACTCTCTCCATCTCAGGATCCCTGCACTACCTCAGCTTCTGGAGACTCCATCGCAGGATCCCTGCACTGCCTCAGCTTCCTTCAGACTCTCTTCATCTCAGGATCCCAGCGCTGCCTCAGCTTCCTACAGACTCTCTCCATCTCAGTTACCCTGCGCGGCCTCAGCTTCCCGCAGACTCTCTCCATCTCAGGATCCCTGTGCTGCCTCAGCTTCCCGCAGACTCTCTCCATCTCAGAATCCCAGCACTGCCTCAGCTTCCTGCTCACTCTCTCCATCTCAGAATCCCAGCACTGCCTCAGCTTCCTGCTGACTCTCTCCATCTCAGGATCCCTGCACTGCCTCAGCTTCGTGCAGATTCTCTCCATCTCAGGATCCCAGCACTGCCTCAGCTCCCTGCAGACTCTCTCCATCTCAGAATCCCAGCACGGCCTCAGCTTCGTGCAGACTCTCTCCATCTCAGGATCCCAGCACTGCCTCAGCTTCCTGCAGACTCTCTCCATCTCAGGATCCCTGCACTGCCTCGGCTTCCTGCAGACTCTCTCCATCTCAGGATCCCTGCACTACCTCAGCTTCCTGCAGACTCTCTCCGTCTCAGGATCCCAGCGCTGCCTCAGCTTCCTGTAGACTCTTTCCATCTCAAGATCTATGCACTGGCTCAGCTTCCTGCAGACTCTCTCAATCTCAGGATGCCAGCGCTGCCTCAGCTTCCTGCAGACTCTCTCCATCTCAGGATCCCAGCACTGCCTCATCTTCCTGCAGACTCTCTCCATCTCATGATCCCAGCACTGCCTCATCTTCCTGCAGACTCTCTCCATCTCAGGATCCCTGCACTGCCTCAGCTTCTGGAGACTCTCTCCAACTCAGGATCCCTGCACTGCCTCAGCTTCCTGAAGACTCTCTCCAACTCAGAATTCCAGTACTGCCTCAGCTTCCTGCAGACTCTCTCCATCTCAGGATCCCTGCACTGCCTCAGCTTCGTGCAGACTCTCTCCATCTCAGGATCCCAGCACTGCCTCAGCTCCCTGCAGCCTCTCTCCATCTCAGGATCCCTGCACTGCCTCAGCTTCTGGAGACTCTTTCCATCTCAGGATCTGTGCACTGCCTCAGCTTCCTGCACACTCTTTCCATCTCAGGATCCGTGCACTGCCTCAGCTTCCTGCAGACTCGCTCCATCTCAGGATCCCTGCACTGCCTCAGCTTCTGGAGACTCTAACCATCTCAGGATCCCTGCACTGCCTCAGCTTCCTTCAGACTCTCTTCATGTAAGGATCCATGCATCGCCTCAGCTTCTGGAGACTTTTTCCATCTCAGGATCCATGCACTGGCTCAGCTTCCTGCAGACTCTCTCCATCTCAGGATCTCTTTACTGCCTCAGCTTCTTGCAGACTCTCTCCATCTCAGGATCCCTGCACTGCCTCGCCTTCCTGCAGGCTCTCTCCATCTCAGGATCCCAGTGCTGCGTCAGCTTCCCACAGACTCTCTCCATCTCAGGATCCCTGCACTGCCTCAGCTTCCTGCATACTTTCTCTATATCAGGATCCCTGAACTGCCTCAACTTATGGAGACTTTCTCCATCTCAGGAACCCTGCACTAGCTCCGCTTCCTGCAGACTCTCTCCATCTTAGGATCCCTGCACTGCCTCAGCTTCCTGCACACTCTCTCCATCTCAGGATCCCAGCACTGCCTCAGCTTCCTTCAGACTCTCCCCATCTCCGGATCCCAGCGCTGCCTCAGCTTTCTGCAGACTCTCTTCATCTCAGGACCCCTGCACTGCCTCAGCTTCCTGCACACTCTCTCCATCTCAGGATCCATGCGTCACCTCAGCCTCTGGAGACTCTTTCCATCTCAGGATCCATGCACTGGCTCAACTTCCTGCAGACTCTCTCCATCTCAGGATCCCTGCACTGCCTCACCTTCCTGCATACTCTCTTCATGTCAGGATCCCTGCACTGCCTTAGCTTCCTGCAGACTCTCTCCATCTCAGAATCCCAGCACGGCCTCAGCTTCGTGCAGACTCTCTCCATCTCAGGATCCCAGTACTGCCTCAGCTTCCTGCTGACTCTCTCCATCTCAGGATCCCTGCACTGCCTCAGCTCCGTGCAGATTCTCTCCATCTCAGGATCCCAGCACTGCCTCAGCTCCCTGCAGACTCTCTCCATCTCAGAATCCCAGCACGGCCTCAGCTTCGTGCAGACTCTCTCCATCTCAGGATCCCAGCACTGCCTCAGCTTCCTGCAGACTCTCGCCATCTCAGGATCCCTGCACTGCCTCGGCTTCCTGCAGACTCTCTCCGTCTCAGGATCCCAGCGCTGCCTCAGCTTCCTGTAGACTCTTTCCATCTCAAGATCTATGCACTGGCTCAGCTTCCTGCAGACTCTCTCAATCTCAGGATGCCAGCGCTGCCTCAGCTTCCTGCAGACTTTCTCCATCTCAGGATCCCAGCGCTGCCTCATCTTCCTGCAGACTCTCTCCATCTCATGATCCCAGCACTGCCTCATCTTCCTGCAGACTCTCTCCATCTCAGGATCCCTGCACTGCCTCAGCTTCTGGAGACTCTCTCCAACTCAGGATCCCTGCACTGCCTCAGCTTCCTGAAGACTCTCTCCATCTCAGAATTCCAGTACTGCCTCAGCTTCCTGCAGACTCTCTCCATCTCAGGATCCCTGCACTGCCTCAGCTTCGTGCAGACTCTCTCCATCTCAGGATCCCAGCACTGCCTCAGCTCCCTGCAGCCTCTCTCCATCTCAGGATCCCTGCACTGCCTCAGCTTCTGGAGACTCTTTCCATCTCAGGATCTGTGCACTGCCTCAGCTTCCTGCAGACTCTTTCCATCTCAGGATCCGTGCACTGCCTGAGCTTCCTGCAGACTCGCTCCATCTCAGGATCCCTGCACTGCCTCAGCTTCTGGAGACTCTAACCATCTCAGGATTCCTGCACTGCCTCAGCTTCCTTCAGACTCTCTTCATGTAAGGATCCATGCATCGCCTCAGCTTCTGGAGACTTTTTCCATCTCAGGATCCATGCACTGGCTCAGCTTCCTGCAGACTCTCTCCATCTCAGGATCCGTGCACTGCCTCAGCTTCCTGCAGACTCGCTCCATCTCAGGATCCCTGCACTGCCTCAGCTTCTGGAGACTCTAACCATCTCAGGATTCCTGCACTGCCTCAGCTTCCTTCAGACTCTTCATGTAAGGATCCATGCATCGCCTCAGCTTCTGGAGACTTTTTCCATCTCAGGATCCATGCACTGGCTCAGCTTCCTGCAGACTCTCTCCATCTCAGGATCTCTGTACTGCCTCAGCTTCTTGCAGACTCTCTCCATCTCAGGATCCCTGCACTGCCTCGCCTTCCTGCAGGCTCTCTCCATCTCAGGATCCCTGCACTGCCTCAGCTTTCCGCAGAGTCTCTCCATCTCAGGATCCTTGCACTGCCTCAGCTTCCTGCATACTTTCTCTATATCAGGATCCCTGCACTGCCTCAACTTATGGAGACTCTCTCCATCTCAGGAACCCTGCACTAGCTCCGCTTCCTGCAGACTCTCTCCATCTTAGGATCCCTGCACTGCCTCAGCTTCCTGCACACTCTCTCCATCTCAGGATCCCAGCACTGCCTCAGCTTCCTTCAGACTCTCCCCATCTCCGGATCCCAGCGCTGCCTCAGCTTTCTGCAGACTCTCTTCATCTCAGGATCCCTGCACTGCCTCAGCTTCCTGCACACTCTCTCCATCTCAGGATCCATGCGTCACCTCAGCCTCTGGAGACTCTTTCCATCTCAGGATCCATGCACTGGCTCAACTTCCTGCAGACTCTCTCCATCTCAGGATCCCTGCACTGCCTCACCTTCCTGCATACTCTCTTCATGTCAGGATCCCTGCACTGCCTTAGCTTCCTGCAGACTCTCTCCATCTCAGGATCCCTGCACTACCTCAGCTTCTGGAGACGCCATCTCAGGATCCCTGCACTGCCTCAGCTTCCTTCAGACTCTCTTCATCTCAGGATCCCAGCGTTGCCTCAGCTTCCTACAGACTCTCTCCATCTCAGTTACCCTGCGCGGCCTCAGCTTCCCGCAGACTCTCTCCATCTCAGGATCCCTGTGCTGCCTCAGCTTCCCGCAGACTCTCTCCATCTCAGAATCCCAGCACTGCCTCAGCTTCCTGCTCACTCTCTCCATCTCAGAATCCCAGCACTGCCTCAGCTTCCTGCTGACTCTCTCCATCTCAGGATCCCTGCACTGCCTCAGCTTCGTGCAGACTCTCTCCATCTCAGGATCCCAGCACTGCCTCAGCTCCCTGCAGACTCTCTCCATCTCAGAATCCCAGCACGGCCTCTGCTTCGTGCAGACTCTCTCCATCTCAGGATCCCAGCACTGCCTCAGCTTCCTGCAGACTCTCTCCATCTCAGGATCCCTGCACTGCCTCGGCTTCCTGCAGACTCTCTCCATCTCAGGATCCCTGCACTGCCTCAGCTTCCTGCAGACTCTCTCCATCTCAGGATCCCAGCGCTGCCTCAGCTTCCTGTAGACTGTTTCCATCTCAAGATCTATGCACTGGCTCAGCTTCCTGCAGACTCTCTCAATCTCAGGATGCCAGCGCTGCCTCAGCTTCCTGCAGACTCTTTCCATCTCAGGATCCATGCACTGGCTCAGCTTCCTGCAGACTCTCTCCATCTCAGGATCCCAGCACTGCCTCATCTTCCTGCAGACTCTCTCCATCTCATGATCACTGCACTGCCTCGGCTTCCTGTAGACTCTCTCCATCTCAGGATCCCTGCACTGCCTCAGCTTCTGGAGACTCTCTCCAACTCAGGATCCCTGCACTGCCTCAGCTTCCTGAAGACTCTCTCCATCTCAGAATTCCAGTACTGCCTCAGCTTCCTGCAGACTCTCTCCATCTCAGGATCCCTGCACTGCCTCGGCTTTCTGTAGACTCTCTCCATCTCAGGATCCCTGCACTGCCTCAGCTTCTGGAGACTCTAACCATCTCAGGATCCCTGCACTGCCTCAGCTTCCTTCAGACTCTCTTCATGTAAGGATCCATGCATCGCCTCAGCTTCTGGAGACTTTTTCCATCTCAGGATCCATGCACTGGCTCAGCTTCCTGCAGACTCTCTCCATCTCAGGATCTCTGTACTGCCTCAGCTTCTTGCAGACTCTCTCCATCTCAGGATCCCTGCACTGCCTCGCCTTCCTGCAGGCTCTTTCCATCTCAGGATCCCTGCACTGCCTCAGCTTCCTGCATACTTTCTCTATATCAGGATCCCTGCACTGCCTCAACTTATGGAGACTCTCTCCATCTCAGGAACCCTGCACTAGCACCGCTTCCTGCAGACTCTCTCCATCTTAGGATCCCTGCACTGCCTCAGCTTCCTGCACACTCTCTCCATCTCAGGATCCCAGCACTGCCTCAGCTTCCTTCAGACTCTCCCCATCTCCGGATCCCAGCGCTGCCTCAGCTTTCTGCAGACTCTCTTCATCTCAGGATCCCTGCACTGCCTCAGCTTCCTGCACACTCTCTCCATCTCAGGATCCATGCGTCACCTCAGCCTCTGGAGACTCTTTCCATCTCAGGATCCATGCACTGGCTCAACTTCCTGCAGACTCTCTCCATCTCAGGATCCCTGCACTGCCTCACCTTCCTGCATACTCTCTTCATGTCAGGATCCCTGCACTGCCTTAGCTTCCTGCAGACTCTCTCCATCTCAGGATCCCTGCACTACCTCAGCTTCTGGAGACTCCATCGCAGGATCCCTGCACTGCCTCAGCTTCCTTCAGACTCTCTTCATCTCAGGATCCCAGCGCTGCCTCAGCTTCCTACAGACTCTCTCCATCTCAGTTACCCTGCGCGGCCTCAGCTTCCCGCAGACTCTCTCCATCTCAGGATCCCTGTGCTGCCTCAGCTTCCCGCAGACTCTCTCCATCTCAGAATCCCAGCACTGCCTCAGCTTCCTGCTCACTCTCTCCATCTCAGAATCCCAGCACTGCCTCAGCTTCCTGCTGACTCTCTCCATCTCAGGATCCCTGCACTGCCTCAGCTTCGTGCAGATTCTCTCCATCTCAGGATCCCAGCACTGCCTCAGCTCCCTGCAGACTCTCTCCATCTCAGAATCCCAGCACGGCCTCAGCTTCGTGCAGACTCTCTCCATCTCAGGATCCCAGCACTGCCTCAGCTTCCTGCAGACTCTCTCCATCTCAGGATCCCTGCACTGCCTCGGCTTCCTGCAGACTCTCTCCATCTCAGGATCCCTGCACTACCTCAGCTTCCTGCAGACTCTCTCCGTCTCAGGATCCCAGCGCTGCCTCAGCTTCCTGTAGACTCTTTCCATCTCAAGATCTATGCACTGGCTCAGCTTCCTGCAGACTCTCTCAATCTCAGGATGCCAGCGCTGCCTCAGCTTCCTGCAGACTCTCTCCATCTCAGGATCCCAGCACTGCCTCATCTTCCTGCAGACTCTCTCCATCTCATGATCCCAGCACTGCCTCATCTTCCTGCAGACTCTCTCCATCTCAGGATCCCTGCACTGCCTCAGCTTCTGGAGACTCTCTCCAACTCAGGATCCCTGCACTGCCTCAGCTTCCTGAAGACTCTCTCCAACTCAGAATTCCAGTACTGCCTCAGCTTCCTGCAGACTCTCTCCATCTCAGGATCCCTGCACTGCCTCAGCTTCGTGCAGACTCTCTCCATCTCAGGATCCCAGCACTGCCTCAGCTCCCTGCAGCCTCTCTCCATCTCAGGATCCCTGCACTGCCTCAGCTTCTGGAGACTCTTTCCATCTCAGGATCTGTGCACTGCCTCAGCTTCCTGCACACTCTTTCCATCTCAGGATCCGTGCACTGCCTCAGCTTCCTGCAGACTCGCTCCATCTCAGGATCCCTGCACTGCCTCAGCTTCTGGAGACTCTAACCATCTCAGGATCCCTGCACTGCCTCAGCTTCCTTCAGACTCTCTTCATGTAAGGATCCATGCATCGCCTCAGCTTCTGGAGACTTTTTCCATCTCAGGATCCATGCACTGGCTCAGCTTCCTGCAGACTCTCTCCATCTCAGGATCTCTTTACTGCCTCAGCTTCTTGCAGACTCTCTCCATCTCAGGATCCCTGCACTGCCTCGCCTTCCTGCAGGCTCTCTCCATCTCAGGATCCCAGTGCTGCGTCAGCTTCCCACAGACTCTCTCCATCTCAGGATCCCTGCACTGCCTCAGCTTCCTGCATACTTTCTCTATATCAGGATCCCTGAACTGCCTCAACTTATGGAGACTTTCTCCATCTCAGGAACCCTGCACTAGCTCCGCTTCCTGCAGACTCTCTCCATCTTAGGATCCCTGCACTGCCTCAGCTTCCTGCACACTCTCTCCATCTCAGGATCCCAGCACTGCCTCAGCTTCCTTCAGACTCTCCCCATCTCCGGATCCCAGCGCTGCCTCAGCTTTCTGCAGACTCTCTTCATCTCAGGACCCCTGCACTGCCTCAGCTTCCTGCACACTCTCTCCATCTCAGGATCCATGCGTCACCTCAGCCTCTGGAGACTCTTTCCATCTCAGGATCCATGCACTGGCTCAACTTCCTGCAGACTCTCTCCATCTCAGGATCCCTGCACTGCCTCACCTTCCTGCATACTCTCTTCATGTCAGGATCCCTGCACTGCCTTAGCTTCCTGCAGACTCTCTCCATCTCAGGATCCCTGCACTACCTCAGCTTCTGGAGACTCCATCGCAGGATCCCTGCACTGCCTCAGCTTCCTTCAGACTCTCTTCATCTCAGGATCCCAGCGCTGCCTCAGCTTCCTACAGACTCTCTCCATCTCAGTTACCCTGCGCGGCCTCAGCTTCCCGCAGACTCTCTCCATCTCAGGATCCCTGCACTGCCTCAGCTTCCCGCAGACTCTCTCCATCTCAGAATCCCAGCACTGCCTCAGCTTCCTGCTCACTCTCTCCATCTCAGAATCCCAGCACTGCCTCAGCTTCCTGCTGACTCTCTCCATCTCAGGATCCCTGCACTGCCTCAGCTCCGTGCAGATTCTCTCCATCTCAGGATCCCAGCACTGCCTCAGCTCCCTGCAGACTCTCTCCATCTCAGAATCCCAGCACGGCCTCAGCTTCGTGCAGACTCTCTCCATCTCAGGATCCCAGCACTGCCTCAGCTTCCTGCAGACTCTCGCCATCTCAGGATCCCTGCACTGCCTCGGCTTCCTGCAGACTCTCTCCGTCTCAGGATCCCAGCGCTGCCTCAGCTTCCTGTAGACTCTTTCCATCTCAAGATCTATGCACTGGCTCAGCTTCCTGCAGACTCTCTCAATCTCAGGATGCCAGCGCTGCCTCAGCTTCCTGCAGACTTTCTCCATCTCAGGATCCCAGCGCTGCCTCATCTTCCTGCAGACTCTCTCCATCTCATGATCCCAGCACTGCCTCATCTTCCTGCAGACTCTCTCCATCTCAGGATCCCTGCACTGCCTCAGCTTCTGGAGACTCTCTCCAACTCAGGATCCCTGCACTGCCTCAGCTTCCTGAAGACTCTCTCCATCTCAGAATTCCAGTACTGCCTCAGCTTCCTGCAGACTCTCTCCATCTCAGGATCCCTGCACTGCCTCAGCTTCGTGCAGACTCTCTCCATCTCAGGATCCCAGCACTGCCTCAGCTCCCTGCAGCCTCTCTCCATCTCAGGATCCCTGCACTGCCTCAGCTTCTGGAGACTCTTTCCATCTCAGGATCTGTGCACTGCCTCAGCTTCCTGCAGACTCTTTCCATCTCAGGATCCGTGCACTGCCTGAGCTTCCTGCAGACTCGCTCCATCTCAGGATCCCTGCACTGCCTCAGCTTCTGGAGACTCTAACCATCTCAGGATTCCTGCACTGCCTCAGCTTCCTTCAGACTCTCTTCATGTAAGGATCCATGCATCGCCTCAGCTTCTGGAGACTTTTTCCATCTCAGGATCCATGCACTGGCTCAGCTTCCTGCAGACTCTCTCCATCTCAGGATCCGTGCACTGCCTCAGCTTCCTGCAGACTCGCTCCATCTCAGGATCCCTGCACTGCCTCAGCTTCTGGAGACTCTAACCATCTCAGGATTCCTGCACTGCCTCAGCTTCCTTCAGACTCTTCATGTAAGGATCCATGCATCGCCTCAGCTTCTGGAGACTTTTTCCATCTCAGGATCCATGCACTGGCTCAGCTTCCTGCAGACTCTCTCCATCTCAGGATCTCTGTACTGCCTCAGCTTCTTGCAGACTCTCTCCATCTCAGGATCCCTGCACTGCCTCGCCTTCCTGCAGGCTCTCTCCATCTCAGGATCCCTGCACTGCCTCAGCTTTCCGCAGAGTCTCTCCATCTCAGGATCCTTGCACTGCCTCAGCTTCCTGCATACTTTCTCTATATCAGGATCCCTGCACTGCCTCAACTTATGGAGACTCTCTCCATCTCAGGAACCCTGCACTAGCTCCGCTTCCTGCAGACTCTCTCCATCTTAGGATCCCTGCACTGCCTCAGCTTCCTGCACACTCTCTCCATCTCAGGATCCCAGCACTGCCTCAGCTTCCTTCAGACTCTCCCCATCTCCGGATCCCAGCGCTGCCTCAGCTTTCTGCAGACTCTCTTCATCTCAGGATCCCTGCACTGCCTCAGCTTCCTGCACACTCTCTCCATCTCAGGATCCATGCGTCACCTCAGCCTCTGGAGACTCTTTCCATCTCAGGATCCATGCACTGGCTCAACTTCCTGCAGACTCTCTCCATCTCAGGATCCCTGCACTGCCTCACCTTCCTGCATACTCTCTTCATGTCAGGATCCCTGCACTGCCTTAGCTTCCTGCAGACTCTCTCCATCTCAGGATCCCTGCACTACCTCAGCTTCTGGAGACGCCATCTCAGGATCCCTGCACTGCCTCAGCTTCCTTCAGACTCTCTTCATCTCAGGATCCCAGCGTTGCCTCAGCTTCCTACAGACTCTCTCCATCTCAGTTACCCTGCGCGGCCTCAGCTTCCCGCAGACTCTCTCCATCTCAGGATCCCTGTGCTGCCTCAGCTTCCCGCAGACTCTCTCCATCTCAGAATCCCAGCACTGCCTCAGCTTCCTGCTCACTCTCTCCATCTCAGAATCCCAGCACTGCCTCAGCTTCCTGCTGACTCTCTCCATCTCAGGATCCCTGCACTGCCTCAGCTTCGTGCAGACTCTCTCCATCTCAGGATCCCAGCACTGCCTCAGCTCCCTGCAGACTCTCTCCATCTCAGAATCCCAGCACGGCCTCTGCTTCGTGCAGACTCTCTCCATCTCAGGATCCCAGCACTGCCTCAGCTTCCTGCAGACTCTCTCCATCTCAGGATCCCTGCACTGCCTCGGCTTCCTGCAGACTCTCTCCATCTCAGGATCCCTGCACTGCCTCAGCTTCCTGCAGACTCTCTCCATCTCAGGATCCCAGCGCTGCCTCAGCTTCCTGTAGACTGTTTCCATCTCAAGATCTATGCACTGGCTCAGCTTCCTGCAGACTCTCTCAATCTCAGGATGCCAGCGCTGCCTCAGCTTCCTGCAGACTCTTTCCATCTCAGGATCCATGCACTGGCTCAGCTTCCTGCAGACTCTCTCCATCTCAGGATCCCAGCACTGCCTCATCTTCCTGCAGACTCTCTCCATCTCATGATCACTGCACTGCCTCGGCTTCCTGTAGACTCTCTCCATCTCAGGATCCCTGCACTGCCTCAGCTTCTGGAGACTCTCTCCAACTCAGGATCCCTGCACTGCCTCAGCTTCCTGAAGACTCTCTCCATCTCAGAATTCCAGTACTGCCTCAGCTTCCTGCAGACTCTCTCCATCTCAGGATCCCTGCACTGCCTCGGCTTTCTGTAGACTCTCTCCATCTCAGGATCCCTGCACTGCCTCAGCTTCTGGAGACTCTAACCATCTCAGGATCCCTGCACTGCCTCAGCTTCCTTCAGACTCTCTTCATGTAAGGATCCATGCATCGCCTCAGCTTCTGGAGACTTTTTCCATCTCAGGATCCATGCACTGGCTCAGCTTCCTGCAGACTCTCTCCATCTCAGGATCTCTGTACTGCCTCAGCTTCTTGCAGACTCTCTCCATCTCAGGATCCCTGCACTGCCTCGCCTTCCTGCAGGCTCTTTCCATCTCAGGATCCCTGCACTGCCTCAGCTTCCTGCATACTTTCTCTATATCAGGATCCCTGCACTGCCTCAACTTATGGAGACTCTCTCCATCTCAGGAACCCTGCACTAGCACCGCTTCCTGCAGACTCTCTCCATCTTAGGATCCCTGCACTGCCTCAGCTTCCTGCACACTCTCTCCATCTCAGGATCCCAGCACTGCCTCAGCTTCCTTCAGACTCTCCCCATCTCCGGATCCCAGCGCTGCCTCAGCTTTCTGCAGACTCTCTTCATCTCAGGATCCCTGCACTGCCTCAGCTTCCTGCACACTCTCTCCATCTCAGGATCCATGCGTCACCTCAGCCTCTGGAGACTCTTTCCATCTCAGGATCCATGCACTGGCTCAACTTCCTGCAGACTCTCTCCATCTCAGGATCCCTGCACTGCCTCACCTTCCTGCATACTCTCTTCATGTCAGGATCCCTGCACTGCCTTAGCTTCCTGCAGACTCTCTCCATCTCAGGATCCCTGCACTACCTCAGCTTCTGGAGACTCCATCGCAGGATCCCTGCACTGCCTCAGCTTCCTTCAGACTCTCTTCATCTCAGGATCCCAGCGCTGCCTCAGCTTCCTACAGACTCTCTCCATCTCAGTTACCCTGCGCGGCCTCAGCTTCCCGCAGACTCTCTCCATCTCAGGATCCCTGTGCTGCCTCAGCTTCCCGCAGACTCTCTCCATCTCAGAATCCCAGCACTGCCTCAGCTTCCTGCTCACTCTCTCCATCTCAGAATCCCAGCACTGCCTCAGCTTCCTGCTGACTCTCTCCATCTCAGGATCCCTGCACTGCCTCAGCTTCGTGCAGATTCTCTCCATCTCAGGATCCCAGCACTGCCTCAGCTCCCTGCAGACTCTCTCCATCTCAGAATCCCAGCACGGCCTCAGCTTCGTGCAGACTCTCTCCATCTCAGGATCCCAGCACTGCCTCAGCTTCCTGAAGACTCTCTCCAACTCAGAATTCCAGTACTGCCTCAGCTTCCTGCAGACTCTCTCCATCTCAGGATCCCTGCACTGCCTCAGCTTCGTGCAGACTCTCTCCATCTCAGGATCCCAGCACTGCCTCAGCTCCCTGCAGCCTCTCTCCATCTCAGGATCCCTGCACTGCCTCAGCTTCTGGAGACTCTTTCCATCTCAGGATCTGTGCACTGCCTCAGCTTCCTGCACACTCTTTCCATCTCAGGATCCGTGCACTGCCTCAGCTTCCTGCAGACTCGCTCCATCTCAGGATCCCTGCACTGCCTCAGCTTCTGGAGACTCTAACCATCTCAGGATCCCTGCACTGCCTCAGCTTCCTTCAGACTCTCTTCATGTAAGGATCCATGCATCGCCTCAGCTTCTGGAGACTTTTTCCATCTCAGGATCCATGCACTGGCTCAGCTTCCTGCAGACTCTCTCCATCTCAGGATCTCTTTACTGCCTCAGCTTCTTGCAGACTCTCTCCATCTCAGGATCCCTGCACTGCCTCGCCTTCCTGCAGGCTCTCTCCATCTCAGGATCCCAGTGCTGCGTCAGCTTCCCACAGACTCTCTCCATCTCAGGATCCCTGCACTGCCTCAGCTTCCTGCATACTTTCTCTATATCAGGATCCCTGAACTGCCTCAACTTATGGAGACTTTCTCCATCTCAGGAACCCTGCACTAGCTCCGCTTCCTGCAGACTCTCTCCATCTTAGGATCCCTGCACTGCCTCAGCTTCCTGCACACTCTCTCCATCTCAGGATCCCAGCACTGCCTCAGCTTCCTTCAGACTCTCCCCATCTCCGGATCCCAGCGCTGCCTCAGCTTTCTGCAGACTCTCTTCATCTCAGGACCCCTGCACTGCCTCAGCTTCCTGCACACTCTCTCCATCTCAGGATCCATGCGTCACCTCAGCCTCTGGAGACTCTTTCCATCTCAGGATCCATGCACTGGCTCAACTTCCTGCAGACTCTCTCCATCTCAGGATCCCTGCACTGCCTCACCTTCCTGCATACTCTCTTCATGTCAGGATCCCTGCACTGCCTTAGCTTCCTGCAGACTCTCTCCATCTCAGGATCCCTGCACTACCTCAGCTTCTGGAGACTCCATCGCAGGATCCCTGCACTGCCTCAGCTTCCTTCAGACTCTCTTCATCTCAGGATCCCAGCGCTGCCTCAGCTTCCTACAGACTCTCTCCATCTCAGTTACCCTGCGCGGCCTCAGCTTCCCGCAGACTCTCTCCATCTCAGGATCCCTGCACTGCCTCAGCTTCCTGCTCACTCTCTCCATCTCAGAATCCCAGCACTGCCTCAGCTTCCTGCTGACTCTCTCCATCTCAGGATCCCTGCACTGCCTCAGCTCCGTGCAGATTCTCTCCATCTCAGGATCCCAGCACTGCCTCAGCTCCCTGCAGACTCTCTCCATCTCAGAATCCCAGCACGGCCTCAGCTTCGTGCAGACTCTCTCCATCTCAGGATCCCAGCACTGCCTCAGCTTCCTGCAGACTCTCGCCATCTCAGGATCCCTGCACTGCCTCGGCTTCCTGCAGACTCTCTCCGTCTCAGGATCCCAGCGCTGCCTCAGCTTCCTGTAGACTCTTTCCATCTCAAGATCTATGCACTGGCTCAGCTTCCTGCAGACTCTCTCAATCTCAGGATGCCAGCGCTGCCTCAGCTTCCTGCAGACTTTCTCCATCTCAGGATCCCAGCGCTGCCTCATCTTCCTGCAGACTCTCTCCATCTCATGATCCCAGCACTGCCTCATCTTCCTGCAGACTCTCTCCATCTCAGGATCCCTGCACTGCCTCAGCTTCTGGAGACTCTCTCCAACTCAGGATCCCTGCACTGCCTCAGCTTCCTGAAGACTCTCTCCATCTCAGAATTCCAGTACTGCCTCAGCTTCCTGCAGACTCTCTCCATCTCAGGATCCCTGCACTGCCTCAGCTTCGTGCAGACTCTCTCCATCTCAGGATCCCAGCACTGCCTCAGCTCCCTGCAGCCTCTCTCCATCTCAGGATCCCTGCACTGCCTCAGCTTCTGGAGACTCTTTCCATCTCAGGATCTGTGCACTGCCTCAGCTTCCTGCAGACTCTTTCCATCTCAGGATCCGTGCACTGCCTGAGCTTCCTGCAGACTCGCTCCATCTCAGGATCCCTGCACTGCCTCAGCTTCTGGAGACTCTAACCATCTCAGGATTCCTGCACTGCCTCAGCTTCCTTCAGACTCTCTTCATGTAAGGATCCATGCATCGCCTCAGCTTCTGGAGACTTTTTCCATCTCAGGATCCATGCACTGGCTCAGCTTCCTGCAGACTCTCTCCATCTCAGGATCCGTGCACTGCCTCAGCTTCCTGCAGACTCGCTCCATCTCAGGATCCCTGCACTGCCTCAGCTTCTGGAGACTCTAACCATCTCAGGATTCCTGCACTGCCTCAGCTTCCTTCAGACTCTTCATGTAAGGATCCATGCATCGCCTCAGCTTCTGGAGACTTTTTCCATCTCAGGATCCATGCACTGGCTCAGCTTCCTGCAGACTCTCTCCATCTCAGGATCTCTGTACTGCCTCAGCTTCTTGCAGACTCTCTCCATCTCAGGATCCCTGCACTGCCTCGCCTTCCTGCAGGCTCTCTCCATCTCAGGATCCCAGTGCTGCGTCAGCTTCCCACAGACTCTCTCCATCTCAGGATCCCTGCACTGCCTCAGCTTCCTGCATACTTTCTCTATATCAGGATCCCTGCACTGCCTCAACTTATGGAGACTCTCTCCATCTCAGGAACCCTGCACTAGCTCCGCTTCCTGCAGACTCTCTCCATCTTAGGATCCCTGCACTGCCTCAGCTTCCTGCACACTCTCTCCATCTCAGGATCCCAGCACTGCCTCAGCTTCCTTCAGACTCTCCCCATCTCCGGATCCCAGCGCTGCCTCAGCTTTCTGCAGACTCTCTTCATCTCAGGATCCCTGCACTGCCTCAGCTTCCTGCACACTCTCTCCATCTCAGGATCCATGCGTCACCTCAGCCTCTGGAGACTCTTTCCATCTCAGGATCCATGCACTGGCTCAACTTCCTGCAGACTCTCTCCATCTCAGGATCCCTGCACTGCCTCACCTTCCTGCATACTCTCTTCATGTCAGGATCCCTGCACTGCCTTAGCTTCCTGCAGACTCTCTCCATCTCAGGATCCCTGCACTACCTCAGCTTCTGGAGACTCCATCGCAGGATCCCTGCACTGCCTCAGCTTCCTTCAGACTCTCTTCATCTCAGGATCCCAGCGCTGCCTCAGCTTCCTACAGACTCTCTCCATCTCAGTTACCCTGCGCGGCCTCAGCTTCCCGCAGACTCTCTCCATCTCAGGATCCCTGTGCTGCCTCAGCTTCCCGCAGACTCTCTCCATCTCAGAATCCCAGCACTGCCTCAGCTTCCTGCTCACTCTCTCCATCTCAGAATCCCAGCACTGCCTCAGCTTCCTGCTGACTCTCTCCATCTCAGGATCCCTGCACTGCCTCAGCTCCGTGCAGATTCTCTCCATCTCAGGATCCCAGCACTGCCTCAGCTCCCTGCAGACTCTCTCCATCTCAGAATCCCAGCACGGCCTCAGCTTCGTGCAGACTCTCTCCATCTCAGGATCCCAGCACTGCCTCAGCTTCCTGCAGACTCTCTCCGTCTCAGGATCCCTGCACTGCCTCGGCTTCCTGCAGACTCTCTCCGTCTCAGGATCCCAGCGCTGCCTCAGCTTCCTGTAGACTCTTTCCATCTCAAGATCTATGCACTGGCTCAGCTTCCTGCAGACTCTCTCAATCTCAGGATGCCAGCGCTGCCTCAGCTTCCTGCAGACTCTCTCCATCTCAGGATCCCAGCACTGCCTCATCTTCCTGCAGACTCTCTCCATCTCATGATCCCAGCACTGCCTCATCTTCCTGCAGACTCTCTCCATCTCAGGATCCCTGCACTGCCTCAGCTTCTGGAGACTCCATCTCAGGATCCCTGCACTGCCTCAGCTTCCTTCAGACTCTCTTCATCTCAGGATCCCAGCGCTGCCTCAGCTTCCTGCAGACTCTCTGTATATCAGTATCCCAGCACTGCCTCAACTTCTGGAGACTCTCTGAATCTCAGGATCCTTGCACTGCCTCGGCGCCCGGCAGACTCTCTCCAACTCAAGATCCGTGCACTGCCTCAGCTTCCTGCAGACTCGCTCCATCTCAGGATCCCTGCACTGCCTCAGCTTCTGGAGACTCTAACCATCTCAGGATTCCTGCACTGCCTCAGCTTCCTTCAGACTCTTCATGTAAGGATCCATGCATCGCCTCAGCTTCTGGAGACTTTTTCCATCTCAGGATCCATGCACTGGCTCAGCTTCCTGCAGACTCTCTCCATCTCAGGATCTCTGTACTGCCTCAGCTTCTTGCAGACTCTCTCCATCTCAGGATCCCTGCACTGCCTCGCCTTCCTGCAGGCTCTCTCCATCTCAGGATCCCAGTGCTGCGTCAGCTTCCCACAGACTCTCTCCATCTCAGGATCCCTGCACTGCCTCAGCTTCCTGCATACTTTCTCTATATCAGGATCCCTGCACTGCCTCAACTTATGGAGACTCTCTCCATCTCAGGAACCCTGCACTAGCTCCGCTTCCTACAGACTCTCTCCATCTTAGGATCCCTGCACTGCCTCAGCTTCCTGCACACTCTCTCCATCTCAGGATCCCAGCACTGCCTCAGCTTCCTTCAGACTCTCCCCATCTCCGGATCCCAGCGCTGCCTCAGCTTTCTGCAGACTCTCTTCATCTCAGGATCCCTGCACTGCCTCAGCTTCCTGCACACTCTCTCCATCTCAGGATCCATGCGTCACCTCAGCCTCTGGAGACTCTTTCCATCTCAGGATCCATGCACTGGCTCAACTTCCTGCAGACTCTCTCCATCTCAGGATCCCTGCACTGCCTCACCTTCCTGCATACTCTCTTCATGTCAGGATCCCTGCACTGCCTTAGCTTCCTGCAGACTCTCTCCATCTCAGGATCCCTGCACTACCTCAGCTTCTGGAGACTCCATCGCAGGATCCCTGCACTGCCTCAGCTTCCTTCAGACTCTCTTCATCTCAGGATCCCAGCGCTGCCTCAGCTTCCTACAGACTCTCTCCATCTCAGTTACCCTGCGCGGCCTCAGCTTCCCGCAGACTCTCTCCATCTCAGGATCCCTGTGCTGCCTCAGCTTCCCGCAGACTCTCTTCATCTCAGGATCCCAGCGCTGCCTCAGCTTCCTGCAGACTCTCTGTATATCAGTATCCCAGCACTGCCTCAACTTCTGGAGACTCTCTGAATCTCAGGATCCTTGCACTGCCTCGGCGCCCGGCAGACTCTCTCCAACTCAGGATCCCTGCACTGCCTCAGCTTCCTGAAGACTCTCTCCATCTCAGAATTCCAGTACTGCCTCAGCTTCCTGCAGACTCTTTCCATCACAGGATCCCTGCAGTGCCTCAACTTCTGGAGACTCTCCATCTCAGGATCCCTGCACTGCTTCAGCTTCCTTCAGACTCTCTTCATCTCAGGATCCCTGCACTGCCTCAGCTTCCTGCAGACTCTCTGTATATCAGTATCCCAGCACTGCCTCAACTTCTGGAGACTCTCTGAATCTCAGGATCCTTGAACTGCCTCAGCTTCCTGCACACTCTCTCCATCTCAGGATCCATGCATCGCCTCAGCCTCTGGAGACTCTTTCCTTCTC
This sequence comes from Calotriton arnoldi, assembly GCA_963921515.1. NCBI lineage: Eukaryota > Metazoa > Chordata > Amphibia > Caudata > Salamandridae > Calotriton > Calotriton arnoldi. The sequence goes on along the minus strand of CAWUFW010001669.1, from coordinate 1,546,150 downwards.
AGGATCCATGCACTGGCTCAACTTCCTGCAGACTCTTTCCATCTCAGGATCCCTGCACTGCCTCACCTTCCTGCAGACTCTCCCCATCTCAGGATCCCTGCACTGCCTCCACTTCTGGAGACTCTCTCCATCTCAGGATCCCTGCACTGCCTCAGCTTCCTGCAGACTCTCTCCATCTCAGAATCCCAGCACTGCTTCAGCTTCCTGCAGACTCTCTCCATCTCAGGATCCCTGCACTGCCTCAGCTTCCTGCACACTCTCTCCATCTCAGAATCCCAGCACTGCCTCAGCTTCCTGCAGACTCTCTCCATCTCAGGATCCCTGCACGGTCTCAGCTTCGTGCAGACTCTCTCCATCTCAGGATCCCAGCACTGCCTCAGCTCGCTGAAGACTCTCTCCATCTCAGGATCCCTGCACTGCCTCAGCTTCTGGAGACTCTTTCCATCTCCGGATTCGTGCACTGCCTCAGCTTCCTGCAGACTCTCTCCATCTCAGGATCCCTGCACTGCCTCAGCTTCCTGTAGACTATCTCCATCTCAGGATCCATGCGTCACCTAAGCTTCTGGAGACTTTTTCTCAGGATCCATACACTGGCTCAGCTTCCTGCAGACTCTCTCCATCTCAGGATCCATGCGTCGCCTCAGCTTCTGGAGACTCTTTCCATCTCAGGATCCCTGCACGGCCTCAGCTTCCTGCAGACTCGCTCCATCTCAGGATCCCTGCAGTGCCTCAACTTCTGGAGACTCTCTCCATCTCAGGATCCCTGCAGTGCCTCAACTTCTGGAGACTCTCTCCATCTCAGGATCCCTGCACTGCCTCAGCTTCCTTCAGACTCTCTCCATCTCAGGATCCCCGCGCTGGCTGAGCTTCCTGCGGACTCTCTTCACTCAGCATCCCTGCACTGCCTTAGCTTCCTGCAGATTCTCTCCATCTCAGGATCCCTGCACTGCCTCAGCTTCCTTCAGACTCTCTCCATCTCAGGATCCATGAGTCGCCTCACTTCTGGAGACTCTTACTATCTCAGGATCCCTGCACTGCCTCACCTTCTTGCAGACTCTCTTCATCTCAGGATCCCTGCACTGCCTCGGCTTTCAGTAGACTCTCTCCATCTCAGGATCCCTGCACTGCATCAGCTTCTGGAGACTCTAACCATCTCAGGATCCCTGCACTGCCTCAGCTTCCCGCAGAGTCTCTCCATCTCAGGATCCCTTCACTGCCTCAGCTTCCTGCATACTTTCTCTATATCAAGATCCCTGCACTGCCTCAACTTCTGGAGACTCTCTCCATCTCAGGAACCCTGCACTAGCTCTGCTTCCTGCAGACTCTCTCCATCTCAGGATCCCTGCACTGCCTCAGCTTCCTGCACACTCTCTCCATCTCAGGATCCCAGCACTGCCTCAGCTTCCTTCAGACTCTCTCCATCTCAGGATCCCAGCACTGCCTCAGCTTCCTGCACACTCTCTCCATCTCAGGATCCATGCGTCACCTCAGCCTCTGGAGACTCTTTCCATCTCAGGATCCATGCACTGGCTCATCTTCCTGCAGACTCTCTCCATATCAGGATCCCTGCACTGCCTCACCTTCCTGCAGACTCTCTTCATGTCAGGATCCCTGCACTGCCTTAGCTTCCTGCAGACTGTCTCCATCTCAGGATCCCTGCACTACCTCAGCTTCTGGAGACTCCATCTCAGGATCCCTGCACTGCCTCAGCTTCCTTCAGACTCTCTTCATCTCAGGATCCCAGCGCTGCCTCATCTTCCTACAGACTCTCTCCATCTCAGTTACCCTGCGCGACCTCAGCTTCCCGCAGACTCTCTCCATTTCAGGTTCCCTGCACTGCCTCAGCTTTCTGCAGGCTCTCTCCATCTCAGGATCCCTGCACTGCCTCAGCTTCCCGCAGACTCTCTCCATCTCAGAATCCCAGCACTGCCTCAGCTTCCTGCTGACTCTCTCCATCTCAGAATCCCAGCACTGCCTCAGCTTCCTGCTGACTCTCTCCATCTCAGGATCCCTGCACTGCCTCAGCTTTGTGCAGACTCTCTCCATCTCAGGATCCCAGCACTGCCTCAGCTTCGTGCAGACTCTCTCCATCTCAGGATCCCAGCACTGCCTCAGCTCCCTGCAGACTCTCTCCATCTCAGAATCCCAGCACGGCCTCAGCTTCGTGCAGACGCTCTCCATCTCAGGATCCCAGCACTGCCTCAGCTTCCTGCAGACTCTCTCCATCTCAGGATCCCTGCACTGCCTCAGCTTCCTGCAGACTCTCTCCATCTCAGGATCCCTGCACTGCCTCAGCTTCCTGCAGACTCTCTCCATCTCAGGATCCATGCGTCGCCTAAGCTTCTGGAGACTCTTTCCATCTCAGGATCCATGCACTGGCTCAGCTCCCTGCAGACTCCCTCCATCTCAGGATCCATGCATCGCCTCAGCTTCTGGAGACTCTCTCCATCTCAGGATCCCTGCACGGCCTCAGCTTCCTGCAGACTCGCTCCATCTCAGGATCCCTGCAGTGCCTCAACTTCTGGAGACTCTCTCCATCTCAGGATCCCTGCAGTGCCTCAACTTCTGGAGACTCTCTCCATCTCAGGATCCTTGCACTGCCTCAGCTTCCTTGAGACTCTCTCCATCTCAGTATCCCAGCGCTGTCTCAGCTTCCTGCAGACTCTCTTCACTCAGGATCCCTGCACTGCCTCAGCTTCCTGCAGACTCTCTCCATCTCAGGATCCATGCATCGCCTCAGCTTCTGGAGACTCTCTCCATCTCAGGATCCCTGCACGGCCTCAGCTTCCTGCAGACTCGCTCCATCTCAGGATCCCTGCAGTGCCTCAACTTCTGGAGACTCTCCATCTCAGGATCCCTGCACTGCCTCAACTTCTGGAGACTCTCTCCATCTCAGGATCCTTGCACTGCCTCAGCTTCCTTGAGACTCTCTCCATCTCAGTATCCCAGCACTGTCTCAGCTTCCTGCAGACTCTCTTCACTCAGGATCCCTGCACTGCCTCAGCTTCCTGCAGACTCTCTCCATCTCAGGATCCCTGCACTGCCTCAGCTTCCTTCAGACTCTCTCTATCTCAGGATCTATACGTCACCTCAGGTTTTGGAGACTCTTTCCATCTCAGGATCCATGCACTGGCTCAACTTCCTGCAGACTCTCTCCATCTCAGGATCCCTGCACTGCCTCACCTTCCTGCAGACTCTCTTCATCTCAGGATTCCTGCACTGCCTCGGCTTCCTGTAGACTCTCTCCATCTCAGGATCCCTGCACTGCCTCAGCTTCTGGAGACTCTAACAATCTCAGGATCCCTGCACTGCCTCAGCTTCCTGCATACTTTCTCTATATCAGGATCCCTGCACTGCCTCAACTTCTAGAGACTCTCTTCATCTCAGGAAACTTGCACTAGCTCCGCTTCCTGCAGACTCTCTCCATCTCAGGATCCCTGCACTGCCTCAGCTTCCTGCACACTCTCTCCATCTCAGGATCCCAGCACTGCCTCAGCTTCCTTCAGACTCTCTCCATGTAAGGATCCATGCCTCGCCTCAGCTTCTGGAGACTCTTTCCATCTCAGGATCCATGCACTGGCTCAGCTTCCTGCAGACTCTCTCCATCTCAGGATCCCTGCACTGCTCAACTTCCTGAAGACTCTCTCCATCTCAGGATACCTGCACTGCCTCACCTTCCTGCAGACTCTCTTCATGTCAGGATCCCTGCACTGCCTCGGCTTCCTGCAGACTCTCTCCATCTCAGGATCCCTGCACTACCTCGGCTTCTGGAGACTCCATCTCAGGATCCCTGCAGTGCCTCAGCTTCCTACAGACTCTCTCTATCTCAGTTACCCTGCGCTGCCTCAGCTTCCCGCAGACTCTCTCCATCTCAGGTTCCCAGCACTGCCTCAGCTTCCTGCAGACTCTCTCCATCTCAGGATCCCTGCACTGCCTCAGTTTCCTTCAGACTCTCCCCATCTCAGGATCCATGCGTCGCCTCAGCTTCTGGAGACTCTCTCCGTCTCAGGATCCCAGCACTGCCTCAGCTTCCTGCAGACTCTTTCCATCTCAGGATCCCTGCAGTGCCTCAACTTCTGGAGACTCTCTCCATCTCAGGATCCCTGCACTGCCTCAGCTTCCTTTAGACTCTCTCCATCTAAGGATCCCAGCGCTGCCTCAGGTTCCTGCAGACTCTCTTCATCTCAGGATCCCTGCACTACCTCAGCTTCTGGAGACTCCATCTCAGGATCCCTGCACTGCCTCAGCTTCCTTCAGACTCTCTTCATCTCAGGATCCCAGCGCTGCCTCCGCTTCCTACAGACTCTCTCCATCTCAATTACCCTGCGCTGCCTCAGCTTCCCGCAGACTCTCTCCATCTCAGGATACCAGCACTGCCTCAGCTTCCCGCAGACTCTCTCCATCTCAGAATCCCAGCACTGCCTCAGCTTCCTGCAGACTCTCTCTATCTCAGGATCCCTGCACTGCCTCAGCTTCCCGCAGACTCTCTCCATCTCAGGATCCCAGCACTGCCTCAGCTTCGTGCAGACTCTCTCCATCTAAGGATCCCAGCACTGCCTCAGCTCCCTGCAGACTCTCTCTATATCAGGATCCCTGCACAGCCTCAGCTTCTGGAGACCCTCTCCATCTCAGGATCCCAGCACTGCCTCAGCTTCCTGCAGACTCTCTCCATCTCAGGATCCCAGCACTGCCTCAGCTTCCTGCAGACTCTCTCCATCTCAGAATCCCTGCACTGCCTCAGCTTCTGGAGACTCTTTCCATCTCAGGATCTGTGCACTGCCTCAGCTTCCTGCAGACTCTCTCCATCTCAGGATCCCTGCACTGCCTCAGCTTCCTGCACACTCTCTCCATCTCAGGATCCATGCGTCGCCTCAGCTTCTGGAGACTCTTTCCATCTCAGGATCCGTGCACTGCCTCAGTTTCCTGCAGACTCGCTCCATCTCAGGATCTATACGTCACCTCAGCTTCTGGAGACTCTTTCCATCTCAGGATCCATGCACTGGCTCAACTTCCTGCACACTCTCTCCATCTCAGGATTTATGCGTCGCCTCAGCTTCTGGAGACTCTTTCCATCTCAGGATCCGTGCACTGCCTCAGCTTCCTGCAGACTCTCTCCATCTCAGGATCCCTGCACTGCCTCAGCTTCCTGCAGACTCTCTCCATCTCAGGATCCATGCGTCGCCTAAGCTTCTGGAGACTCTTTCCATCTCAGGATCCATGCACTGACTCAGCTCCCTGCAGACTCCCTCCATCTCAGAATCCATGCATCGCCTCAGCTTCTGGAGACTCTTTCCATCTCAGGATCCCTGCACGGCCTCAGCTTCCTGCAGACTCGCTCCATCTCAGGATCCCTGCAGTGCCTCAACTTCTGGAGACTCTCTCCATCTCAGGATCCCTGCAGTCCCTCAACTTCTGGAGACTCTCTCCATCTCAGGATCCTTGCACTGCCTCACCTTCCTTGAGACTCTCTCCATCTCAGGATCCCAGCGCTGTCTCAGCTTCCTGAAGACTCTCTTCACTCAGGATCCCTGCACTGCCTCAGCTTCCTGCAGACTCTCTCCATCTCAGGATCCCTGCACTGCCTCAGCTTCCTTCAGAATCTCTCCATCTCAGGATCTATACGTCACCTCAGCTTCTGGAGACTCTTTGCATCTCAGGATCCATACACTGGCTCAACTTCCTGCAGACTCTCCATCTCAGGATCCCTGCACTGCCTCACCTTCCTGCAGACTCTCTTCATCTCAGGATTCCTGCACTGCCTAGGCTTCCTGTAGACTCTCTCCATCTCAGGATCCCTGCACTGCCTCAGCTTCTGGAGACTCTAACCATCTCAGGATCCCTGCACTGCCTCAGCTTCCTTCAGACTCTCTCCATGCAAGGATCCATGCGTCGCCTCAGCTTCTGGAGACTTTTTCCATCTCAGGATCCATGCACTGGCTCAGCTTCCTGCAGACTATCTCCATCTCAGGATCTCTGCACTGCCTCGGCTTCCTACAGACTCTCTCCATCTCAGGATCCCTGCACTGCATCGCCTTCCTGCAGGCTCTCGCCATCTCAGGATCCCAGTGCTGCGTCAGCTTCCCGCAGACTCTCTCCATCTCAGGATCCCTGCACTGCCTCAGCTTCCTGCATACTTTCTCTATATCAGGATCCCTGCACTGCCCTCAACTTCTAGAGACTCTCTTCATCTCAGGAAACTTGCACTAGCTCCACTTCCTGCAGACTCTCTCCATCTCAGGATCCCTGCACTGCCTCAGCTTCCTGCACACTCTCTCCATCTCAGGATCCCAGCACTGCCTCAGCTTCCTTCAGACTCTCTCCATGTAAGGATCCATGCCTCGCCTCAGCTTCTGGAGACTCTTTCCATCTCAGGATGCATGCACTGGCTCAGCTTCCTGCAGACTCTCTCCATCTCAGGATCCCTGCACTGCTCAACTTCCTGAAGACTCTCTCCATCTCAGGATACCTGCACTGCCTCACCTTGCTGCAGACTCTCTTCATGTCAGGATCCCTGCACTGCCTCGGCTTCCTGCAGACTCTCTCCATCTCAGGATCCCTGCACTACCTCAGCTTCTGGAGACTCCATCTCGGGATCCCTGCAGTGCCTCAGCTTCCTACAGACTCTCTTCTTCTCAGGATCCCTGCACTGCCTCAGCTTCCCGCAGACTCTCTCCATTTCAGGATCCCTGCGCTGCCTCAGCTTCCCGCAGACTCTCTCCATCTCAGAATCCCAGCCTCAGCTTCCTGCAGACTCTCTCCATCTCAGGATCCATGCACTGCCTCAGCTTCGTGCAGACTATCTCCATCTCAGGATCCCAGCACTGCCTCAACTTCGTGCAGACTCTCTCCATCTCAGGATCCCAGCAATGCCTCAGCTCCCTGCAGGCTCTCTCCATCTCAGGATCCCTGCACTGCCTCAGCTTCTGGAGACTCTTTCCATCTCAGGATCCGTGCACTGCCTCAGCTTCCTACAGACTCTCTCCATCTCATGATCCCTGCACTGCCTCATCTTCGTGCAGACTCTCTCCATCTCAGGATCACTGACTACTTCCGGTTCCTGCAGACTCTCTCCATCTCATGATCCCGACAGTGCCCCAGCTCCCTGCAGACTTTCTCCATCTCAGAATCCCTGCGCTGCCTCAGCTTCTGGAGACCCTCTCCATCTCAGGATCCCAGCACTGCCTCAGCTTCCTGCAGACTCTCTCCATCTCAGGATCCCAGCACTGCCTCAGCTTCCTGCAGACTCTCTCCATCTCAGGATCTCTGCACTACCTCAGCTTCCTGCAGACTCTCTCCATCTCAGGATCCCAGCGATGCCTCAGCTTCCTGTAGACTCTTTCCATCTCAAGATCCATGCACTGGCTCAGCTTCCTGCAGAATCTCTCAATCTCAGGATCCCAGCGCTGCCTCAGCTCCCTGCAGACTCTTTCCATCTCAGGATCCATGCACTGGCTCAGCTTCCTGCAGACTCTCTCCATCTCAGGATCCCAGCACTGCCTCATCTTCCTGCAGACTCTCTCCATCTCATGATCCCTGCACTGCCTCGGCTTCCTGCAGACTCTCTCCATCTCAGGATCCATGCACTGCCTCAGCCTTCTGTAGACTCTCTCCATCTCAGGATCCCAGCGCTGCCTCAGCTTCCTGCAGACTCTCTCCATCTCAGGATCCCTCCACTGCCTCAGCTTCCTGTAGACTCTCTCCATCTCAGGATCCCTGCACTGCCTTATTTTCCTGCAGGCTCTCTCCATCTCATGATCCCTGAATTGCCTTAGCTTCCCGCAAACTCTCTCCATCTCAGGATCCCTGCAGTGCCTCAGCTCCCTGCAGATTCTCTCCATCTCAGGATCCCAGCACTGCCTCAGCTTCCTGCAGACTCTCTCCATCTCAGGATCTCTGCACTGCCTCAGCTTCCTGCAGACTCCTTCCATCTCATGATCCATGCACTGCCTCAGCTGCCTGCAGCCTCTCTCCATCTCAGGATCCCTGCAGTGCCTCGGGTTCCTGCAGACTCTCTCCATCTCAGGATCCCTGCACTGCCTCCGCTTCCTGCAAACTCTCTCCATCTCAGGATCCATGCACTGCCTCAGCTTCCTGCAGACTTGCTCCATCTCAGGATCCATGCGTCACCTCAGCTTCCCGCAGACTCTCTCCATCTCAGGATCCCAGCACTGCCTCAGCTTCGTGCAGACTCTCTCCATCTAAGGATCCCAGCACTGCCTCAGCTCCCTGCAGACTCTCTCTATTTCAGGATCCCTGCACTGCCTCAGCTTCTGGAGACCCTCTCCATCTCAGGATCCCAGCACTGCCTCAGCTTCCTGCAGACTCTCTCCATCTCAGGATCCCAGCACTGCCTCAGCTTCCGGCAGACTCTCTCCATCTCAGAATCCCTGCACTGCCTCAGCTTCTAGAGACTCTTTCCATCTCAGGATCTGTGCACTGCCTCAGCTTCCTGCAGACTCTCTCCATCTCAGGATCCCTGCACTGCCTCAGCTTCCTGCACACTCTCTCCATCTCAGGATCCATGCGTCGCCTCAGCTTCTGGAGACTCTTTCCATCTCAGGATCCGTGCACTGCCTCAGTTTCCTGCAGACTCGCTCCATCTCAGGATCTATACGTCACCTCAGCTTCTGGAGACTCTTTCCATCTCAGGATCCCTGCACTGGCTCATCTTCCTGCACACTCTCTCCATCTCAGGATCCATGCGTCGCCTCAGCTTCTGGAGACTCTTTCCATCTCAGGATCCGTGCACTGCCTCAGCTTCCTGCAGACTCTCTCCATCTCAGGATCCCTGCACTGCCTCAGCTTCCTGCAGACTCTCTCCATCTCAGGATCCATGCGTCGCCTAAGCTTCTGGAGACTCTTTCCATCTCAGGATCCATGCACTGACTCAGCTCCCTGCAGACTCCCTCCATCTCAGGATCCATGCATCGCCTCAGCTTCTGGAGACTCTTTCCATCTCAGGATCCCTGCACGGCCTCAGCTTCCTGCAGACTCGCTCCATCTCAGGATCCCTGCAGTGCCTCAACTTCTGGAGACTCTCTCCATCTCAGGATCCCTGCAGTCCCTCAACTTCTGGAGACTCTCTCCATCTCAGGATCCTTGCACTGCCTCACCTTCCTTGAGACTCTCTCCATCTCAGGATCCCAGCGCTGTCTCAGCTTCCTGAAGACTCTCTTCACTCAGGATCCATGCACTGCCTCAGCTTCCTGCAGACTCTCTCCATCTCAGGATCCCTGCACTGCCTCAGCTTCCTTCAGAATCTCTCCATCTCAGGATCTATACGTCACCTCAGCTTCTGGAGACTCTTTGCATCTCAGGATCCATACACTGGCTCAACTTCCTGCAGACTCTCTCCATCTCAGGATCCCTGCACTGCCTCACCTTCCTGCAGACTCTCTTCATCTCAGGATTCCTGCACTGCCTCGGCTTCCTGTAGACTCTCTCCATCTCAGGATCCCTGCACTGCCTCAGCTTCTGGAGACTCTAACCATCTCAGGATCCCTGCACTGCCTCAGCTTCCTTCAGACTCTCTCCATGCAAGGATCCATGCGTCGCCTCAGCTTCTGGAGACTTTTTCCATCTCAGGATCCATGCACTGGCTCAGCTTCCTGCAGACTATCTCCATCTCAGCATCTCTGCACTGCCTCGGCTTCCTACAGACTCTCTCCATCTCAGGATCCCTGCACTGCATCGCCTTCCTGCAGGCTCTCGCCATCTCAGGATCCCAGTGCTGCGTCAGCTTCCCGCAGACTCTCTCCATCTCAGGATCCCTGCACTGCCTCAGCTTCCTGCATACTTTCTCTATATCAGGATCCCTGCACTGCCTCAACTTCTAGAGACTCTCTTCATCTCAGGAAACTTGCACTAGCTCCACTTCCTGCAGACTCTCTCCATCTCAGGATCCCAGCACTGCCTCAGCTTCCTGCACACTCTCTCCATCTCAGGATCCCAGCACTGCCTCAGCTTCCTTCAGACTCTCTCCATGTAAGGATCCATGCCTCGCCTCAGCTTCTGGAGACTCTTTCCATCTCAGGATGCATGCACTGGCTCAGCTTCCTGCAGACTCTCTCCATCTCAGGATCCCTGCACTGCTCAACTTCCTGAAGACTCTCTCCATCTCAGGATACCTGCACTGCCTCACCTTGCTGCAGACTCTCTTCATGTCAGGATCCCTGCACTGCCTCGGCTTCCTGCAGACTCTCTCCATCTCAGGATCCCTGCACTACCTCAGCTTCTGGAGACTCCATCTCAGGATCCCTGCAGTGCCTCAGCTTCCTACAGACTCTCTTCTTCTCAGGATCCCTGCACTGCCTCAGCTTCCCGCAGACTCTCTCCATTTCAGGATCCCTGCGCTGCCTCAGCTTCCCGCAGACTCTCTCCATCTCAGAATCCCAGCCTCAGCTTCCTGCAGACTCTCTCCATCTCAGGATCCATGCACTGCCTCAGCTTCGTGCAGACTATCTCCATCTCAGGATCCCAGCACTGCCTCAACTTCGTGCAGACTCTCTCCATCTCAGGATCCCAGCAATGCCTCAGCTCCCTGCAGGCTCTCTCCATCTCAGGATCCCTGCACTGCCTCAGCTTCTGGAGACTCTTTCCATCTCAGGATCCGTGCACTGCCTCAGCTTCCTACAGACTCTCTCCATCTCATGATCCCTGCACTGCCTCATCTTCGTGCAGACTCTCTCCATCTCAGGATCACTGACTACCTCCGGTTCCTGCAGACTCTCTCCATCTCATGATCCCGACAGTGCCCCAGCTCCCTGCAGACTTTCTCCATCTCAGAATCCCTGCGCTGCCTCAGCTTCTGGAGACCCTCTCCATCTCAGGATCCCAGCACTGCCTCAGCTTCCTGCAGACTCTCTCCATCTCAGGATCCCAGCACTGCCTCAGCTTCCTGCAGACTCTCTCCATCTCAGGATCTCTGCACTACCTCAGCTTCCTGCAGACTCTCTCCATCTCAGGATCCCAGCGATGCCTCAGCTTCCTGTAGACTCTTTCCATCTCAAGATCCATGCACTGGCTCAGCTTCCTGCAGAATCTCTCAATCTCAGGATCCCAGCGCTGCCTCAGCTTCCTGCAGACTCTTTCCATCTCAGGATCCATGCACTGGCTCAGCTTCCTGCAGACTCTCTCCATCTCAGGATCCCAGCACTGCCTCATCTTCCTGCAGACTCTCTCCATCTCATGATCCCTGCACTGCCTCGGCTTCCTGCAGACTCTCTCCATCTCAGGATCCATGCACTGCCTCAGCCTTCTGTAGACTCCTCTCCATCTCAGGATCCCAGCGCTGCCTCAGCTTCCTGCAGACTCTCTCCATCTCAGGATCCCTCCACTGCCTCAGCTTCCTGTAGACTCTCTCCATCTCAGGATCCCTGCACTGCCTTATTTTCCTGCAGGCTCTCTCCATCTCATGATCCCTGAATTGCCTTAGCTTCCCGCAAACTCTCTCCATCTCAGGATCCCTGCAGTGCCTCAGCTCCCTGCAGATTCTCTCCATCTCAGGATCCCTGCACTGCCTCAGCTTCCTGCAGACTCTCTCCATCTCAGGATCTCTGCACTGCCTCAGCTTCCTGCAGACTCCTTCCATCTCATGATCCATGCACTGCCTCAGCTGCCTGCAGCCTCTCTCCATCTCAGGATCCCTGCAGTGCCTCGGGTTCCTGCAGACTCTCTCCATCTCAGGATCCCTGCACTGCCTCCGCTTCCTGCAAACTCTCTCCATCTCAGGATCCATGCACTGCCTCAGCTTCCTGCAGACTTGCTCCATCTCAGGATCCATGCGTCACCTCAGCTTCCTGCAGACTCTCTCCATCTCAGGATCCCTGCACTGCCTCAGCTTCCTGCAGACTCTCTCCATCTCAGGATCCCTGCACTTCCTCAGCTTCCTGCAGATACTCTCTTTCTCAGGATCCCAGCACTGCCTCAGCTTCCTACAGCCTGTCTCCATCTTAGGATCCCTGGACTGCCTCAGTTCCTGCAGACTCTCTCCATCTCAGGATCCATGCACTGCCTCAGGTTTCTGCAGACTCTCTCCATCTCAGGATTGCTGCACTGCCTCACCTCCCTGCAAACTCTCTCCATCTCAGGATCACTGCACTGCTTCAGGTTCTGGAGACTCTCTCCATATCAGGATCCCAGCGCTGCCTCAGCTTCCTGCAGACTCTCTCCATCTCAGGATCCCTGCACTGCCTCAGCTTCCTGCAGACTCTCTCCATCTCAGGATCCCTGCATTGCCTCAGCTTCCTGCAGACTCTCTCCATCTCAGGATCCTTGCAGTGCCTCAGCTCCCTGCAGACTCTCTCCATCTCAGGATCCCAGCACTGCCTCAGCTTCCTGCAGACTCTCTCCATCTCAGGATCCCTGTACTGCCTCAGCTTCCTGCAGACTCTCTCCATCTCAGGATCCCTGCAGTGCCTCAGCTTCCTGCAGACTCTTTCCATCTCATGATCCCTGCACTGCCTCAGCTTCCTGCAGACTCTCTCCATCTGATGATCCCGGCAGTGCCCCAGCTCCCTGCAGACTCTCTCCATGTCAGGATCCCAGCACTGCCTCAGCTTCCTGCAGACTCTCTCCATCTCAGGTTCCCTGCAGTGCCTCAGATTCTTGCAGACTCTCTCCATCTCAGGATCCATGCGTTGCCTCAGCTTCCTGCAGACTCTCTTCATCTCAGGATCCATGCATCACCTCAGCTTCCTGCAGACTCTCCGTCTCAGGTTCACTGCACTGCCTCCGCTTCCTGCAGGCTCTCTCCATCTCAGGATCCATGCACTGCCTCAGCTGCCTGTAGCCTCTCTCCATCTCAGGATCCCTGCAGTGCCTCAGGTTCCTGCAGACTCTCTCTATCTCAGGATCCCTGCACTGCCTCCGCTTCCTGCAGACTCTCTCCATCTCAGGATCCCAGATCTGCTCAGCTCCCTGCAGACTCTCTCCATCTCAGGATCTATGCACTGCCTCGGCTTCCTGCAGACTCTCTCCATTTCAGGATCCCTGCACTGCCTCAGGTTCCTGCAGACTCTCTCCATCTCAGGATCCCTGCACTGCCTCCACTTCCTGCAGACTCTCTCCATCTCAGGATCCCTGCACTGCCTCCGCTCCCTGCAGACTCTCTCCATCTCAGGATCCCTGCACTGCCTCAGTTTCCTGCAGACTCTCTTAATCGCAGGCTCCATGCACTGCCTCAGCTTCCTGCAGATTCTCTCCATCTCAGGATCCCTGCGCTGCCTCAGGTTCCTGCAGACTCTCTCCATCTCATGATCCCAGCAGTGCCCCAACTCCCTGCAGACTCCATCTCACGATCCATACATCGCGTCAGCTGCCTGCAGCCTCTCTCCATCTCAGGATCCCTGCAGTGCCTCAGGTTCCTGCAGACTCTCTCCATCTCAGGATCCCAGCGCTGCCTCAGCTTACTGCAGACGCTCTTCCTCTCAGGATCCCTGCACTGCCTCAGCTTCCTGCAGACTCTCTCCATCTCAGGTTCCACGCACTGCCTCAGCTTCCTGCAGCCTCTCTCCATCTCAGGATCCCAGCACTGCCTCAGCTTCCTGCAGACTCTCTCCATCTCAGGTTCCCTGCAGTGCCTCAGATTCTTGCAGACTCTCTCCATCTCAGGATCCATGCGTTGCCTCAGCTTCCTGCAGACTCTCTTCATCTCAGGATCCATGCATCACCTCAGCTTCCTGCAGACTCTCCGTCTCAGGTTCACTGCACTGCCTCCGCTTCCTGCAGGCTCTCTCCATCTCAGGATCCATGCACTGCCTCAGCTGCCTGTAGCCTCTCTCCATCTCAGGATCCCTGCAGTGCCTCAGGTTCCTGCAGACTCTATCCATCTCAGGATCCCTGCACTGCCTCAGCTTCCTGCAGACTCTCTCCATCTCAGGATCCCAGCGCTGCTCAGCTCCCTGCAGACTCTCTCCATCTCAGGATCTATGCACTGCCTCGGCTTCCTGCAGACTCTCTCCATCTCAGGATCCCTGCACTGCCTCAGGTTCCTGCAGACTCTCTCCATCTCAGGATCCCTGCACTGCCTCCACTTCCTGCAGACCCTCTCCATCTCAGGATCCCTGCACTGCCTCCGCTCCCTGCAGACTCTCTCCATCTCAGGATCCCTGCACTGCCTCAGTTTCCTGCAGATTCTCTCCATCTCAGGATCCCTGCGCTGCCTCAGGTTCCTGCAGACTCTCTCCATCTCATGATCCCAGCAGTGCCCCAACTCCCTGCAGACTCCATCTCACGATCCATACATCGCGTCAGCTGCCTGCAGCCTCTCTCCATCTCAGGATCCCTGCAGTGCCTCAGGTTCCTGCAGACTCTCTCCATCTCAGGATCCCAGCGCTGCCTCAGCTTACTGCAGACGCTCTTCCTCTCAGGATCCCTGCACTGCCTCAGCTTCCTGCAGACTCTCTCCATCTCAGGTTCCATGCACTGCCTCAGCTTCCTGCAGCCTCTCTCCATCTCAGGATCCCTGCAGTGCCTCAGGTTCCTGCAGACTCTCTCTATCTCAGGATCCCTGCACTGCCTCTGCTTCCTGCAGACTCTCTCCATCTCAGGATCTCTGCACTGCCTCAGCTCCCTGCAGACTCTTTCCGTCTCATGATCCCTGCACTGCCTCAGCTTCCTGCAGACTCTTTCCATCTCATGATCTCTGCACTGTCTCTGCTTCCTGCAGACTCTCTCCATCTCAGGATCCATGCATTGCCTCAGCTGCCTGCAGCCTCTCACCATCTCAGGATCCCTGCAGTGCCTCAGGTTCCTGCAGACTCTCTCCAACTCAGGATCCCAGCGCTGCCTCAGCTTCCTGCAGACTCTCTCCATCTCAGGATCCCTGCACTGCCTCAGGTTCCTGCAGACTCTCTCCATCTCAGGATCCCTGCACTGTCTGAGCTCCCTGCAAACTCTCTCCATCTCAGGATCCCTGCACTGCCTCAGCTTCCTGCAGACTCTCTCCATCTCAGGATCCCTGCAGTGCCTCAGGTTCCTGCAGACTCTCTCCATCTCAGGCTCCCTGCACTGCCTCAGCTTCCTGCAGACTCTCTCCATATCAGGATCCCAGCACTGCCTCAGCTTCCTGCAGACTCTCTCCATCTAAGGATCCCTGCGCTGCCCCAGCTTCCTGCAGACTCACTCCATCTCAGGATCCCTGACTGCCTCAGGTTTCTGCAGACTCTCTCCATTTCTCCATCTCAGGATCTATGCACTGCCTCAGCTTCTTGCAGACTCTTTCCATCTCAGGATCCCAGCACTGCCTCAGTTTACTGCAGACTCTCTCCATCTCAGGATCCATGCACTGCGTCAGCTTCCTACAGAGTCTCTCCATCTCAGGATCCCTGCGCTGCCTCAGCTTCCCGCAGACTCGCTCCATCTCAGAATACCAGCACTGCCTCAGCTTCCTGCAGACTCTCCATCTCAGGATCCCTGAACTGCCTCAGCTTCGTGCAGACTCTCTCCATCTCAGGATCCCAGCACTGCCTCAGCTTCGTGCAGACTCTCTCCATCTCAGGATCCCTGCAGTGCCTCCGCTTCCTGCAGAATCTCTCCATCTCAGGATCCCTGCAGTGCCTCAGGTTCCTGCAGACTCTCTCCATCTAAGGATCCCAGCGCTGCATCATCTTCCTGCAGACTCTTTCCAACTCATCATCCCTGCACTGCCTCGGCTCCCTGCAGACTCTCTCCATCTCAGGATCCCTGCACTGCCTTAGCTTCCTACAGACTTGCTCCATCTCAGGATCCGTGCGTCATGGAGACTGTCTCCATCTCAGGATCCCAGTGCTGCCTCCGTTTCCTGCAGACTCTCTCCATCTCAGGATCCCTGCACTGCCTCAGCTTCCTGCAGACTCTCTCCATCTCAGGATCCCAGCACTGCCTCAGCTTCCTGCAGACTCTCTCCATCTCAGGATCCCTGCAGTGCCTCAGCTTCCTGCAGACTCTCTCCATCTCAGGATCCCTGCACTGCCTCAGCTTCCTGTAGACTCTCTCCATCTCAGGATCCCTGTAGTGCCTCAGGTTCCTGCAGACTCTGTCCATCTCAGGCTCCCTGCACTGCCTCAGCTTCCTGCAGACTCTCTCCATATCAGGATCCCAGCACTGCCTCAGCTTCCTGCAGACTCTCTCCATCTCAGGATCCCTGCGCTGCCTCAGCTTCCTGCAGACTCTCTCCATCTCAGGATCCCAGCGCTGCATCATCTTCCTGCAGACTCTTTCCATCTCATGATCCCTGCACTGCCTCAGCTCCCTGCAGACTCTCTCCATCTCAGGATCCCTGCACTGCCTCAGCTTCCTACAGACTTGCTCCATCTCAGGATCCGTGCGTCCCGCAGACTGTCTCCATCTCAGGATCCCAGTGCTGCCTCAGCTTCCTGCAGACTCTCTCCATCTCAGGATCCCAGTGCTGCCTCAGGTTCCTGCAGACTCTCTCCATCTCAGGAGCCCTGCACTGCCTCAGCTTCCTGCCGACTCTCTCCATCTCAGGATCCCAGCGCTGCATCATCTTCCTGCAGACTCTTTCCATCTCATGATCCCTGCACTGCCTCAGGTTCCTGCAGACTCTCTCCATCTCAGGAGCCCTGCACTGCTTCGGCTCCCTGCAGACTCTCCCCATCTCAGGATCCCTGCACTGCCTCAGCTTCCTGCAGACTCTTTCCATCTCATGATCCCTGCACTGCCTCAGCTTCCTGCAGACTCTCTTCATCTCAGGATCCCAGTGCTGCCTCAGCTTCCTGCAGACTCTCTCCATCTCAGGATCCCTGCACTGCCTCAGCTTCCTGCAGACTCTCTCCATCTCAGGAGCCCTGCACTGCCTCAGCTTCCTGCAGACTCTTTCCATCTCAGGATCCCAGCGCTGCCTCAGCTTCCTGCAGACTCTTTCCATCTCAGGAGCCATGCGCTGCCTCAGCTTCCTGCAGACTCTCTCCATCTCAGGATCCCTGCAGTGCCTCAGCTCCCTGCAGACTCTTTCCATCTCAGGATCCGTGCACTGCCTCAGCATCCTACAGACTCTCTCCATCTCAGGATCCCTGACTGCCTCCGGTTCCTGCAGACTCTCGCCATCTCAGGATCTATGCACTGCCTCAGCTTCCTGCAGACTCTCTCCATCTCAGGATCCCAGCACTGCCTCCGCTTCCTGCAGACTCTCTCCATCTCTGGATCCCAGCACTGCCTCCGCTTCCTGCACACTCTCTCCATCTCAGGATCCCAGTGCTGCATCATCTTCCTGCAGACTCTCTCCATCTCAGGATCCCTGCAGTGCCTCAGCTTCCTGCAGACTCTCTCCATCTCAGGATCCCTGCAGTGCCTCAGGTTCCCGCAGACTCTCTCCATCTCAGGATCCTTGCACTGCCTCCGCTTTCTGCAGACTCTCTCCATCTCAGGATCGCAGCGCTCCCTCAGCTTCCTGCAGACTCTCTCCATCTCAGGATCCCTGCACTGCCTCAGGTTCCTGCAGACTCTCTCCATCTCAGGATCCCTGCACTGCCTCAGCTTCCTGCAGACTCTCTCCATATCAGGATCCCAGCACTGCTTCAGCTTCCTGCAGACTCTCTCCATCTCAGGATCCCTGCGCTGCCTCAGCTTCCTGCAGACTCACTCCATCTCAGGATCCCTGACTGCCTCAGGTTCCTGCAGACTCTCTCCATCTCAGGATCTATGCACTGCCTCAGCTTCCTGCAGACTCTTTCCATCTCAGGATCCCAGCACTGCCTCAGCTTCCTGCAAACTCTCTCCATCTCAGGATCCATGCACTGCCTCAGCTTCGTACAGACTCTCTCCATCTCAGGATCCCTGCGCTGCCTCAGCTTCCCGCAGACTCTCTCCATCTCAGAATCCCAGCACTGCCTCAGCTTCCTGCAGACTCTCTCCATCTCAGGATCCCTGAACTGCCTCAGCTTCGTGCAGACTCTCTCCATCTCAGGATCCCAGCACTGCCTCAGCTTCGTGCAGACTCTCTCCATCTCAGGATCCCTGCAGTGCCTCTGCTTCCTGCAGACTCTCTCCATCTGAGGATCCCAGCACTGCCTCAGCTTCCTGCAGACTCTCTCCATCTCAGGATCCCTGCACTGCCTCAGCTTCCTGCAGACTCTTTCCATCTCATGATCCCTGCACTGCCTCAGCTTCCTGCAGACTCTCTCCATCTGATGATCCCGGCAGTGCCCCAGCTCCCTGCAGACTCTCTCCATGTCAAGATCCCAGCACTGCCTCAGCTTCCTGCAGACTCTCTCCATCTCAGGTTCCCTGCAGTGCCTCAGATTCTTGCAGACTCTCTCCATCTCAGGATCCATGCGTTGCCTCAGCTTCCTGCAGACTCTCTCCATCTCAGGATCCCTGCAGTGCCTCAGGTTCCTGCAGACTCTCTCCATCTCAGGTTCACTGCACTGCCTCCGCTTCCTGCAGGCTCTCTCCATCTCAGGATCCATGCACTGCCTCAGCTGCCTGTAGCCTCTCTCCATCTCAGGATCCCTGCACTGCCTCCGCTTCCTGCAGACTCTCTCCATCTCAGGATCCCAGCGCTGCTCAGCTCCCTGCAGACTCTCTCCATCTCAGGATCTATGCACTGCCTCGGCTTCCTGCAGACTCTCTCCATCTCAGGATCCCTGCACTGCCTCAGGTTCCTGCAGACTCTCTCCATCTCAGGATCCCTGCACTGCCTCCACTTCCTGCAGACTCTCTCCATCTCAGGATCCCTGCACTGCCTCCGCTCCCTGCAGACTCTCTCCATCTCAGGATCCCTGCACTGCCTCAGTTTCCTGCAGACTCTCTTAATCGCAGGCTCCATGCACTGCCTCAGCTTCCTGCAGATTCTCTCCATCTCAGGATCCCTGCGCTGCCTCAGGTTCCTGCAGACTCTCTCCATCTCATGATCCCAGCAGTGCCCCAACTCCCTGAAGACTCCATCTCACGATCCATACATCGCGTCAGCTGCATGTAGCCTCTCTCCATCTCAGGATCCCTGCAGTGCCTCAGGTTCCCGCAGACTCTCTCCATCTCAGGATCCTTGCACTGCCTCCGCTTCTGCAGACTCTCTCCATCTCAGGATCGCAGCGCCTCCTCAGCTTCCTGCAGACTCTCTCCATTTCAGGATCCCTGCACTGCCTCAGGTTCCTGCAGACTCTCTCCATCTCAGGATCCCTGCACTGCCTCAGCTTCCTGCAGACTCTCTCCATATCAGGATCCCAGCACTGCTTCAGCTTCCTGCAGACTCTCTCCATCTCAGGATCCCTGCGCTGCCTCAGCTTCCTGCCGACTCACTCCATCTCAGGATCCCTGACTGCCTCAGGTTCCTGCAGACTCTCTCCATCTCAGGATCTATGCACTGCCTCAGCTTCCTGCAGACTCTTTGCATCTCAGGATCCCAGCACTGCCTCAGCTTCCTGCAAACTCTCTCCATCTCAGGATCCATGCACTGCCTCAGCTTCGTACAGACTCTCTCCATCTCAGGATCCCTGCGCTGCCTCAGCTTCCCGCAGACTCTCTCCATCTCAGAATCCCAGCACTGCCTCAGCTTCCTGCAGACTCTCTCCATCTCAGGATCCCTGAACTGCCTCAGCTTCGTGCAGACTCTCTCCATCTCAGGATCCCAGCACTGCCTCCGCTTCCTGCAGACTCTCTCCATCTGAGGATCCCAGCACTGCCTCAGCTTCCTGCAGACTCTCTCCATCTCAGGATCCCAGCACTGCCTCCACTTCCTGCAGACTCTCTCCATCTCAGGATCCCAGCACTGCCTCAGCTTCCTGCAGACTCTCTCCATCTCAGGATCCCAGCGCTGCATCATCTTCCTGCAGACTCTTTTCATCTCAGGATCCCTGCACTTCCTCAGGTTCCTGCAGACTCTCTCCATCTCAGGAGCCGTGCACTGCTTCGGCTCCCTGCAGACTGTCTCCATCTCAGGATCCCAGTGCTGCCTCAGCTTCCTGCAGACTCTCTCCATCTCAGGATCGCAGCGCTGCCTCAGCTTCCTGCTGACTCTCTCCATCTCAGGATCCCTGCACTGCCTCAGCTTCCTGCAGACTCTTTCCATCTCATGATCCCTGCACTGCCTCGGCTCCCTGCAGACTCTCTCCATCTCAGGATCCCTGCACTGCCTCAGGTTCCTGCAGACTCTCTCCATCTCAGGATCCCTGCGCTGCCTCACCTTCCTGCAGACTCTCTCCATCTCAGGAGCCCTGCACCGCCTCGGCTCCCGGCAGACTCTCTCCATCTCAGGATCCCTGCACTGCCTCAGCTTCCTGCAGACTCTCTCCATCTCAGGATCCCTGCACTGCCTCAGGTTCCTGCAGACTCTCTTCATCTTAGGATCCCAGAGCTGCCTCAGCTTCTGGAGACTCTCTCCATCTCAGGATCCCTGCACTGCCTCAGCTTCCTACAGACTTGCTCCATCTCAAGATTCGTGCGTCTCGCAGACTGTCTCCATCTCAGGATCCCAGTGCTGCCTCAGCTTCCTGAAGACTCTCTCCATCTCAGGATCCCAGTGCTGCCTCAGCTTCCTGCAGACTCTCTCCATCTCAGGAGCACTGCACTGCCTCAGCTTCCTGCAGACTCTCTCCATCTCAGGATCGCAGCGCTACCTTAGCTTCCTGCTGACTCTCTCCATCTCAGGATCCCTGCACTGCCTCAGCTTCCTGCAGACTCTTTCCATCTCATGATCCCTGCACTGCCTCAGCTTCCTGCAGACTCTCTTCATCTCAGGATCCCAGTGCTGCCTCAGCTTCCTGCAGACTCTCTCCATTTCAGGATTCCTGCACTGCCTCAGCTTCCTGCAGACTCTCTCCATCTCAGGATCCCTGCAGTGCCTCAGGTTCCTGCAGACTCTCTCCATCTCAGGATCCCTGCACTGCCTCCGCTTTCTGCAGACTCTCTCCATCTCAGGATCGCAGCGCTGCCTCAGCTTCCTGCAGACTCACTCCATCTCAGGATCCCTGACTGCCTCAGGTTCCTGCAGACTCTCTCCATCTCAGGATCTATGCACTGCCTCAGCTTCCTGCAGACTCTTTCCATCTCAGGATCCCAGCACTGCCTCAGGTTCCTGCAAACACTCTCCATCTCAGGATCCATGCACTGCCTCAGCTTCGTACAGACTCTCTCCATCTCAGGATCCCTGCGCTGCCTCAGCTTCCCGCAGACTCTCTCCATCCCAGAATCCCAGCACTGCCTCAGCTTCCTGCAGACTCTCTCCATCTCAGGATCCCTGAACTGCCTCAGCTTCGTGCAGACTCTCTCCATCTCAGGATCCCAGCACTGCCTCAGCTTCGTGCAGACTCTCTCCATCTCAGGATCCCTGCAGTGCCTCCGCTTCCTGCAGACTCTCTCCATCTGAGGATCCCAGCACTGCCTCAGCTTCCTGCAGACTCTCTCCATCTCAGGATCCCAGCACTGCCTCAGCTTCCTGCAGACTCTCTCCATCTCAGGATCCCAGCGCTGCATCATCTTCCTGCAGACTCTTTCCATCTCAGGATCCCTGCACTGCCTCAGCTTCCTACAGACTTGCTCCATCTCAAGATTCGTGCGTCTCGCAGACTGTCTCCATCTCAGGATCCCAGTGCTGCCTCAGCTTCCTGCAGACTCTCTCCATCTCAGGATCCCAGTGCTGCCTCAGCTTCCTGCAGACTCTCTCCATCTCAGGAGCCCTGCACTGCCTCAGCTTCCTGCAGACTCTCTCCATCTCAGGATCCCAGTGCTGCCTCAGCTTCCTGCAGACTCTCTCCATCTCAGGATCCCAGCACTGCCTCGGCTCCCTGCAGACTCTCTCCATCTCAGGATCCCTGCACTGCCTCAGCTTCCTACAGACTTGCTCCATCTCAAGATTCGTGTGTCTCGCAGACTGTCTCCATCTCAGGATCCCAGTGCTGCCTCAGCTTCCTGCAGACTCTCTCCATCTCAGGATCCCAGTGCTGCCTCAGCTTCCTGCAGACTCTCTCCATCTCAGGAGCCCTGCACTGCCTCAGCTTCCTGCCGACTCTCTCCATCTCAGGATCCCAGCGCTGCATCATCTTCCTGCAGACTCTTTCCATCTCATGATCCCTGCACTGCCTCAGCTCCCTGCAGACTCTCTCCATCTCAGGATCCCTGCACTTCCTCAGGTTCCTGCAGACTCTCTCCATCTCAGGAGCCCTGCACTGCTTCGGCTCCCTGCAGACTCTCTCCATCTCAGGATCCATGCACTGCCTCAGCTTCCTGCAGACTCTTTCCATCTCATGATCCCTGCACTGCCTCAGCTTCCTGCAGACTCTCTTCATCTCAGGATCCCAGTGCTGCCTCAGCTTCCTGCAGACTCTCTCCATCTCAGGAGCCCTGCACTGCCTCAGCTTCCTGCAGACTCTTTCCATCTCAGGATCCATGCGTCGCCTCAGCTTCTGGAGACTCTCTCCATCTCAGGATCCCTGCACTGCCTAAGCTTCCAGCAGGCTCTCTCCATCTCAGGATCCCTGCGCTGCCTCAGCTTCCCGCAGACTCTCTCCATCTCAGAATCCCAGCGCTGCCTCAGCTTCCTGCAGACTCTTTCCATCTCAGGAGCCATGCGCTGCCTCAGCTTCCTGCAGACTCTCTCCATCTCAGGATCCCTGCAGTGCCTCAGCTCCCTGCAGACTCTTTCCATCTCAGGATCCGTGCACTGCCTCAGCTTCCTACAGACTCTCTCCATCTCATGATCCCTGCACTGCCTCATCTTCGTGCAGACCCTCTCCATCTCAGGATCCCTGACTGCCTCCGGTTCCTGCAGACTCTCGCTGTAGGAGAGTAGGATCTGCTTCACATGGGTACCCCCACTTTTTGCTGATGCTTCACTGTTTTTCGACCTTAGTCTGGCTGGGGCCCTGCTAATCAGAACCCCAGCCTAGCTGCTTCCTCCCTAAAATGGTTTCCATGTGCCTTAGGCACATCTCTGATTGGAATCTGGAGTGCCCTTATAAGTCCCTAGTATATGGTATAGTATATACCCAGGGCATAGGTACCTCAGAGAGACCTGCCAGGGGCTGAAGCATGTATTGTGCCACCCCTGGAAGGCCAGCCAAAAGGACACCACAGGTCTGCTACTGCAGCCTGGGTAAGGTGGTGCATGCACCCCTTACTGTGATATAGGCTACCTATATCACTACATACATACACACATATAAACCTATAAGTCACTCTTATGGCAGGCCTTATCAATCCTGAAGGCAGAGTGCGTGGTTCCTATGTGAGAGGGTGCCCTGCATGAGCTGGGCCCCTCTGCAGCGTTCGGAGACCCTTCTCTGATGCTGTTTGTAGTGCAGCCCGACCATATACTCTTAAGCGCATTATAACCTCGCGTTAAATGCTAACTTTGGGATGGCTGCCCGGAAACATGTCGTGTTTGGTGTCAAACATCTTGGAATACTACCCCCCCACCAGTTCTGGCGGCGGGGGTAGCATTCCACCCTTCTAGAGGGAGAGACATGTACACACCGGCCTGCCCGGTAACTTCTTTCCAAGCCCTGGCATCACAAAATGGATGCCGCTGCCACAGACACGAGTCTGGCCTCCTGCTGCTGACCGAAACTCCGGCAGGGGAGGCCTGGACACTAGGTTTCCTGTCCCAGGGAGGTGTAACCACCTCCCCAGACAGGATAGTTTGTATTGGGGCTGGGCGGGAGCACTCTCTGGTGCTTTGAAGTCTTGCACTGAGGGCACATTTGGTGTCCCTGTGCATACCCCAGTTCAAAGCGGCTCAGGGGCTTCCAGCCCTGCTCTGGCGCGAAACTGGACAAAGGGAAAGGGGTGTAACCACCCCTCTGCCCTGACCCTCCCATAGGTGGGTCCACAGAGTATGTCCAACCCCCTACCTTAGTATAAGTATGGGACCCCAGTCCTTAGGACTTTAGATTAACCTGGACGAAACTCTGACACAGAATCCTGGACCTTCGACGCTCTACTTCAAGATTAGAGGACTGAAGAATCTCCTTGGGGTCAAGGAGTGACTCCTGCTTGGCAGGCACCAAAGAAGCAATTGTCCGGTCTGCATCGCTGAAGCTCCCGCCGGACGCCAAAGTCTTTGCATCACCAGAGGTGGATTTCCAGACTTCCCGAGGCTGCCCTGAGTCCCCAGCAAAGCTGAGGCCCGTAGCTGTCGTGGGTAACATGGAACCGTGACCCTGGACACCGATCGCATTTGCAAGTGCATCCTCTTCTGGGTCTCCCACGAAGTCGTGCTTTGGGCTCCGAGTAGCCCCAGCCTCCAGCATCTACTGCACCGAAGATCCCTGGCCTCCACTCCACGAGTGTCCTGTGAGCCAGCTCCAAGTGCGTCGACTCGAGGCTCCTTCGCGGTCGCTAGTCCGTTGGCTAGTAGGCCCTCCTGAAGGCCAATCTTCTTCTGCTTGTGCTCCCTGGTTGCTCCAGGCGTGCCCTGACTTACCTTCGCTGGGTGAGTCCCACAGACCTTGCTGGTCTGCAACATCGTCCTTCTTCCATTTCCACGAGACTTGCCGTTGCCAAGGCTTGTTGGGTCCAATCTGGTCGCCGACACCCCTGCAATCGACAGACGTCGTGGGACAGCTCGAATCCAGCTCCTGGTCATCGTCGACGCCTCCTGGACCTCGTGGCTGAAGAGTCAAGACGACCGTCAACCTACCTGAAGCACTCTACATCGGTGGGCATCTGCTCATCGCCTTCCTGGTCACTGGCTAGTGACCCAGACTCTGTCCCCTCTGCTTTCAGGTTCTTCAGATCTTCGATCCACCTTTGGATCCACCCGAACACTTTCGACTTGGCCGCCAGCAGCACTTTGCAGCAGATCGCCATTGAAAGCGACGACGAAACCCAACCCCGAAAGACACCTATGTACCCGGCTCCCCTGGGTGAGGTAACTCGAGTACTCCGGTGCTCCCGTGGGTATTGACACTAGAACAGCTTAGTTCTCAAAGGGTTTGCTTCAAGTCCTCCTCTAAGTGTCCCTTTTCTTTTAAATTCAAACCACGACTTTCCCCATAGAGGTTAACGGCGATTCGCGGCTGTGTTCAAACACTGCACGCGTCCCCCGTGGGTCCCCTGTGTCACTACCTTGGGTGGTTCCTTGTGGTCCAAGCACTTCTACAGGCTCTAGGCCCTGTGTCTAGCTCAGTCGTGGTTCTTATACCACTTTATTGGTATATGGTTTGGTACGCCCCTAGGGCTCAAACGTGTATTTGTGCTATTACTGTAGATAACTAACTTATAACTTATGTATTTCGAACTCTAGCCTCATAAAGAGACTAGAGGGGTGTGTTTAGCAATAAATACATATATTTTGAATATATACCTGGTGTGGTCCTCTTTCATTTGGTCACTCAAGAGATTATAGACTGGTAAAACAAGCTGCTTTACATTCCTTCAAGACTTAGCCTGAAGGCTGCTCTCCATAGCTACCACTAGGATAGCTTTCAATAAAGGTTGTCTTTAACCTATCTCCAATAAGGGGTTGTTTGGACTGGTGCAAGGTGCCCACTATAATTAGTGGACAGCATATGCCAGGCCAACTTTTCACACTCGCCATCTCAGGATCTATGCACTGCCTCAGCTTCCTGCAGACTCTCTCCATCTCAGGATCCCAGCACTGCCTCCGCTTCCTGCAGACTCTCTCCATCTCTGGATCCCAGCACTGTCTCAACTTCCTGCAGACTCTCTCCATCTCAGGATCCCAGAACTGCCTCCGCTTCCTGCAGACTCTCTCCATCTCAGGATCCCAGTGCTGCATCATCTTCCTGCAGACTCTTTCCATCTCATGATCCCTGCACTGCCTCGGCTCCCTGCAGACTTGCTCCATCTAAGGATCCGTGCGTCCTGCAGACTGTCTCCATCTCAGGATCCCAGTGCTGCCTCAGCTTCCTGCAGACTCTCTCCATCTCAGGATCCCAGTGCTGCCTCAGCTTCCTCCAGACTCTCTCCATCTCAGGAGCCCTGCACTGCCTCAGCTTCCTGCAGACTCTCTCCATCTCAGGATCGCAACGCTGCCTCAGCTTCCTGCTGACTCTCTCCATCTCAGGATCCCTGCACTGCCTCAGCTTCCTGCAGACTCTTTCCATCTCATGATCCCTGCACTGCCTCAGCTTCCTGCAGACTCTCTTCATCTCAGGATCCCAGTGCTGCCTCAGCTTCCTGCAGACTCTCTCCATCTCAGGATCCCTGCACTGCCTCAGCTTCCTGCAGACTCTCTCCATCTCAGGAGCCCTGCACTGCCTCAGCTTCCTGCAGACTCTCTCCATCTCAGGATCCCAGCGCTGCATCATCTTCCTGCAGACTCTTTCCATCTCATGATCCCTACTCTGCCTCGGCTCCCTGCAGACTCTCTCCATCTGATGATCCCGGCAGTGCCCCAGCTCCCTGCAGACTCTCTCCATGTCAGGATCCCAGCACTGCCTCAGCTTCCTGCAGACTCTCTCCATCTCAGGTTCCCTGCAGTGCCTCAGATTCTTGCAGACTCTCTCCATCTCAGGATCCATGCGTTGCCTCAGCTTCCTGCAGACTCTCTTCATCTCAGGATCCATGCATCAC
This sequence comes from Calotriton arnoldi, assembly GCA_963921515.1. NCBI lineage: Eukaryota > Metazoa > Chordata > Amphibia > Caudata > Salamandridae > Calotriton > Calotriton arnoldi. Next base: position 1,519,678 of record CAWUFW010001669.1, on the reverse strand, counting down.
CTCAGCTTCCTGCAGACTCTCCGTCTCAGGTTTACTGCACTGCCTCCGCTTCCTGCAGGCTCTCTCCATCTCAGGATCCATGCACTGCCTCAGCTGCCTGTAGCCACTCTCCATCTCAGGATCCCTGCAGTACCTCAGGTTCCTGCAGACTCTCTCTATCTCAGGATCCCTGCACTGCCTCCGCTTCCTGCAGACTCTCTCCATCTCAGGATCCCAGATCTGCTCAGCTCCCTGCAGACTCACTCCATCTCAGGATCTATGCACTGCCTCGGCTTCCTGCAGACTCTCTCCATTTCAGGATCCCTGCACTGCCTCAGGTTCCTGCAGACTCTCTCCATCTCAGGATCCCTGCACTGCCTCCACTTCCTGCAGACTCTCTCCATCTCAGGATCCCTGCACTGCCTCCGCTCCCTGCAGACTCTCTCCATCTCAGGATCCCTGCACTGCCTCAGTTTCCTGCAGACTCTCTTAATCGCAGGCTCCATGCACTGCCTCAGCTTCCTGCAGATTCTCTCCATCTCAGGATCCCTGCGCTGCCTCAGGTTCCTGCAGACTCTCTCCATCTCATGATCCCAGCAGTGCCCCAACTCCCTGCAGACTCCATCTCACGATCCATACATCGCGTCAGCTGCCTGCAGCCTCTCTCCATCTCAGGATCCCTGCAGTGCCTCAGGTTCCTGCAGACTCTCTCCATCTCAGGATCCCAGCGCTGCCTCAGCTTACTGCAGACGCTCTTCCTCTCAGGATCCCTGCACTGCCTCAGCTTCCTGCAGACTCTCTCCATCTCAGGTTCCATGCACTGCCTCAGCTTCCTGCAGCCTCTCTCCATCTCAGGATCCCAGCACTGCCTCAGCTTCCTGCAGATTCTCTCCATCTCAGGTTCCCTGCAGTGCCTCAGATTCTTGCAGACTCTCTCCATCTCAGGATCCATGCGTTGCCTCAGCTTCCTGCAGACTCTCTTCATCTCAGGATCCATGCATCACCTCAGCTTCCTGCAGACTCTCCGTCTCAGGTTCACTGCACTGCCTCCGCTTCCTGCAGGCTCTCTCCATCTCAGGATCCATGCACTGCCTCAGCTGCCTGTAGCCTCTCTCCATCTCAGGATCCCTGCAGTGCCTCAGGTTCCTGCAGACTCTATCCATCTCAGGATCCCTGCACTGCCTCCGCTTCCTGCAGACTCTCTCCATCTCAGGATCCCAGCGCTGCTCAGCTCCCTGCAGACTCTCTCCATCTCAGGATCTATGCACTGCCTCGGCTTCCTGCAGACTCTCTCCATCTCAGGATCCCTGCACTGCCTCAGGTTCCTGCAGACTCTCTCCATCTCAGGATCCCTGCACTGCCTCCACTTCCTGCAGACTCTCTCCATCTCAGGATCCCTGCACTGCCTCCGCTCCCTGCAGACTCTCTCCATCTCAGGATCCCTGCACTGCCTCAGTTTCCTGCAGATTCTCTCCATCTCAGGATCCCTGCGCTGCCTCAGGTTCCTGCAGTCTCTCTCCATCTCATGATCCCAGCAGTGCCCCAACTCCCTGCAGACTCCATCTCACGATCCATACATCGCGTCAGCTGCCTGCAGCCTCTCTCCATCTCAGGATCCCTGCAGTGCCTCAGGTTCCTGCAGACTCTCTCCATCTCAGGATCCCAGCGCTGCCTCAGCTTACTGCAGACGCTCTTCCTCTCAGGATCCCTGCACTGCCTCAGCTTCCTGCAGACTCTCTCCATCTCAGGTTCCATGCACTGCCTCAGCTTCCTGCAGCCTCTCTCCATCTCAGGATCCCTGCAGTGCCTCAGGTTCCTGCAGACTCTCTCTATCTCAGGATCCCTGCACTGCCTCTGCTTCCTGCAGACTCTCTCCATCTCAGGATCTCTGCACTGCCTCAGCTCCCTGCAGACTCTTTCCGTCTCATGATCCCTGCACTGCCTCAGCTTCCTGCAGACTCTTTCCATCTCATGATCTCTGCACTGTCTCTGCTTCCTGCAGACTCTCTCCATCTCAGGATCCATGCATTGCCTCAGCTGCCTGCAGCCTCTCACCATCTCAGGATCCCTGCAGTGCCTCAGGTTCCTGCAGACTCTCTCCAACTCAGGATCCCAGCGCTGCCTCAGCTTCCTGCAGACTCTCTCCATCTCAGGATCCCTGCACTGCCTCAGGTTCCTGCAGACTCTCTCCATCTCAGGATCCCTGCACTGTCTGAGCTCCCTGCAAACTCTCTTCATCTCAGGATCCCTGCACTGCCTCAGCTTCCTGCAGACTCTCTCCATCTCAGGATCCCTGCAGTGCCTCAGGTTCCTGCAGACTCTCTCCATCTCAGGCTCCCTGCACTGCCTCAGCTTCCTGCAGACTCTCTCCATATCAGGATCCCAGCACTGCCTCAGCTTCCTGCAGACTCTCTCCATCTAAGGATCCCTGCGCTGCCTCAGCTTCCTGCAGACTCACTCCATCTCAGGATCCCTGACTGCCTCAGGTTTCTGCAGACTCTCTCCATTTCTCCATCTCAGGATCTATGCACTGCCTCAGCTTCCTGCAGACTCTTTCCAACTCAGGATCCCAGCACTGCCTCAGTTTACTGCAGACTCTCTCCATCTCAGGATCCATGCACTGCGTCAGCTTCCTACAGAGTCTCTCCATCTCAGGATCCCTGCGCTGCCTCAGCTTCCCGCAGACTCGCTCCATCTCAGAATACCAGCACTGCCTCAGCTTCCTGCAGACTCTCCATCTCAGGATCCCTGAACTGCCTCAGCTTCGTGCAGACTCTCTCCATCTCAGGATCCCAGCACTGCCTCAGCTTCGTGCAGACTCTCTCCATCTCAGGATCCCTGCAGTGCCTCCGCTTCCTGCAGAATCTCTCCATCTCAGGATCCCTGAACTGCCTCAGCTTCGTGCAGACTCTCTCCATCTCAGGATCCCAGCACTGCCTCAGCTTCGTGCAGACTCTCTCCATCTCAGGATCCCTGCAGTGCCTCCGCTTCCTGCAGAATCTCTCCATCTCAGGATCCCTGCAGTGCCTCAGGTTCCTGCAGACTCTCTCCATCTAAGGATCCCAGCGCTGCATCATCTTCCTGCAGACTCTTTCCAACTCATCATCCCTGCACTGCCTCGGCTCCCTGCAGACTCTCTCCATCTCAGGATCCCTGCACTGCTTTAGCTTCCTACAGACTTGCTCCATCTCAGGATCCGTGCGTCATGGAGACTGTCTCCATCTCAGGATCCCAGCGCTGCTCAGCTCCCTGCAGACTCTCTCCATCTCAGGATCTATGCACTGCCTCGGCTTCCTGCAGACTCTCTCCATCTCAGGATCCCTGCACTGCCTCAGGTTCCTGCAGACTCTCTCCATCTCAGGATCCCTGCACTGCCTCCACTTCCTGCAGACTCTCTCCATCTCAGGATCCCTGCACTGCCTCCGCTCCCTGCAGACTCTCTCCATCTCAGGATCCCTGCACTGCCTCAGTTTCCTGCAGATTCTCTCCATCTCAGGATCCCTGCGCTGCCTCAGGTTCCTGCAGTCTCTCTCCATCTCATGATCCCAGCAGTGCCCCAACTCCCTGCAGACTCCATCTCACGATCCATACATCGCGTCAGCTGCCTGCAGCCTCTCTCCATCTCAGGATCCCTGCAGTGCCTCAGGTTCCTGCAGACTCTCTCCATCTCAGGATCCCAGCGCTGCCTCAGCTTACTGCAGACGCTCTTCCTCTCAGGATCCCTGCACTGCCTCAGCTTCCTGCAGACTCTCTCCATCTCAGGTTCCATGCACTGCCTCAGCTTCCTGCAGCCTCTCTCCATCTCAGGATCCCTGCAGTGCCTCAGGTTCCTGCAGACTCTCTCTATCTCAGGATCCCTGCACTGCCTCTGCTTCCTGCAGACTCTCTCCATCTCAGGATCTCTGCACTGCCTCAGCTCCCTGCAGACTCTTTCCGTCTCATGATCCCTGCACTGCCTCAGCTTCCTGCAGACTCTTTCCATCTCATGATCTCTGCACTGTCTCTGCTTCCTGCAGACTCTCTCCATCTCAGGATCCATGCATTGCCTCAGCTGCCTGCAGCCTCTCACCATCTCAGGATCCCTGCAGTGCCTCAGGTTCCTGCAGACTCTCTCCAACTCAGGATCCCAGCGCTGCCTCAGCTTCCTGCAGACTCTCTCCATCTCAGGATCCCTGCACTGCCTCAGGTTCCTGCAGACTCTCTCCATCTCAGGATCCCTGCACTGTCTGAGCTCCCTGCAAACTCTCTTCATCTCAGGATCCCTGCACTGCCTCAGCTTCCTGCAGACTCTCTCCATCTCAGGATCCCTGCAGTGCCTCAGGTTCCTGCAGACTCTCTCCATCTCAGGCTCCCTGCACTGCCTCAGCTTCCTGCAGACTCTCTCCATATCAGGATCCCAGCACTGCCTCAGCTTCCTGCAGACTCTCTCCATCTAAGGATCCCTGCGCTGCCTCAGCTTCCTGCAGACTCACTCCATCTCAGGATCCCTGACTGCCTCAGGTTTCTGCAGACTCTCTCCATTTCTCCATCTCAGGATCTATGCACTGCCTCAGCTTCCTGCAGACTCTTTCCATCTCAGGATCCCAGCACTGCCTCAGTTTACTGCAGACTCTCTCCATCTCAGGATCCATGCACTGCGTCAGCTTCCTACAGAGTCTCTCCATCTCAGGATCCCTGCGCTGCCTCAGCTTCCCGCAGACTCGCTCCATCTCAGAATACCAGCACTGCCTCAGCTTCCTGCAGACTCTCCATCTCAGGATCCCTGAACTGCCTCAGCTTCGTGCAGACTCTCTCCATCTCAGGATCCCAGCACTGCCTCAGCTTCGTGCAGACTCTCTCCATCTCAGGATCCCTGCAGTGCCTCCGCTTCCTGCAGAATCTCTCCATCTCAGGATCCCTGCAGTGCCTCAGGTTCCTGCAGACTCTCTCCATCTAAGGATCCCAGCGCTGCATCATCTTCCTGCAGACTCTTTCCAACTCATCATCCCTGCACTGCCTCGGCTCCCTGCAGACTCTCTCCATCTCAGGATCCCTGCACTGCTTTAGCTTCCTACAGACTTGCTCCATCTCAGGATCCGTGCGTCATGGAGACTGTCTCCATCTCAGGATCCCAGTGCTGCCTCCGTTTCCTGCAGACTCTCTCCATCTCAGGATCCCAGCACTGCCTCAGCTTCCTGCAGACTCTCTCCATCTCAGGATCCCTGCAGTGCCTCAGGTTCCTGCAGACTCTGTCCATCTCAGGCTCCCTGCACTGCCTCAGCTTCCTGCAGACTCTCTCCATCTCAGGATCCCTGCGCTGCCTCAGCTTCCTGCAGACTCTCTCCATCTCAGGATCCCAGCGCTGCATCATCTTCCTGCAGACTCTTCCATCTCATGATCCCTGCACTGCCTCGGCTCCCTGCAGACTCTCTCCATCTCAGGATCCCTGCACTGCCTCAGCTTCCTACAGACTTGCTCCATCTCAGGATCCGTGCGTCCCGCAGACTGTCTCCATCTCAGGATCCCAGTGCTGCCTCAGCTTCCTGCAGACTCTCTCCATCTCAGGATCCCAGTGCTGCCTCAGGTTCCTGCAGACTCTCTCCATCTCAGGAGCCCTGCACTGCCTCAGCTTCCTGCCGACTCTCTCCATCTCAGGATCCCAGCGCTGCATCATCTTCCTGCAGACTCTTTCCATCTCATGATCCCTGCACTGCCTCAGCTCCCTGCAGACTCTCTCCATCTCAGGATCCCTGCACTTCCTCAGGTTCCTGCAGACTCTCTCCATCTCAGGAGCCCTGCACTGCTTCGGCTCCCTGCAGACTCTCTCCATCTCAGGATCCCTGCACTGCCTCAGCTTCCTGCAGACTCTTTCCATCTCATGATCCCTGCACTGCCTCAGCTTCCTGCAGACTCTCTTCATCTCAGGATCCCAGTGCTGCCTCAGCTTCCTGCAGACTCTCTCCATCTCAGGATCCCTGCACTGCCTCAGCTTCCTGCAGACTCTCTCCATCTCAGGAGCCCTGCAGTGCCTCAGCTTCCTGCAGACTCTTTCCATCTCAGGATCCCAGCGCTGCCTCAGCTTCCTGCAGACTCTTTCCATCTCAGGAGCCATGCGCTGCCTCAGCTTCCTGCAGACTCTCTCCATCTCAGGATCCCTGCAGTGCCTCAGCTCCCTGCAGACTCTTTCCATCTCAGGATCCGTGCACTGCCTCAACTTCCTACAGACTCTCTCCATCTCATGATCCCTGCACTGCCTCATCTTCGTGCAGACTCTCTCCATCTCAGGATCCCTGACTGCCTCCGGTTCCTGCAGACTCTCGCCATCTCAGGATCTATGCACTGCCTCAGCTTCCTGCAGACTCTCTCCATCTCAGGATCCCAGCACTGCCTCCGCTTCCTGCAGACTCTCTCCATCTCTGGATCCCAGCACTGTCTCAACTTCCTGCAGACTCTCTCCATCTCAGGATCCCAGCACTGCCTCCGCTTCCTGCACACTCTCTCCATCTCAGGATCCCAGTGCTGCATCATCTTCCTGCAGACTCTTTCCATCTCATGATCCCTGCAATGCCTCGGCTCCCTGCAGACTTGCTCCATCTAAGGATCCGTGCGTCCTGCAGACTGTCTCCATCTCAGGATCCCAGCACTGCCTCAGCTTCCCGCAGACTCTCTCCATCTCAGGATCCCTGCAGTGCCTCAGCTTCCTGCAGACTCTCTCCATCTCAGGATCCCTGCAGTGCCTCAGGTTCCCGCAGACTCTCTCCATCTCAGGATCCTTGCACTGCCTCCGCTTTCTGCAAACTCTCTCCATCTCAGGATCGCAGCGCTGCCTCAGCTTCCTGCAGACTCTCTCCATCTCAGGATCCCTGCACTGCCTCAGGTTCCTGCAGACTCTCTCCATCTCAGGATCCCTGCACTGCCTCAGCTTCCTGCAGACTCTCTCCATATCAGGATCCCAGCACTGCTTCAGCTTCCTGCAGACTCTCTCCATCTCAGGATCCCTGCGCTGCCTCAGCTTCCTGCAGACTCACTCCATCTCAGGATCCCTGACTGCCTCAGGTTCCTGCAGACTCTCTCCATCTCAGGATCTATGCACTGCCTCAGCTTCCTGCAGACTCTTTCCATCTCAGGATCCCAGCACTGCCTCAGCTTCCTGCAAACTCTCTCCATCTCAGGATCCATGCACTGCCTCAGCTTCGTACAGACTCTCTCCATCTCAGGATCCCTGCGCTGCCTCAGCTTCCCGCAGACTCTCTCCATCTCAGAATCCCAGCACTGCCTCAGCTTCCTGCAGACTCTCTCCATCTCAGGATCCCTGAACTGCCTCAGCTTCGTGCAGACTCTCTCCATCTCAGGATCCCAGCACTGCCTCAGCTTCGTGCAGACTCTCTCCATCTCAGGATCCCTGCAGTGCCTCCGCTTCCTGCAGACTCTCTCCATCTGAGGATCCCAGCACTGCCTCAGCTTCCTGCAGACTCTCTCCATCTCAGGATCCCTGCACTGCCTCAGCTTCCTGCAGACTCTTTCCAGCTCATGATCCCTGCACTGCCTCAGCTTCCTGCAGACTCTCTCCATCTGATGATCCCGGCAGTGCCCCAGCTCCCTGCAGACTCTCTCCATGTCAGGATCCCAGCACTGCCTCAGCTTCCTGCAGACTCTCTCCATCTCAGGTTCCCTGCAGTGCCTCAGATTCTTGCAGACTCTCTCCATCTCAGGATCCATGCGTTGCCTCAGCTTCCTGCAGACTCTCTCCATCTCAGGATCCCTGCAGTGCCTCAGGTTCCTGCAGACTCTCTCCATCTCAGGTTCACTGCACTGCCTCCGCTTCCTGCAGGCTCTCTCCATCTCAGGATCCATGCACTGCCTCAGCTGCCTGTAGCCTCTCTCCATCTCAGGATCCCTGCAGTGCCTCAGGTTCCTGCAGACTCTCTCCATCTCAGGATCCCTGCACTGCCTCCGCTTCCTGCAGACTCTCTCCATCTCAGGATCCCAGCGCTGCTCAGCTCCCCTGCAGACTCTCTCCATCTCAGGATCTATGCACTGCCTCGGCTTCCTGCAGACTCTCTCCATCTCAGGATCCCTGCACTGCCTCAGGTTCCTGCAGACTCTCTCCATCTCAGGATCCCTGCACTGCCTCCACTTCCTGCAGACTCTCTCCATCTCAGGATCCCTGCACTGCCTCTGCTCCCTGAGGACTCTCTCCATCTCAGGATCCCTGCACTGCCTCAGTTTCCTGCAGACTCTCTTAATCGCAGGCTCCATGCACTGCCTCAGCTTCCTGCAGATTCTCTCCATCTCAGGATCCCTGCGCTGCCTCAGGTTCCTGCAGACTCTCTCCATCTAATGATCCCAGCAGTGCCCCAACTCCCTGAAGACTCCATCTCACGATCCATACATCGCGTCAGCTGCATGTAGCCTCTCTCCATCTCAGGATCCCTGCAGTGCCTCAGGTTCCCGCAGACTCTCTCCATCTCAGGATCCTTGCACTGCCTCCGCTTTCTGCAGACTCTCTCCATCTCAGGATCGCAGCGCTCCCTCAGCTTCCTGCAGACTCTCTCCATTTCAGGATCCCTGCACTGCCTCAGGTTCCTGCAGACTCTCTCCATCTCAGGATCCCTGCACTGCCTCAGCTTCCTGCAGACTCTCTCCATATCAGGATCCCAGCACTGCTTCAGCTTCCTGCAGACTCTCTCCATCTCAGGATCCCTGCGCTGCCTCAGCTTCCTGCAGACTCACTCCATCTCAGGATCCCTGACTGCCTCAGGTTCCTGCAGACTCTCTCCATCTCAGGATCTATGCACTGCCTCAGCTTCCTGCAGACTCTTTCCATCTCAGGATCCCAGCACTGCCTCAGCTTCCTGCAAACTCTCTCCATCTCAGGATCCATGCACTGCCTCAGCTTCGTACAGACTCTCTCCATCTCAGGATCCCTGCGCTGCCTCAGCTTCCCGCAGACTCTCTCCATCTCAGAATCCCAGCACTGCCTCAGCTTCCTGCAGACTCTCTCCATCTCAGGATCCCTGAACTGCCTCAGCTTCGTGCAGACTCTCTCCATCTCAGGATCCTAGCACTGCCTCAGCTTCGTGCAGACTCTCTCCATCTCAGGATCCCTGCAGTGCCTCCGCTTCCTGCAGACTCTCTCCATCTGAGGATCCCAGCACTGCCTCAGCTTCCTGCAGACTCTCTCCATCTCAGGATCCCAGCACTGCCTCCACTTCCTGCAGACTCTCTCCATCTCAGGATCCCAGCACTGCCTCAGCTTCCTGCAGACTCTATCCATCTCAGGATCCCAGCGCTGCATCATCTTCCTGCAGACTCTTTTCATCTCAGGATCCCTGCACTTCCTCAGGTTCCTGCAGACTCTCTCCATCTCAGGAGCCCTGCACTGCTTCGGCTCCCTGCAGACTGTCTCCATCTCAGGATCCCAGTGCTGCCTCAGCTTCCTGCAGACTCTCTCCATCTCAGGATCCCAGTGCTGCCTCAGCTTCCTCCAGACTCTCTCCATCTCAGGAGCCCTGCACTGCCTCAGCTTCCTGCAGACTCTCTCCATCTCAGGATCGCAGCGCTGCCTCAGCTTCCTGCTGACTCTCTCCATCTCAGGATCCCTGCACTGCCTCAGCTTCCTGCAGACTCTTTCCATCTCATGATCCCTGCACTGCCTCGGCTCCCTGCAGACTCTCTCCATCTCAGGATCCCTGCACTGCCTCAGGTTCCTGCAGACTCTCTCCATCTCAGGATCCCTGCGCTGCCTCACCTTCCTGCAGACTCTCTCCATCTCAGGAGCTCTGCACCGCCTCGGCTCCCGGCAGACTCTCTCCATCTCAGGATCCCTGCACTGCCTCAGCTTCCTGCAGACTCTCTCCATCTCAGGATCCCTGCACTGCCTCAGGTTCCTGCAGACTCTCTTCATCTTAGGATCCCAGAGCTGCCTCAGCTTCTGGAGACTCTCTCCATCTCAGGATCCCTGCACTGCCTCAGCTTCCTACAGACTTGCTCCATCTCAAGATTCGTGCGCTCTCGCAGACTGTCTCCATCTCAGGATCCCAGTGCTGCCTCAGCTTCCTGAAGACTCTCTCCATCTCAGGATCCCAGTGCTGCCTCAGCTTCCTGCAGACTCTCTCCATCTCAGGAGCACTGCACTGCCTCAGCTTCCTGCAGACTCTCTCCATCTCAGGATCGCAGCGCTACCTCAGCTTCCTGCTGACTCTCTCCATCTCAGGATCCCTGCACTGCCTCAGCTTCCTGCAGACTCACTCCATCTCAGGATCCCTGACTGCCTCAGGTTCCTGCAGACTCTCTCCATCTCAGGATCTATGCACTGCCTCAGCTTCCTGCAGACTCTTTCCATCTCAGGATCCCTGCACTGCCTCAGCTTCCTGCAGACTCTCTTCATCTCAGGATCCCAGTGCTGCCTCAGCTTCCTGCAGACTCTCTCCATCTCAGGATCCCAGTGCTGCCTCAGCTTCCTGCAGACTCTCTCCATTTCAGGATTCCTGCACTGCCTCAGCTTCCTGCAGACTCTCTCCATCTCAGGATCCCTGCAGTGCCTCAGGTTCCTGCAGACTCTCTCCATCTCAGGATCCCTGCACTGCCTCCGCTTTCTGCAGACTCTCTCCATCTCAGGATCGCAGCGCTGCCTCAGCTTCCTGCAGACTCACTCCATCTCAGGATCCCTGACTGCCTCAGGTTCCTGCAGACTCTCTCCATCTCAGGATCTATGCACTGCCTCAGCTTCCTGCAGACTCTTTCCATCTCAGGATCCCAGCACTGCCTCAGGTTCCTGCAAACACTCTCCATCTCAGGATCCATGCACTGCCTCAGCTTCGTACAGACTCTCTCCATCTCAGGATCCCTGCGCTGCCTCAGCTTCCCGCAGACTCTCTCCATCTCAGAATCCCAGCACTGCCTCAGCTTCCTGCAGACTCTCTCCATCTCATGATCCCTGCACTGCCTCAGCTCCCTGCAGACTCTCTCCATCTCAGGATCCCTGCACTTCCTCAGGTTCCTGCAGACTCTCTCCATCTCAGGAGCCCTGCACTGCTTCGGCTCCCTGCAGACTCTCTCCATCTCAGGATCCCTGCACTGCCTCAGCTTCCTGCAGACTCTTTCCATCTCATGATCCCTGCACTGCCTCAGCTTCCTGCAGACTCTCTTCATCTCAGGATCCCAGTGCTGCCTCAGCTTCCTGCAGACTCTCTCCATCTCAGGATCCCTGCACTGCCTCAGCTTCCTGCAGACTCTCTCCATCTCAGGAGCCCTGCACTGCCTCAGCTTCCTGCAGACTCTTTCCATCTCAGGATCCCAGCGCTGCCTCAGCTTCCTGCAGACTCTTTCCATCTCAGGAGCCATGCGCTGCCTCAGCTTCCTGCAGACTCTCTCCATCTCAGGATCCCTGCAGTGCCTCAGCTCCCTGCAGACTCTTTCCATCTCAGGATCCGTGCACTGCCTCAACTTCCTACAGACTCTCTCCATCTCATGATCCCTGCACTGCCTCATCTTCGTGCAGACTCTCTCCATCTCAGGATCCCTGACTGCCTCCGGTTCCTGCAGACTCTCGCCATCTCAGGATCTATGCACTGCCTCAGCTTCCTGCAGACTCTCTCCATCTCAGGATCCCAGCACTGCCTCCGCTTCCTGCAGACTCTCTCCATCTCTGGATCCCAGCACTGTCTCAACTTCCTGCAGACTCTCTCCATCTCAGGATCCCAGCACTGCCTCCGCTTCCTGCACACTCTCTCCATCTCAGGATCCCAGTGCTGCATCATCTTCCTGCAGACTCTTTCCATCTCATGATCCCTGCAATGCCTCGGCTCCCTGCAGACTTGCTCCATCTAAGGATCCGTGCGTCCTGCAGACTGTCTCCATCTCAGGATCCCAGCACTGCCTCAGCTTCCCGCAGACTCTCTCCATCTCAGGATCCCTGCAGTGCCTCAGCTTCCTGCAGACTCTCTCCATCTCAGGATCCCTGCAGTGCCTCAGGTTCCCGCAGACTCTCTCCATCTCAGGATCCTTGCACTGCCTCCGCTTCTGCAGACTCTCTCCATCTCAGGATCGCAGCGCTGCCTCAGCTTCCTGCAGACTCTCTCCATCTCAGGATCCCTGCACTGCCTCAGGTTCCTGCAGACTCTCTCCATCTCAGGATCCCTGCACTGCCTCAGCTTCCTGCAGACTCTCTCCATATCAGGATCCCAGCACTGCTTCAGCTTCCTGCAGACTCTCTCCATCTCAGGATCCCTGCGCTGCCTCAGCTTCCTGCAGACTCACTCCATCTCAGGATCCCTGACTGCCTCAGGTTCCTGCAGACTCTCTCCATCTCAGGATCTATGCACTGCCTCAGCTTCCTGCAGACTCTTTCCATCTCAGGATCCCAGCACTGCCTCAGCTTCCTGCAAACTCTCTCCATCTCAGGATCCATGCACTGCCTCAGCTTCGTACAGACTCTCTCCATCTCAGGATCCCTGCGCTGCCTCAGCTTCCCGCAGACTCTCTCCATCTCAGAATCCCAGCACTGCCTCAGCTTCCTGCAGACTCTCTCCATCTCAGGATCCCTGAACTGCCTCAGCTTCGTGCAGACTCTCTCCATCTCAGGATCCCAGCACTGCCTCAGCTTCGTGCAGACTCTCTCCATCTCAGGATCCCTGCAGTGCCTCCGCTTCCTGCAGACTCTCTCCATCTGAGGATCCCAGCACTGCCTCAGCTTCCTGCAGACTCTCTCCATCTCAGGATCCCTGCACTGCCTCAGCTTCCTGCAGACTCTTTCCAGCTCATGATCCCTGCACTGCCTCAGCTTCCTGCAGACTCTCTCCATCTGATGATCCCGGCAGTGCCCCAGCTCCCTGCAGACTCTCTCCATGTCAGGATCCCAGCACTGCCTCAGCTTCCTGCAGACTCTCTCCATCTCAGGTTCCCTGCAGTGCCTCAGATTCTTGCAGACTCTCTCCATCTCAGGATCCATGCGTTGCCTCAGCTTCCTGCAGACTCTCTCCATCTCAGGATCCCTGCAGTGCCTCAGGTTCCTGCAGACTCTCTCCATCTCAGGTTCACTGCACTGCCTCCGCTTCCTGCAGGCTCTCTCCATCTCAGGATCCATGCACTGCCTCAGCTGCCTGTAGCCTCTCTCCATCTCAGGATCCCTGCAGTGCCTCAGGTTCCTGCAGACTCTCTCCATCTCAGGATCCCTGCACTGCCTCCGCTTCCTGCAGACTCTCTCCATCTCAGGATCCCAGCGCTGCTCAGCTCCCTGCAGACTCTCTCCATCTCAGGATCTATGCACTGCCTCGGCTTCCTGCAGACTCTCTCCATCTCAGGATCCCTGCACTGCCTCAGGTTCCTGCAGACTCTCTCCATCTCAGGATCCCTGCACTGCCTCCACTTCCTGCAGACTCTCTCCATCTCAGGATCCCTGCACTGCCTCCGCTCCCTGCAGACTCTCTCCATCTCAGGATCCCTGCACTGCCTCAGCTTCCTGCAGATTCTCTCCATCTCAGGATCCCTGCGCTGCCTCAGGTTCCTGCAGACTCTCTCCATCTAATGATCCCAGCAGTGCCCCAACTCCCTGAAGACTCCATCTCACGATCCATACATCGCGTCAGCTGCATGTAGCCTCTCTCCATCTCAGGATCCCTGCAGTGCCTCAGGTTCCCGCAGACTCTCTCCATCTCAGGATCCTTGCACTGCCTCCGCTTTCTGCAGACTCTCTCCATCTCAGGATCGCAGCGCTCCCTCAGCTTCCTGCAGACTCTCTCCATTTCAGGATCCCTGCACTGCCTCAGGTTCCTGCAGACTCTCTCCATCTCAGGATCCCTGCACTGCCTCAGCTTCCTGCAGACTCTCTCCATATCAGGATCCCAGCACTGCTTCAGCTTCCTGCAGACTCTCTCCATCTCAGGATCCCTGCGCTGCCTCAGCTTCCTGCAGACTCACTCCATCTCAGGATCCCTGACTGCCTCAGGTTCCTGCAGACTCTCTCCATCTCAGGATCTATGCACTGCCTCAGCTTCCTGCAGACTCTTTCCATCTCAGGATCCCAGCACTGCCTCAGCTTCCTGCAAACTCTCTCCATCTCAGGATCCATGCACTGCCTCAGCTTCGTACAGACTCTCTCCATCTCAGGATCCCTGCGCTGCCTCAGCTTCCCGCAGACTCTCTCCATCTCAGAATCCCAGCACTGCCTCAGCTTCCTGCAGACTCTCTCCATCTCAGGATCCCTGAACTGCCTCAGCTTCCTGCAGACTCTCTCCATCTCAGGATCCTAGCACTGCCTCAGCTTCGTGCAGACTCTCTCCATCTCAGGATCCCTGCAGTGCCTCCGCTTCCTGCAGACTCTCTCCATCTGAGGATCCCAGCACTGCCTCAGCTTCCTGCAGACTCTCTCCATCTCAGGATCCCAGCACTGCCTCCACTTCCTGCAGACTCTCTCCATCTCAGGATCCCAGCACTGCCTCAGCTTCCTGCAGACTCTCTCCATCTCAGGATCCCAGCGCTGCATCATCTTCCTGCAGACTCTTTCATCTCAGGATCCCTGCACTTCCTCAGGTTCCTGCAGACTCTCTCCATCTCATGAGCCCTGCACTGCTTCGGCTCCCTGCAGACTGTCTCCATCTCAGGATCCCAGTGCTGCCTCAGCTTCCTGCAGACTCTCTCCATCTCAGGATCCCAGTGCTGCCTCAGCTTCCTCCAGACTCTCTCCATCTCAGGAGCCCTGCACTGCCTCAGCTTCCTGCAGACTCTCTCCATCTCAGGATCGCAGCGCTGCCTCAGCTTCCTGCTGACTCTCTCCATCTCAGGATCCCTGCACTGCCTCAGCTTCCTGCAGACTCTTTCCATCTCATGATCCCTGCACTGCCTCGGCTCCCTGCAGACTCTCTCCATCTCAGGATCCCTGCACTGCCTCAGGTTCCTGCAGACTCTCTCCATCTCAGGATCCCTGCGCTGCCTCACCTTCCTGCAGACTCTCTCCATCTCAGGAGCTCTGCACCGCCTCGGCTCCCGGCAGACTCTCTCCATCTCAGGATCCCTGCACTGCCTCAGCTTCCTGCAGACTCTCTCCATCTCAGGATCCCTGCACTGCCTCAGGTTCCTGCAGACTCTCTTCATCTTAGGATCCCAGAGCTGCCTCAGCTTCTGGAGACTCTCTCCATCTCAGGATCCCTGCACTGCCTCAGCTTCCTACAGACTTGCTCCATCTCAAGATTCGTGCGTCTCGCAGACTGTCTCCATCTCAGGATCCCAGTGCTGCCTCAGCTTCCTGAAGACTCTCTCCATCTCAGGATCCCAGTGCTGCCTCAGCTTCCTGCAGACTCTCTCCATCTCAGGAGCACTGCACTGCCTCAGCTTCCTGCAGACTCTCTCCATCTCAGGATCGCAGCGCTACCTCAGCTTCCTGCTGACTCTCTCCATCTCAGGATCCCTGCACTGCCTCAGCTTCCTGCAGACTCTTTCCATCTCATGATCCCTGCACTGCCTCAGCTTCCTGCAGACTCTCTTCATCTCAGGATCCCAGTGCTGCCTCAGCTTCCTGCAGACTCTCTCCATCTCAGGATCCCAGTGCTGCCTCAGCTTCCTGCAGACTCTCTCCATTTCAGGATTCCTGCACTGCCTCAGCTTCCTGCAGACTCTCTCCATCTCAGGATCCCTGCAGTGCCTCAGGTTCCTGCAGACTCTCTCCATCTCAGGATCCCTGCACTGCCTCCGCTTTCTGCAGACTCTCTCCATCTCAGGATCGCAGCGCTGCCTCAGCTTCCTGCAGACTCACTCCATCTCAGGATCCCTGACTGCCTCATGTTCCTGCAGACTCTCTCCATCTCAGGATCTATGCACTGCCTCAGCTTCCTGCAGACTCTTTCCATCTCAGGATCCCAGCACTGCCTCAGGTTCCTGCAAACACTCTCCATCTCAGGATCCATGCACTGCCTCAGCTTCGTACAGACTCTCTCCATCTCAGGATCCCTGCGCTGCCTCAGCTTCCCACAGACTCTCTCCATCTCAGAATCCCAGCACTGCCTCAGCTTCCTGCAGACTCTCTCCATCTCATGATCCCTGCACTGCCTCAGCTCCCTGCAGACTCTCTCCATCTCAGGTTCCCTGCACTGCCTCAGCTCCCTGCAGACTCTCTCCATCTCAGGATCCATGCACTGCCTCAGCTTCCTGCAGACTCTCTTCATCTCAGGATCCCAGTGCTGCCTCAGCTTCCTGCAGACTCTCTCCATCTCAGGATCCCTGCACTGCCTCAGCTTCCTGCAGACTCTCTCCATCTCAGGAGCCCTGCACTGCCTCAGCTTCCTGCAGACTCTTTCCATCTCAGGATCCCAGCGCTGCCTCAGCTTCCTGCAGACTCTTTCCATCTCAGGAGCCATGCGCTGCCTCAGCTTCCTGCAGACTCTCTCCATCTCAGGATCCCTGCAGTGCCTCAGCTCCCTGCAGACTCTTTCCATCTCAGGATCCGTGCACTGCCTCAACTTCCTACAGACTCTCTCCATCTCATGATCCCTGCACTGCCTCATCTTCGTGCAGACTCTCTCCATCTCAGGATCCCTGACTGCCTCCGGTTCCTGCAGACTCTCGCCATCTCAGGATCTATGCACTGCCTCAGCTTCCTGCAGACTCTCTCCATCTCAGGATCCCAGCACTGCCTCCGCTTCCTGCAGACTCTCTCCATCTCTGGATCCCAGCACTGTCTCAACTTCCTGCAGACTCTCTCCATCTCAGGATCCCAGCACTGCCTCCGCTTCCTGCACACTCTCTCCATCTCAGGATCCCAGTGCTGCATCATCTTCCTGCAGACTCTTTCCATCTCATGATCCCTGCAATGCCTCGGCTCCCTGCAGACTTGCTCCATCTAAGGATCCGTGCGTCCTGCAGACTGTCTCCATCTCAGGATCCCAGCACTGCCTCAGCTTCCCGCAGACTCTCTCCATCTCAGGATCCCTGCAGTGCCTCAGCTTCCTGCAGACTCTCTCCATCTCAGGATCCCTGCAGTGCCTCAGGTTCCCGCAGACTCTCTCCATCTCAGGATCCTTGCACTGCCTCCGCTTTCTGCAGACTCTCTCCATCTCAGGATCGCAGCGCTGCCTCAGCTTCCTGCAGACTCTCTCCATCTCAGGATCCCTGCACTGCCTCAGGTTCCTGCAGACTCTCTCCATCTCAGGATCCCTGCACTGCCTCAGCTTCCTGCAGACTCTCTCCATATCAGGATCCCAGCACTGCTTCAGCTTCCTGCAGACTCTCTCCATCTCAGGATCCCTGCGCTGCCTCAGCTTCCTGCAGACTCACTCCATCTCAGGATCCCTGACTGCCTCAGGTTCCTGCAGACTCTCTCCATCTCAGGATCTATGCACTGCCTCAGCTTCCTGCAGACTCTTTCCATCTCAGGATCCCAGCACTGCCTCAGCTTCCTGCAAACTCTCTCCATCTCAGGATCCATGCACTGCCTCAGCTTCGTACAGACTCTCTCCATCTCAGGATCCCTGCGCTGCCTCAGCTTCCCGCAGACTCTCTCCATCTCAGAATCCCAGCACTGCCTCAGCTTCCTGCAGACTCTCTCCATCTCAGGATCCCTGAACTGCCTCAGCTTCGTGCAGACTCTCTCCATCTCAGGATCCCAGCACTGCCTCAGCTTCGTGCAGACTCTCTCCATCTCAGGATCCCTGCAGTGCCTCCGCTTCCTGCAGACTCTCTCCATCTGAGGATCCCAGCACTGCCTCAGCTTCCTGCAGACTCTCTCCATCTCAGGATCCCTGCACTGCCTCAGCTTCCTGCAGACTCTTTCCAGCTCATGATCCCTGCACTGCCTCAGCTTCCTGCAGACTCTCTCCATCTGATGATCCCGGCAGTGCCCCAGCTCCCTGCAGACTCTCTCCATGTCAGGATCCCAGCACTGCCTCAGCTTCCTGCAGACTCTCTCCATCTCAGGTTCCCTGCAGTGCCTCAGATTCTTGCAGACTCTCTCCATCTCAGGATCCATGCGTTGCCTCAGCTTCCTGCAGACTCTCTCCATCTCAGGATCCCTGCAGTGCCTCAGGTTCCTGCAGACTCTCTCCATCTCAGGTTCACTGCACTGCCTCCGCTTCCTGCAGGCTCTCTCCATCTCAGGATCCATGCACTGCCTCAGCTGCCTGTAGCCTCTCTCCATCTCAGGATCCCTGCAGTGCCTCAGGTTCCTGCAGACTCTCTCCATCTCAGGATCCCTGCACTGCCTCTGCTTCCTGCAGACTCTCTCCATCTCAGGATCCCAGCGCTGCTCAGCTCCCTGCAGACTCTCTCCATCTCAGGATCTATGCACTGCCTCGGCTTCCTGCAGACTCTCTCCATCTCAGGATCCCTGCACTGCCTCAGGTTCCTGCAGACTCTCTCCATCTCAGGATCCCTGCACTGCCTCCACTTCCTGCAGACTCTCTCCATCTCAGGATCCCTGCACTGCCTCCGCTCCCTGCAGACTCTCTCCATCTCAGGATCCCTGCACTGCCTCAGTTTCCTGCAGACTCTCTTAATCGCAGGCTCCATGCACTGCCTCAGCTTCCTGCAGATTCTCTCCATCTCAGGATCCCTGCGCTGCCTCAGGTTCCTGCAGACTCTCTCCATCTCATGATCCCAGC
Source organism: Calotriton arnoldi (assembly GCA_963921515.1). NCBI lineage: Eukaryota > Metazoa > Chordata > Amphibia > Caudata > Salamandridae > Calotriton > Calotriton arnoldi. The sequence goes on along the minus strand of CAWUFW010001669.1, from coordinate 1,501,130 downwards.
AGTGCCCCAACTCCCTGAAGACTCCATCTCACGATCCATACATCCCGTCAGCTGCATGTAGCCTCTCTCCATCTCAGGATCCCTGCAGTGCCTCAGGTTCCCGCAGACTCTCTCCATCTCAGGATCCTTGCACTGCCTCCGCTTTCTGCAGACTCTCTCCATCTCAGGATCGCAGCGCTCCCTCAGCTTCCTGCAGACTCTCTCCATCTCAGGATCCCAGCACTGCCTCCACTTCCTGCAGACTCTCTCCATCTCAGGATCCCAGCACTGCCTCAGCTTCCTGCAGACTCTCTCCATCTCAGGATCCCAGCGCTGCATCATCTTCCTGCAGACTCTTTTCATCTCAGGATCCCTGCACTTCCTCAGGTTCCTGCAGACTCTCTCAATCTCAGGAGCCCTGCACTGCTTCGGCTCCCTGCAGACTGTCTCCATCTCAGGATCCCAGTGCTGCCTCAGCTTCCTCCAGAATCTCTCCATCTCAGGATCCCTGCACTGCCTCAGCTTCCTGCAGACTCTCTCCATCTCAGGATCGCAGCGCTGCCTCAGCTTCCTGCAGACTCTCTCCATCTCAGGAGCCCTGCACTGCCTCAGCTTCCTGCAGACTCTCTCCATCTCAGGATCGCAGCGCTGCCTCAGCTTCCTGCAGACTCTCTCCATCTCAGGATCCCTGCACTGCCTCAGGTTCCTGCAGACTCTCTCCATCTCAGGATCCCTGCACTGCCTCAGCTTCCTGCAGACTCTCTCCATATCAGGATCCCAGCACTGCTTCAGCTTCCTGCAGACTCTCTCCATCTCAGGATCCCTGCGCTGCCTCAGCTTCCTGCAGACTCACTCCATCTCAGGATCCCTGACTGCCTCAGGTTCCTGCAGACTCTCTCCATCTCAGGATCTATGCACTGCCTCAGCTTCCTGCAGACTCTTTCCATCTCAGGATCCCAGCACTGCCTCAGCTTCCTGCAAACTCTCTCCATCTCAGGATCCATGCACTGCCTCAGCTTCGTACAGACTCTCTCCATCTCAGGATCCCTGCGCTGCCTCAGCTTCCCGCAGACTCTCTCCATCTCAGAATCCCAGCACTGCCTCAGCTTCCTGCAGACTCTCTCCATCTCAGGATCCCTGAACAGCCTCAGCTTCGTGCAGACTCTCTCCATCTCAGGATCCCAGCACTGCCTCAGCTTTGTGCAGACTCTCTCCATCTCAGGATCCCTGCAGTGCCTCCGCTTCCTGCAGACTCTCTCCATCTGAGGATCCCAGCACTGCCTCAGCTTCCTGCAGACTTTCTCCATCTCAGGATCCCAGCACTGCCTCCACTTCCTGCAGACTCTCTCCATCTCAGGATCCCAGCACTGCCTCAGCTTCCTGCAGACTCTCTCCATCTCAGGATCCCAGCGCTGCATCATCTTCCTGCAGACTCTTTTCATCTCAGGATCCCTGCACTTCCTCAGGTTCCTGCAGACTCTCTCCATCTCAGGAGCCCTGCGCTGCCTCACCTTCTTGCAGACTCTCTCCATCTCAGGAGCCCTGCACCGCCTCGGCGCCCGGCAGACTCTCTCCATCTCAGGATCCCTGCACTGCCTCAGCTTCCTGCAGACTCTCTCCATCTCAGGATCCCTGCACTGCCTCAGGTTCCTGCAGACTCTCTTCATCTTAGGATCCCAGAGCTGCCTCAGCTTCTGGAGACTCTCTCCATCTCAGGATCCCTGCACTGCCTCAGATTCCTACAGACTTGCTCCATCTCAAGATTCGTGCGTCTCGCAGACTGTCTCCATCTCAGGATCCCAGTGCTGCCTCAGCTTCCTGCAGACTCTCTCCATCTCAGGATCCCAGTGCTGCCTCAGCTTCCTGCAGACTCTCTCCATCTCAGGAGCCCTGCACTGCCTCAGCTTCCTGCAGACTCTCTCCATCTCAGGATCGCAGCGCTACCTCAGCTTCCTGCTGACTCTCTCCATCTCAGGATCCCTGCACTGCCTCAGCTTCCTGCAGACTCTTTCCATCTCATGATCCATGCACTGCCTCAGCTTCCTGCAGACTCTCTTCATCTCAGGATCCCAGTGCTGCCTCAGCTTCCTGCAGACTCTCTCCATCTCAGGATCCCAGTGCTGCCTCAGCTTCCTGCAGACTCTCTCCATCTCAGGATCCCAGCACTGCCTCAGCTTCCCGCAGACTCTCTCCATCTCAGGATCTCTGCAGTGCCTCAGCTTCCTGCAGACTCTCTCCATTTCAGGATTCCTGCACTGCCTCAGCTTCCTGCAGACTCTCTCCATCTCAGGATCCCTGCACTGCCTCCGCTTTCTGCAGACTCTCTCCATCTCAGGATCGCAGTGCTGCCTCAGCTTCCTGCAGACTCACTCCATCTCAGGATCCCTGACTGCCTCAGGTTCCTGCAGACTCTCTCCATCTCAGGATCTATGCACTGCCTCACCTTCCTGCAGACTCTTTCCATCTCAGGATCCCAGCACTGCCTCAGCTTCCTGCAAACTCTCTCCATCTCATGATCCATGCACTGCCTCAGCTTCGTACAGACTCTCTCCATCTCAGGATCCCTGCGCTGCCTCAGCTTCCCGCAGACTCTCTCCATCTCAGAATCCCAGCACTGCCTCAGCTTCCTGCAGACTCTCTCCATCTCAGGATCCCAGCACTGCCTCAGCTTCGTGCAGACTCTCTCCATCTCAGGATCCCTGCAGTGCCTCCGCTTCCTGCAGACTCTCTCCATCTGAGGATCCCAGCACTGCCTCAGCTTCCTGCAGACTCTCTCCATCTCAGGATCCCAGCACTGCCTCCACTTCCTGCAGACTCTCTCCATCTCAGGATCCCAGCACTGCCTCAGCTTCCTGCAGACTCTCTCCATCTCAGGATCCCAGCGCTGCATCATCTTCCTGCAGACTCTCTCCATCTCAGGATCCCTGCACTGCTTCGGCTCCCTGCAGACTCTCTCCATCTCAGGATCCCTGCACTGCCTCAGCTTCCTACAGACTTGCTCCATCTCAAGATTCGTGCGTCTCGCAGACTGTCTCCATCTCAGGATCCCAGCGCTGCCTCAGCTTCCTGCAGACTCTCTCCATCTCAGGAGCCCTGCACTGCCTCAGCTTCCTGCCGACTCTCTCCATCTCAGGATCCCAGCGCTGCATCATCTTCCTGCAGACTCTTTCCATCTCATGATCCCTGCACTGCCTCAGCTCCCTGCAGACTCTCTCCATCTCAGGATCCCTGCACTTCCTCAGGTTCCTGCAGACTCTCTCCATCTCAGGAGCCCTGCACTGCTTCGGCTCCCTGCAGACTCTCTCCATCTCAGGATCCCTGAACTGCCTCAACTTCCTGCAGACTCTCTCCATCTAAGGAGCCCTGCACTGCCTCAGCTTCCTGCAGACTCTTTCCATCTCAGGATCCATGCGTCGCCTCAGCTTCTGGAGACTCTCTCCATCTCAGGATCCCTGCACTGCCTAAGCTTCCAGCAGGCTCTCTCCATCTCAGGATCCCTGCGCTGCCTCAGCTTCCCGCAGACTCTCTCCATCTCAGAATCCCAGCGCTGCCTCAGCTTCCTGCAGACTCTTTCCATCTCAGGAGCCATGCGCTGCCTCAGCTTCCTGCAGACTCTCTCCATCTCAGGATCCCTGCAGTGCCTCAGCTCCCTGCAGACTCTTTCCATCTCAGGATCCGTGCACTGCCTCAGCTTCGTGCAGACTCTCTCCATCTCAGGATCCCTGACTGCCTCCGGTTCCTGCAGACTCTCGCCATCTCAGGATCTATGCACTGCCTGAGCTTCCTGCAGACTCTCTCCATCTCAGGATCCCAGCACTGCCTCCGCTTCCTGCAGACTCTCTCCATCTCTGGATCCCAGCACTGTCTCAACTTCCTGCAGACTCTCTCCATCTCAGGATCCCAGCACTGCCTCCGCTTCCTGCAGACTCTCTCCAACTCAGGATCCCAGTGCTGCATCATCTTCCTGCAGACTCTTTCCATCTCATGATCCCTGCACTGCCTCGGCTCCCTGCAGACTTGCTCCATCTAAGGATCCGTGCGTCCTGCAGACTGTCTCCATCTCTGGATCCCAGTGCTGCCTCAGCTTCCTGCAGACTCTCTCCATCTCAGGATCCCAGAGCTGCCTCAGCTTCCTGCAGACTCTCTCCATCTCAGGATCCCAGCACTGCCTCAGCTTCCCGCAGACTCTCTCCATCTCAGGATCCCTGCAGTGCCTCAGCTTCCTGCAGACTCTCTCCATCTCAGGATCTCTGCACTGCCTCAGCTTGCTACAGACTCTCTCCATCTCAGGATCCCTGCAGTGCCTCAGGTTCCCGCAGACTCTCTCCATCTCAGGATCCCTGCACTGCCTCCGCTTTCTGCAGACTCTCTCCATCTCAGGATCGCAGCGCTGCCTCAGCTTCCTGCAGACTCTCTCCATCTCAGGATCCCTGCACTGCCTCATGTTCCTGCAGACTCTCTCCATCTCAGGATCCCTGCACTGCCTCAGCTTCCTGCAGACTCTCTCCATATCAGGATCCCAGCACTGCTTCAGCTTCCTGCAGACTCTCGCCATCTCAGGATCCCTGCGCTGCCTCAGCTTCCTGCAGACTCACTCCATCTCAGGATCTCTGACTGCCTCAGGTTCCTGCAGACTCTCTCCCTCTCAGGATCTATGCACTGCCTCAGCTTCCTGCAGACTCTTTCCATCTCAGATTCCCAGCACTGCCTCAGCTTCCTGCAAACTCTCTCCATCTCAGGATCCATGCACTGCCTCAGCTTCGTACAGACTCTCTCCATCTCAGGATCCCTGCGCTGCCTCAGCTTCCCGCAGACTCTCTCCATCTCAGAATCCCAGCACTGCCTCAGCTTCCTGCAGACTCTCTCCATCTCAGGATCCCTGAACTGCCTCAGCTTCGTGCAGACTCTCTCCATCTCAGGATCCCAGCACTGCCTCAGCTTCGTGCAGACTCTCTCCATTTCAGGATCCCTGCAGTGCCTCCGCTTCCTGCAGACTCTCTCCATCTGAGGATCCCAGCACTGCCTCAGCTTCCTGCAGACTCTCTCCATCTCAGGATCCCAGCACTGCCTCAGCTTCCTGCAGACTCTCTCCATCTCAGGATCCCAGCGCTGCATCATCTTCCTGCAGACTCTTTTCATCTCATGATCCCTGCACTGCCTCAGCTCCCTGCAGACTCTCTCCATCTCAGGATCCCTGCGCTGCCTCACCTTCCTGCAGACTCTCTCCATCTCAGGAGCACTGCACTGCCTCAGCTTCCTGCAGACTCTCTCCATCTCTGGAGCCCTGCACTGCCTCAGCTTCCTGCAGACTCTCTCCATCTCAGGATCCCAGCGCTGCATCATCTTCCTGCAGACTCTTTCCATCTCAGGATCCCAGTGCTGCCTCAGCTTCCTCCAGACTCTCTCCATCTCAGGAGCACTGCACTGCCTCAGCTTCCTGCAGACTCTCTCCATCTCAGGATCGCAGCGCTGCCTCAGCTTCCTGCTGACTCTCTCCATTTCAGGATCCCTGCACTGCCTCAGCTTCCTGCAGACTCTTTCCATCTCATGATCCCTGCACTGCCTCAGCTTCCTGCAGACTCTCTCCATCTCTGGAGCCCTGCACTGCCTCAGCTTCCTGCAGACTCTCTCCATCTCAGGATCCCAGCGCTGCATCATCTTCCTGCAGACTCTTTCCATCTCATGATCCCTGCACTGCCTCAGCTTCCTGCAGACTCTCTCCATCTCAGGATCCCTGCACTGCCTCAGGTTCCTGCAGACTCTCTTCATCTTAGGATCCCAGAGCTGCCTCAGCTTCTGGAGACTCTCTCCATCTCAGGATCCCTGCACTGCCTCAGCTTCCTACAGACTTGCTCCATCTCAAGATTTGTGCGTCTCGCAGACTGTCTCCATCTCAGGATCCCAGTGCTGCCTCAGCTTCCTGCAGACTCTCTCCATCTCAGGATCCCAGTGCTGCCTCAGCTTCCTGCAGACTCTCTCCATCTCAGGAGCCCTGCACTGCCTCAGCTTCCTGCAGACTCTCTCCATCTCAGGATCGCAGCGCTACCTCAGCTTCCTGCTGACTCTCTCCATCTCAGGATCCCTGCACTGCCTCAGCTTCCTGCAGACTCTTTCCATCTCATGATCCCTGCACTGCCTCAGCTTCCTGCAGACTCTCTTCATCTCAGGATCCCAGTGCTGCCTCAGCTTCCTGCAGACTCTCTCCATCTCAGGATCCCAGTGCTGCCTCAGCTTCCTGCAGACTCTCTCCATCTCAGGATCCCAGCACTGCCTCAGCTTCCCGCAGACTCTCTCCATCTCAGGATCTCTGCAGTGCCTCAGCTTCCTGCAGACTCTCTCCATTTCAGGATTCCTGCACTGCCTCAGCTTCCTGCAGACTCTTTCCATCTCAGGATCCCTGCACTGCCTCCGCTTTCTGCAGACTCTCTCCATCTCAGGATCACAGCGCTGCCTCAGCTTCCTGCAGACTCACTCCATCTCAGGATCCCTGACTGCCTCAGGTTCCTGCAGACTCTCTCCATCTCAGGATCTATGCACTGCCTCAGCTTCCTGCAGACTCTTTCCATCTCAGGATCCCAGCACTGCCTCAGCTTCCTGCAAACTCTCTCCATCTCAGGATCCATGCACTGCCTCAGCTTCGTACAGACTCTCTCCATCTCAGGATCCCTGCGCTGCCTCAGCTTCCCGCAGACTCTCTCCATCTCAGAATCCCAGCACTGCCTCAGCTTCCTGCAGACTCTCTCCATCTCAGGATCCCTGAACTGCCTCAGCTTCGTGCAGACTCTCTCCATCTCAGGATCCCAGCACTGCCTCAGCTTCGTGCAGACTCTCTCCATCTCAGGATCCCTGCAGTGCCTCCGCTTCCTGCAGACTCTCTCCATCTGAGGATCCCAGCACTGCCTCAGCTTCTTGCAGACTCTCTCCATCTCAGGATCCCAGCACTGCCTCCACTTCCTGCAGACTCTCTCCATCTCAGGATCCCAGCACTGCCTCAGCTTCCTGCAGACTCTCTCCATCTCAGGATCCCAGCGCTGCATCATCTTCCTGCAGACTCTTTCCATCTCAGGATCCCAGCACTGCCTCCACTTCCTGCAGACTCTTTCCATCTCAGGATCCCTGCACTGCCTCAGCTTCCTACAGACTTGCTCCATCTCAAGATTCGTGTGTCTCGCAGACTGTCTCCATCTCAGGATCCCAGTGCTGCCTCAGCTTCCTGCAGACTCTCTCCATCTCAGGAGCCCTGCACTGCCTCAGCTTCCTGCAGACTCTCTCTGTGAGAAGTTGGCCTGGCATATGCTGTCCACTAATTATAGTGGGAACCTTGCACCAGTCCAAACAACCCCTTATTGGAGATAGGTTAAAGACAACCTTTATTGAAAGCTATCCTAGTGGTAGCTATGGAGAGCAGCCTTGAAGGAATGTAAAGCAGCTTGTTTTACCAGTCTATAATCTCTTGAGTGACCAAATGAAAGAGGACCACACCAGGTATATATTCAAAATATATGTATTTATTACTAAACACACCCCTCTAGTCTCTTTATGAGGCTAGAGTTCGAAGTACATATGTTACGAGTTAGTTATCTACAGTAATAGCACAAATACACGTTTGAGCCCCAGGGGCGTACCAAACCATATACCAATAAAGTGGTATAAGAACCACGACTGAGCTAGACACAAGGCCTAGAGCCTGTAGAAGTGCTTGGACCACAAGGAACCACCCAAGGCAGTGACACAGGGGACCCACGGGGATGCGTGCAGTGTATGAACACAACCGCGAACCACCGTTAACTTCTATGGGGAAAGTCGCAATTAGAATTTAAAAGAAAAGGGACACTTAGAGGAGGACTTGGAGCAAACCCTTTGAGAACTAGGCTGTTCTAGTGTCAATACCCCCGGGAGCACCGGAGTACTCGAGTTACCTCACCCAGGGAAGCCGGGTGCATAGGTGTCTTTCGGGGTCGGGTTTCGTCGTCGCTTTCAATGGCGATCTGCTGCAAAGTGCTGCTGGCGACCAAGTCGAAAGTGTTCGGGTGGATCCAAAGGTGGATCGAAGATCTGAAGAACCTGAAAGCAGAGGGGACAGAGTCTGGGTCACTAGCCAGTGACCAGGAAGGCGATGAGCAGATGCCCACCGATGTCGAGTGCTTCAGGTAGGTTGACGGTCGTCTTGACTCTTCAGCCACGAGGTCCAGGAGGCGTCGACGACAACCAGGAGCTGGATTCGAGCTGTCCCACGACGTCTGTCGATTGCAGGGGTGTTGTCGACCGGATTGGACCCAACAAGCCTTGGCAACGGCAAGTCTCGTGGAAATAGAAGAAGGACGATGTTGCAGACCAGCAAGGTCTGGGAGACTCACCCAGCGAGGATAAGTCCGGGCACACCTGGAGCAACCAGGGAGCCCAAGCAGAAAAAGATTGGCCTTCAGGAGGGACTACTAGCCAACGGACTAGCGACCGCGAAGGAGCCTCAAGACGGTGCACGTGGAGCTGGCTCACAGGACACTCGTGGAGTGGAGGCCAGTGATCTTCGGTGCAGTTGGTGCTGGACGCTGGGGCTACTCGGAGCCCAAAGCACGACTTCGTGGGAGACCCAGAAGAGGATGCACTTGCAAATGCGTTCGGTGTCCAGGGGTCACGGTTCCACGTTACCCACAACAGCTACGGGCCTCAGCTTTGCTGGGACTCAGGGCAGCCTCGGGCAAGTCTGGAAATCCACCTCTGGTGATGCAAAGACTTTGGCGTCCGACGGGAGCTTCAGCGATGCAGACCGGACAATTGCTTCTTTGGTGCCTGCCAAGCAGGGGAGTCACTCCTTGACCCCAAGGGAGATTCTTCAGTCCTCTAATCTTAAAGTAGAGCGTCGAAGGTCCAGGATTCTGTGTCAGAGTTTCGTCCAGGTAAATCTAAAGTCCTAAGGACTGGGTTCCCCTACTTATACTAAGGTAGGGGTTGGACATACTCTGTGGCCCCACCTATGGGAGGGCCAGGGCAGAGGGGTGGTTACACCCCTTTCCCTTTGTCCAGTTTCGCGCCAGAGCAGGGGCTGGAAGCCCCTGAGCCGGTTTGAACTGGGGCATGCACAGGGACACCAAATGTGCCCCCAGTGCAGGACTTCAAAGCACCAGAGAGTGCTCCCGCCCAGCCCCAATACACACTATCCTGTCTGGGGAGGTGGTCACACCGCCCTGGGACAGGAAACCTATTGTCCAGGCCTCCCCTGCCGGAGTTTCGGTCAGCAGCAGGAGGCCAGACTCGTGTCTGTGGCAGCGGCATCCATTTTGTGATGCCACGGCTCTGGAAAGTCAGTACCGGGCATACCGGTGTGTACATGTCTTTCCTCTAGAAGGGTGGAATGCTACCCCCGCCGCCAGAACTGGCGGGGGTAGTATTCCAAGATGTTTGACACCAAACACGACATGTTTCCGTGCAGCCATCCCAAAGTTAGCATTTAACGCGAGGTTATAATGCGCTTAAGAGTATATGGTCAGGCTGCACTACAAACAGCATCAGAGAAGGGTCTCCGAACACTGCAGAGGGGCCCTGCTCATGCAGGGGCACCCTCTCACATAGGAACCACGCACTCTGCCTTCAGGATTGATAAGGCCTGCCATAGGAGTGACTTATAGGTTTATATGTGTGTATGTATATAGTGATATAGGTAGCCTATATCACAGTAAGGGGTGCATGCACCACCTTACCCAGGCTGCAGTAGCAGACCTGTGGTGTCAGTTTGGATGGCCTTCCAGGGGTGGCACAATACATGCTGCAGCCCCTGGTAGGCCTCTGAGGTACCTATGCCCTGGGTACATAGTATACCATATACTAGGGACTTATAAGGGCACTCCAGATTCTAATCAGAGATGTGCCTAAGGCACATGGAAACCATTTTAGAGAGGAAGCAGCTAGGCTGGGGTCTGATTAGCAGGGCCCCAGCCAGACTAAGGTCGAAAAACAGTGAAGCATCAGCAAAAGTGGGGGTACCCATGTGAAGCAGATCCTACTCTCCTACACAACCCCCCAAACGTAGGGACATTAAACTAACCTTGCCCAGTTAAGTCTTCATGTTCTAAGTGGAAGTACCTAGAGAGTCCATCTGCATTGGCATGGTTACTCCCAGGTCTATGTTCCACTGTGAAGTCCATCCCCTGTAGGGAAATGGACCACCTAAGCAGTTTGGGGTTTTCACCCTTCATTTGTTTTAGCCATAAGAGGGGCTTATGGTCTGTTTGAACAAGGAAGTGAGTACCAAACAAGTATGGCCTCAACTTCTTCAGAGCCCAGACCACAGCAAAGGCCTCCCTCTCAATGGCTGACCAACGTTTTCTCTAGGGGTCAGCCTTCTGCTAATGAAAGCTACTGGCTGATCCTGACCTTCATCATTCAATTGTGACAGTACAGCCCCTACCCCCAATTCAGATGCATCAGTTTGAACAATGAACTTCTTGGAGTAATCAGGACTCTGTAGAATGGGAGCAGTGCACATGGCCTGCTTCAGGTCATCAAATGCCTTTTGACAGCTAACTGTCCACTGAACCTTTTGGGCATTTTCTTGGAAGTTAAGTCATTCAGGGGTGTCACTATTGATCCATACCCCTTGACAAATCTCCTATAGTACCCAGTCAGGCCTAAGAAGGCTCTCACCTGAGTCTGGGTAGTTGGAGCAGTCCAGTCCATGATGGTCTGGATCTTGCTCTGCAGTGGTTGAACCTGGCCTCCACCCACAAGGTGGCCCAGGTACACAACCTGACTCTGCCCTATCTGGCACTTGGTGGCCTTGATAGTCAGGCCTGCTTTCTGCAGGGCCTGTAAAACATTTCTGAGGTGGACCAGGTGATCCTCCCAGGTGGAGCTAAAGACAGCAATATCATCTAGATATGCTGCACTATAGGCTTCCAGACCTGTAAGGACTGTATTCACCAACCTCTGAAAAGTGGCAGGTGCATTCTTCAGACCAAAGGGCATCACCACAAATTGATAATGCCCACTAGGGGTTGAGAATGCTGTCTTTGGCTTTGCATCATCAGCTAGTCTGATCTGCCAGTAGCCAGCTGTCAGGTCAAATGTGCTTAGATACTTGGCTGAGGCCAAAGTGTCTATTAGCTCATCTGCCCTTGGTATTGGATGGGCATCAGTCCTAGTGACTGCATTGAGACTCCTGTAGTCCACACAAAACCTCATCTCTCTTTTCCCACCATTGGTGTGAGGTTTTGGCACAAGGACCACTGGACTAGCCCAAGGGCTATCTGAGGGTTCAATAACTCCCAAATCCAACATCTTCTGGACTTCTGTCCTGATACAGTCCCTGACATGGTCAGGTTGCCTATAAATCTTATTTTTAATAGGCAGACTGTCCCCAGTGTCCACTTCATGAGTGCACCAGGTAGTCTGACTGGGTGTCAGTGAGAATATGTGTCTGAACTGATTGAGCACCTGTCTGCAATCAGTCTGTTGCTGGGTAGTGAGGCTGCCTGCCAAGGCTACACCATCCACTGACCCATCACCAGGGTTCTGTGAGAGCAGGTCAGGGAGTGGGTCACTCTCTTCCTCCTGTCCCTCATCAGTAGCCATGAGCAAGCCCATGTCTGCCCTGTCCACATATGGTTTTAACCTGTTGACATGGAGAACCCTGTGGGGACTCCTGGGTGTTCCTAGGTCTACTAAGTAGGTAACCTCACCCTTCTGTTCAACAATGGTGTGGGGTCTACTCCATTTGTCTTGGAGAGCTGCTGGGGCCACTGGCTCCAACACTCCACACCTTCTGTCCTGGCTGATAAACAGTCAGTACAGCCTTTTGGTCATGCCAGGCCTTTTGAAGTTCCTGGCTAGCCTCAAGGTTTTTAGTTGCCTTTTTCATATACTCAGCCATCCGGGAGCGGAGACCAAGTACGTAGTCCACTATGTCTTGCTTTGGGGGCTTGAGAGGTAACTCCCATCCTTCCTTCACCAAGCACAGTGGACCCCTGACAGGGTGACCAAACAAAAGTTCAAAAGGGCTGTAGCCAACCCCTTTGAGGCACCTCCCTGTACGCAAATAAAAGGCAGGGCAAGAGTATGTCCCATCTTCGCCTAAGCTTTTCTGGGAGCCCTTTAATCATGCCCTTCAAGGTTTTGTTGAATCTCTCAACTAAACCATTGCATTGTGGGTGATAGGGTGTGGTGAACTTGTAAGTCACTCCACACTCCTTCCACATTGCTTTTAAGTATCCAGACATAAAGTTGGCACCCCTGTCTGATACAACCTCCTTAGGGAAGCCCACTCTTGAGAAAATTCCCAGGAGGGCCCTTGCCACCACAGGTGCTGTAGTGGTCCTAAGGGGAATAGCCTCTGGGTACCTGGTGGCATGATCCACTACCACCAGGATAAACCTGTGCCCAGATGCTGTTTGGGGATCCATGGGACCAACAATGTCAATCCCCACCCTTTCAAAGGGAACCCCCACCACAGGTAGTGGTATCAGGGGGCCTTTGTAGTGCCACCTGCCTTGCCACTGGCCTGGCAGGTTACTCAGGAGCGACAAAACTCCTTGGTGTCTTCAGACATGTGGGGCCAGTGAAAGTGAGGGACAATTCTGTCCCAAGTCTTGTTCTGGCCCAGGTGACCTGCTAAGGGAATATCATGGGCTAGGGTCAATAGGAAGCCCCTGAACTTCAAAGGTATAACCAACCTCCTGGTAGCACCAGGCTTGGGGTCTCTACACTCTGAGTACAAGAGTCCATCATCCCAATACACAGTATGGGGACCACTAGCTTTCCCAGCAGCCTCAGCAGCAGCTTGCTGTCTGAGGGGTTCAAGAGAGGGGCAGCTCTGCTGCTCCTGGCTCAGATCTGCCCTGGAAGGTCCCCCTGTCCCCAAGAACTCAACCTGTTCAGGTTCAAGCTCCTCTGGGACAGTTCCTTCCTCAGGACTGAGATCATCCCCCTCAAGGGACTGATCTTCCTTCTGAGCCAAGGGGGAAGGCACTGCCTTTACCCTACTACTCCTCTTCTTGGAGGGCACTTGGTCCATTATTCCAGAATCCAAGGCCTGTTCAGTGCTAGACATTTTGGCTTGTGACCTGGTCACAGCAAACACATCTGCAGGGATCCCCAGCATTTCTGCATGGGTCCTGAGCTCCACTTCTGCCCAAGCTGAAGTTTCTAAGTCATTGCCAAGCAAGCATTCAACGGGTAGGTCTGCACTTACCACAACCTTCTTAAGGCCAGTTACCCCTCCCCAGGAGAAGTTAACAACTGCCAGAGTATGGTCTGTTCTGACGTTGCTAGCATTGGTCACTTGGTACATTTCACCAAGTATTATCTGCCCAGGATTCACAAGGTCTTGTGTCACCATGGTGACACTTGCCCCTGTGTCCCTAAATGCCAAAGCCTCTCTTCCATTGATTAAAGGCTGTTGTCTGTACTTGCCCAGATTACTGGGACTCACAGAGGAGGTCATATCCATGCCTCCATCACAGACTAGGACAGCCTGAGTGAGTTCTCTGACTAGGTCAGAGCTCATCTCTTTACCCAGGGTCAACCCTACTAAACCCTTGGCTTGTGTAGTCCCACCACCAACTGTAACTGCACTAGGGGAGCAGGTGCATTAGGGGCATTGGTGGGGGCTGGAGTCGAGTCTTTGGACTTGGTGCAATCACTGGTCCAGTGGGTCTTTTGCTTACAGACCTTGCACCATGGTTTTCTTGGCCTTTCCCTTTGGTAGACTGTGAATCCCCACCTGAAGAAGATTTTTGGGGGCCTTGTGAAGACTTTTGATCTTTACCCTTCTCCCCACCCTTATCAGAGGTTTTCGAATCTTGCTTCTTAGGGTCACCACCTTGGTTCTGTACCTTCTGCTTCACCCTGGTTCTGACCCATTTGTCTGCCTTCTTTCCCAATTCTTGGGGAGAGGTCAGATCAGAGTCTACCAGGTGCTGATGCAACAGCTGATTTTGACAGTTATTAAGAATCTGCTCCTCATTATCAGATTGTACAATCCTGTGAAGTCACATACCTTACTGCCCAATAACCAACCTTCCAGAGCCTTGGCAGAACAATCAACAAAGTCCACCCAGTCTTGAGTCTGTGCTTTTGGGTATCCCTGAACTTTAACCTGTATTGTTCAGTGGTTAGGCCAAACCCATCAATTAGAGCACTCTTCAAGACTTTGTAATTATTAGCATCCTCCTCTCTAACAGTGAGGAGCTTGTCTCTACCTTTGTCTGCAAAGGAGAGCCACAAAATTGCTGCCCACTGCTCCTGAGGGACCCTCTGTACTTTACAGGCCCTCTCTAGAGCAGTTATCCATTTGTGGATATCATCCCCACTCTGGTAGGGAGGGACAATCTTGCTCAGGTTTCTATGGTCATAAGACCTTTCCCTATCTTTGGGGAAACTGTTGCCACCATGGGACTCTAGTCCCAACTTTTGTCTCTCTCTATAGAGATCTAGGGACTCCCTGTCTATAGCCAATTGCTGTTTCCTGAGTTCAAGCTGAGCTTGCTCATACTGAATCAGTCTCTTTCTCCTCTCATGAGAGGATTCCCTCCTATGAGAGGAGACAGAGGTCCCTATTGAGGTGTCTGTGAGAAGTTGTCCTGGTATATGCTGTCCACTAATTATAGTGGGCACCTTGCACCAGTCCAAACAACCCCTTATTGGAGATAGGTTAAAGACAACCTTATTGAAAGCTATCCTAGTGGTAGCTATGGAGAGCAGCCTTCAGGCGAAGTCTTGAAGGAATGTAAAGCAGCTTGTTTTACCAGTCTATAATCTCTTGAGTGACCAAATGAAAGAGCACCACACCAGGTATATATTCAAAATATATGTATTTATTGCTAAACACACCCCTCTAGTCTCTTTATGAGGCTAGAGTTCAAGTACATAAGTTAGAAGTTATTTAAACACAGTAATAGCACAAATACACGTTTGGGCCCTAGGGGCGTACTCAAACCATATACCAATAAAGTGGTATAAGAACCACGACTGAACTAGACACTAGGCCTAGAGCCTCTAGAAGTGCTTGGACCACAAGGAACCACCCAAGGTAGTGACACAGGGGACCCACGGGAGACGCGTGCAGTGTAAATACACAACCGCGATACGCCGTTGACTTCTATGGAGAAAGTCGTGATCGGGAAATTAGAGAAAAGGGACACTTAAAAGAGGACTTGGACCAAACCCTTTGAGATCTAGGACTTTGAAGAGTCTCTATCCACGGGAGCACCGGAGTACTCGTGTTACCTCACCCAGGGAAGCCGGGTGCATAGGTGCCTTTCGGGGTCGGGTTTCGTCGTCGATTCGAATGGCGATCTGCTGCAAAGTGCTGCTGGCGACCAAGAGAAAAGTGTCCGGGTGGATCCAAGAGTGGATCGGAGTTCTGAAGAATCTGAAAGCAGAGGGGACAGAGTCTGGGTCACTAGCCAGTGACCAGGAAGGCGATGGACAGATGCCCACCGATGTCGAGTGCTTCAGGTGCGTTGATGGTCGTCTTGTCTCTTCAGCCACGAGGTCCAGGAGGCGTTGTCGGCGACCAGGAGCAGGATTCGGGCTGGTACACGATGTCTGTCGAGTGCTGAGGTGTCGGCGACCGGATTGGACCCAACAAGCCTTGGCAACGGCAAGTCTCGATGCAGAGGAAGATCGTCGATGGTGCAGACCAGCAAGGTCTGTGGAACTCACCCAGCGAGGGTAAGTGAGGGCAGGCCTGGAGCAACCAGGATGCCAAGTTAGAAAAAGATTGGCCTTCGTTAAGGGCTACTAGCCAACGGGCTAGCGACCGCGAAGGAGCCTCGTGACGCCGCACGTGGATCTGGCTTACAGGACACTCGTGGAGTGGGGGCCAGTGATCTTCGGTGCAGGTGGTGCTGGAGGCTAGGGCTACTCGGAGCCAAAAGCACGACTTCTTGGGAGACCCAGAAGAGGATGCACTTGCAAATGTGCTCGGTGTCCAGGGGTCACGGTCTCAAGTCACCCACGATAGCCACGGGCCTCAGCTTTGCTGGGGACTCAGGGTAGCCTCGGGAAGTCTGAGAATCCACCTCTGGTGATGCGATGACTTCGGCGTCCGACGGGAGCTTCAGAAATGCGAACCGGACAGATGCTTCTTTGGTGCCTGCCAAGCAGGGGAGTCACTCCTTGACCCCAAGGGAGATTCTTCTGTCCTCTAATCGTGAGTAGAGCGTCGAAGGTCCAGGATTCAGTTTCAGAGTTTCGTCCAGGGATAATCTAAAGTCCTAAGGACTGGGTTCCTATCTTTATACTAAAGATAGGGGTTGGACTACTCTGTGGCCCCACCTATGGGTGGGTCAGGGCAGAGGGGTGGCTACACCACTTTCCCTTTGTCCAGTTCGCGCCAAAGCAGGGGCTGCAAGCCCTGATCCGGTTTGAACTGGGGTATGCACAGGGACACCAAATGTGCCCCCAGTGCAGGACTTCAAAGCACCCGAAAGTGCTCCCGCCCAGCCCCAATACACATTATCCTGTCTGGGGAGGTGGTCACACCTCCCTGGGACAGGAAACCTATTGTCCAGGCCTCCCTGCCGGAGTTTCGTCCAGCAGCAGGAGGCCAGACTCGTGTCTGTGGCAGCAGCATCCATTTTGTGATGCCAGGGCTCTGGAAAGAAGTTACCGGACTAGTCAGAGTTAACATGTCTTTCCCTCTAGAAGGGTGGAATGCTACCCCCGCCGCCAGGATTGGCGGGGGGTAGTATTCCAAGATGTTTGACACCAAACACGACATGTTTAGGTGCAGCCATTCCAAAGTTAGCATTTTACCGCGAGGATATAATGCGCTTAAGAGTATATGGTCAGGCTTCACTACAAACAGCATCAGAGATGGTCTCCGAACGCTGCAGAGGGGCCCTGCTCATGCAGGGGCACCCTCTCACATAGGAACCATGCACTCTGCCTTTAGGATTGATAAGGCCTGCCTTAGGAGTGACTTATAGGTTTATATGTGTGTATGTATTTAGTGATATAGGTAACCTATATCACAGTAAGGGGTGCATGCACCACCTTACCCAGGCTGCAGTAGCAGACCTGTGGTGTCAGTTTGGATGGCCTTCCAGGGGTGGCATAATACATGCTGCAGCCCCTGGCAGGCCTCTGAGGTACCTATGCCCTTGGTACATAGTATACCATATACTAGGGACTTATAAGGGCACTCCAGATCCCAATCAGTGATGTGCCTAAGGCACCTGGAAACCATTTTAGAGAGGAAGCAGCTAGGCTGGGGTTCTGATTAGCAGGGCCCCAGCCAGACTAATGTCGAAAAAAGTGAAGCATCAGCAAAAAGTGGGGGTACCCATGTGAAGCAGATCCTACTCTCCTACACAACCCCCCAAACGTAGGGACATTAAACTAACCTTGCCCAGTTAAGTCTTCATGTTCTAAGTTGAAATACCTAGAGAGTCCATCTGCATTCGCATGGTTACTCCCAGGTCTATGTTCCACTGTAAAGTCCATCCCCTGTAGGGAAATGGACCACCTAAGCAGTTTGGGGTTTTCACCCTTCATTTGTTTTAGCCATAAGAGGGGCTTATGGTCTGTCTGAACCAGGAAGTGTGTACCAAACAAGTATGGCCTCAACTTCTTCAGAGCCCAGACCACAGCAAAGGCCTCCTCTCTATGGCTGACCAACGTTTCTCTCTAGGGGTCAGCCTTCTGCTAATGAAAGCTACTGGCTGATCCTGACCTTCTTCATTCAATTGTGACAGTACAGCCCCTACCCCCAATTCAGATGCATCAGTTTGAACAATGAACTTCTTGGAGTAATCAGGACTCTGTAGAATGGGAGCAGTGCACATGGCCTGCTTCAGGTCATCAAATGCCTTTTGACAGCTAACTGTCCACTGAACCTTTTTGGGCATTTTCTTAGAAGTTAAGTCATTCAGGGGTGTCACTATTGATCCATACCCCTTGACAAATCTCCTAGAGTACCCAGTCAGGCCTAAGAAGGCTCTCACCTGAGTCTGGGTAGTTGGAGCAGTCCAGTCCATGATGGTCTGGATCTTGCTCTGCAAAGGTTGAACCTGGCCTCCACCCACAAGGTGGCCCAGGTACACAACCTGACTCTGCCCTATCTGGCACTTAGTGGCCTTGATAGTCAGGCCTGCCTTTGCAGGGCCTGTAAAACATTCCTGAGGTGGACCAGGTGATCCTCCCAGGTGGAGCTAAAGACAGCAATATCATCTGGATATGCTGCACTATAGGCTTCCAGACCTGTGAGAACTGTATTCACCAGCCTCTGGAAAGTGGCAGGTGCATTCTTCAGACCAAAGGGCATTACCACAAATTGATAATGCCCACTAGGGGTTGAGAATGCTGTTTTGGGCTTTGCAGTATCAGCTAGTCTGATCTGCCAGTAGCCAGCTGTTAGGTCAAATGTGCTGAGATATTTGGCAGAGGCCAAATTATCTATGAGCTCATCTGCCCTGGGTATTGGATGGGCATCAGTCCTAGTGACTGCATTGAGACCCCTGTAGTCCACACAAAACCTCATCTCTCTTTTTCCACCACTGGTGTGAGGTTTTGGCACAAGGACCACTGGACTAGCCCAAGGGCTATCTGAGGGTTCAATAACTCCCAATTCCAACATTTTCTGGACTTCAGTCCTGATACAGTCCCTAACATGGTCAGGTTGCCTATAAATCTTGTTTTTAATAGGCAGACTGTCCCCAGTGTCCACTTCATGAGTGCACCAGGTGGTCTGACTGGGTGTCAGTGAAAACATATGTCTAAACTGATTGAGGACTTGCCTGCAATCAGTTTGTTGCTGGGTAGTGAGGCTGCCTGCCAAGGCTACACCATCAACTGACCCATCGTCAGGGTTCTGTGAGAGCAGGTCAGGGAGTGGGTCACTCTCTTCCTCCTGCCCTTCATCAGTAGCCATGAGCAAGCCCATGTCTGCCCTGTCCACATATGGTTTTAACCTGTTGACATGGAGAACCCTGTGGGGACTCCTGGGTGTTCCTAGGTCCACTAAGTAAGTGACCTCACCCTTCTGCTCAACAATAGTGTGGGGTCCACTCCATTTATCTTGGACAGCTGCTGGGGCCACTGGCTCCAACACCCACACCTTCTGTCCTGGCTGGTAAACAGTCAGAACAGCTCTTTGGTCATGCCAGGCCTTTTGAAGTTCCTGGCTAGCCTCAAGGTTTTTGGTTGCCTTTTTCATGTACTCAGCCATCCTGGAGCGGAGACCAAGTACATAGTCCACTATATCTTGCTTTGGGGGCTTGAGAGGTAACTCCCATCCTTCCTTCACCAAGCACAGTGGACCCCTCACAGGGTGGCCAAACAGAAGTTCAAAAGGGCTGTAACCAACCCCCTTCTGAGGCACCTCCCTATATGCGAATAAAAGGCAGGGCAAGAGTATGTCCCATCTACGCCTAAGCTTTTCTGGGAGCCCTTTAATCATGCCCTTCAAGGTTTTGTTGAATCTCTCAACTAAACCATTGCATTGTGGGTGATAGGGTGTGGTGAACTTATAAGTCACTCCACACTCCTTCCACATTGCTTTTAAGTACCCAGACATAAAGTTAGCACCCCTGTCTAAGACTACATCCTTAGGAAAGCCCACTCTTGAGAAAATTCCCAGGAGGGCCCTTGCCACCACAGGTGCTGTAGTGGTCCTGAGGGGAATAGCTTCTGGGTACCTGGTGGCATGATCCACTACCACCAGGATAAACCTGTGCCCAGAGGCTGTTTGGGGATCCATGGGACCAACAATGTCAATCCCTACCCTTTCAAAGGGCACCCCCACCACAGGTAGTGGTATCAGGGGGGCCTTTGTAGTGCCACCTGCCTTGCCACTGGCTTGGCAGGTTACACAGGAGCGACAAAACTCCTTGCTGTCTTCAGACATGTGGGGCCAGTGAAAGTGAGGGACAATTCTGTCCCAAGTCTTGTTCTGGCCCAGGTGACCTGCTAAGGGAATATCATGGGCTAGGGTCAATAGGAAGCCCCTGAACTTCAGAGGTATTACCAACCTCCTGGTAGCACCAGGCTTGGGGTCTCTCCTCTGAGTACAGGAGTCCATCATCCCAATACACTGTATGGGGACCACTAGCTTTCCCAGCAGCCTCAGCAGCAGCTTGCTGTCTGAGGGGTTCAAGGGAGGGGCAGCTCTGCTGCTCCTGGCTCAGATCTGCCCTAGAAGGTCCCCCTGTCCCCAAGAACTCAACCTGGTCAGGTTCAAGTTCCTCTGGGACAGTTCCTTCTTCAGGGCTGAGATCATCCCCTCAAGGGACTGATCTTCCTCCTGAGCTAAGGGGGAAGGCACTGCCTTAACCCTACTACTCCTCCTCTTGGAAGGCACTTGGTCCATTCTTCCAGAATCCAAGGCCTGTTCAGTGCTAGACATTTTGGCTTGTGACCTGGTCACAGCAAACACATCTGCAGGGATCCCCAGCATTTCTGCATGGGTCCTGAGCTCCACTTCTGCCCAAGCAGAAGTCTCTAAGTCATTGCCAAGCAAGCATTCGACTGGTAGGTTTGCACTCACCACAACCTTCTTAAGGCCAGTTACCCCTCCCCAGGAGAAGTTAACAACTGCCAGAGTATGGTCTGTTCTGACATTGCTAGCATTGGTCACTTGGTACATCTCACCAAGTATAACTTGCCCAGGATTCACAAGGTCTTGTGTCACCATTGTGACACTTGCCCCTGTGTCCCTAAATGCCAAAGCCTCACGTCCATTGATTAAAGGCTGTTGTCTGTACTTGCCCAGATTACTGGGACTCACAGTGGAGGTCACATCCATGCCTCCATCACAGACTAACACAGCCTGAGTCAGTTCTCTGACTAGGTCAGAGCCCAACTCAGTACCCAGGGTGAACCCTACTAAACCCTTGGCTGGAGCACTCCCACCAACTGTACTAGGGGGAACAGGTGCCTTAGGGGCATTGGTGGGTGCTGGACTGGAGTCTTTGGACTTGGTGCAATCACTGGTCCAGTGGGTCTTTTGCTTACAGACCTTGCACCATGGTTTTCTTTGGCCTTTCCCTTTGGTAGACTGTGAATCCCCACCAGAAGAAGATTTTTGGGGGCCTGATGAAGACTTTTGATCTTTACCCTTCTCCCCACCCTTTTCAGAGTTCTTAGCATCTTGCTTCTTGGTTTCCCCACCTTGGTTCTGTACCTTCTGCTTCACCCTGGTTCTGACCCATTTGTCTGCCTTCTTTCCCAATTCTTGGGGAGAGGTCAGATCAGAGTCTACCAGGTATTGATGCAACAGCTGATTTTGACAGTTATTAAGAATCTGCTCCCTCATTATCAGATTGTACAATCCTGAGAAGTCACACACCTTACTGCCCATCAACCAGCCTTCCAGAGCCTTGGCAGAACAATCCACATAGTCTACCCAGTCTTGAGTCTGTGCTTTTTGGGTATCTCTGAACTTCAACCTGTACTGTTCAGTGGTTAGGCCAAACCCATCAATAAGAGCACTCTTCAAGACCTTGTAATTATCAGCATCCTCCTCTCTAACAGTGAGGAGCTTATCTCTACCTTTGTCAGCAAAGGAGAGCCACAAGATTGCTGCCCACTGCTCCTGAGGGACCTTCTGTACTTTACAGGCCCTCTCTAGAGCAGTTATCCACTTGTGGATGTCATCCCCATTCTGATAGGGAGGGACAATCTTGCTCAGGTTTCTATGGTCATAAGACCTTTCCCTATCTCTAGGGATATTGCTGCCACCATGGGACTCTAGTCCCAACTGTTTTCTCTCTTTGTAGAGATCTAGGGACTCCCTGTCTAGAGCCAATTGCTGCTTTCTGAGTTCAAGCTGAGCTTGCTCATACTGAATCAGTCTCTTTCTCCTCTCATGAGAGGATTCACTCCTATGAGAGGAGACAGAGGTCCCTATTGAGGTGTCAGAGTGGTTAGACTCCTGAGAAGGAGACCTAGACCTTCTGGGCACACTCAGAACTCTTCCTGGGGGGACAAAGGGTGGTCAGTCTGATCCTCTCCCTCCTCCTCCTCCACAGGAGGAATTGGGTTTTCCAGGACAAGGTCATTTTCACCTTCCTGGCCAGTTTCAGAGGGGGAGGGGGCTGGGTTTCTTCACCCCTGGCCCCTTCCTCATCTTCTGCCCCACCCTCTTTGCCTACCCCTTCAGACCCTAGGGGCCTGCTGAGATCATCAGCTAGTAACACCTCCCTGAGGTGTTGGGTGCTGGCACTTTTGCCTGCCTTCAACTTCCTAGTATTGCATAATGCTCTCAATTCCAAGAATGGGAGTTTATCATACTTGGAGGGAAGAAGCCCACTGGCTTCTGGCAAGGACTCACTGGGTCCTGGCTTTGAAGACATTACTAGTGAGGTGTGGTGTATGCACTACCTACTCTAGTGTGGCCTACTAAACTCTCTTGAGTTGTAGAAAGGGTGTGCTGTCCCTTAACACACAACTCTAAGTTCAGTAGAACTTACTGTATTACTAAGCTTGATTTATATGTACCTTAGGTACCCTTAGTGGTTTTCAGTTGATCAATTCAATTGAGATTATCTGGTAAAACAATAGCAAGCTGGAATCCCACACGCTGCACACCAATGTGAGAAGTTGGCCTGGCATATGCTGTCCACTAATTATAGTGGGCACCTTGCACCAGTCCAAACAACCCCTTATTGGAGATAGGTTAAAGACAACCTTTATTGAAAGCTATCCTAGTGGTAGCTATGGAGTGCAGCCTTCAGGCTAAGTCTTGAAAGAATGTAAAGCAGCTTGTTTTACCAGTCTATAATCTCTTGAGTGACCAAATGAAAGAGGACCACACCACGTATATATTCAAAATATATGTATTTATTACTAAACACACCCCTCTAGTCTCTTTATGAGGCTAGAGTTCAAGTACATACGTTACGAGTTAGTTATCTACAGTAATAGCACAAATACACATTTGAGCCCCAGGGCGTACTCAAACCATATACCAATAAAGTGGTATAAGAACCACGACTGAGCTAGACACAAGGCCTAGAGCCTGTAGAAGTGCTTGGACCACAAGGAACCACCCAAGGCAGTGACACAGGGGACCCACGGGGGACGCGTGCAGTGTATGAACACAACCGCGAACCACCGTTAACTTCTATGGGGAAAGTCGCGATTAGAATTTAAAAGAAAAGGGACACTTAGAGGAGGACTTGGAGCAAACCCTTTGAGAACTAGGCTGTTCTAGTGTCAATACCCACGGGAGCACCGGAGTACTCGAGTTACCTCACCCAGAGAAGCCGGGTGCATAGGTGTCTTTCGGGGTCGGGTTTCGTCGTCGCTTTCAATGGCGATCTGCTGCAAAGTGCTGCTGGCGACCAAGTCGAAAGTGTTCGGGTGGATCCAAAGGTGGATCGAAGATCTGAAGAACCTGAAAGCAGAGGGGACAGAGTCTGGGTCACTAGCCAGTGACCAGGAAGGCGATGAGCAGATGCCCACCGATGTCGAGTGCTTCAGGTAGGTTGACGGTCATCTTGACTCTTCAGCCACGAGGTCCAGGAGGCGTCGACGACAACCAGGAGCTGGATTCGAGCTGTCCCACGACGTCTGTCGATTGCAGGGGTGTCGGCGACCGGATTGGACCCAATAAGCCTTGGCAACGGCAAGTCTCGTGGAAATAGAAGAAGGACGATGTTGCAGACCAGCAAGGTCTGGGAGACTCACCCAGCGAGGATAACTCCGGGCACACCTGGAGCAACCAGGGAGCCCAAGCAGAAAAAGATTGGCCTTCGGGAGGGCCTACTAGCCAACGGACTAGCGACCGCAAAGGAGCCTCGAGACGGTGCACGTGGAGCTGGCTCACAGGACACTCGTGGAGTGGAGGCCAGTGATCTTCGGTGCAGTTGGTGCTGGAGGCTGGGGCTACTCGGAGCCCAAAGCACGACTTCGTGGGAGACCCAGAAGAGGATGCACTTGCAAATGCGTTCGGTGTCCAGGGGTCACGGTTCCACGTTACCCACGACAGCTACGGGCCTCAGCTTTGCTGGGGACTCAGGGCAGCCTCGGGAAGTCTGGAAATCCACCTCTGGTGATGCAAAGACTTCGGCGTCCGGCGGAGCTTCAGCGATGCAGACCGGACAATTGCTTCTTTGGTGCCTGCCAAGCAGGGGAGTCACTCCTTGACCCCAAGGGAGATTCTTCAGTCCTCTAATCTTAAAGTAGAGCGTCGAAGGTCCAGGATTCTGTGTCAGAGTTTCGTCCAGGTAAATCTAAAGTCCTAAGGACTGGGTTCCCCTACTTATACTAAGGTAGGGGTTGGACATACTCTGTGGCCCCACCTATGGGAGGGCCAGGGCAGAGGGGTGGTTACACCCCTTTCCCTTTGTCCAGTTTCGCGCCAGAGCAGGGGCTGGAAGCCCCTGAGCCGGTTTGAACTGGGGCATGCACAGGGACACCAAATGTGCCCCCAGTGCAGGACTTCAAAGCACCAGAGAGTGCTCCCGCCCAGCCCCAATACACACTATCCTGTCTGGGGAGGTGGTCACACCTCCCTGGGACAGGAAACCTATTGTCCAGGCCTCCCCTGCCGGAGTTTCGGTCAGCAGCAGGAGGCCAGACTCGTGTCTGTGGCAGCGGCATCCATTTTGTGATGCCAGGGCTCTGGAATGTCTTCAACGTCTACATGAGCCCCCTCGCAGCCATCGCACGCCAACACAACCTCAACATCATCTCCTTCGCCGATGACACCCAGCTGATCCTCTCCCTCACCAACGACCCCACAACCGCCAGAACCAACCTACATGAAGGGATGAAGGACGTAGCCGAGTGGATGAGGAACAGCCGCCTGAAACTGAACTCAGATAAGACGGAAGTCCTCATCCTAGGATCATCACCCTCCGCCTGGGACGACTCCTGGTGGCCCCCTGCCCTGGGCAACGCACCCAAACCAACGGACCACGCACGCAACCTGGGCTTCATCCTGGACTCCTCCCTCTCAATGACCCGACAAGTCAACGCCGTCTCCAACATCCTACGCATGCTGCGCAAGATCTTCCGGTGGATCCCCACCGAAACCAGGAAGACGGTCACCCAGGCCCTCGTCACCAGCCGACTGGACTACGGCAACTCCTCTACGCCGGAACCACAGCCAAACTTCAAAAAGACTCCAACGCATCCAGAACGCCTCAGCTCGACTCATCCTGGACATCCCCCGACACAGCCACATCACCGGACACCTGAGAGACCTGCACTGGCTCCCCGTCAGCAAGAAAATCACGTTCCGACTCCTCACCCACGCACACAAAGCTCTCCACAACCAAGGCCCCCGATACCTCAACGACCGTCTGACCTTCTACACTCCCACCCGCCAGCTACGATCGACCAACCATGCCCTCGCCGCCGTCCCCCGCATCCGAAGAGCCACAACGGGAGGAAGATCCTTCTCCTACCTGGCTGCCAAGACGTGGAACTCCCTACCCATCCACCTCCGCCTTACCCAAGACCACCTCTCCTTCAGGAAGCAACTCAAGACCTGGCTGTTCGAACAGTAGCGGACCCCCCCCCCCCCTAGCGCCTTGAGACCCTCCGGGTGAGTAGCGCGCTATACAAATGCTTGATTGATTGATTGATTGAAAGTCAGTACCGGGCATACCGGTGTGTACATGTCTTTCCCTCTAGAAGGGTGGAATGCTACCCCCGCCGCCAGAACTGGCGGAGGGCTAGTATTCCAAGATGTTTGACACCAAACACGACAAGTTTCCGTGCAGCCATCCCAAAGTTAGCATTTAACGCGAGGTTATAATGCGCTTAAGAGTATATGGTCAGGCTGCACTACAAACAGCATCAGAGAAGGGTCTCTGAACGCTGCAGAGGGGCCCTGCTCATGCAGGGGCACCCTCTCACATAGGAACCACGCACTCTGCCTTCAGGATTGATAAGGCCTGCCATAGGAGTGACTTATAGGTTTATATGTGTGTATGTATATAGTGATATAGGTAGCCTATATCACAGTAAGGGTGCATGCACCACCTTACCCAGGCTGCAGTAGCAGACCTGTGGTGTCAGTTTGGATGGCCTTCCAGGGGTGGCACAATACATGCTGCAGCCCCTGGTAGGCCTCTGAGGTACCTATGCCCTGGGTACATAGTATACCATATACTAGGGACTTATAAGGGCACTCCAGATTCCAATCAGAGATGTGCCTACGGCACATGGAAACCATTTTAGAGAGGAAGCAGCTAGGCTGGGGTTCTGATTAGCAGGGCCCCAGCCAGACTAAGGTCGAAAAACAGTGAAGCATCAGCAAAAAGTGGGGGTACCCAAGTGAAGCAGATCATACTCTCCTACACTCTCCATCTCAGGATCGCAGCGCTGCCTCAGCTTCCTGCTGACTCTCTCCATCTCAGGATCCCTGCACTGCCTCAGCTTCCTGCAGACTCTTTCCATCTCATGATCCCTGCACTGCCTCAGCTTCCTGCAGACTCTCTTCATCTCAGGATCCCAGTGCTGCCTCAGCTTCCTGCAGACTCTCTCCATCTCAGGAGCCCTGCACTGCCTCAGCTTCCTGCAGACTCTCTCCATCTCAGGATCCCAGCGCTGCATCATCTTCCTGCAGACTCTTTCCATCTCATGATCCCTGCACTGCCTCGGCTCCCGGCAGACTCTCTCCATCTCAGGATCCCTGCACTGCCTCAGCTTCCTGCAGACTCTTTCCATCTCATGATCCCTGCACTGCCTCAGCTTCCTGCAGACTCTCTTCCTCTCAGGATCCCAGTGCTGTCTCAGCTTCCTGCAGACTCTCTCCATCTCAGGATCCCTGCACTGCCTCAGCTTCCTGCAGACTCTCTCCATCTCAGGAGCCCTGCACTGCCTCAGCTTCGTGCAGACTCTTTCCATCTCAGGATCCATGCGTCGCCTCAGGTTCTGGAGACTCTCTCCATCTCAGGATCCCTGCACTGCCTCAGCTTCCTGCAGACTCTCTCCATCTCAGTATCCCTGCACTGCCTCAGCTTCCTGCAGACACTCTCCATCTCAGGATCCCTGCACTGCCTCAGCTTCCTGCAGACTCTCTTCATCTCAGGATCCCTGCACTGCCTCAGCTTCAGGAGACTCTCTCCATCTTATGATCCCTGCACTGCCTCATCTTCCTGCAGACTCTCTCCATCTCAGGATTCCAGTGCTGCCTCAGCTTCCTACAGACTCTCTCCATCTCAGGATCCGTGCGTCCTGCAGACTGTCTCCATCTCAGGACCCCAGTGCTGTCTCAGCTTCCTGCAGACTCTGCTTCTCCGGGTCCATGCACTGCCTCAGCTTCCTGCAGACTCTCTCCATCTCAGGCTGCCTGCACTGCCTCATCTTCCTGCAAACTCTCTCCATCTCAGGATCCCTGCACTGCCTCAGCTTCCTGCAGACTCTGCATCTCAGGATCCATGCACTGCCTCAGGTTCCTGCAGACTCTCCATCTCGGGATCCCAGCACCGTCTCAGCTTCCTGCAGACTGTCTGCATCTCAGGATCCCTGCACTGCCTCAGCTTCCTGCAGACTCTCTCCATCTCAGGATCCCTGCAGTGCCTCATCTTCCTGCAAACTCTCTCCCAGCCTCTGCAGACTCCTCACTCTCACTCCTTGTGCAGCTTCAGGCTCTGCAGCCGGTCTCCCGCCCTCACCCCATCTTGCAGTTCAAGACAAGAATGCTTTATTGACATAACGTCCAAGTGCATCCACCCCCTTCCTCGTCTCTCCAACGGGCGCTGCTCTGGATCACCTTCCAGCCCCCCTCGCGTTCCCAGCGGTCTCTCTGCAGCTGTCTCTTCGGCTTCCGGCAGGCCGTCTCCTCTTCCCCCTGTCTGCTCCGGCTGTCTCTTTGCCTCCATCTGCCGCCTCGGTTTTCTGCAGGCTGTCTCTTCGGCTACCATGGGTCTAGGTCGCTGCCGCCCTGTCGTCGCCTCTGTTCTCTGCAGTCATTGTCTTCATCTCCAGCAGTCTCCTCTGTCCCTGAAGCCTGTCTCCTCGCCTCCAGCTGTGTCCTCTGTCCCTGAATCCTGTCACCTCGGCTACCGGTAACCTGTCTCATCGCCTCCAGCTGTCTCCTCTATCCCTGCAGCCTGTCTCATCGCCTCCAGCTGTCTCTTCTACCCCTGCAGCTTGTCTCTTCGCGTCCACCTGTCTCTTCTACCCCTGCAGCTTGTCTCTTCGCGTCCAGCTGTCTCGTGTGCCTCTGCAGCCTGTCTCTCCGCCTCCAGCTGGCTCGTGTGCCTCTGCAGCCTCTCTCCTCTGTAGCCTGTCTTCTCTGCCTTCTGTCTCTTCGCTTCAAGCTGTCTCCTCGGCTCCCTATAGCCTGCCTCTTCTACCCCTGAGGCCTGTCTCTTCGCGCGCAGCTGTCACGTGTGCTTCTGCAGCTTCTCTCCTCTGCAGCCTGTCTCTTCGCCTTCAGCGGTCTCCTCTGCTCCCAGTATCCTGTCTCTTCGCCTCCAGCTGTCTCCTCGTCTCCCTACAGCCAGCCTCTTCTACCCCTGCAGCTTGTCTCTTCGCCTCCAGCTATCTCGTGTGCCTCTGCAACCTGTCTCCTCTCCCTTCAGGTGTCTCTTCAGTTCCCCGTAGCCTGTCTCTTCGGCTCCATCTGCCTCCTCTGCCACACGTAGACTGCCTCTTGCCCACTTTCTTCTGCCCCTCCCCCCTTTCTTCTGCCCCTCCCCCCTTTCTTCTGCCCCTCCCCCTTCTGCCCTACGCAGCTCTCCTCTGCCCAATGTCTGCTCCGCTGCCTGCATCTGTCTCCTCTGTCCTCTCCACCTCAGCTGACCGTGTGCCCTCCCCCTGGGACTCCCTCAGACCCTCCCCTGGGGGCGGCGGCGGCACGGCTTCCTGCAGTCTCATTGCCCTGCATCTCCTGTCCTCCCTTTAAGGCGTCTCTCAGCCCTTCCTAAGGACTCTCTTTTGGACGGTTGGAGGGGGGTGTCTCGTTTTCCTGCTGCCCCCCCCCCCCTCTCAAAAAGAAGGGTGCATGGTATAGGATGACGGCCCTTTAGTCTTTCTGCACCCTGCTCCTTCCTGGCCTCCGTGAGCCCCCCCCCCAACCCCCAAACCTAGGCTCTCTTGGGGTCTCTCCACCTCTATCCCTCCGCACTCCTGTCCCTCATTAAAGTGTCTGCACCAGCACTGAGGTCTCTCCAGACCCTCTCCCAGGAGGGGGTGCCGTCTCACAGACCCTCCGTATACTGCACCCCCTCCCTGGGGTATCCTTCAGTTTCTGCACCCCAGTTCCTCCTACCCGGGGTGCTGTAGTTTCTGTTTGGTCCCACGTCCGCCCCTCTCCTCCTGTAGGCGTAGCGCCCCTCCTTGGGGCCTCTTACCCCCTCCCCCACACAAACATACACACATAAGACCCCCCTCCCACATCCCCCAAGGGGGCGCTGTTTTAAAGCCCTCCAGTCGCTGCATACCCCGGCCGGCCCGCTGTCCCCCATCCCCAAGTTCCCCCCTGGGGGCCCCTCCCCTCAACAAGGGCCCCTCCCCTCCGGGGCGGGGTGGTTTCTGAACCGGAGATCCTCGGCCCGCCCTTCCTGGTTAAACTCCGTGACAAGAAACTTTTGGCGTCGGGGCCTCGGGGTGAACGAACCCGAAGTTCCGGCTGGAGGTCCCCCAAACTTGGAAGAGGAGCGCGAACCCCGGAAACTGCCCGAACCAGGGATCCGCGAAACTTGGGACACTTGTGAAGAGCACAAGACACTCTTGGCCCCGGGATCCTGAGGACAGGACCGAGCTGGCACCGTCACCCACGTGAGGTGCCCAGGCAGGGGCGCACTGGCTCGTTGGAAGCCGTCCAATGCCCGGTGTGGCATAGTGCCCGGATAAGGATGCCCACTGAAGACTGGGAGTGCCCGGCGAGGCGCTGCCGGTGAGGAGCCGCAGCCGGGAGGTGCCAGTCCGTGAGAGGGCGAAGGGCATCCCGTCTACGGCCAGCTGCGCCTGGCACGATGGCTCTCATCACCCTCCACCGGTCGCCCTCGGGCAGCGGGCACTCGACGCCCACCAAGGTGAGCGCCTCTGGGGGTGGGAGCCGGGGCGCCTACTATAGGTAAAGGGGCCCCGGGCACTAGGTTTCGTGAAGTAATAAATGTTCCGTTTGTTGCCCTGGCACACTGGTGTATTAGCTCTTTGAAATCGCCCTCAGTTTGGCAAATGGGTTCGCGGGGGGGGGGCGGCAATGAGACATTGATATGTGGTTTTATACAGCACAGTGTTCGAAACCCTTCGTCTTCTTGGCGCCTTGTGTTCTTTTTTGCTAAACTGCGGGCTGTGGTTGTAAGTTCACACAATGGGGGCGGGGGTCTTTGGGGTAAGGTCAACAGGCCTTCCATAGCCTACGTGGTGAGGGATGTGTAGGGTGGTTAATCATAGATGGGGTGGCCACTTCACTCCACGTCATCACGGACACTTTCTAACCCTGGGCTTTCGCGTGACAACCCGATGCATTCTGGGTGTTGTAGTCGTCCAGTGAGAGGGTTACCTGTGCATTAGCTGCTCTTCTGTAGCGGGGGTGGTGGTGAGACTGTTACCTGTGCTTTGGGTGATGCAGGCGTGGGGCTGTGTGCTGGGGGAGGGGGGCAGGGGGGAATATGGTGAGTGTTAAGTGTGCTTTGGTTCTTTGGTTTGTGTCTAAAAAATGTTTGTTGACCTGCTGTTTGTATGAAGAGAAAGTACCTATGCTTTAACTTAAGAATTGTTGTACTTACCTGTAAGTGTCAACCTCCAGTATATGCTATCTCAGCATATATCATCAAATACTGAAAGTAACTGAAAAATAATCCAAGAGTAATCAGAAGTAATCTTATTACATTTTAAACTGTTTTAAAAGTAATACAAACCTTTAACAGAGTCCAATACAATCCACAATTGCATTTCTGTGTACAGCTTTGCATTTGAAATACTACGGAAATGCTCTATACCTAGGAGCAACTAACAAATGCCTTCATAGGCTTCAATGCATTCACAACGCAGCTGCTCGCCTTGTTCTGATGCGTCCCAGGAGGACCTCTACCAGGAAGGCTCTTTCTGCCCTACACTGGCTACCACTTAAGGAGAGAATTCTCTTCAAAACCTTGTGTATTAGCCACCGCATCTTGCAGGGGAAAGGGCCTAGCTACTTACACAATCTACTCATTCCCTACAATCCGACTCGTCATCTTAGATCTACCGGAACCTATTTGGTCAATTTATTTATTTGAAAAGTTTTATAAAGCGCGAACAAGACCCAACCGGGTATCAGAGCGCTGTACAAAGAGGAAAGCTGACGTATACGTACAGAGACAATATAAATACACTTACAAAAAAGGAAATATGAGAGGAACCGGAGGCAAAAAGTAAATGAGGGTGCTAGGGGAAGAGTAGGTAGCAAGTGAACAAACAGGTAACAGCCCACCTAGATGAGGCCAAGCAGTTTCATCATTGACTTACTTCAAAGACAAACAAAATAAGTTTAAACCCCCAGTAGAAATGATTGTCAAGCACACGATTCAAACATAAAGTGAAAGTAAATTGTTAAGCATACAATAAAACACTCAAGCACACCCCATAAGGTAACATGAGAGGAACCTGAGGCATAAAATAAATGAGGACGCTAGGGGAAGAGTAGGTAGAAAATGAACAAACAATAAACAGCCCACCCAGATGAGGCCGAACAGTTTCATCATCGCCTTACTTTAAAGACAGCTGAGATACGTTTTAAACCCCAAGTGAGAATGATTGTCAAGCACGAGTTACAAACATAAAGTGAAAGCAAATTGTCAAGCATACATTTCAACACAACAAAGTAAAAAATGCTTGTCGAGAATGCAAGGTAATTGACTAGCAAATGATATGGAGGCTATTGTTGATGCAGTTCTTCCAATAGTAGCCATTTGACCTGTTTTTTGAATGAGGCAGTCGAAGGGTTGGTTCTGATCTCAGTTGGTAGGGCATTCCAAATTCTTGCAGCCAGCCCTGAGAAGGTACGATTGTAGGTTCTTCTTTTTTTTTTTTTTTTATTGAATTTTGGTGGTTTCAGTAGTAGGGTATTGGAGCTTCTTAGGTTTCTTCTGGATCCGGAGAGCTCAAGTTTTTTTGCCAGGTGTAAACGGGGCTATTGAAATGTATAGCTTTGTGTGTCAGGCAGGCTATCTTGAAGCGGATCCTAGCTTCAATGGGGAGCCAGTTAAGATCCCTAAAGTTAAAAAAAGCTAGAATGGGAGCCCGCTCCTTCAGTAATCTGGCCTCCAAGAACTGGAATGCACTCCCTCTCTTCCTCCGTGCTGAACCATCGGAGTCGCTTTTCCGGAAGAAACTGAAAACCTGGCTCTTCCGTGCATAGGTCCCCTCTCTTTTGCTCCTTCTTTTTACATCTGACGGGTCTGTGCCTCAGCGCGGGGACACACCAGTTGGTGTAACCATGCGCTTTACAAGCTTGCCTATTATTATTTTTCTTACTTGCCTGTGCCAAGTCCTGCTTCATTCTAGAAATAAAACATAAGTATACCTTTTTTATACTTACCCAATTGGTCTGGATTCAGTCTCTGAGTGTGTGCAATCAGTCTTGTTTGAGTGAATACAATAAATGCTTAACACAATCTCCTGATAAGCCTAACTGCTCGCCCACACTACCACAAAGAGAGCTGTGGGTACTTGTCTAATTTATTCTCTGCTATACCTCTGGGGACTCCCTAGACTCTGTGCACAGTATAGCTTACTTTGGTATAGTATATACAGAGCCAGCGTCCCACAAGTCCTACAGCCGATCACACTTGCTTAGCTGTCACTCCTACAGCTAATCACACTTACTTAGCTGTCACTCCTACAGCTAATCACACTTGCTTAGCTGTCACTCCTACAGCCGATCACACTTGCTTAGCTGTCACTCCTACAGCCGATCACACTTGCTTAGCTGTCCCTCCTACAGCCGATCACACTCGCTCGCCCGTTCACTCCTACAGCTGACAATATTTTCACGACAGTTGCGAGGAATCGCCGAGCCTGAACCCCAAATAAACCTCTGGCATGGACCTGTGCCTTTACAGCGTTTTTTTCTCCAAACTTTGCAAGTTCTAAATTGCGGAAAAAAAACTGTCAAAGTATGGGTGTGGGGTAACACCTCAACAAAACACCAACTTCTTTGCACGAAAATTCTCCCGCAAAACATTTTTTTTTTTTGCAAGAATTTTCGACCAGTCAGTAAGATTTTGCTGTTTAGAGAACTCCACTGTTGACAAGCATTTCCAGTCAGATTTTAATTTTTGCCTAGCCCTGATCTTTTGACCGCCTGCAGGAAGTGACGTCAGCTTTATTTAATTTTCATAATCTCAAGAGATTAGTGATGGATTGCTAGAAACGCCCGCCCCCCTCCCCACCACGAAGTTTAGTAGGCCTTACCCTATGGTCCCAAGTTTCACCAAACTCCAATCCTTCTCCCAAGAAACCAGCAAAAAATGTACTGGTAGTGAGACACGAGGACCTACCAGCCCCAGGAGCATGTCCCTTGCCTGGGCCTGCAGTAACAGCCCCTGTAGACGCCTGGCTCACGTGAGCGGAGCTCTCCTGACTGCTTGTGCAAACACAGATCACACTGGCACTAACAATAAAACGCACGCGTTTGCCCGGTTTGATGCCTCACAAAACCTAAGGTCACTCACAACAGGTGACCAAATACGGCAACTTGTCGACGACCAATCGGCAGTGCTTTAAAAAAGAAAAAACATATCGGGGCCCTCCTCCAGGACTTTGCAGCACCCTGCCCCGGTCAGCGCTGCCGGTGAAAGTACAAACACACCTACTAAAATTACACTCCTATGAGTGTGGCACTTCAGACTAGTCCAGGCTACCAAAGCTATGAGTGGCTCGGTGGCAGGCATTATTCCTTTTTAATGTATCTTGAATCAATAAACAACTGTTGTTGTTCTCGTCTTTTAATTGCACAAACATTGCCACCATGTGGCAGGCTGTCATAAGTGCTGTGTTGGCAATTAAGTCCTGGTGTCCAGCACCAGAAACCACAGTCTCAAATTAAGCACTGCCAATCAGGCTCTTTGGGACCCACCTTGGGAACCACGAGCACCCTCGTGAAAATAAAGAGATTTTTGGACTCCTCCAGCCATGTAGCATTATTATGATAAAATCTTATATAGCGCTCATCTACCCACACGGGCGTTTTCCTGCACTTTAGCATCACACCAGCAGCCATGGTCCTTCTCGACCGCTCCGTTGGGCATCGCCTTAATATCAGAAAGTTCTGGGAAAGCTTTGAGCATGTTCACCATAGGTGCAAGAGAGCTTCCCCAATCGAACCCCATTCCCAAGTCACAAGGCCCACTGGCCTGAGCCAGGAGTCCAGTCCCTCTAAACCTATGCTGGCTGCACCAGTGGCATAACGTAAAATGATGGGGCCCCCCTGCAGAATGTGATGAGGGGCCCCTGAGTCTTCCATGTGTCACAGATATTCATTGATCGTGGACTGAATGGGGCCCCCTGAAGGGTTGGGCCCCCCTGCACGGTCCTGCATTACGCTCCTGGTCTGCATGGCCACCCCTTTAGCCTGGACCCCTGTCACCCCTTGGGGCAGGTGTCTTCAAACTGGGAGACGGGCACCCTAGGGGAGTCCTCAAGTGATCCCACGGGTGGCGCATGTTTCTAGCCAAAAGAAGCATTAAGCGGATAACAGAGCTTTGTTTTCAGGGGAAAAAGTAACAGGCCATCACTAACACCTTTTGTCATTTATATCCTGAGAAGGTGTCAAAACGGAAGGGACTCCAAATATTCTTCAAAACCCCCACTTCGAATAATCACACTGGCAGTGCTTAATTTGAAAACAAATATGTGCCAGGTCTCTCGCCAGGAGGTGACTGCAGCTTGCACCACACATTGCCCCGGCCAGCGCTGCCGATAACAGTACCAGCACAACTACTAACCATCACACTCCTATCAGTGTGACAATTTGGACTATTCTAGGCACCCAAAGCTATATATTGAGTCCTACCTTATTTAATCTTTATATTGCTCCCCTTGCAGAAATTGTGGAAAAACACAATGTGACAATTGTGCCTTATGCGGAGGGTATGCAACGTATTGTTATTCTATCTCAGGACACCGAGGTCGCGGCTATCCGTTTCTCACTATGGTTAGAGGAGCTAGCATCCTGGATGTCAAAGTTGCCTAAAAGTTAATGGCAATAAAATTGAGGTACTGATAGTTGGGAAAGCTCCCTCTATCTGGTCCTCAGCCTGGTGGACTGAGACCTTGGGGCAAACTCCCACCCCCAAAGCAGAAACAAAATATCTGGGAGTATGATTTGATCCGCAACTCTCCTTTGATAATCGTATTTGGAAAGTAGTTGGCAAGTGCTTTGGAGCTCCTAAGGTCCTAAGGAAACTTCTGATCTCTTACCTATAGCGGCCAGGAAAACAATTGTCCATGTCTTGGTCACATCTCAATTAGATAATGGCAACATCCAAAGGCAGTCTAACTAAACCTCATCGCATTCAGAATGCAGCTGCGTGTCTGGTTCTCAATCTCCCTAGAAGATCCTCTGCCTCCGAGGCTCTGTCCTCCCTTCACAGGTTGCCTGTGGAGAAGAGAATCCTCTACAAGGCCATGTGCTATTGCCACAGAATGTGGTGGAATAGGAGTCCAAGCTACCTTTGATTCTTTAACCCGTTTGCTGCGTGCGTCGGCCAACGGCCGTCGCGAGCACTACCTCGGTAGTGCTGCGCACGTCCGTTGGCCGACGCGGCCCCGCCCGTTTAATAGAACGTTCTGCACTGGCGCGGAACGTTCGGAGCAGCAAACGGGTTAACACTCCTATAGGGAATCTAAGAATGAGAGAGACCCATCTGGACAAGGTTCCAAGAATCCAAAGAGCCAGAATGGGAGCACGATCGTTTAGCTACCTCGCAGCAAAAAAATGGAACACTGTGCCTTTGACTCTGAGATCTGAATCTGTGGAATGAACTTCGGGTTTTAGTTGTATGTTATTCAGCCTCAGCTCTATGTTCGTTAGCCACTGCTTTTAGTTTAGATTCTGCTGTCTTTTACCTTTTCCTCCTGTCTCATGCTCAGATTCTAGCGCTGGGGAACACCGCTTGGTGTAACCAGGCGCTCTACAAATTGGTATTTGATTTGATAGAAATGGCTTGGACGGCACTTAAAATCTAATTTTTAATGTATATTAAATTAATAATCAACTGTTGTGGTGGTCATCTCGAAATTAGCTGGACAGCGCTACATTGTGGCAGACTGTCGCAAGCGCCGGTGTTGACAATTCGGTGCCGAGCACCGGAAAACACCGGCTCAAATTAAGCACTGCACTGTGGATACTTTTACGTGTTACTATTCTGGCCAGGCAGGCCTTACTATGTTTGGACATCATGTATTTGATTGCATTTTTAAAATGGTAAAAGAACTTAACTGCAATGTTTAAATGAGTCTAGATGTATTTCAACATTGACACAAAAAACAGTGAGAGGGGCCCCTTAACCACCAAAGGAGTAGGGCACCAGTAGACCGTAGTCAAAATAAAATCCCTTTGGGCAATTTAATACATCAACATACACACACTCTTGCAACAAATATATCACCAGAACATGACACCACCACCATCAAAGGCCAAGTGCTCACAGTTATAAAAATATTTTATTCAGATTATCCAGACAATAAGTCAGAATTCAGTGCAATATCATACAAATTAAAAAATGAGTTAAGAACATGAGTTAAAAACATTCAGACATATGACACAAAAATAATTATAGGGAGAACCTGCAAGAAAGATAATTTCTAATCACCAATCAAGGCTAATGCATTAGATCAAGATCATTTGTTAGATGTATATTTTGTATATAAAGAGTTTTAACAATAAACAAAACAAATGTCCACACAATCTACAGTACGCCTTTACAGAATTGCGTCGACGCGTTTCGGTGGGTATCGCTGCTTAAAACGCCACCTTCCTCAGGACGAGAAATAATATCTCCCACACGAAAATATGAATCTGTCGAGAAATCAGGGAACACACCCAGTCTTTGCTGCAGTTAAAATTCCTTGCAGACCCGATATGAGGATTAGTTAATCTCCCATCTAGGCTTCACTCTTGAGTCTCATAATTACTCTATCAGCTGTATACTTTTCACTCCTCAAGAATATCGTTGAAGGAGAGGACAGCTCTACGCCTCTTCCAGTGCCGATTTTGCATGTAGGCACTTCAATCTCTTCTACGGAGGCGTGGTTACCCCGTACGTGGCGAAACTGATTTGTGTAAGAGTATTAGGAACCGCCAGAGGACGGAGTATCTCTTGGAGAAATAGCATATAGAGAAGCCTAAGATTTTTTTTTTTTAAACGAATAACCGAGATTAACTAATCCTCATATCGGGTCTGCAAGGAATTTTAACTGCAGCAAAGACTAGGTGTGTTCCCTGATTTCTCGACAGATTCATATTTTCGTGTGGGAGATATTATTTCTCGTCCTGAGGAAGGTGGTGTTTTAGGCAGCGATACCCACCGAAACGCGTCAACGCAATTCTGTAAAGGCGTACTATAGATTGTGTGGACATTTGTTTTGTTTATTGTTAAAACTCTTTATATACAAAATATACATCTAACAAATGATCTTGATCTAATGTATTAGCCTTGATTGGTGATTAGAAATTATCTTTCTTGCAGGTTCTCCCTATAATTATTTTTGTGTCATATACGTCTGAATGTTTTTAACTCATGTACTTTAACTCATTTTTTAATTTGTATGATATTGCACTGAATTCTGACTTATTGTCTGGATAATCTGAATAAAATATTTTTATAACTGTGAGCACTTAGCCTTTGATGGTGGTGGTGTCATGTTCTGGTGATATATTTGTTGTATTTCAACATTGCCAGTTTAATAGAATAATAGTGAACATTTTTGAAGGAGGGCCCAATTTCC
Organism: Calotriton arnoldi; assembly: GCA_963921515.1. Taxonomy (NCBI): domain Eukaryota; kingdom Metazoa; phylum Chordata; class Amphibia; order Caudata; family Salamandridae; genus Calotriton; species Calotriton arnoldi. Next base: position 1,463,315 of record CAWUFW010001669.1, on the reverse strand, counting down.
CCCCCACCCCTCCATGGGGGGGGGCTCAGCATAAAAAAGTTTGAAGTCCACTGCCTCATTAAAGACAACCTTCGAGGCCCACTTAGCTAACCAGGATCCCTCATCACAGGGCTATCACTCTCCAACCCAAATGCTGATTACATGGCCCGCCGCCCTGCGCCAGAGGTACTGCCCGGCTGCCGGAAGTCCACCAGCCTGGAAATAATACATTTTACCACCAGTAGAAGCAACCGTGCATCGGGCCTGGGCGCTGCACCACAGCCTGGGCTGCTGCAAAGCCCTGTGCACAACCTCGGACACACACCGAACCAGTGCTGTCTTAATGCATGGACACGCTGGGCAGTTGCCCAGGGGCTCCACGAGCATAGGGGCCCCATGCAGACCAGAATTTAACGCTAATTTTCCGTTAAACATTTTTATTCCTGTGAGTGGTTTTGTAGGCAGGGCCCAGTGCACTGCTTTGCCCAGGGGCCTATAATGCTGTTAAGACGGCATTGCACTGAACCACTCGGAGTGTGTCACAGCAGGCAGTAAAACTGGCCCCGGGCTGTGCAAATATCCGGCCTGGATAGACCTGCTTTACAGGCTTGGCCACCTCCATCCGTGGGTGAAGTAAGGCCATTTAAGCTCCTCTGCCTGCCCACGAAGAGGCGAGCACCTCAGCTGCCATCAATCACTACCCACCCCACGCCCTGAGAGTGCAAGCAGTCAAAGCATGGGTAAGAAGCTCCTCGAAGCCAGAGGCCCGGAAGCCTGGCACATACTCAGCCCAGACGCCATCCTGCTCCATCCTGCCGTACTCCACCCCAGCAGTGGCCAATGTAGGGTTTTCAGGATGACCACGGACTATGCAAATGAGTTCATTTAGATTCCTTATATGTAATGTATTGTGTGGATTCCTGAAAAAAGCGTCATGGACCTTGTAAGCCAGCCATGCCGCAGCCCTCTGACGTCACTCCCTTGGGGAGAGATGCTCTCCAGGGCTGTGGGAATCCACTATGCAGAACCCAACATCCCCAGCGCCCCGAGACCCTCACGGGTGATTTGCTGCGCTTTATAAATGATTGATTGGGAATCGAGAAACGTGAGGCGTAATTCACAGTGGGTGATGGAGGGGTGGACAACATTCTTGGGTGCTGCAGTCCACCATGAAGGACCCCACTTTGGAGCTACCTCTCAAGCCGCCCCATGTTGGATGCACCAGCAGATCCAGCCCAGGTTGCCCCTTTGCATTCTGGGATTTGTCATGTTTCTTTTTGAATGCAAGTGTTTGGTTGTTATTTGTGCTGTTTTTAGGTTGTTGAAAGGAATGTTGTAGACCACAGCAAAACCTGCACTGGGCTTCGGGACCCCCCTTTCCTTACCATTGCTTGGCTTTATTGTCAATCTCATTCACTCACTTATTATTGGATGACTTTCCGTCCTCTTTTGTGTTCATCCCTCCTTTGGGGCGTGGCTTCTTTACTGTCCTTTTGATTTGATGACTAGTAGTGTTCCACTGCTCACAATCGGGGAACTACTTTTTTGGTCTCGCCTACACAGCGATGCGCTGCGAGATGTACTTTTACAATTCAATAGGCTTACAACCTGCCCACTGCATACCATTAGTTGTTTTTGTTGTCAATCTCATTTGCAATCTTTTGGTTGCTTCGCTGACATAGGCTTTCCTTCCTTTCTTGTGTTAGCTCCTCTCTGGAGCATGGACCAACTACATGCGTTCTTCCTCATCTTTTTTGTTCTTTCTCGTCTTTTTGCAATGTGCTATTTTATTTTATAAGCGTTTCAGTATTATTCCTGCAGGTGCAATGTGCTCTCCAACTTTTAGCACAGGCATGCAGCCGCTTAGTTATGTTGCTTTCACCCTGTCTGCCTTCTCTATTGACACTTTTGTTACTTACATCCACAACTCTACTACATTACGCCACTCTATGCCGTGCCACTCTATGAAATGAAATATTTGTACTTGTAAAGCGCACCCATACCCCCAAAGGGGTGTCCAGGCGCTGTACGCATACCGCTGTGGAACCCTTCCTGGCTTTTCCCTGTGAAATGTCCACTCCTGGGCACCCCCAGGGTGAAGCCAGGCATCCCAGCGCTGTTGGGGCCGTTGTGGAGATTAAGCAAGCTATTGCCCAGAGTTGCAGAGTGGGACCCATGATTAGAATAGGCACCGAGGCGAGAATTATCAGGTCCGAGGAAATTGAGCCCAAGACCCGCCGAGGCGGGAATTGAACCCTGGTCCCGGGCCAGATCTCTGCATCAGGGTCTGCCGCTCTAACCATTGAGCCACACTTCTCCACTCCGTGCCACTCTATGCCATGCTATGCCACTCCACTCAATACCACTCTACGCTAATCCACTCTATGCACTGTACTCTACACCACTCCACGCAATTCTACACTACCCCCTCTATGCCACTCTCCGCCCCTCTATGCTCCTCTACGCCACTCCACCCCACTCTATGCTACTCCATGCAACTCTAGTCTATGCTACTGTACTCGATGGCCCTCTATTCCACACCATTCTGTTCTACACCACTATACGCTACACCACTCGGCTCCACTTTACTGTACGCCACTCTACTGTATGCCACTCCACTCTGTGCCACTCTACACATTCTACTTTATGCCACTCTATGCCATTCTACTTATTGCACTCTATTCCACACCGCTCAATGCCACTCCAGTCTATACCACTATACTCTACGCCACTCCACTCCACTTCTCTTCACTCCACACAATGCCACACTCGTCTGCGCCACTCTCCTGTCTGCCACTCTGTGCCACTCTACGCCACTCTACCATACACTCCTCTACCGTATGCTACTCCACTCCTCTCTACGCTACTGTCACTGTCCTCTACGCCACTCCACTCAATGCCGTTCTACGACACTCTGCCACTCAATGCCGTTCTACTATAAGCACATCCTTTCCACTCCACCCTACACTATGCCACACAACAAACTTTTAGTTATGGTGAACAGCAGCCACGCTGGGTTACAACATGGCTAGAAGACCTTGGCAAGGCCAGTAGCTCTTGCTTAGGCGAGACCTATTGCTTTGCCTATGTTTGTTTCTTTTCTTTCGTCCCTGGGGTGGCTCTCTGCCTCGTGTGCTGCTTCTTCTCTGCTGTACCTCCTACGCCCATATCTCCCCTCAGTTTACATTTGTTCTCCTCCCTAAGGGCTCCCAACCCCTCCTGTGTTATCTTCTACCTCATTCGCTCCTTCATTGTTTCCCCCACAAATCCCATCACAGTTTTGGGTTTCTTAAAAAGAATAAAGGTGCCTATTGCTACTGGGTCTCTCCCTCAAATGCACTCTTTCGTGCATACTTTTTAAAAATAACTGCACCACAATGTGTGCCCGCCGTGATGTATACATCAGAATCTTATTTTTATTTTGTTTTGTCCATGACCGACAATCGAGCAATTTTACATGAAAGTAACAATTGAAACAACGGCGGACTGCACCACAATCAAAATTTGTACAATGTATATAGTCCTGTGCACTACTTATCCAGCACCTGCGTTGTTCGGTCCCACTGCCGAGCAGATCCAAGATAATGGCGGATGGATAGGTGCACCAGCAAATAAATCCAAGTCCAATGAATGTCCAATGTGTATGTTCCAAATATGCTATTTATTGTTGTTCTTCTTTGTTCAAATTAGACAAAATCCAGCCAACGCATTTCGTTCCAACTACTTCTGGAACTTCGTCAGAGCTTAAAGTGATGACCTGAAAGTGCATTCATAGGTTATGTATCAAGGTCATAATGTTCCAATCAATAACGGTTCATTGTAGATAATGTTGATTTGTCGCGGCTTATACCGATCTGAATAATATAAATCCCTGTTCGATACCTTAATAAGTACCTCTTCTTGCGAAACGCGTTGGCTGGAAGAATATCAGTAAATAGCATATATGGAATATACACACTGGATATTCATTGGACTTCGATTTGTTTGCTGGTGCACCTATCCATTCGCTAATATATTAACCAAGCAATTTTGTTTGCTTTGCTGATGTGGAAAATTGTCAAAGCCAAAAGGTCTGGTAATACCCTTACATGGTGTGACCTATTGTCTTTGCCAGTGCTTGTTTCATACGTTCTGTCTGCTTCAAAGAACTTCCACTTTTTGGCACCTATAGTGGACTAAAGGACGTGACGTAATCTGCCCAGGGTCACGCATTGTAGTGAGACGAGGGCACCTGGTTCAGAACTCATGGCTGTGGAATCTAATGATGGCTTCTGTAGTCTCTGGAGCACACCTTTCCTGTTTTATGCATGGTACAGGCAGGACTACGGGTCCCAGAATGCCAAGGGGACGAGGACTGTTCACAGATTTCACCATCTTGAAATCTCTGTGCCTTCCTTTGCCTGTGCTTGTGTAATTCGAGCCACAGGTGGGGAGAGGAATTTGTGCACAGGCCCACCTGAGCGAACCTGCAGGTTGGAACAAGCATGAGTGGGGGAGGAGAGTGACAGGCATGTGGTGAAGTGGGAATGCATCAGTCCAGGCCTGCAGGACGTCCTCAGTCACAGCTCAGCCAGCGCACCTCAGTCCTGACCAGTGTTTGAAATGGAAATCTAGAAGTGCGTGCACTCCTTGTCCCAGAGTACCTGTGTCCTGCAGAGAAGTACCGGCACTCCTTGTCCCAGAGTACCTGTGTCCTGCAGAGAAGTGCCGGCACTCCTTGTCACAGAGTACCTGTGTCCTGCAGAGAAGAGCCGGCACTCCTTGTCCCAGAGTACCTGTGTCCTGCAGAGAAGTGCCGGCACTCCTTGTCCCAGAGTACCTGTGTCCTGCAGAGAAGTGCCGGCACTCCTTGTCACAGAGTACCTGTGTCCTGCAGAGAAGAGCCGGCACTCCTTGTCCCAGAGTACCTGTGTCCTGCAGAGAAGTGCCGATACTCCTTGTCCCAGAGTACCTGTGTCCAGCAGGGAAAGAGCCGGCACTCCTTGTGTACCGGTGTCCTGCAGAGAAGTGCGTGCACTCCTTGTCCCAGAGTACCTGTGTCCTGCAGAGAAGAGCCGGCACTCCTTGTCCCAGAGTACCTGTGTCCTGCAGAGAAGAGCCGGCACTCCTTGTCCCAGAGTACCTGTGTCCTGCAGAGAAGAGCCGGCACTCCTTGTCCCAGAGTACCTGTGTCCTGCAGAGAAGTGCGGGCACTCCTTGTCCCAGAGTACCTGTGTCCTGCAGAGAAGAGCCGGCAGTCTCCCATTAAATCAATAACTCAAGGATTTCAATCAATCACTCAAGGACTTATAATGCTAGCAAATCACCTGTGAGGGGCTGGAGTTGCTAACTGCTTTTTATTTTTTTCATGAAAACGAGGGGAAAGCAAGGAGAAGGCACTCAAAAAAACGGGGGAAAACAAGGAGAAAGCAGTGATAACGAGGGAAAAGCAAGGAAAAGGGACTCAAAAAGCGGGGAAAAAAGCAAGGAAAAGACGAGTGATGCAGCAGCACGGGGAGAGCTGCGCCTAGAAGCACTGAAGTAGTGCTGAGAAGTGCCAGTACTATCCCTTCCAAATTAAAGTGTAGGTACTGAGTACCTGATAGTACCTCCCATTTAAAGCGCTGGTCCTGGCTTGCACCAGCGCCTGGTATTACAGCATTGACGCCAGGAGGGCCCCAGACGAGCCTTGCGCCACATGGGCCAGTGGCTCCAGCGTCTATCAGCGTGGGTGCCAGTCCATATATTCAAGAGCTACTAATCTGAGAGAAGTAGAAATGAAGAGAACATGAGCGCATGAATAAAAGGATGAACATTTTATTGATGCCAGTAAGAATAAACGTGGCCCAGTACCGTTATTTACAGGAACTGTGCAAATTAACACACACATTTAGACATTGGCCAATCTCGGCCCCTCCATCCCCCGCTCTTGGCCCCCATTCCCCGCTCTTGGCCCCCATTCCCCGCTCTTGGCCCCCATTCCCCGCTCTTGGCCCGCGTCCCCCGCTCTTGGCCCGCGTCCCCGCTCTTGGCCCGCGTCCCCCGCTCTTGGCCCCCGTCCCCCGCTCTTGGCCCCCCGTCCCCGCTCTTGGCCCCCGTCCCCGCTCTTGGCCCCCCGTCCCCCGCTCTTGGCCCCCGTCCCCGCTCTTGGCCCCCGTCCCCCGCTCTTGGCCCCCCGTCCCCCGCTCTTGGCCCCCCGTCCCCCGCTCTTGGCCCCCGTCCCCCGCTCTTGGCCCGCATCCCCCGCTCTTGGCCCCCATCCCCCGCTCTTGGCCCCCATCGCCACTCTCACATGTCCCCAACTCTTCCATCTAAGCCTGCCCTTTTCCACAAATTAAACTTGAAAAAACAATTAAGGCTTTATAACTAAATGCCTTTTATAACTGATAGGTATTTAGTCTTTGTGACAACATGGTCTGTCTTTTCTACTTCCTTAAAAATGTTAGTTTAATTTTAGTCGTGCATTGCTTTGCACTGCCCTACATTGCTTCGGGTATAAATACACCGGGTGCAACCGGTAATACTCCGAATCTGAGCCTATGCAATATTAAATATATGTTGATTCTGTCAGATGCATTTATACAACAATTTATGACTTAATCAAAGGCTAAAAAATAGTCCTTTGTATTCCCAATCAATGGGAGGGAAAATATGTATGTCTGTTTTCTTAAACAAGACAAATGCTTGTGCAGGTGAAGTACACAAAAACACAGACAGAGGCTTCTTGTACAATGATGCAAACTAAATGTACATTGGGAACCAGTTGTGTCCAACGTTTATGCCCATTCATCGTAGAATTTAATCAAGCATTAAACTATGCAGGCGTTGATGTTTCGACCAGTTTGAAGATGATTTAGGATTGGGTCTTCATCAGGACAGATGAAAGGTATACACTCTAATTTACTTATTAAATGATGCGTACTGTGCCATGAGAAAGAGGTCCTATAAATATCCTGTATGGCAGTGGACTGAGGACTGTAGTATCGGGGTGTCGACCTCCACGATACTCTTGTGCCATACTGAAGTAGTGGTAAAGGCTTCCATCTTTAGGATCACTGCACCAGTATAGCTCACCACTGGGTGAGCTATACTGCGATATTGTGTCTTGTTTAAGAAAATAGTTTGTCTTCTCATAATGTTGGTGGCTACTTATTTTTTCTAGCAGATTTGATGTGTACAAATGAACTCCCTCCACCCCGCCCCAATTGATTGGGTATAGAAGGGACTATTTTTTAGCCTTTGATTAAACAATTAATTGTTACATGTATGCTTCCATGGAATCAACATATCTTTAATGCTACATTGCTTCAGGGCACCATGAAAGGCGTGCGTTTGTCACTTCCCCTTGCACGTGTTTTTGAAATATAAAGGCAGGATTATGGGAGCAGACACACCGAGTAATAGGGGGGCGGGCAGGCAGGGCTAGGCAGCGTAGTTACTCACCCCTTCCTGGTTACTATAATACCCCTGCAAGGTGACGTTTTCAATATAACGCACTGTTGTTTTTTTTGGGGGGGAGGAAGAAACACCAGCCAGTATGTAATCATTTGCCCATAGATTACACTCGTTAATTCAGTATTCGAGCACAGTTAACACTGAATGACCCCTGTTTGCTAGTTGCACTCAGAGCTTTATTTAAGACCGTTAAACTATTCCTTCCATCTGTTTCTTATATATATTTTTTCTTTCTTTCTCATAAAACTCTGTATCGATCAGTCATTTATGTCTGTAAATGTGGTACTAGTAACATTTTTATTCTTTTGCAGTTTTATTTCTTTGTTTTTATGTCTGTTCATATCTTATGTTTCGTTGGCACTTTTGTTTTATTGACGGAATCTGATTAATGATCATTATTTAAATTTGAAGAATGTGATAAAGAATTGAGATGCAAACCCTTTAAACAAGCCCCACCCCCTGCTCCTGGCCCCTCTAAGCTTGCAGGAGAGCCGCCACTTATAGACACACAAGTGCTTTCTCACCACGGGCCCTACAGCTCTCTGCGCAGACACAATATCACAGTCCGGGGAAAAACGCAGATAAATCAAGAGTTTTATTGATTATTTTTTTCCCACTTCTTCTTGAGTAGGTCAATAAACAAAGGATAAGTAACCAACCAGGGAGCGGAGAGGACACTCGGCGATGTATCCTGGGCTAAAAAAAACACACGATGGTAAGGTTTTATAGAATCCTGTCTTCAGAGAAAGGGGCCGCCTGAAGCCCACATACCTCAACCCTGACAGGCAGCAACCCCTGCAGGACAGAGGCCTGTGGACAGCTCTGCTCATGCACCTCAACCCTGACAGGCAGCAACTCCTGCAGGACAGAGGCCTGTGGACAGCTCTGCTAATGCACCTCAACCCAGACAGGCAGCAACCCCTGCAGGACAGAGGCCTGTGGACAGCTCTGCTAATGCACCTCAACCCTGACAGGCCGCAACTCCTGCTACTGCAGGACAGAGGCCTGTGGACAGCGCTGCTAATGCACCTCAACCCTGACATGCAGCAACTCCTGCTACTGCAGGACAGAGGCCTGTGGACAGCTCTGCAAATGCACCTCAACCCTGACAGACAGCAACTCCTGCAGGACAGAGGCCTGTGGACAGCTCTGCTAATGCACCTCAACCCAGACAGGCAGCAACTGCTGCAGGACACAGGCCTGTGGACAGCTCTGCTAATGCACCTCAACCCAGACATGCAGCAACTCCTGCTACTGCAGGACAGAGGCATGTGGACAGCTCTGCTAATGCACCTCAACGCTGACAGGCAGCAACCCCTGCAGGACAGAGGCCTGTGGACAGCTCTGCTAATGCACCTCAACCCAGACATGCAGAAACTCCTGCAGGACAGAGTCCTGTGGACAGCTCTGCTAATGCACCTCAACCCAGACAGGCAGCAACTCCTGCAGGACAGAGGCCTGTGGACAGCTCTGCTAATGCACCTCAACCCAGACAGGCAGCAACTGCTGCAGGACACAGGCCTGTGGACAGCTCTGCTAATGCACCTCAACCCTGACAGACAGCAACTCCTGCAGGACAGAGGCCTGTGGACAGCTCTGCTAATGCACCTCAACCCAGACAGGCAGCAACTGCTGCAGGACACAGGCCTGTGGACAGCTCTGCAAATGCACCTCAACCCTGACAGACAGCAACTCCTGCAGGACAGAGGCCTGTGGACAGCTCTGCTAATGCACCTCAACCCAGACAGGCAGCAACCCCTGCAGGACAGAGGCCTGTGGACAGCTCTGCTAATGCACCTCAACCCTGACAGACAGCAACTCCTGCAGGACAGAGGCCTGTGGACAGCGCTGCTAATGCACCTCAACCCTGACAGGCAGCAACTCCTGCAGGACAGAGGCCTGTGGACAGCTCTGCTAATGCACCTCAACCCTGACAGGCCGCAACTCCTGCTACTGCAGGACAGAGGCCTGTGGACAGCTCTGCTAATGCACCTCAACCCAGACATGCAGCAACTCCTGCTACTGCAGGACAGAGGCCTGTGGACAGCTCTGCAAATGCACCTCAACCCTGACAGACAGCAACTCCTGCAGGACAGAGGCCTGTGGACAGCTCTGCTAATGCACCTCAACCCAGACAGGCAGCAACTGCTGCAGGACACAGGCCTGTGGACAGCTCTGCTAATGCACCTCAACCCTGACAGGCAGCAACCCCTGCAGGACAGAGGCCTGTGGACAGCTCTGCTAATGCACCTCAACCCAGACATGCAGCAACTCCTGCTACTGCAGGACAGAGGCCTGTGGACAGCTCTGCTAATGCACCTCAACCCTAACAGGCAGCAACCCCTGCAGGACAGAGGCCTGTGGACAGCGCTGCTAATGCACCTCAACCCTGACAGGCAGCAACCCCTGCAGGACAGAGGCCTGTGGACAGCTCTGCTAATGCACCTCAACACAGACATGCAGCAACTCCTGCTACTGCAGGACAGAGGCCTGTGGACAGCTCTGCAAATGCACCTCAACCCTGACAGACAGCAACTCCTGCAGGACAGAGGCCTGTGGACAGCTCTGCTAATGCACCTCAACCCTGACAGGCAGCAACCCCTGCAGGACAGAGGCCTGTGGACAGCGCTGCTAATGCACCTCAACCCAGACATGCAGCAACTCCTGCTACTGCAGGACAGAGGCCTGTGGACAGCGCTGCTAATGCACCTCAACCCTGACAGGCAGCAACTCCTGCAGGACAGAGGCCTGTGGACAGCGCTGCTAATGCACCTCAACCCTGACAGGCAGCAACTCCTGCTACTGCAGGACAGAGGCCTGTGGACAGCTCTGCTAATGCACCTCAACCCTGACAGGCAGCAACTCCTGCAGGACAGAGGCCTGTGGACAGCTCTGCTAATGCACCTCAACCCTAACAGGCAGCAACCCCTGCAGGACAGAGGCCTGTGGACAGCTCTGCTAATGCACCTCAACCCAGACATGCAGCAACTCCTGCAGGACAGAGGCCTGTGGACAGCTCTGCTAATGCACCTCAACCCTGACAGGCAGCAACTCCTGCAGGACAGAGGCCTGTGGACAGCTCTGCTAATGCACCTCAACCCAGACAGGCAGCAACTCCTGCAGGACAGAGGCCTGTGGACAGCTCTGCTAATGCACCTCAACCCAGACAGGCAGCAACTGCTGCAGGACACAGGCCTGTGGACAGCTCTGCTAATGCACCTCAACCCAGACATGCAGCAACTCCTGCTACTGCAGGACAGAGGCATGTGGACAGCTCTGCTAATGCACCTCAACGCTGACAGGCAGCAACCCCTGCAGGACAGAGGCCTGTGGACAGCTCTGCTAATGCACCTCAACCCAGACATGCAGAAACTCCTGCAGGACAGAGTCCTGGGGACAGCTCTGCTAATGCACCACAACCCAGACAGGCAGCAACTCCTGCAGGACAGAGGCCTGTGGACAGCTCTGCTAATGCACCTCAACCCAGACATGCAGCAACTCCTGCAGGACAGAGGCCTGTGGACAGCTCTGCTAATGCACCTCAACCCTGACAGGCAGCAACTCCTGCAGGACGGAGGCCTGTGGACAGCTCTGCTAATGCACCTCAACCCAGACAGGCAGCAACTGCTGCAGGACACAGGCCTGTGGACAGCTCTGCTAATGCACCTCAACCCAGACATGCAGCAACTCCTGCTACTGCAGGACAGAGGCATGTGGACAGCTCTGCTAATGCACCTCAACGCTGACAGGCAGCAACCCCTGCAGGACAGAGGCCTGTGGACAGCTCTGCTAATGCACCTCAACCCAGACATGCAGAAACTCCTGCAGGACAGAGTCCTGTGCACAGCTCTGCTAATGCACCTCAACCCAGACAGGCAGCAACTCCTGCAGGACAGAGGCCTGTGGACAGCTCTGCTAATGCACCTCAACCCAGACATGCAGAAACTCCTGCAGGACAGAGTCCTGTGGACAGCTCTGCTAATGCACCTCAACCCAGACAGGCAGCAACTCCTGCAGGACAGAGGCCTGTGGACAGCTCTGCTAATGCACCTCAACCCAGACAGGCAGCAACTGCTGCAGGACACAGGCCTGTGGACAGCTCTGCTAATGCACCTCAACCCAGACATGCAGCAACTCCTGCTACTGCAGGACAGAGGCATGTGGACAGCTCTGCTAATGCACCTCAACGCTGACAGGCAGCAACCCCTGCAGGACAGAGGCCTGTGGACAGCTCTGCTAATGCACCTCAACCCAGACATGCAGAAACTCCTGCAGGACAGAGTCCTGTGGACAGCTCTGCTAATGCACCTCAACCCAGACAGGCAGCAACTCCTGCAGGACAGAGGCCTGTGGACAGCTCTGCTAATGCACCTCAACCCAGACATGCAGCAACTCCTGCAGGACAGAGGCCTGTGGACAGCTCTGCTAATGCACCTCAACCCTGACAGGCAGCAACTCCTGCAGGACGGAGGCCTGTGGACAGCTCTGTTAATGCACCTCAACCCAGACAGGCAGCAACTGCTGCAGGACACAGGCCTGTGGACAGCTCTGCTAATGCACCTCAACCCAGACAGGCAGCAACTCCTGCAGGACAGAGGCCTGTGGACAGCTCTGCTAATGCACCTCAACCCAGACATGCAGCAACTCCTGCTACTGCAGGACAGAGGCCTGTGGACAGCTCTGCTAATGCACCTCAACCCTGACAGGCAGCAACCCCTGCAGGACAGAGGCCTGTGGACAGCTCTGCTAATGCACCTCAACCCAGACAGGCAGCAACTGCTGCAGGACACAGGCCTGTGGACAGCTCTGCTAATGCACCTCAACCCAGACAGGCAGCAACTCCTGCAGGACAGAGGCCTGTGGACAGCTCTGCTAATGCACCTCAACCCAGACATGCAGCAACTCCTGCTACTGCAGGACAGAGGCCTGTGGACAGCTCTGCTAATGCACCTCAACCCTGACAGGCAGCAACCCCTGCAGGACAGAGGCCTGTGGAAAGCTCTGCTAATGCACCTCAACCCTGACAGGCCGCAACTCCTGCAGGACAGAGGCCTGTGGACAGCTCTGCTAATGCACCTCAACCCTGACAGGCAGCAACTCCTGCAGGACAGAGGCCTGTGGACAGCTCTGCTAATGCACCTCAACCCAGACATGCAGCAACTCCTGCTACTGCAGGACAGAGGCCTGTGGACAGCGCTGCTAATGCACCTCAACCCAGACATGCAGCAACTCCTGCAGGACAGAGGCCTGTGGACAGCTCTGCTAATGCACCTCAACCCTGACAGGCAGCAACTCCTGCAGGACAGAGGCCTGTGGACAGCTCTGCTAATGCACCTCAACCCAGACAGGCAGCAACTCCTGCAGGACAGAGGCCTGTGAACAGCTCTGCTAATGCCCCTCAACCCAGACATGCAGCAACTCCTGCTACTGCAGGACAGAGGCCTGTGGACAGCTCTGCTAATGCACCTCAACCCTGACAGGCAGCAACTCCTGCAGGACAGAGGCCTGTGGACAGCTCTACGAATGCACCTCGACCCAGACATGCAGCAACTCCTGCTACTGCAGGACAGAGGCCTGTGGACAGCTCTGCTAATGCACCTCAACCCAGCCATGCAGCAACTCCTGCAGGACAGAGGCCTGTGGACAGCTCTGCTAATACACCTCAACCCTGACAGGCCGCAACTCCTGCAGGACAGAGGCATGTGGACAGCTCTGCTAATGCACCTCAACCCTGACAGGCAGCAACTCCTGCTACTGCAGGACAGAGGCCTGTGGACAGCTCTGCTAATGCACCTCAACCCAGACATGCAGCAACTCCTGCTACTGCAGGACAGAGGCCTGTGGACAGCTCTGCTAATGCACCTCAACCCAGCCATGCAGCAACTCCTGCTACTGCAGGACAGAGGCCTGTGGACAGCTCTGCTAATGCACCTCAACCCTGACAGGCCGCAACTCCTGCAGGACAGAGGCCTGTGGACAGCTCTGCTAATGCACCTCAACCCTGACATGCAGCAACTCCTGCTACTGCAGGACAGAGGCCTATGGACAGCTCTGCTAATGCACCTCAACCCTGACAGGCAGCAACTCCTGCAGGACGGAGGCCTGTGGACCGCTCTGCTAATGCACCTCAACCCTGACAGTCAGCAACCCCTGCAGGACAGAGGCCTGTGAACAGCTCTGCTAATGCACCTCAACCCAGCCATTCAGCAACTCCTGCTACTGCAGGGCAGAGGCCTGTGGACAGCTCTGCTAATGCACCTCAACCCTGACATGCAGCAACTCCTGCAGGGCAGAGGCCTGTGGACAGCTCTACTAATGCACCTCGACCCAGACATGCAGCACCTCCTGCTACTGCAGGACAGAGGCCTGTGGACATCTCTGCTAATGCACCTCAACCCAGCCATGCAGCAACTCCTGCAGGACAGAGGCCTGTGGACAGCTCTGCTAATGCACCTCAACCCAGACATGCAGCAACTCCTGCAGGTCAGAGGCCTGTGGACAGCGCTGCTAATGCACCTCAACCCTGACAGGCAGCAACTCCTGCAGGACAGAGGCCTGTGGACAGCTCTGCTAATGCACCTCAACCCTGACGGGCAGCAACTCCTGCAGGACACAGGCCTGTGGACAGCTCTGCTAATGCACCTCAACCCAGACATGCAGCAACTCCTGCTACTGCAGGACAGAGGCCTGTGGACAGCTCTGCTAATGCACCTCAACCCTGACAGGCCGCAACTCCTGCAGGACAGAGGCATGTGGACAGCTCTGCTAATGCACCTCAACCCTGACAGGCAGCAACTCCTGCTACTGCAGGACAGAGGCCTGTGGACAGCTCTGCTAATGCACCTCAACCCAGACATGCAGCAACTCCTGCAGGACAGAGGCCTGTGAACACCTCTGCTAATGCACCTCAACCCAGACATGCAGCAACTCCTGCAGGACAGAGGCCTGTGAACACCTCTGCTAATGCACCTCAACCCAGACATGCAGCAACTCCTGCTACTGCAGGACAGAGGCCTGTGGACAGCTCTGCTAATGCACCTCAACCCAGCCATGCAGCAACTCCTGCTACTGCAGGACAGAGGCCTGTGGACAGCTCTGCTAATGCACCTCAACCCTGACAGGCCGCAACTCCTGCAGGACAGAGGCCTGTGGATAGCTCTGCTAATGCACCTCAACCCTGACAGGCCGCAACTCCTGCAGGACAGAGGCCTGTGGACAGCTCTGCTAATGCACCTCAACCCAGCCATGCAGCAACTCCTGCTACTGCAGGGCAGAGGCCTGTGGACAGCTCTACTAATGCACCTCAACCCAGCCATGCAGCAACTCCTGCAGGACAGAGGCCTGTGGACGTCTCTGCTAATGCACCTCAACCCTGACAGGCCGCAACTCATGCAGGACAGAGGCCTGTGGACAGCTCTGCTAATGCACCTCAACCCAGACAGGCCGCAACTCCTGCAGGACGGAGGCCTGTGGACCGCTCTGCTAATGCACCTCAACCCAGACATGCAGCAACTCCTGCTACTGCAGGACAGAGGCCTGTGGACAGCGCTGCTAATGCACCTCAACCCTGACAGGCATTAACTCCTGCAGGACGGAGGCCTGTATACAGCGCTGCTAATGCACCTCAACCCAGACATGCAGCAACTCCTGCAGGACAGAGGCCTGTGGACAGCTCTGCTAATGCACCTCAACCCAGACATGCAGCAACTCCTGCTACTGCAGGACAGAGGCCTGTGGACAGCTCTGCAAATGCACCTCAACCCTGACAGACAGCAACTCGTGCAGGACAGAGGCCTGTGGACAGCTCTGATAATGCACCTCAACCCTGACAGGCAGCAACTCCTGCAGGACAGAGGCCTGTGGACAGCTCTGCTAATGCACCTCAACCCAGACATGCAGAAACTTCTGCTACGGCAGGACAGAGGCCTGTGGACCGCTCTGCTAATGCACCTCAACCCTGACATGCAGCAACTCCTGCTACTGCAGGACAGAGGCCTGTGGACAGCTCTGCTAATGCACCTTAACCCAGACATGCAGCAACTCCTGCAGGACAGAGGCCTGTGGACAGCTCTGCTAATGCACCTCAACCCAGCCATGCAGCAACCCCTGCAGGACAGAGGCCTGTGGACAGCTCTGCTAATGCACCTCAACCCTTACATGCAGCAACTCCTGCAGGACAGAGGCCTGTGGACAGCTCTGCTAATGCACCTCAACCCAGACATGCAGAAACTTCTGCTACTGCAGGACAGAGGCCTGTGGACAGCTCTGCTAATGCACCTCAACCCAGCCATGCAGCAACTCCTGCAGGACAGAGGCCTGTGGACAGCTCTGCTAATGCACCTCAACCCTGACAGGCCGCAACTCCTGCAGGACACAGGCCTGTGGACAGCTCTGCTAATGCACCTCAACCCAGACATGCAGCAACTCCTGCCGGACAGTGGCATGTGGACAGCTCTGCTAATGCACCTCAACCCAGCCATGCAGCAACTCCTGCTACTGCAGGGCAGAGGCCTGTGGACAGCTCTGCTAATGCACCTCAACCCAGCCATGCAGCAACTCCTGCAGGACAGAGGCCTGTGGACAGCTCTGCTAATGCAGGAAATTAGGTGGGGGGTTTTTAGTACAGACAGGAAAATGGCGCTCAAGCTATTGCGTATGCTAACTATAGATTTGTGTGCATGCGGTGCTGCCAGGTCAGGGGAATAACCCGATAACCCCTGGGAATTGTATGAATCGCAGGATTCACACTGTGAAATGAGTATTGTCCTGGGCACACGCGGTGAGTGTATTAACAGAACGTTAGTCTGTTTGCAGTACGTTATAGTAAATGCGAGGTCGGCATCAGTATTGGAACCGAAAAGTTTATTTCTATTTCAACACCAATTGTGTTAGATACAGAAACCAGCCGACACGTGTTTCGTCACTGGGACATGTCCCGTGACTCATCAGGGCCTGATACCGGTGATAATTCCAAACCGGATGAGGAGAGCTGGAGCAACTAGGCAGGAAAGCGCTGGATGCGGCGCCACCGAAATTTTACTGCGGGGGTGCTGTGTCGCGGGCTTTGGGTTGCCGAGAAATAATACGAGGTACCGTCTAGGAGGGTGTAGCCTCTAGGAAACTGTAGAGTCCTGTACTAGAGGTGACGGCTGTCCAGTGTCCGGCGTGTGTCCGGGAGTAGGAAGTCTGCACGGTCAATTGCGGACACGTGAGCCCGAGTGCGGGCAAAACGTGGGTAGCTATAAAGGTGGCGGGTGTGGACGCCGCAAAAAACTGCTGGAGACTGGAGGAAGAAGCACGTCTGACACTGGAGCCGGGGAGGCTGTAAGGACGTTGAATACGCCTGTGGACAGCTCTGCTAATGCACCTCAACCCTGACAGGCAGCAACTCCTGCAGGACGGAGGCCTGTGGACAGCTCTGTTAATGCACCTCAACCCAGACAGGCAGCAACTGCTGCAGGACACAGGCCTGTGGACAGCTCTGCTAATGCACCTCAACCCAGACAGGCAGCAACTCCTGCAGGACAGAGGCCTGTGGACAGCTCTGCTAATGCACCTCAACCCAGACATGCAGCAACTCCTGCTACTGCAGGACAGAGGCCTGTGGACAGCTCTGCTAATGCACCTCAACCCTGACAGGCAGCAACCCCTGCAGGACAGAGGCCTGTGGACAGCTCTGCTAATGCACCTCAACCCAGACAGGCAGCAACTGCTGCAGGACACAGGCCTGTGGACAGCTCTGCTAATGCACCTCAACCCAGACAGGCCGCAACTCCTGCAGGACGGAGGCCCGTGGACCGCTCTGCTAATGCACCTCAACCCAGACATGCAGCAACTCCTGCTACTGCAGGACAGAGGCCTGTGGACAGCGCTGCTAATGCACCTCAACCCAGACAGGCAGCAACTCGTGCAGGACAGAGGCCTTTGGACAGCTCTGCTAATGCACCTCAACCCAGACAGGCCGCAACTCCTGCAGGACGGAGGCCTGTGGACCGCTCTGCTAATGCACCTCAACCCAGACATGCAGCAACTCCTGCTACTGCAGGACAGAGGCCTGTGGACAGCGCTGCTAATGCACCTCAACCCAGACAGGCAGCAACTCGTGCAGGACAGAGGCCTGTGGACAGCTCTGATAATGCACCTCAACCCTGAAAGGCAGCAACTCGGCAGGACAGAGGCCTGTGGACCGCTCTGCTAATGCACCTCAACCCTGACATGCAGCAACTCCTGCTACTGCAGGACAGAGGCCTGTGGACAGCTCTGCTAATGCACCTTAACCCAGACATGCAGCAACTCCTGCAGGACAGAGGCCTGTGGACAGCTCTGCTAATGCACCTCAACCCAGCCATGCAGCAACCCCTGCAGGACAGAGGCCTGTGGACAGCTCTGCTAATGCACCTCAACCCTGACATGCAGCAACTCCTGCTACTGCAGGACAGAGGCCTGTGGACAGCTCTGCTAATGCACCTCAACCCAGCCATGCAGCAACTCCTGCAGGACAGAGGCCTGTGGACAGCTCTGCTAATGCACCTCAACCCTGACATGCAGCAACTCCTGCTACTGCAGGACAGAGGCCTGTGGACAGCTCTGCTAATGCACCTCAACCCTGACAGGCAGCAACTCCTGCAGGACACAGGCCTGTGGACAGCTCTGCTAATGCACCTCAACCCAGACATGCAGCAACTCCTGCCGGACAGAGGCATGTGGACAGCTCTGCTAATGCACCTCAACCCAGACATGCAGCAACTCCTGCTACTGCAGGACAGAGGCCTGTGGACAGCTCTGCTAATGTACCTCAACCCAGACATGCAGCAACTCCTGCAGGACAGAGGCCTGTGGACAGCTCTGCTAATGCACCTCAACCCAGCCATGCAGCAACCCCTGCAGGACAGAGGCCTGTGAACAGCTCTGCTAATGCACCTCAACCCAGACATGCAGCAACTCCTGCTACTGCAGGACAGAGGCCTGTGGACAGCTCTGCGAATGCACCTCAACCCAGCTATGCAGCAACCCCTGCAGGACACAGGCCTGTGGACAGCTCTGCTAATGCACCTCAACCCAGACATGCAGCAACTCCTGCAGGACAGAGGCATGTGGACAGCTCTGCTAATGCACCTCAACCCAGACATGCAGCAACTCCTGCTACTGCAGGACAGAGGCCTGTGGACAGCTCTGCTAATGCACCTCAACCCTGACAGGCCGCAACCCCTGCAGGACAGAGGCCTGTGGACAGCTCTGCTAATGCACCTCAACCCAGACATGCAGCAACTCCTGCTACTGCAGGACAGAGGTCTGTGGACAGCTCTGCTAATGCACCTCAACCCTGACAGGCAGCAACTCCTGCAGGACAGAGGCCTGTGGACAACTCTGCTAATGCACCTCAACCCTGACATGCAGCAACTCCTGCAGGACAGAGGCCTGTGGACAGCTCTGCTAATGCACCTCAACCCAGCCATGCAGCAACTCCTGCAGGACAGAGGCCTGTGGACAGCTCTGCTAATGCACCTCAACCCAGCCATGCAGCAACTCCTGCAGGACAGAGGCCTGTGGACAGCTCTGCTAATGCACCTCAACCCAGCAATGCAGAAACTCCTGCAGGACAGAGGCATGTGGACAGCTCTGCTAATGCACCTCAACCCAGACATGCAGCAACTCCTGCTACTGCAGGACAGAGGCCTGTGGACAGCTCTGCTAATGCACCTCAACCCAGCCATGCAGCAACTCCTGTAGGACAGAGGCCTGTGGACAGCTCTGCTAATGCACCTCAACCCTGACAGGCAGCAACCCCTGCAGGACAGAGGCATGTGGACAGCTCTGCTAATGCACCTCAACCCTGACAGGCAGAAACTCCTGCAGGACAGAGGCCTGTGGACAGCTCTGCTAATGCACCTCAACCCAGACATGCAGCAACTCCTGCTACTGCAGGACAGAGGCCTGTGGACAGCTCTGCAAATGCACCTCAACCCTGACAGGCAGCAACTCCTGCAGGACAGAGGCCTGTGGACAGCTCCGCTAATGCACCTTAACCTAGACATGCAGCAATTCCTGCAGGACAGAGGCCTGTGGACAGCTCTGCTAATGCACCTCAACCCAGCCATGCAGCAATTCCTGCAGGACAGAGGCCTGTGGACAGCTCTGCTAATGCACCTCAACCCAGACAGGCAGCAACTCCTGCTACTGCAGGACAGAGGCCTGTGGACAGCTCTGCTAATGCACCTCAACCCTGACAGGCATTAACTCCTGCAGGACGGAGGCCTGTATACAGCGCTGCTAATGCACCTCAACCCAGACATGCAGCAACTCCTGCAGGACAGAGGCCTGTGGACAGCTCTGCTAATGCACCTCAACCCTGACAGGCAGCAACTCCTGCAGGACACAGGCCTGTGGACCGCTCTGCTAATGCACCTCGACCCAGACATGCAACAACTCCTGCAGGACAGAGGCCTGTGAACAGCTCTGCTAATGCACCTCAACCCAGCCATGCAGCAACTCCTGCAGGACGGAGGCCTGTGGACAGCTCTGCAAATGCACCTCAACCCTGACAGGCAGCAACTCCTGCAGGACACAGGCCTGTGGACCGCTCTGCTAATGCACCTCAACCCAGACATACAGCAACTCCTGCAGGACAGAGGCCTGTGGACAGCGCTGCTAATGCACCTCAACCCAGACATGCAGCAACTCCTGTAGGACAGAGGCCTGTGGACAGCTCTGCTAATGCACCTCAACCCAGCCATGCAGCAACTCCTGCAGGACAGAGGCCTGTGGACAGCGCTGCTAATGCACCTCAACCCAGCCATGCAGCAACTCCTGCAGGACAGAGGCCTGTGGACAGCTCTGCTAATGCACCTCAACCCTGACAGGCCGCAACTCCTGCAGGACAGAGGCATGTGGACAGCTCTGCTAATGCACCTCAACCCTGACAGGCCGCAACTCCTGCAGGACAGAGGCATGTGGACAGCTCTGCTAATGCACCTCAACCCAGACATGCAGCAACTCCTGCTACTGCAGGACAGAGGCCTGTGGACAGCTCTGCTAATGCACCTCAACCCTGACAGGCAGCAACTCCTGCAGGACAGAGGCCTGTGGACAGCTCTGCTAATGCACCTCAACCCTGACAGGCAGCAACTCCTGCAGGACAGAGGCATGTGGACAGCTCTGCTAATGCACCTCAACCCTGACAGGCAGCAACTCCTGCAGGACAGAGGCCTGTGGACAGCTCTGCTAATGCACCTCAACCCAGCCATGCAGCAACTCCTGCAGGACAGAGGCCTTTGGACAGCTCTGCTAATGCACCTCAACCCTGACCGGCAGCAACTCGGCAGGACAGAGGCCTGTGGACAGCGCTGCTAATGCACCTCAACCCAGACTTCAGCAACTCCTGCAGGACAGGCCTGTGGACAGCACTGCTAATGCACCTCAACCCAGCCATGCAGCAACTCCTGCTACTGCAGGACAGAGGCCTGTGGACAGCTCTGCAAATGCACCTCAACCCAGACATGCAGCAACTCCTGCTACTGCAGGACACAGGCCTGTGGACAGCTCTGCAAATGCACCTCAACCCTGACAGGCCGCAACTCCTGCAGGACAGAGGCCTGTGGACAGCTCTGCTAATGCACCTCAACCCTGACAGGCAGCAACTCCTGCAGGACAGAAGCCTGTGGACAGCTCTGCTAATGCACCTCGACCCAGACATGCAGCAACTCCTGCTACTGCAGGACAGAGGCATGTGGACAGCTCTGCTAATGCACCTCAACCCAGCCATGCAGCAACTCCTGCTACTGCAGGACAGAGGCCTGTGGACAGCTCTGCTAATGCACCTCAACCCTGACAGGCAGCAACTCCTGCAGGACAGAGGCCTGTGGACAGCTCTGCTAATGCACTTCAACCCTGACAGGCAGCAACTCGGCAGGACAGAGGCCTGTGGACAGCATTGTTGGCTCTTCCTGCTCCAAGACCACCTCCTTCCTCACCCGAGCTCTGCCAATGCACCTCAGTCCTGACCTACAGCATCCTCTCTATGCTCCGAGACCACCTCCTCCCTCACCCACGCTCTGCCAATGCACCTCAATGCTCACCTACAGCATTGTCTGCTCTTCCGGCACCAAGACCATCTCCTCCTCCCTCACCCGCGCTCTGCCAATGCACCTTAGTCCTGACCTACAGCATTGTTGGCTCTTCCTGCTCCGAGACCACCTCCTCCCTCACCTGCGCTCTGTTAATGCACCTCAGTCCTGACCTACAGCATCTTCTCCTCTTCCTGCTCCAAGACCAACCCGTCCCTCACCCACGCTTCGCCAATGCACCTCAATTCTAGTATACAGCAGTCTTGCTTTGCAAATACTGAAACCCAGACTTCGCTCTCCCAATGAACCTCGTCAGCCCCACAGCACCGCTGCTGTCAGTACTGAGACCCACATACTGCTCTACTGATGAACCTCAAGCCAGCCCTCGAGGAGCGCTGCTGTCAGTACCGAGACCCACATACTGCTCTACTGTTGAACATCAAGCCAGCCCCACAGCACCGCTGCTGTCGGTACCGAAACCCACATACTGCTCTACCGATGAACCTCAAGCCAGCCCCACAGCACCGCTGCTGTCAGTACTGAGACCCACGTACTGCTGCTGTCAGTACTGAGACCCACATACTGCTCTACCGATGACCCTCAAGCCAGCCCTCGAGCACCGCTGCTGTCAGTACTGAGACCCACATACTGCTCTACCGATGACCCTCAAGCCAGCCCCACAGCACCGCTGCTGTCAGTACTGAGACCCACGTACTGCTCTACCAATGAACCTCAAGCCAGCCCCAGAGCACCGCTGCTGTCAGTACTGAGACCCACGTACTGCTCTACCAATGAACCTTAAGCCAGCCCCAGAGCACCGCTGCCGTCAGTACCGAGACCCACATACTGCTCTACCGATGAACCTCAATCCAGCCCATGAGCACTGCGGCTGTCAGTACTGAGACCCACATACTGCTCTACGGATGAACCTC
Organism: Calotriton arnoldi; assembly: GCA_963921515.1. NCBI lineage: Eukaryota > Metazoa > Chordata > Amphibia > Caudata > Salamandridae > Calotriton > Calotriton arnoldi. The sequence continues at coordinate 1,440,907 of CAWUFW010001669.1, read as the reverse complement.
AAGCCAGCCCCACAGCACCGCTGCTGTCAGTACTGAGACCCACATACTGCTCTACCGATGAACCTCAAGCCAGCCTATGAGCACCACTGCTGTCAGTACTGAGACCCACATACTGCTCTACCGATGAACCTCAAGCACCCCACAGCACCGCTGCTGTCAGTACTGAGACCCACATACTGCTCTACTGATAAACCTCAAGCCAGCCCTCGAGGAGCGCTGCTGTCGGTACTGAGACCCACATACTGCTCTACTGATAAACCTCAAGCCAGCCCTCGAGCACCGCTGCTGTCAGTACTGAGACCCACATAGTGCTCTACCGATGAACCTCAAGCACCCCACAGCACTGCTGCTGTCAGTACTGAGACCCACATACTGCTCTACTGATGAACCTCAAGCCAGCCTATGAGCATACTGCTGTCAGTACTGAGACCCACATACTGCTCTACCGATGAACCTCAAGCACCCCACAGCACCGCTGCTGTCAGTACTGAGACCCACATACTGCTCTTCCAATGAACCTCTAGCCATCTACACAGCACTGCTGCTGTCAGTACTGAGACACACATACTGCTCTACCGATGAACCTCAAGCCAGCCCCAGAGCACCGCTGCTGTCAGTACAGAGACCCACATACTGCTCTACCGATGAACCTCAAGCCAGCCCCGGAGCACCGCTGCTGTCAGTACTGAGACCCACATACTGCTCTTCCAATGAACCTAAAGCCAGCCTATGAGCACCGCTGCTGTCAGTACTGGGACCCACATACTGCTCTACCGATGAACCTCAATCCAGCCCCGGACCACCGCTGCTGTCAGTACTGAGACCCACATACTGCTCTACCAATGAACCTCAAGCCAGCCCCGGAGCACCGCTGCTGTCACTACTGAGACCCACATACTGCTCCACTGATGAACCTCAAGCCAGCCCTCGAGCACCGCTGATGTCAGTACTGAGACCCACATACTGCTCTTCCAATGAACCTAAAGCCAGCCCCAGAGCACCGCTGCTGTCAGTACTGGGACCCACATACTGCTCTACCGATGAACCTCAATCCAGCCCCGGACCACCGCTGCTGTCAGTACTGAGACCCACATACTGCTCTACCAATGAGCCTCAAGCCAGCCCCACAGCACCGCTGCTGTCAGTACTGAGACCCACACACTGCTCTACCAATGAACCTCCAACCAGCCCTCGAGGAGCGCTGCTGTCAGTACTGAGACCCACATACTGCTCTACCGATGAACCTCAAGCCAGCCCCACAGCACTGCTGCTGTCAGTACTGAGACCCACATACTGCTCTACCAATGAACCTCCAGCCAGCCCCACAGCACCGCTGCTGTCAGTACTGAGACCCACACACTGCTCTACCAATGAACCTCAAGCCAGCCCCGGAGCACCGCTGCTGTCACTACTGAGACCCACATACTGCTCCACTGATGAACCTCAAGCCAGCCCTCGAGCACCGCTGATGTCAGTACTGAGACCCACATACTGCTCTACCAATGAACCTCCAGCCAGCCCCACAGCACCGCTGCTGTCACTACTGAGACCCACACACTGCTCTACCAATGAACCTCCAACCAGCCCTCGAGGAGCGCTGCTGTCAGATTGTTCACAGACCAAGAGCTCTGTCAAAGCCCCTCGCCTGAGTCCTGCTGCAGCCTTGCTATTCTAGTACTGCCATTGCACCTCAGACGTACCCTATTGTTCTAGTAGAGATACCTACACATGCTCCTGCCAGTGCACCCCGCTCTAGGCTGTAGCACCCCCAGTTTATCCCAGTGGTTAACCCTCAACATCCTGCCTCTTAGTTAAAATTAGCTCTAATCTCTGGTGCTCTGACCCAAGGGCTCTATCACTTCTTCACAGATCACAGAACTGTCAGGTTTTCACAACTTCCCGTTCCTGAGCTCGAAGCAGGCGTCAGCGGCGACAGGCGCACCCGGCAGTGAACCCAGCTCAGGGCGGCGCCCCTCGTTTGCGGAATTAGGGTTCACTCTGTTTGGAGCTCCTGTTTCCCTGATTAGGAAAGAGGGGGTGCATTCGGGGCTTTCTGATTTCAGGGTTTGGGGGACGGTATACTGGGAACATGTCCAGGTTTTAAGTGTAGTCTATTGAGACCCACTCATCCCAGGTTTGAGGCGGTTTACATTTGGGGTGCGGCCCTCTGTTTCCAAGTTTGGGGTTCATTTAATTGGCTTGTGCAGCTCATTGGGTAACCCTCTATTTTCAGGTTTGAAAAAGGAGTCCAATGGGGACTGATACTACCGAGTTTTGGGGTGCTGTTGATTTAAGGGGTTCCTTTTCTAGGTTTAGTGTTTGAACAGAGCTGGGTATTCTTCAAAGCTGACCCAACCCTTCTTTTTACTTTTTGTGTCCATTTTTAGGTCTTGCCTAGGCAGTGCTTGCGCTTTCTCTTCGTGACATGCTGTATTCAGGAGATGGGCATTCAACACGCCCAGCTCTTCTGGTTGGTTAGTTGGCCTGCCTTTCTAAATTCATATACTCGGGTTGGTTAATGCTGTCCCACCTTTGTGTGCTTGGTTCCCTCCCAGTGGACATCACCAATTGTTTTTTTGATTGACCATCTGTTGTCTCCTTGCTCGACCCCCCCCCCCTCCCGTCATTGCTGTAGTTTTTCCTGCGCTGCGGCTGATGTAATGCGTTATATTTTGGTAACTTTACTGACCCTAACACGTATTTATTACTCACTCTGGCATGCTCAACCCCCTTACACAACGCTGCATTGACTTTTGTAGCAATTGCGGCATCCTGCACTTTAGCTATAAACCTCTAAAGTGCGGAGTGCCGCCATTGCTACAAAAGTGAATAAATAAAAAAAAGGCAAACGCCGCATTTCTTTTCCATTTGCAAAGCCAATAGCTCAGCATTTAACTAATGTGAGACCTGCTTGTTATTTTTGAAGCGGGTTCAGATAGTGTCCAACACTGGGTGCCCCCATGCCATGGGGGGGGTGGTGGAGCCCTCTTTTAGGAGCCAGGTGGTGAGGAAACCACCAGGGGCTACCAGGGAGGATTCCCTGACATAGACTCACAACAACACCTACTGCAGGGGAGGGGGCAGAGCAGGGGTATAGGTAGAACTAGTGCAGTGGATCGGGGCTTGAGTCCGCCACACCCCAGTTATGGTTTATCACCAGACTGGCAGACAGTGTGGCAAATATCTCCTACATTGGGGCCCAGGATACACTTGCTGTGCCCATGGGGTGCAAGGAGCAGGAAATGCATGAAATAATCCTGGCTTCCGGTTCCTGCTGATGTTTCACAACTGCTGTTACCAGGGGTACCTGAGGGCGAGCAAGAGGTGGCATCTGCTGTAGCGGTCAGGCCTAATGGACAGTCCGGGGATATCTGTGCATAGTGCTGGACATGCAAAACGTTCACTCTATGACCCTAATTGGCTGCGACAGAAAGAGGGCAAGGTCATGAGGGTGAGGGGTGGAGCCATGAGGGTGAGGGGTGGAGCCATGAGGGTGGAGTCAATGATAGCCAACCTGTGCATTGTTTGTGGTAAACTGCCACCCTCTCTTCCCCAAATAAATTGGCAACAAGATAAATGTGATCATAAACCTGTTCTAGTGTACTTAATTGGACACAAGCAGGTTGTAGTTTGATAGGTCAGAGGGTTAAGCAATGCTTTTAGTGGGCTGCAAAAAGGTACTAGGTCTCAATGGCCTGTGAGAGTACTACAAATTGTTTAGAAGAGTTGTGGCCACTGCAACAAAGGGCTTGTCTTCACTCATGTGGCTTAGATTGGCCTTCTCCTCTGGGTCCTGGACTCCTGGTCATCCTTCCCATCCTCCTGGTCCTCCTACCTTCTGGTCCTACTCCTACCACCCCTGGTCCTTGTTCTATTTCTCCTGGTCCTGAACTGGTTCTCTTGCTCCTGTTCCTACAGTCCCCCCAGGCCCTAGTCTTCTCAGGACTGGTCTTTCTGGTTTTCTCAGATCTGGTCCTTTCAGTATTGGGCATCCTCATGCTCATGGTCCTGTTCCTGGTTCTCCTGTGCCTCAGGGCCACTGTCTCCTGGTCCTTGTTTACCTGGCCTTCCTTGTCCGGCATACCTGACCTTGGTCCTGGTTCTCCTAGTCCTTATCCCTCTGGCCTTCCTTGTCCTGGTATACCTGGCCTTGGTCCTGTTTCTCCTGGTCCTTGACTACCTGGCCTTCCTTTTCCTGGTGCACCTGGCCTCTGTCCTGGTCCATATCCACCTGACACTCCTTGTCCTGGTGGACCTAGCCCTGGTTCTCCTGTGCCTCAGACCACTTTCTCCTGGTCCTTGTCTACCTGGCCTGTCTTGTCCTGGTGCACCTGGCCCTAGTCCTCTTGGTCCTTGCCTACCTGGCCTTCCTTGTCCTGGTGCACCTGGCCTTGGTCCTGATTCTACTGTGCTTCACACCACTTTCTTCTGGCCCTGGTCTACCTGGCCTTCCTTGTTCTAGTGCACTCTGCTGTGGTCCTGGTTCTCTCGGTCATTGCCTACCTGGCCTTTCTTGTCCTGGTGTACCTGCCATAGGTCCTGGTTCTCCTGGTCCTTGTCCACCTGGCCTTCTTTGTCCTGGTGCACCTGGCCTTGGTTCCCCTGTGCCTCAGACCACTTTCTCCTGGCCCTTGCCTACCTGGATTTCCTTTGTCCTAGTGCACTTGGCCTTGATCTTGGTTCTTCTGGTCCTTGTCCACCTGGCCTTCCCTGTCCTGTTGCACCTGGCCTTGGTCCTGGTTCTCCTGGTCCTTGTCCACCTGGCTTTCCTTGTCCTGGTGCACCTGGCCCTGGTCCCCTGTGCCTCAGACCACTTTCTACTGAAGGAAGTGACCCAAATAGGGTCACCCGGGTCACTCGCGACCACCTCTCGGCCTTCCAAACAAATGAAGTCGGTCAGACAGTAGAGAATATAAACCAAAGTTATTTATTAGTATTGCGCTGCAGCGGAGCCCAGTCTGACCAGCCTCACGAGATGGCTGCCGAGGGACTGGCTCCCCCCAACATAATATCAGTTATTATACATTTCCAATTCCCTAAGAACACGCCCAGACTGGAAATTTCCAGTCCAGGCACTAGCAAACAAAGGAGACCCAGAAGGATGAGCTACTGTCCTGAGACAGAGTACATGTTATCTCTGCCCCAAGGTCACTTTGCCTGTGCCCGCCATTCTGGAAGGTGGGAACGAGCCTATCTAACAGCAAAAGTATGCCATAATAGAGAGTACATTCATTAGTGCAGCGAAACTCGGCCTTGGAGAAATATCAGCTAAGGAGACATCGAGACAGTTTTCTGCTGAGGCAAGCGATGTGAGACAGAAACTCGGCTTCAATCTTGGAACAAAAATGGCGGCTACTAATAAAATGGTGCCATGAATGCTAACTTAATACAGAACGAAATACGAGCAATGAGACAATAGCATTTTCAATTCTAACAGACCCTCCTTTTAGCATTCATTGCTAAATGTTATTATTGCCATCAGGTAAGGGCCTTACAATTCTATAGGGAGGGAAAAATGTTCAAGCATAGGCAACATTTGCTAACTCATTTGGCTACTAGCGAAAGCTAAAACTCTATGTGGTATGTAGTGGACACATTACAAGGCTAGGCCTACATCATTAATATTCAAAAATGCCCTCATCAATACACATCATATCCTGGATGTCCTGCATCATAATGGCCTTGTTCGTAGAATGATGTTCCAAGGGCTTTGGGCGAGGCGTCAACATTTTTACATAGCAGGCACAATGGGCAGGAAGGCAGTGTATGCACAGACAACATGTTAAAATGATGCCAGCTATGGCAACCAGGAAAATAATAATCTTCCAACCCCAAGATGCGAATAGGCCCCAAAACAACCCAGTGAGAGACCATGTGCCATTCTCCTGGTGTATGTCTGAGGCAAGCCTATGTAGCTTCTGTATAGCAGCATATACGTTCATACCGGACCACGCTCCGTATACACAGCAGCTACTTCCGATAACGCGGCAGGCCCCACCCCAGTCAGCAAGGATGACGTCTAACACCATCCGGTTCTGAAGGGCAACAAGCCTCGTAGCCTGGACCTCCACAGTGATATTGGTCAAGATCCCTGCAGTGGTGTTAATAACCCCTTCCACAACTCTTGTGAGCCGTCGAATGTTAAGGCTATTGGACATAGGGCCCCAGAAGGGTATAATACCTTTCATAGCATCGGTGAATTGCTGCAAAGTGGTGTCCGCCTGATCTATGTCTTCTGTGCTAATCATTCTTCTAAACCGGAGCACATGGGCATTTCTGCGCTGTAATCGATGGTCCTTATGGTAATTGGGCGGGGCTATATATACCGGGGGTAAAAGGTAAGAAAGATAGCACCTTCCCGACCATCCCTCAGGAAGCCAGACATAACCGTGAGATCCACAAACAAAGTAGACATTAGGTGGCGGTGCCAGGGGCGGACTATCTGCTGCTCTCAAATTATAAGTGGCGTTGCACCTGCTCTCCCCTACCTCTATCTTCCCAGCCCCCTGGATACAGAAAGCAGCTGTGACATTAACAACAGACAGCGGTATCGGCTTATCTTCAGTAACATTACGGGCCTGAAAGGACTGTAAGTATTCTGATGTGTTGAACTGCAGGAAATTATCCATTTCCACCTGGGACCATGTTCCATTTCTTACTCCTTTATATGCGTTCATGGAAGAGCTTAGGACCAATCTGTTGAACGGCTCTCGGCCCGTAGGAGCACCAGGAGGTTCTCTATGCTGAAAGCGTACGTTTTGTGTTATGGTGCGAGAACCAGTGCTCTTTCGTTCTAATGTATCAGCTCGGAGAGATGAACGTACCATGCTAAGCAATGCAAACCACCCCTCACAGCTATCGATATACGACAATGGCATGGACAACAAGTTCTCACTTTTATGAGTCACTGAGGGCAGTAACCCACATACCCAGCACTTCGTCATGTTATAGGCATTGTGTGTTTGGTGCAAAGTTTGGATGAACACATTATCCTTATAAGACTTTCGGTGTTCCTCTTTGTGAGGCGCCAGAGTGGCAAATATATGTTCAGGGGAACAGGCGTCGTACCAATCAAAGTATGCACAGGATATTTCTCCTCAAGGAAATACGCTATTCCCAAAATTATTATAAGAGAGATCAGAATAATTGTTACAAAAACTATTTTACTTTTAACAGACCAAGTGGACCAAACAGGCCCATTCTGTCCAGAACGCGGGGCTGCAAAAGGATGTTCTTCCTCCTGAATGGGGTGACCAAATGGGTGGTACTTTTTTTTTTTTCCTTCTATTTCTTTAATCGGAGGAAAAGACTTGTAATGGAGCCAAATGGGGATAAAGCAAGGAAATGGGACAATGTTCCCAGTGTCCATCAGAGTCCCACTGGCAGACTCCTATTGTTCATCAGGCTTAGGCGCTGTTGAGCACCGACAGTGGAGCTGTTTGTCCAGCTCAGATCCAGATCCCACGTGGCAGGGCAATGTATTTCTTTCTTTAGAATCACGGTCCTTTTGCCCTGGTCGTTCACTGTCCGAACAATGCACCAATTTCCCTTTCCCTAAGCTATCGTTGGTACCACGGACAGGGTACGTTCGCCCTATTCTTCATCCATTCAGTCCATCCCTACTAATCTGACTTCTCCTTTTGGTGCACTGTTCCTCCGTCGGGGGCGTAAATTGTACCTTATCACTCCAGGCACAGAGGGGTCAGGGAAAAGGGGGTCAGGCTCAAAGGGACCAAGGGGCAGAGGCTCAAACACAGATGAGCTCACAGGCTGGGGCTCAATGGGCTGGGACTCAAGCACAGGTGGGCCAACAGGTTGGGGCTCCTTGATGGCCTTTATCTCAGGTGGCACCGCCTCATTCAACACAGCGTGGCTCTCCTCAGTGGGTGCCCACGTCAGGCGTGCATCCGAAAAGGGGAATGAAGCGCGGTACCTGCTCTGTCTCAGTCGCCGATCCCATCAATTACCCAGCGGTCGTAAGGCAACGGCAGGGGTACCCGCTTGTAGTGGGTACTGTGTATCCAGTTCTTCCGGCCGTCGACCTTCACTGCTGTTCGGGTGGCGAGGAGGACCTGGAGAGGTCCTTTCCAGTGTGGCTCCAAGCTGCTTTTCATCTGATAATTCCTCACCAGGACCCAGTCACCAGGTCGGATGTCCTGGCCTGGCCCCTCGGAAGTAAATGGTAGGGCTTCGGGAATCTGTTGGTGAATAGAACGCAGATTTTTAGTCAAATCATAGAGGTAGGCCACAAGCAAGGGATATTCTTTTTTGGAGAACCTACGAGGTCGCGGGACGCCCCAGACATTTGCCGGGTGGCCAAACACGACCTCGTACGGTGACAGTCCTGTTCTAGAGTGTGCCGTGACTCTTGTGGACAACAGCACTAGGGGTAAAGCATCTGGCCACTGCAATACTGTGCTCTCTTTGATCTTTGCTATTTTCAGTTTGAGAGTACCATTGTACTTCTCATCCAAGCCTGCCGATTGGGGATGGTTTGCAGCATGGAACTTTTGCTTGATGTGCAGCCCCTCGCACACCAACTGGATAACCTTCGAGTTAAAGTGACTTCCATTGTCACTCCAAATCAAACGGGGCAAACCGAAGCGCGGGAAGAACTCTTTCAAGAGTGCCTTTGCCGTTGCCATGGCTGTATTCTCTTTAGTGGGGTAAGCTTCAATCCATTTACTAAATGCACAAACAACCACTAACACATAATTCAGATTGTTGACTCATTCCATTTCGATGAAATCCATCTGGAGAACGTCGAAAGGGAAGGAAGGTGGTGCAAAACTGCCAGAAGGTGTCGGGGTACCTTTTCCAGGGTTGTGCATCATGCATACCATACAGTACTTCACTAAGTGAGCAGCAACTTTAGGAATGTTGTCATTCTGCCATACGGGGTCTAACAATTTACATATTCCTTTCGCACTAATGTGGGCTGGCCCATGTGCCATAGTAACCACAGGAAGGACATATGCATCCGGCAGCATCCATCTCTGCTTTCCTGACTTGTCAATCCAGCACCCATCCTCGTCCAAACAGGTCGTACTTTCCCGCCATATTGCTAATTCCTCAACCGTTGCCTCGCTCTGTATCTCCTTGACGTTGTCTAAAGTGTCCTCAAACATAGTGACCTCGGGTACCCACTTGGCAGGACCCGCTACAAACATATTTCTCATCTTGGTTCGGGCTGTCTCCTTAGCTATCTGATCAGCAAATGCGTTTCCCCTCCCCACATCATCAGTTATTGCCTTGTGGGCACTGCACTTCACTATAGCCAATCTCCTAGGGAGCGTCAGGGCAGACAAAAGCCTATGTATAAGGGGCCCATTCTGGATGCGTGACCCATGGGACGTAAGGAACCCTCTCTCTGCCCAGAGCCGCCCAGAATTATGAGTGACTCCAAAGGCGTACTAACTGTCAGTATAAATATTGACAGTCAGTCCCTCACTCCACTCACAAGCTCGAAAAAGGGCAACTAACTCTGCAGCTTGGGCCGATTGATGGGGAACTCGTGATGTCTCGACTACTGTGTGTAGAGTAGTTATGGCGTATGCCGCAGTTGTGCCATCCGGTAATTTGAAACAAGAGCCATCGACATATAGCTCCCCTTGGGGTTCAGATAGGGGAACATCAGTCGGGTCTACCCGTCCCTTTGTCTCTTCCTCAGTACGGAAAATACAATCATGCACGTCTATTTCCTCACTTTTTCAGAAGGGAGGGGTAGTAACATGGCTGGGTTCAGAGTGGCACATCTTTTGATGATGTGTGGTGCAAACAGGGTCAGCTCGTAGCCAGTCAGACGCGCACTGGTAAGGTGCTGGCGTCTTTGTTCTATTCAAAAGTGTGTCCACAGCATGCGGTACCATGACTGTGAGATCAGGGCTCTTGCGGCGTTATCAAGAAGCGCAGAGAAATGAGCGCACGGCCTCTGATTACCTCCAAAGGCCTGTGTTAAGACAGAGAGCACGCACCCAGCCGTCTCGTGTACATACAACACGAACGGCTTCTGATAATCAGGCGTGCCAAGCACAGGCGCAGAGCAAAGCGCGACCTTTAGTTGCTCAAAAGCTTGTTGACATTCATGCGTCCAAGGCAAGGGTTCATACACGGTAAACAGCGTTTACTTCGCATGCGATACTTCGCATGCCATTACAATGCGGTCGTTACAAAGACCGCGTTGTTAGTTCGCATACATTTACTACGCAAGTCGGAACAATGACTTGCGTTAGGGGGGAGAAGGTGTTGGATTTTAAATCCAACACCTTCCCTAGTGTTCGCAAAGACTGGAGTTGAAATAGTAAATTATACTATTCCAACATCCAGCGCCCCCTACTGCAATTCGTTGTTCCGAATTGCGTAGTAAAGGTATGCGAACTAACAACGCGGTCGTTCTAACGACCGCGTTCTAATGGCATGCGTACTAAACGCATGCTAAGTAACGAGTGCTATTCTTCATGCACATCTTTAGTGGTTAGTTGCAACAGAGGCTTCATTAGCAGGGAATAGTTAGGGATCCAGTGGCGACAATACGAAGTAATGCCTATGAAAGCTTGCACATCCCTTTGAGTCTTAGGGATGGGCATTTTGACAATAGCACCAATACGTTCAGGTGCTAGTCTCCTTCCCATCTTCGACAGTAGGTGACCTAAGTAGGTGACCTCCTGTCGACAATATTGGAATTTTGAAAGGGACACTTTATGTCCGTGATGGGCCAGATGTAGCAACAATTTAACCGTCGCGTCTTTGCAACCGCAAGAAACGGGAGGCGCTGTAGCCGAAGCGGCCAAGTCAATAGCAGAAGAACCAGAGGCAGGAGCAAGAGAGACAGAAGGCTGGGGATGTGAAGCAGCTGAATATATTCTCTGCGGAGCATATGGAGGTGGGGGTCGCGTATCTAACAGATCCTCTACAAAGGGATCACCTTCTTCTCAAGCAATATAGGACTTATCACATTGCAACCTAAACTTTTGGTCAGCACACTCTATACCCTTCTCTATTTTCTCCCTATCATATGCTACTGCCTTCTGTGTGACTGTCTGCATCTTTCCTCTTCGAGCCTCCTTTTCTGCTCTCATTCGTCTCCTTTTAGCTTCCTTTTGCCATACCTGGAGATAATCCCACATCGACTGCCTACTCCGTCTTGCAAACAATTTATCCTGCATGAAATCCAATTTCTGTTCATCAAAGGTACCTGTTAGCGGCCACTGCAACTCAGCATTATCCCTTGTATATTTGTGCCATAGTGTACTAAACATAATGGGGCCAAGGCCGTGCTTCACATACATGTCAAAGTTGGGGGTGCCTTCTGGAGGCGCAGGCTGCCTTTCTTCCAACCGAGCATCAGCGGAACAACAACGGCACGCCAAACACAACTTGTTCCAACAAGGCATTTTGACAAGGAAACAAGTTCACTATTTGCACCAGACGAATAATCTGCAACTATGTTCCGAAAGATCGGTCCTCAGACCGTGTCAAACAAAGGAAACCCAAAAGTCGGTTCTCAGACTGCACCAGAGACAAACCGAAGTCAATACCATGAAACCAAAAATCAGCCAAATCCCAGGCATTTTCAAATGTAAGCCAAATCCATTATGTTGCCTGGCAAAGTGTCCGCAGACACTCTGTACCCAAATCGGTGCGCAAACCCACCAAGTGCAAAGCAAATGGTCCGCAGACCATACCAAATATTATTCAAAAGTGCGCCATATTCACAAAGAGCCAAAGCAAACTCACCTGGTGCACACAGGTCAAGCAAATTTATTCTCCACTGCTGACTCTTCGGACCAAACGGTCCGATCCAAGTGTTTCGCCTTTCAGGACCCCAGCTGGGATGACCACTGGGCGAGACACCGCCCGGTCAGACAGGCGGGGCAGCTGTGAGTACTAGGCTCTATCGTGCAGGGATCCCCGATCCGGCCATCCGATCCGACGTGGCCCCGTCCTCCACACCCTTCTGCGGGTGAAGATGGGTCACCCGATGGAGTCCCTGTTTGGGTGCCAACTGAAGGAAGTGACCCAAATAGGGTCACCCGGGTCACTCGCGACCACCTCTCGGCCTTCCAAACAAATGAAGTCGGTCAGACAGTAGAGAATATAAACCAAAGTTATTTATTAGAATTGCGCTGGAGCGGAGCCCAGTCTGACCAGCCTCACGAGATGGCTGCCAAGGGACTGGCTCCCACAACATATCAGTTATTATACATTTCCAATTCCCTACGAACACGCCCAGACTGGAAATTTCCAGTCCAGGCACTAGCAAACGAAGGAGACACAGAAGGATGAGCTACAGTCCTGAGACAGAATACGTTATCTCTGCCCCAAGGTTACTTTGCCTGTGCCCGCCATTCTAGAAGGTGGGAACGAGCCTATCTAACAGCAAAGGTATGCCATAATAGAGAGTACCTTCATTAGTGCAGCGAAACTCTGCCTTGGAGACATCGAGACAGTTTTCTGCTGAGGCAAGCGATGAGACAGAAACTCAGCTTCAATCATGGATCAAAAATGGTGGCTACTAATAAACTGGTGCCATGAATGCTAACTTAATACAAAACGAAATACGAGCAATGAGACAATATCATTTTCAATTCTAACACTCCTGGTCCTTGTCTTCCTGGCCATGGTCCTGGTTCTCCTGGTCCTTGCCTACCTGGCCTTCCTTGTCCTGGTGCACCTGGACTTGGTCCTGGTTCTCCTGACCCTTGCCTACCTGACCTTCCTTGTCCCAGTTCACCTGGCCTTGGTCCGGATTCTCCTGTGTCTCAGACTACTTTCTCCTGGCCCTGTACTACCTGGCCTTTCTTGTCCTGGTTCTCCTGGTCCTTGCCCACCTGGCCTGGCCTGGTCCTCGTTCTCCTGGTCCTTGCCTACCTGGCCTTCCTTTGTCCTAGTGCACCTGGCCTTGGTCCTGGTTCTTCTGGTCCTTATCCGCCTGGCCGTCCTTGTCCTGGTATACCTGGCATTGGTCCTGTTCTCCTGGTCCTTGCCCACCTGGCCTTCCTTGTCCTGGTGCACCTGGCCCTGGTCCTCGTTCTCCTGGTCCTTGCCTACCTGGCCTTCCTTTGTCCTGGTGCACCTGGCCTTGGTCCTGGTTCTCCTGACCCTTGCCTACCTGACCTTCCTTGTCCCAGTTCACCTGGCCTTGGTCCTGATTCTCCTGTGTCTCAGACTACTTTCTCCTGGCCCTGTACTACCTGGCCTTTCTTGTCCTGGTTCTCCTGGTCCTTGCCCACCTGGCCTTCCTTTGTCCTAGTGCACCTGGCCTTGGTCCTGGTTCTTCTGGCCCTTGTCCACCTGGCCGTCCTTGTCCTGGTATACCTGGCATTGGTCCTGTTCTCCTGGTCCTTGTCCACCTGGCCGTCCTTGTCCTGGTATACCTGGCATTGGTCCTGTTCTCCTGGTCCTTGTCCACCTGGCCATCCTTGTCCTGGTATACCTGGCATTGGTCCTGTTCTCCTGGTCCTTGTCCACCTGGCCGCCCTTGTCCTGGTATACATGGCATTGGTCCTGTTCTCCTGGTCCACCTGGCGTTTCTTGTCCTGGTGCACCTTGCCCTGGTCCCCTGTGCCTCAGACCACTTTCTCCTGGTCCTTGTCTTCCTGGCCTCTTATGTCCTGGTGCACCTGGCCTTGGTCCTGGTTCTCCTTACCCTGGCCTACCTGACCTTCCTTGTCCCAGTTTACCTGGCTGTGTTCCTGTTTCTTCTGAGTCTCAGACCACTTTCTCCTGGCCCTGTCCTACCTGGCCTTTCTTGTCCTGGTTCTCCTGTTCCTTGCCGACCTGGCCTTCCTTGTCTTGGTGCACTTGGCCCTGGTCCTCGTTCTCCTGGTCCTTGCCTACCTGGCCTTCCTTTGTCCTGGTGCACCTGGCCTTGGTCGTGTTCTCCTGGACCTTGACTACCTGGCTTTCCTTTTTCTGGTGCACTTGGCCTCTGTCCTTGTTCTCTTGGTCTTTGTCCACCTGACCTTCCTTGTCCTGGACCACTGGCCTTGCTCCTGGTTCTCCTGGTCCTTGTCCACCTGGCCTTGGTCCTGGTTCTCCTGGTCCTTGACTATGTAACCTTCCTTTCCCTATTGCACCTGGCCATGGTCCTGGTTCTCCTTGTCCACCTGACCTTCCTTGTCCTGGTGCTCCTGGCCTTGCTCCTGGTTCTCCTGCTCCATGTCAACTTGGCCTTGGTCCTGGTTCTCCTGGTCCATGTCAACTTGGCCTTGGTCCTGGTTCTCCTGGTCCTTGCCTACATGGCCTTTCTTGTCCTGTTACACCTGGCCTTGGTCCTGGTTCTCCTGGTCCTTGTCCACTTGGCTTTCCTTGCCCTGGTGCTCCTGGCCTTTGTCCTCCTGTGTCTCAGACCACTTTTTCCTGGTCCTTGTCTACCTGGCCTTATTTGTCCTTGTGCATCTGACCTTGATCCTGGTTCACCTAATCCTGGTCCCTTTGGCCTTCCTTGTCCTAGTGCACCTGGAATTGGTCCTGGTCCTTGTCCCCCTTGGCCTTCCTTGTTCTGGTGCACCTGGCCTTGGTCCTGGTTCTCCTGGTCCTTGCCTACCTGGCCTTTCCTGTCCTGGTACACCTGGCCTTGCTTCTGGTTCTTGTCCACCTGGCCTTCCTTGACCTGGTGTATCTGGCCTTGGTCCTGGTTCTCCTGGTCCTTGAATACCTGGCCATACTTGTCCTGGTGCACCTGGCTTTGGTCCTGGTTCTCCTGTGCCTCAGACCACTTTCTCCTGGCCCTTGTCCATCTGGCCTTCCTTGTCCTAGTGCACCTAGCCTCGGTCCTGGTTCTCCTGGCCTTTGACTACCTGCCTTTCCTTGTCCTGGTTCACCCAGCCTTGGTCCTGGTTCTCCTGGTCCTCCTGGCCTTCCTTGTCCTGGTGCACCTGGCCTCGGTCCTGGGTCTCCTGGCCTTTGACTACCTGCCTTTCCTTGTCCTGGTTCACCCAGCCTTGGTCCTGGTTCTCCTGGTCCACCTGGCCTTCCTTGTCCTGGTGCACCTGGCCTTGGTCCTGGTTCTCCTGGTCCTCCTGGCCTTCCTTGTCCTGGTGCACCTGGCCTCGGTCCTGGGTCTCCTGGCCTTTGACTACCTGCCTTTCCTTGTCCTGGTTCACCCAGCCTTGGTCCTGGTTCTCCTGGTCCACCTGGCCTTCCTTGTCCTGGTGCACCTGGCCTCGGTCCTGGTTCTCCTGGCCTTTGACTACCTGCCTTTCCTTGTCCTGGTTCACCCAGCCTTGGTTCTCCTGGTCCTTGATTACCTGACCTCCCTTTGTCTTGGTGCACCTGGCCTTGGTCCTGTTTCTCTTGTGCCTCAGGACCACTTTCTCCTGGTCCTTGTCTACCTGGCCATCCTTGATCCTGGTCCTTGACTACCTGGCCACCCTTGATCCTGGTTCTCCTGGTCCATGACTACCTGGCCTTTTTCCTGGTGTACCTAGCCTCTGTCCTGGTTCTCTTGGTCCTTGTCCAACTGACCTTCCTTGTCCTGGTGCACCTGGCCTTAGTCCTGGTTCTCCTGACCCTTGCCACCTGACCTTCCTTGTCCTGGTGCACCTGGCCTTAGTCCTGGTTCTCCTGGCCCTGACCTTCCTTGTCCTGGTGCACCTCGCCTTAGTCCTGGTTCTCCTGGCCCTTGCATCCCTTGTCCTGGTGCACCTAGCTGTTTGAGCTGGTGTTTGGTGAACTAGGACCAAGGCCAGGACAAGGAAGGCCAGGTAGGCAGGGACCAGGAGAAGCAGGACCAAGGCCAAGAGAACCAGGTGGAGAAGTACCAGGAGAACTAGGATCAAGGCCAGGTGCACCAGGATCAAGGCCAGGTGCACCAGGATCAAGGCCAGGTGCACCAGGAGCAAGGCCAGGTGCACCAGGAGCAAGGCCAGGTGCACCAGGAGCAAGGCCAGGTGCACCAGGAGCAAGGCCAGGTGCACCAGGAGCAAGGCCAGGTGCACCAGGAGCAAGGCCAGGTGCACCAGGACAAGAAAGGCCAGGTGCACCAGGACAAGAAAGGCCAGGTGCACCAGGACAAGAAAGGCCAGGTGCACCAGGACAAGAAAGGCCATGTGGACAAGAACTAGGAAAACCAGGAGCAAGGCCAGGTGCACCAGGACAAGAAAGGCCATGTGGACAAGAACTAGGAGAACCAGGACAAGAAAGGCCAGGTGCACCAGGACAAGAAAGGCCAGGTGCACCAGGACAAGAAAGGCCAGGTGCACCAGGACAAGAAAGGCCATGTGGACAAGAACCAGGTGCACCAGGACAAGGAAGGCCAGGTGCACCAGGACAAGGAAGGCCAGGTGCACCAGGACAAGGAAGGCCAGGTGCACCAGGACGACAAGAACTAGGACAACCAGGAGCAAGGCCAGGTGCACAAGGACAAGAAAGGCCAAGTAGACAAGGAGCCGGAGAAAGTGGTCTGAGGGAAGGGACCAAGGCCAGGTGCACCAGGACAAGGAAGGCTAGGTGGACAAGAACAAGGAGAACCGGGAGCTAGACCATGTGCACCAGGACAAGGAAGGCCATGTGCACCAGGACAAGGAAGGCCAAGTAGACAAGGACCAGAAGAACCAGGACCACGGCCAGGTGCACCAGGACAAGGAAGGCTAGGTGCACCAGGACAAGAAAGGCCAAGTAGACATGGACCAGAAGAACCAGGACCACGGCCAGGTGCACCAGGACAAGGAGGCCAGGTAGGCAAGGACCCGGAGAAAGTGGTCTGAGGCACAGGAGGGCCAGGTGCACAAGGACAAGGAGAACCAGGATCAACGCCACCACTGGACACAGGTCTGAAGCATCATCACATAGCACAGAGGGTTAGTGCGCCTGCTTCTGATCATAGGTTGTAAGGTATAGGTCACAGAGCTGTGTTTTGTGTAGGATATCTTAGTGGGTAGATGAGGGGTTCTTGTGTTTGTTACCTGCAGGGGGAAGAGACAGTCCTTGTAAAAGAGCTGCGTGAGTCACGTGGCCTCTTACATCCTCTCCATGCCACCTTCAAGGCATCACTTACAAACCCTGCCGCTTTGGTTCCCGTTGGGCGCTACAAAACACTCCTTTGAGTGCCAAAAATCCCTGTGTGTTGTAAAGATGGCTATTTTCAGGTGCTAGTTGCATCTAGACAGACACCTGACGTTCTCGCAGAGCGTGCACGAGCCAACAAGCACAGCTTGCTACAGAGAGACTTAAAACAAACCTTCGCATCTCACGTGATTTCTTGGCAGCCGTAAAGGGACACGTGAGGGCGTGTTGGCTCAGCCGGAGCCGGATACATCCGACCTCCCCTCCCAGGGCCCAACCCTGGTCGAAGGAGTGGGTCTGCCAGGGGAGGCGTTTGCATCGTGTCTCTGGGCACAGCTGGGCACAGTGAATGTGCGCTGGCACCGCTGCTGTGCTACCGCCCTCCCCTGGGACAGAAACCGAAGGATGTGATGGCCGCTCCCCGGATCCTTGTGCGAGAATGACTGATGGACCCGGAAGGATCGGCCTAGATTCAAGCATGAGAATCCATCAACCAGTACTGAGGCGCTAGAATCCTTCAACCAGTAGTGAAGCGCTAGAATCCTTCAACCAGTACTGAGGCGCTAGAATCCTTCAACCAGTAGTGAAGCGCTAGAATCCTTCAACCAGTACTGAGGCGCTAGAATCCTTCAACCAGTACTGAAGCGCTAGAATCCATCAACCAGTAAACAATCTGCATAGGAATTATTCAAGGTCATCAGGGCAAGCCTCTCTGAAGAACAGAGCTGGTTCTATCAGGGGCCCCCTGAAAAGCTGGGGCCCTGGGCCAGAGCCCACTTTGCCTATCCCTTAAAATTCATTGAGTACATCAAGAAAAGTTCCTATTCTGGCACCTGTCCCCGCCTTGTCCCATTCCCTCTCTGTACCTACACAGTGTAAATGTAGGCAGGTCTTGAGGCCCAGCTGGTCTTTATGTGGTATCTAGGCTAGGAGTGTAGTAGAAAGGCAGCACACTGACCTATCACTGGTTAAGATGAGGTGGGCGCTGCCAGCCAATCACTACACAACATCTGGGACTCCTCAAATATTGTCAGGTCCCCTTCCTTCTGGTCAGAGGTCACTGGGTACCAATTATGTGGGCTGAGTGTGGTGGATGCTTTGAAATCCACCCACCTTCTTTCCGGCACCCTGGTCCCCCAATAATATGCTGTAAATTGTCACTACTTTCGAGTTCTAGAAGTCCCTAAGCATCGGGCCAATCCAGTGAGACTCCCTTCTTGCTACTTGACCCCAAACTAACCTGTCTGGTTGGGCGATTTTCCGAAGAGTTGTACCTTTTCTTAATGCAGCCCCCTGTCTCCATCTTGCACAAGATTCAAGTTGTTGGATAGTTTGAGTTGTAGGGACTCCTCGCAGAGTTATCTCTCGTGTCCACTTCCTCGGTGGCCTTTCTTAGGCATCTGCAGATCCTCGGTGTGGCTGAGTGGCATGCCTCTACCACGAGGATCTCACACTGGCTTCAAGATCCTGTCTTACTCTGCACCCGCAGGTCACTTGCGTATTCTTTGTCCGTGGATTATCCTTTCTGACCGCTCCTTTAGCCACCTGGTCCCTCAAGAGTGTCATCTGCCCCTAATGATTGTGCCCCTGATCCAGTCATCGCCCTCTGGCCCCACAACCCCTAATGATTGTGCCCCTGATCCAGTCATCGCCCTCTCCCACCACAACCCCTAATGATTGTGCCCCTGATCCAGTCATCACCCTCTCCCCCCACAACCGCCCAATGATTGTGCCCCTGATCCAGTCATCAACCTCTCCCCCCACCACCCCTAATGATTGTGCCCCTGATCCGGTCATCACCCTCTCCCCCCACAACCCCTAATGATTGTGCCCCTGATCCAGTCATCACCCTCTCCCCCCACAACCCCTAATGATTGTGCCCCTGATCTGGTCATCACCCTCTCCCCACAACCCCTAATGATTGTGCCCCTGATCAAGTGATCACCCTCTTCCCCCCCACCCCCCCCTCCACAACCCTAATGATTGTGCCCCTGATCAAGTCATCACCCTCTTCCCCCCCACCCCCCCCCCCTCCACAACCCTAATGATTGTGCCCCTGATCCGGTCATCACCCTCTCCCCCCTGTGGAAATGTACCCCCGTGAGGGCACACTGGTGCAGGGTCACCCTCTCGTCCACGGGTCCGAAGACTAACCAAAGAGAGATCGGCACTGGAGTGAAGTAAAACAAACGAAGTTTATTAAACACTCATGAGCGGGACCGCGTCCGAACAACACCCTAAAGTGTTGTGGGAGGAAGTACATTGAATGCAAAAACCATCACCCTTATATACTGTTTGTTGCAGTGTAATCGCATGGGGAAGGAAAACTGGAAGAAACAAGTTTAAGCACGGAAAGAGCAGAGGGTGACCAGGTGGTCAGGAGATGAGGAGGGGGGAGTAAGAATGTTTATGGCGGCAATAAGCAATCATTTGATAACATCTGAGACCAGGTGCACCTGCAGCTGCAGCCCCCAGCACGTACACCAGATTGACCATGTCGGAGAGGTCAGCTAAAATTGAGGACACAGGCTAGGTGAAAAGGCAAGCATCAGAGAATAAAATGAATACAACGGAAACGAAATAGACGCGACAGTAAAAATGGCTGCCGCTTATGCTAACATAGAATTTACACTTTTCCACAGACGACCCTTTTAGCATAAGCTAAGACAGTTTTTGTCCCTTCCAAGGGGTATAGCATATATCCTCAACATCTATTGTCATTAGTCCATATATTTCTCGTTCCACTGCTAAACGGGCATTTACGTTCTTGACATTCTCTTTAGACGAGATGCAGGCAGTACAGGCAGAAGTACAGAGGGAACAGACCATTGGTCCACAATGAACACACAAACAACAAGAGAAGATAATAGCTATTAATATGAACAGGACTGATAATACTTTCAAACCCCAAACTGAAAGTAAGTCCCAAAACCATCCAGTCCAAGTCCATGTTCCTGGGTCTTGATGTATTTTGGTGGCTATCTTGTGTAGTTTAGAGATGGCCGCATAGACAGGTGGTGAATTGTCCGGTATGAAAACACAGCAGCTGGATCCGATGACACGGCATGCTCCACCTCGGTCAGCTAGAACAACATCTAAAACAAGTCTATTCTGTAAAGCGACCATGCGGATTGATGCTTGTTCTTCCGTCAAGTTTCCTAAGGCCGCAGTTGTCTGATTAATCACTGCCTCCATTGTACGGGTGAGGCGACGGACCAGCTTGCTGTTTTGTACTGGGCCAACGAAGAAGAAAAATCCTTTATTAAAGTCTGTATATTGCTCCCATGTGGTCTCTCTCTGATCGACTACAGAGACATCGATGCCACGTTTTCCCCTACTAGTCAACTGAGACAGATAATCACTCCTTAATGTGTGAGGCACATCGTGTATAGGGCGAGGCTTAGGAACCCCCAAATATTCATGGGCCTGCCAAACACAACCTCATATTGGGGTAAGCCCAGAGCGTGTATGAGGTATTGATCTGATGGAAAGCAGTGCTAAGGGCAATGCATCAGGCCACTTCAAGGAAGTGGAAGCCTGTATTTTTGCCAATTTCAGTTTCAATGTAGAGTTATATCGTTCCACCAGGCCTGCTGATTGTGGGTGAAAAGCAGCATGGAACTTCTGCTTGACCCCTAGCCCTTTCATAACATACTCTACAACCTGTCCAATGAAATGAGGCCCATTATCACTCCATAAAACTCGACAAGCACCGAATCGAGGGAAGAATTCCTTCAGGAGTATTTTCGCAGTTGTGAGGGCTGTATTGTCTTTCGTAGCATATGCCTCCACCCATTTGCTGAAGGCGCAAACTATTACTAAGACATATTTAAGATTATTGCAGCGCTCAAACTGGATGTAGTCCATCTGAAGGACCTCAAAGGGTGCAGATGGTGTCGCAATCCCCCCTGCTGGAGTTTGCGTTCCCTTCCCAGGATGGTACTGGAAGCAAACCAGGCAAGACTGGACTATCTTTTTAGCGGTAGCAGCAATATCAGGATGGTCCCAGACTTGCATAAGCTGTTTCCCTACTGAAGATGCACCAACATGGGCTGGACCATGTGCCATATGAATCAGAGGGTATAGGTATGCAGTGGGCAACTTCCATTTAGTCATATCTTTGATCCTCCAACAGCCCTCATCGTCCAATGCTCCCTCCTTAGACCATTGGTCTAATTCATCGAAGGAGGCAGATTGTTGCATATCCAACACTTCTGTCTAGCATCATGCCAACGTTCAGCTTGCTACTTAACCACATACATAGACGTGGTGCTTCGCTGCGTTGCAGTCTCACGGGCTGTACAATCTGCAAAGGCATTACCTGCTCCTATTTTGTCTGTCACCTTCTTGTGTGCGCTACACTTGACAATAGCTATTTTCTTAGGATAGGTTAAGGCAATAAGGAGATTGTGCACTAGTTCTCCATGCGCTATCTGTGTTCCATGTGAAGTGAGAAAACCGCGTTCTTTCCACAGGCGGACAAAATTATGCGCTACCCCGAACGCATACGGACTATCAGTGTAGACATTGACAATCAGGTCTGTACTAAGCTCACATGCTCTGGTTAGAGCGATCAGTTCAGCTGCTTGAGCTGATTTCTGTGGGATACGAGCTGTCTCAACTATTGTCTGGAGTATCGTAATAGCATAGGCAGCAGATGTAGTGCCATCGGGCAATTTCAAACATGACCCATCAACCCATAACTCCCCATCTGTAATGGAGAAGGGGAGTGTCTTGCAGGTCAACTCGACCTTTTGTTTGTTCTTCAGTGAGAAATATGCAATCATGTGACTCTTGTGACTGAGGCTGAGTGGATGGAAATGGCAGTAATGTGGCAGGATTTAATGTCAAACATCTTTTTAGCGTAATATGGGGGGCCAAAAGTGTCAATTCATATCCTGTCAGACGAGCACTAGTCAAATGCTGCGTCTTTGTTTGGTTTAGCAACGCATCAACTGAATGGGGCACTAACTCCAGCAATTTGTGTGATAGAACTATTCCTTCACTCTGGCGTATGGATATAGCCGTTGCTGCCACTGTTCGGAAACATCCAGGCAGCGCGCGAGCGACTGGGTCAAGGACAGCTGAAAAATATGCACACAGGCGTTGTTTATCACCGTGCATCTGTGCTAAGACTGAGAGGGCACAACCTTCCCTTTCATGTACATAGAGTGTGAAAGATTTAGTGTAATCTGGGGTACCTAATACTGGTGCAGAGCAAAGGGCTTGACATAACTGTTGGAAGGCGCTCTGGCATTCAGCAGTCCATGGGAGGGGCATCGGGGTGTCTTTGGTCAAAAGGGCTAACAGAGGTTTGATAATATGTGAAAAACAGGGGATCCTCTGCCTACAAAAGGAAGTAAGGCCAATCAATGCACGGACATCTTTTTGAGTACGGGGTACAGGAGTGTCTAGAATGGTCCGAATGCGATCTGGTGTGAGCGCACGTCCCTCCTTAGACAGGAGGTGACCTAAATAGGTAACCTGCTGTCTACAGTATTGCAATTTCTTTCCAGAGACTTTGTGATTGTGATGCAAGAAATGATAATAGTAACAATGTACCTACTTCACATTGCTCAGGAGTGTCTGCAGCAAGCAAAATGTCATCCACATACTGAATTAGAACCACCCCTTTTGGTACAGGAAAGGAATCAAGTTGTCTCTTTAATGCTTGACTGTAAATAGCTGGGACTTTCTGTATAGCCCTGTGGAGCTCTACAGAACCTGAATGATCTGTTTTTCAGTGTGAATCCAAATAGATAACGGCTGTCCGGGTGGATAGGTATTGAGAAGAACGCATTTTTCAAATCAATCACGGAGAATGTGGTGGCAGTGGGAGGGACCATAGTGAGGAGGGTTGTTATGTCAGAAACTACCGGATATTGGGGCACCACTATTTTATTAACCTCACGCAAATCAATAATGAACCTGTAAATCATAGTATCAGTGTCTTTTTTCAAAATAGGAAGGATAGGGCTTTTGCAGGTATTATAGGGAATCTCTTCCACTACACCTACTTTAATCAAATCCTGAACAATACCTGCTAGTGCTTCTTCGCCCTCTCGAGATAACTTATATTGGGGCAAACGAGGCAACGAGGCACCCTCCCTCACTTGAATTTGTACAGGTGGAATGACCATTTGACCCACATCAGTGTCTGATCTAGCCCACAAAGTGCAAGGTAGGGACGCCAGAGCGACGTCCTCATTAATAAGGCAAGATCTATCAACTATTGGATAGTTGTCATTAAGGATAACACGTACACCTTCTGGGGAACAGCGTATCGTAGCACGAAAATATTTTAGCATATCGATACCTACAATGTTATTTGGAGTGTTGGGGGAGAGCAAGAATGGACATGTGGCAGTGAGTCTATCTAGTCTGAATTCAAGTGGCTGTGATATGTAGGAAGGTGGAATCTGACTGCATGGTTGCCCCCACTTTTTTCTTAGTGTTTTGCTGGTTTTCGACTTAGTTTGGCTGGGATCCTGCTATTCAGGACCCCAGCCTACCTGCTTTCCCCTTAAATTGATTGCATGTACTTTAGGTACACGCCAGATTGGATTCTGGGGTACCCTTATGAGTCCCTAGTATATGGTATACTATGTACCCAGGGCATAGGTACCCCAGAGGCCTCCCAGGGGCGGCAGCATGTATTATGCCACCCCTGAGAGGCCATCCAAAATAACACAACAGGTCTGCTACAGCAGCCTGTGTAAGGTGGTGTATCCACCCCTACTGAGATATAGGTTCCCTATATCTCTCCATATCACTGCACATGTAAACCTATCAGTCACCCCTATGGCAGGCCTGAACAATCCTGAAGGCAGGGTGCTGGGTTTCATGTGAGAGGGTGCCCATGCATGAGCAGAGCCCCTCTGCAGCTTTCGGAATCTTCATTCCGGGGTTGTTTGTGATGCAAACTAATCACAACTAGGAGCCAAGGGGGAGAAAACAGAACAGGTCGCCCCCCACTCACAGACTTCAATACAATCAAAGACCTGCTCTGTTAGTTGTCTGGACTTCCTATAGACGTCCGCATATATTTTTCAGGCACAAAATATTGTGTCGCAGCAGTGGATCAATGTCTCCCATCTGCCGTCAAGTGTCTAGAATCACTATTTTAATCCACATGTGCTGTACTGTATCTACAAATGTAACCCTCACAAACATCACCAGGAAGGAGTGAAAAGTGGGAACAAGAAGGCAGTGCCTCACGGGAGTAACACCATGGGAGTTTACAGACTGATACTCGCCTCGTATCCTCAGGTTCTCATCATTAGCAACCGCCAACTTTACAACAAAATAAAGAGTGAGGAGAAAAGAAAAAGTGCAAAACTGTGTATG
The DNA here is from genome assembly GCA_963921515.1 of Calotriton arnoldi. NCBI lineage: Eukaryota > Metazoa > Chordata > Amphibia > Caudata > Salamandridae > Calotriton > Calotriton arnoldi. Next base: position 1,416,553 of record CAWUFW010001669.1, on the reverse strand, counting down.
TTCGCGCACAATGCGTGAACTCCTATATAGGAAATCAGGTCTAGCATTAGAACATCGGTATATCCAAGTCCTAAAACCGAGCTAGACAACCACTAGCTGAACTACTTTATTTCTTTGCTATGTGTCTGCTCCATTAAAATCAACATGTTTCATTGCCCATAGAAATTTGCGGGAACTTCATCAGGGTAGGTCAGCGTCCTCACTGCACCACTTTCCTCTGTTTGTCAAACCAATGGGTTGCCGATCTTCGGCATACCTGCAACCTCATGAAAATGCTTCTAACCCTGTGTGTGTATGCTAGTCCACAGACACAGCATCCGGCTCAGTCACTGCTCTCAGTCAGTCGAGACTCCTCGGGTTACCGGCCACCGCTCAGCACCTCCAGGGACTGAGAGCAGTGACTGAGCCGGATGCTGTGTCTGTGGACTAGCATACACACACAGGGTTAGAAGCATTTTCATGAGGTTGCAGGTATGCCGAAGATCGGCAACCCATTGGTTTGACAAACAGAGGAAAGTGGTGCAGTGAGGACGCTGACCCTACCCTGATGAAGTTGCCGCAAATTTCTATGGGCAATGAAACATGTTGGTTTTAATGGAGCAGACACATAGCAAAGAAATAAAGTAGTTCAGCTAGTGGTTGTCTAGCTCGGTTTTAGACTTGGGTATACCGGTGTTCTAATGCTAGACCCCGGTTTCCTATATAGGGTTCACACATTGTGCACGAACATACACAGTTTTTGCACTTTTTCTTTTCTTTTCTCCTCACTCTTTATTTTGTTGTAAAGTTGGCAGTTGCTAATGATGAGAACCTGAGGATACAGGCGAGTATCAGTCTGTAAACTCCCATGGTGTTACTCCCGTGAGGCACTGCCTTCTTTGTTCTCACTTTTCACTCCCTTCCTGGTGATGTTTGTGGGGGTTACATTTGTAGATACAGTACAGCACATGTGGATTAAAAATAGTGATTCTAGACACTTGACGGCAGATGGGAGACATTGATCCACTGCTGCGGCACACAATATTTTGTGCCTGAGAAAATATATGTGGACGTCTATAGGAGTCCAGACAACTAACAGAGCAGGTCTTTGATTGTATTGATGTTTGTGATGCAGCCAACCATATACTCTTAAGTGCATTATAACCTCGCGGTAATTGCTAACTTGAGAATGGCTGCATGGAAACATGTCGTGTTTGGTGTCAAACACCTTGGAATCATACTTCCATCCCAGTAACTGGGGTGGGAAGTATGATTCCACCCTACTAGAGGGAGAAACATGGCACCACCGGTACACCCGGTACCAGCTTAACAGAACCCTGGCATCACAAAATGGATGCTGCAGCCACAGACACGCAGTCTGCCCTCCTGCTGCTGGACGAAACTCCGGCAGGGGAGGCCTGGACAATAGGTTTCTGTCACAGGGAGGTGTGACCACCTCCCAGACAGGCTTTAGTGTATTGGGGCTGGGTGGGTGCACTCCAAGAGTGCTTTGAAGTCTGCACTGGGGGCACATTTGGTGTCCCTGTGCATAGTCCAGCTCAAACCGGTTGCAGGGGCTACCAGCCCCTGCTCTGGCGCGAAACTGGACAAAGGAAATGGGTGTAGCCACCCTCTTTCCTGACCCTCCCATAGGTGGGTCCCCAGAGTTTGTCCAACCCCTTCCTTGGGTATAAAGTAGGAACTCCTGACTACAGGACTTTAGATTACACCTGAACTAAACTCTGACACAGAAACCAAGTACTTCGACGATCTACACTACGCTGGATGACTGAAGAATCTCCCTTGGAGTAAAGGAGTTACTCCCCTGCAAGGCAGGCACCTTTAACGCAACTGACCAGTTGGCATCTCCGCAGCTCCTGAGGACTCCGAAGAATATTGCCACCCAGGAGGTGGGTTTTCCGAGGTCTTAGAGGTCGATCTGAGCCCACAGCAAGTCTGAGCCCCGTATCCCTCGTGGTGACCGTGCAACCCGAACCCCTGGGCACCGCGTCCATTTGCAGAAGCATCAGCTTTCTGGCGACCCCTGAGGCTGAGCTTTGGGTTACTTGTAGCCCTGACCCTGAGCAGTAATTACACCGAAGATTGCCAGCCTACACTCAACGAGTGTTCCGTGGGCCGCCATTTTGTGATTCCTCTCGAGGTCCCTTCGCGATCCCTGGTCCATTGACCTGTGGGTCCCCAAGAAGGCAACACTAACTTTAATTGGGCTTCCTGGTTGCTCCAGACGGGCCCTGACTCTCCTTCGCTTGGGAGTCCCCAGGACCTTGCTGGTCCTCACAGAAGCATCTTTTCTCTTCCTGCATGGGTTGCTGTTGCCAAGGCTTGTTGTGTTCAATCCGAGCACTGACACCCCAGCACTCGACATCCTTCGTGGGACAGCTCGAATCCGGCTACTGGTCGTCCTCGACGTCTCCTGGACCCCGTGGCTGCAGAGTCAAGCTTCACCTCTTCGCACCTGAAGCACCCGACATCGGTGGGCATTCGATTGCTCCGCTCCTGGTCACTGGCTAGTGACCCAGACTCTGTCCCCTCTGCTTTCAGCTTCTTCACATCTTCGATCCAGGCTTGGATCATCCCGGACACTTTTTCTTCTTCACGGCAGCAGCACTTTGCAGCAGATCGCCATTGAAAACAACGACGATTCCCGACACCCTTTGACACCTATGCACCCGGCTTCCCTGGGTGAGGTAACTCGAGTACTCCGGTGCTCCCGTGGGTGTTGGCCCTAGAACCCCTTAAGTCTAAAGGGGTTTGCTCAAAGTCCTGTCCTAAGTGTCCTTTTGCTTTAAAATTCCAACCGCGACTTTCCTCATAGAATCCTACGGCGCTCGCAGCTTTGTTCTCACACTGCACACGTCCCCCGTGGGTCTCCTGTGTCACTCCCTTGGGTGGTTCCTTGGGGTCCCAGCGATTCTACGTGCTCTAGGCACTGTGTCTAGTCAAGTCGTGGTTCTTATGCCACTTTCTTAATATATGGTTTGGTCCCCCCCCTGGGGCCCATTGTATATTGTGCTATTTACTGTCGTTTTAATACTGTGATATTGTGTATCTTGGACTCTAATCTCATAAAGAGATTAGTAGTGAGTGTTTAGAAATAAATACATATATTTTATATATACCTGGTGGGGTTCTCCTTTCATTTGGTCATTCAAGAGGTTATAATCTGGTAAACCAAGCTGCTTTACACTCCTTCAAGACTTAGCCTGAAGGCTGCTCTTCATAGCTACCACTAAGATAGCTTTCAATAAAGGTTGTCTTTAAACCTATCATCAATAAGGGTCGTTTGGACTGGTGCAAGGTGCCCACTATAACTAGTGGACAGCATATGCCAGGCCAACTTCTCACAATAGTGGGCTAGGTGTAGGTGTTCCGTTGAACCCTATCGATGTTATCAATGTGCCAGACAGGGGAGCCCTAGGAACCAGTCTTTTAGACAGGGCACTACGGGTAACCCCTGTATCAACCAGAAATCGATCAGTAGATCCCAAGACATTTGCATCAACATAGGGACCCATTTGATCTACTGGCACCTCAACCGGTCCCACACCCCGTCCTGGGCATCCCTATGCATAATCGGAATCTGTAGGCGTATCAGCAGAATAATCAGTCATTTGGTACTGGTGTCGTTTGTCAAAGGCATTAGGGTAGTTCGGTCCCTGTTTGACTGCCTCAAACCGGGGGCAAGCACTTGCACCTCCCCTGCTTCCTACGTTCCCTGGACGCCCTCTCATACTTCCCCTTCCTCGCTGGTATTGTTGGCCTTGCAAAAGGGGGCACTCAGAACGCCAGTGCCCAGTCTCTTTACAATAGGCACACTGATCAGGAGACAAATTTGCCTGAAGGAGAGGGAGTGCTCCGGGTGTATGCATTGCACGTCCGCCTCCTCCACCTCTCCTAAATGGTGGACCATACGCCTGAGCCATCATAACCTTTGTTTTTAAATCCTTAACCTTTTTATCTTCCCTTCGCTTCCTGTTCCTGTCGCTCATAATATTGTGCCATTGTCAGAAGGGAAACTGGAGAGGACGTGGTCCAAGAACTTTCACTGGCCTTGAGGCGACTAGATATTTCAGGTAACATATTAGCAACAAATTTGTCAACAAACAGGTGTTTGCCTGTCTCGTCAGCCAACGACTGGCCACTAAAGTCATGAAATGTCTCCTCAAATCTTGAAAAGAAGTCAGAAACTGACATCCTTTTTCTGTTTGCAGGACGCTAACGTAGTCCAATCTATTTTCTTAGGGGTATGAGAGTCTTCAATTTAGTCACAATAGCTTTAGGAAGATCTAATATCTCCTGTTGGGGCTTCTGGGCAGGTTCCCTGTCCGCATCTATTTCTTCTAATTTTTCCCAGGTGTCACCAAATGCCACAGCGTCATTAATTTTACGTATTGTTCTCCACATATCAAGGGGGAAAATAAGCCCAAAGAACATATCTATATCCGCTATGGTCATAGTGCAAGAGCTGATAGCTCCCTCCACCTCCTCATAGAAGGCGGCGGGGTTTTTCCGGGGGTCTGGCAAGGCAGTTTTAAGGGCCATAACATCTGCTCTACTCCAAGGAGTGTAGACCCAATTATATATGAAATATCCCTTTGCATCATCGGAAGTCTTATCATTAGTTCCCGCACCCTTCGGGGGAACATACAGGGGTGCGGCTTCACGCATTGGTCTCATATCAACTTTACTACTACTAGGATTGCCCTCGCCCACCGCAACATCTGTTTTCTCTGTCTGAAACTTTTCCGTTTCTACGACTTTACTCTTCCTAGCTAATTCTTTTTCCTTCTGCAGTTTTAATGTGTCATCCCGTAGTTTAACTGCTCGTCTAATTGTATCAGGTATGTTTTTGAAAGGGTAAGTCCCATCTCCTAACTGCTTATAATCTGCATTCAAGTCTTTTGGGCCTGGTTCGTCAGAGATATGTTGCCAATTATATAATACATCCCAACAAAACTTTTCTAAAAAATATAACTGTTTTGCGTCTTCCCAAGCCTGAACTGTAGTTGTGAGGATCGTCGCTGTAGTAGCCCGACGAGATTCCTCTCTAGCACTGCCCTTCAATTTATCTTTATCTTCGCTAGACAGAGTAGAGCCAGTCTGTCGCATGGATCGCTGATCTTTGTCCATATCTTTTGAGGAGGAGATCTCATCATCAGAAGCACCACCCTCAGGGCACTCGGAACGGGGGATTTATACGGGGCGGGGGTTGTTCTAGTATGATACAATCATCATGAAGCGTATCAAGTATTGGATAGACAGGACGTCTAATAGGGTACTGGCCATTTACCTGCAATCGGCGTTCTCTATCTTTCTTTTCTATTCCTTCCCGCATTTCCTTGTCTCTTAATTCAACACATTGTTGATATATCGTCTTCTGCTGTTCTTTCTTTGCTATAGCTTCCGCTTTCTTCGCTCTCTCTCGCACTTCCTTATCCCACATATGCAAACAATCAAACATATCCTGCCTACTCTTTCTTTTGAACAAACACGGTTCCACGTACTGAACCTTCTGGAAATCAAACGACTCATTTACTGGCCACTGTAGGTCGGGTTCTTTCTTTGTGTATTTGTTCCACAATGAGCCATACATTATGGGACAAAACCATATTTTATATACATATCTCTATTCGGCGTCCCTTCTGGAGGAGCCGGTTGACTTTGTTCCAAAACATTTCCTGCACTGCAACAGCAGCACCACTTACGAAGTTTACTAAGAGCAGGCATGTTTTAACAAATGTATGTAAAATATTACTATCCAAACAAATGTCAGAAGGAGAAAAATCCCCACAATACCTGCCTTCAGTCTTTGCAAAGAATGAATACCAAAATCAAACCAAACAATCAAGATTGCCGCATCAGCGACCTTACCAAACAGAAGTCTTCAACTCCCACCTGCCGATCTCTGGTTGACCGAATGGTCACTGCAAATTCGCCAAAGAAGCCATAGTCGAGACCGGCCACCACCCAGAGGGTCAAGTCAGGAAAATCGCAAAGTTCACGTCGGCTGCAAAGACAAAGGTCTTCTCATGCAGTGCGCGTCCTCAGTGATCATTTCGATCTTCCGTCGAGACCACTCCTTCAGACGGCCGCGTCTCCGATGGGGCCCCACGTGCTGGGCGCCAATTGTGGAAATGTACCCTCGTGAGGGCACACTGGTGCAGGGTCACCCTCTCATCCACGGGTCCGAAGACTAACAAAAGAGAGATCGGCACTGGAGTGAAGTAAAACAAACTAAGTTTATTAAACACTCATGAGCGGGACCGCGTCCGAACAACACCCTAAAGTGTTGTGGGAGGAAGTACATTGAATGCAAAAACCATCACCCTTATATACTGTTTGTTGCAGTGTAATCGCATGGGAAGGAAAACTGGAAGAAACACGTTTAAGCACGGAAATAGCTATAGGCAAACAAGAGCAGAGGGTGACCAGGTGGTCAGGAGATGAGGAGGGGGAGTAAGAATGTTTATGGCGGCAATAAGCAATCATTTGATAACATCTGAGACCAGGTGCACCGGCAGCTGCAGCCCCAGCACGTACACCAGATTGACCATGTCCGAGAGGTCAGCTAAAATTGAGGACATAGGCTGGGTGAAAAGGCAAGCATCAGAGAATAAAATGAATACGACGGAAACGAAATGGACGCGACAGTAAAAATGGGTGCCGCTTATGCTAACATAGAATTTACACTTTTCCACACCCCCACAACCCTAATGATTGTGCCCCTGATCCAGTCATCACCCTCTCCCCTAATGATTGTGCCCCTGATCAGGTCATCACCCTCTCCCCCCACAACCCTATTGATTGTTCCCCTTATCCAGTCATCACCCTTCCCCCCACAACCCCTAATGATTGTGCCCCTTATCCAGTCATCACCCTCTCCCCCACCCCCTAATGATTGGGCCCCTGATCCAGTCATCACCCCCCCCCGCCCTAATGATTGGGCCCCTGATCCAGTCATCACCCTCTCCCCCACCCCCTAATGATTGGGCCCCTGATCCAGTCATCACCCTCTCCCCCTCCCCCTAATGATTGGGCCCCTGATCCAGTCATCACCCTCCCCCCACCCCTAATGATTGTGCCCTGATCCAGTCATCACCCCCACCCCTAATGATTGGGCCCCTGATCCAGTCATCACCCTCTCCCTCCACCCCCTAATGATTGTGCCCCTTAACCAGTCATCACCCTCTCCCCCACAACCCCTAATGATTGTGCCCCTGATCCGGTCATCACCCTCTCCCCCCACAACCCTAATGATTGTGCCCCTGATCTGGTCATCACCCTCTCCCCACAACCCCTAATGATTGTGCCCCAGTTCCAGTCATCGCCCTCCGGCCCCACAACCCCTAATGATTGTGCCCCTGATCCAGTCATTGCCCTCTCCCACCACAACCCCTAATGATTGTGCCCCTTATCCAGTCATCGCCCTCTGGCCCCACAACCCCTAATGATTGTGCCCCTGATCTAGTCATCACCCTCTTCCCCCCCCACAACCCCCAATGATTGTGCCTCTGATCTAGTCATCACCCTCTCCCCCCACAACCCCTAATGATTGTGCCCCTGATCCAGTCATCACCCTCTCCCCACAACTCCTAATGATTGTGCGCCTGATCCAGTCATCACTTTCTCCCCACAACCCCTAATGATTGTGCCCCTGATCCAGTCATCACCCTCTCCCCCCACAACCCTAATGATTGTGCCCCATGTCCAGTCATCGCCCTCTCCCACCACAACCCCGAATGATTGTGCCCCTGATCCAGTCATCACCCTCTGGCCCCCAAACTCCTCAATCCATGCTGGAAAATGAGTATTTAGTAAATTATACTTGTATAGCGTTTACTACACCTCATGGGGTCTTGAAGCGCTTTGCAGTGATCACAACAGGACATTGACCAGTACTGATGGGTACGGGGAATGAACTCTCTTTATCGATGCCAAGGTCCTAGAAAAAGAAGCTAGACGCGGAACACCTCTAAACAGATGGATTTTGGTTGATTCCTAAATTTGGAGATGGTTTTTCTGCAGCTGTAGATGGGTTGCAAGTGTTTTCTATGAACAAGTGTCGGCTAAGACCAGGTCTCCTATCGTCTTCAAGTCCGTCTCCTGAGTGATCTATTAAGGGTTACTCCTTGGGTCCCTCTCATCCTCTTTATTTACTTCAGGGTGCTCAATCGATAAGTGGCCCTCTAGTCTTCCTGGTCCTTTTTACAGAGGTGGGTCAGCAGTGCTCTCTAGTAGAGACCGTCTTTCCCCCTCATTTTCTCCCTCAACAGCCCCTCCCCTCCTGATTCATGTGCACTATTTCTATCGTGGAGACCTCTAGTCCTTGTGGTTCCTCCATTGGTCACTCCACAGCAGATCAGTAGTGCCCTCTGGTCCTTCCCGAGGAGGCGGCTCAGACGTCCTCTGCCGTAAAGTTCCTTTTTACTGATTCCGCCCTCCCCCTCTATTGGAGATTGATCAATACTCTTTCCACCATGGAGCACCTCTGAACATTATTCTGCATCCTAAGCTCTTTCTTTAGTAAATCCCCTTTAGTCTTCCTGGTTCTTTTGCGCTGGAGATCGATCGTAAGTCATTCTATAATGATGTTCCTCGAGTCTTCTTGCCTCTGCCTACCTGTTCCAGTTCCTTTTTACGGGACAGATCCTTCCAAGTTACACTCAAATCCTCTGTTTCGGACCTGTTTCACTCTACGAAAGGAGTCCCTCAGGGCTCCATCTTGAGCCCCACCGTATTCAATGTATATATGAAACCCCTGGCAGACATCATTAAAAGTCATAATGTTCAAGTGGTGTTGTATGCCGACGATACCCAACTAATAGTAAATCTGTCGGATTCCACTGCCATCACGGCAGAGAGGTTTAAAGGCTGTTTGTCTGACGTTGTATCTTGGATGACTAACAACTGCTTAAAACTGACTGCCAACAAAACGGAGATTCTACTGGTTGGGAGAACTCCCTCAATTTGGACATCAGCCTGGTGGCCAGTGGCCCTGGGGGAAACCCCAGCCCCTAAACATAAGGCCAAGAACCTGGGAGTCATCTTTGACTCAAAACTAACCTTTGAAGATCAAATTAGAAAAACTGCAGGAAAATGTTTTGGCACTCTAAAGACTCTGAGGAAAATCCTCGATCTAATTCCTACCAGATCACGGAAAACCATAGTTCATGCACTCATTACCTCCCAGCTGGACTACGGGGATGTCCTATACTTGGGTGCCTCCAAAGGGAATCTCAGACTGTTGCAACGAGTCCAAAATGTGGCAGCTAGACTGATTCTGAATCTCCCCAAAAGATCGCCAGCTTCTAGCGCTCTAGACCAGCTACACTGGCTCCCAGTAACTAAATGAATCCGCTTTAAAGCTCTATGCATATGCTGCCGCATTCTAAAGAAACAAGGTCCCAGCTGGTTTCAACCTATGTCCCTAGATCCTCTGATGCCAATGTGGCAACTATCCCCAAGATCAGGAAGGCGAGAATGGGTGCTAAATCTTTTGCCTATGTAGCGGCTAAATTATGGAATTCCCTCCCCCGGACCCTCATAGATTCCCCTTCAGAAACGGACTTCAGGAAAAAACTGAAAACATGGCTTTTTAGCAATCTCGCTCAATTCTAATCACGTCCCCTGTCTTCTGTTCTCTGGTTTTCCTTTGAGGGTTCCCCTCTTCTAGTTTGATCTACGGTCCAGCGCGGGGACACACCTTTGTGGCGTAACGAAGCGCTTTACAAATGATCTTTTCATTATTATTATTATTACCTGCGACATCTTGGAGCCCTTCTAGACTTCCTGGTTGTGCCCCAAAGATCAACTACATTTGTTCCGCAGTAGTCCCTTCTCCCCTGAGTGCCCAAAGTTCATAGTACGGTTCCTCTTTTACTTTTCCAGGAGATCATCCCATAGTAGAATCTCTTTAGTTCTCATGTTTTTTTTCAGCTGAGAATATTCTGGTTTCTTCATACAGTACAGCCCCTCTACATCAGCAGACGTCGGTCAAGGATCTAGAAGGTTCCCTTGAACCCACCCGGTTCTTTCCTAGGAAATCAATTTGGGATCATTGCGTACCACAGTTTCTTCAAGCTTTCTGGTTCTTTCTGTGTACATATTCCACAGTACAGTCCTAGAGAAGTCGTAGTCCTTCTTCCCAGAGTTCGATCAGGAGTCGCACCACAGCGGGGTTCTTCTAGTGTTGATTCTCTTCTGGAGGTCAATTGAGGTTCTACAATCGTGCCCTAGTCCCTTCCACTGGTCTACCGTAGCGGACCTACTGTATGCAAATCAGCCTTAGTCTTGCTTCAGTAGGAAGAGTCCAGACCAGCTTTATCCCATCCACGGTGTATATTCTGAGTGACTTTTGGGCCCTACACTATTGATGTGCCTTCACGTTGGCGTATATGTTGTGGACTCCCAGTTCCTGTTAGACTTTCCTGCTTGGCTGGAAGGAGACGCCTTGTGTGCGCTGTCAGGTGCTAACTATTGCCCCCAAGATGGTGTCTTTGTATTCTTTCTGCTGCTCGCATGGGCGTGACCTCTTTTGTTCTGACCTTCGGAGTGCTGGCGTTTATCTGGCTTCGTTTTCCTGGATGTACGATTGCTGAGGAGGTGTGGGGACACTCCTGAGGCCATTAGGACAAAAATATTGCCTGTACCTTCCATCAAAGATTTCGGGATGCTCATGTGACATCGAAACAGAAAACACTATCAGAATTACAATGTAAGACACCATTATCTCATCACTATAATCTACATTTTCTTCATGAGCGGCCTTGATTATTTCTACAAGTTGTTCTTCAAATATATCATAATTCCTCCTTTTCCAGACATGGAGGAATTAAAACAACATTTAATTAGGTTCTTCAGTCTTTCTGGTGACCAGCAGTACCTCAAGATGTTGAAATGTATGTGCAAGGTTGTCTATATCCTTCCAAGACAAGTCTACACATGATTAACATTTTCGGCTCTTTACTTCCCTTACCAGTGCGCTCTCCGCTGATTTCGTTTGACTTGATCACAGATCTGCCATTTTCCAATGGATAGAGTTTAATTAAGGTCACTGTAGATCTATTGTCAAAGACTGCCCATTTTTCTCCATTTAAAACAATACCAGGCTTCTGTAATTGCATAAAGATTTATTTGGATATATTTTGTCTTCGTGGTCTACCACATAGTTATTTCTGATACAGGATCCCAATACTTCTCTTGCTTTTTAAAATCCCTTTGCTCTTCATTAGAGATTGATCAGAGCTTATCATCTGGATTTCACCCCCAGATTAATGGACAGACAGAGCGGGCCAACCAAATTATTGAAGCAATGTCTACTATATCTGCTGTGTCTCTCAAAATAACTGGTCCGAATTCTTGCCCCATGCAAACTTTGCATATGAAAATGCAAACACTCGGTAACCAAAGTATCTTCATTTTCTGACTCCAAGTCTTTCATCCTCGAACTTTCCGAAACGTGTCTTAGTTGCTTCCCATGGTTCCAGCAGCTTCAGAACTCAAGGAACAATTACGGACTCGAGAAATGGTCTGAAGAAATCTACATCATTCTAAACAATCTATGTAGGCAAAGGCCGATTTACACAGATGACCGACACAGTTTGCAAACTGGTTTTAAGGTATGGTTGTCTTCTCAATCTTTAGCTACACGATGATCACCTACATGCAGAAGACCCCGTTTTTTAGATCTTCATCATTCGTACGCATATAAATCCAATAAACTTTCATCTACAGTTCCGCTTACATTGGAAGATACACCCAACCTTTCATGTGTCAAAGCTAAAATTGTACGTATTGGCGTGAAGTGTTTGCTTGTGATGGGAGTTCTTGGAGGTGGGGGTGTTGATCCCAAGCTCCTCAGGCGAGTGTTGGGTCTCCTCAAAGCCAGGATAACAGGGCCTTAGTCTGTGATCGAAGGGGAAGGACCAGATGAGCGGGTGCGGTTGGTCTGGCAAATACATAGATACACCAGCATGTAAAAATTTCTGTTTTAAGAGTCGGTTATTTTGTATTGGTTAAAGTGCATACATTGATAATGTTTAAATACTGTATATGATTTATTTATTTATTTATTTTAATTTTGGACGACTTTATTGTTGAAATCAATGAAACTTGAACCCCATCAGCACTGGCATAACTAACAAATCTCTCATTTGTTTGTCCCCCCCTTACTTATCTCTGCCCTCTGTCCCCATCGACCCACTTTACCTTTCTCATCCTACCTCCTCTTCGCTCTCTAATGTTCCATCCCTCTATCCCCCGCTCCCCCTCTTTTCTTCTCTGCCTCCCCGTGTGCCACCTTCGCCATCCCTGTGCCTCCTCTCTGTCCAATTCCACTCTTTCTCCCTCACTACCTCCGTTCACTCTACTTGTCACCTCTCCCTCCCTACTTCCATCCCAGGATGACGAGTGCCTCCGTAGGAGCCGCTTCCAGAGAAGGTAAGAGTTCAATATCACTCCAATAGTTGCTCTTTCCAATGTATTTTTCTTTACAATTATGTCCTCTTCCCTTCACAGATATCTCTCTCTCTTCTTCAACTTTGGTCCTCCCCTCTCTCTCCTCCTATCTTGTACTCTGATGCTCCTCTGCCCTCTATGTTCTCCTCAGGTCTCCTCTTGTACTACACTTCTGTGCTCGTCTGTGTCCCTCAGTTTCCTCCTCAGCTCAGCTCACCTCTCCTCACCTGTCATCTTGAGTACTCCTCATGTCTCCTTTTCACTCTAGTCCTATCATCTTATCTGTCAAAACCTATTTGTTGGCCACAGGGGTGCGTTTGGGGTTTCTACCATTGACGTTCCGGGTCCTGAACTAGTATGGCTCTGCAAGCTAGGTGCCAAACTTCCGACTGTGCCAAATGCAGCTGCGCGGCTCACCCTCCACATCCCGAAACATCTTTCCGTAGAAGGAGGTCTTGGAATCTTCATTGGCTGCCAATTAGAAAGCGCGTGATCTTCATGTCACTTGCTATAGACATAGTGCATCTTGCGCTTCACGATAAGGGAGCATTGGAAATCCGCTCCGCCTTTCATCGGTACAGGCTGACCAGGCATTTCAGATCAGCCTCGGGCAAGAAAGTTGTAGTCCCTACATTTCGACAGGCAAGATGGGGTGCTCGCTCCTTCTCTGTGGCAGCTGTGAAATTATGGCACACCTTGCCTAAATAAATCGTTGAGACCGACTCCTTTGGAACCTTTCAAAAACATTTAAAAACCTGACTTTTCACGTCTTAGGCTTGTACTTTTGGATTTATTAGATTAGCTGTTCCTTTCTGAGGGATCCCAGATAGGTGTTTGGAATTCCTTAAATTCAGCGCCTTGATACCTGCGGGTTAAGATCGCTATATAAATTCCCTTTTCATTTCATTTCAAGTTCCCCAGGACAGGTGGTGGGGTCCAGTTTCACTTCCATACCCTCAATGCCGTATAATCGTCTGATCACCAACTCCCAGTACGCATGTACCCGGGACAGTACCAGGCTAAGTGAAGAAAGGCTGCAGGTTTACCCTGACACCGGTGGCATCCGTCAGTTCTGGCGGGGTCTATTCTATGTAGGAACGCCATGGTAACATATGTGCGGTGTAGATAATTGAAATGTACTAGTTTGAACCGCGCATTGCTCGTCCCTTGCTTAACAAGTGCGCAAGCAGCTTTCCATTGTGTATCTGCTAGTGGTGCACCCAATTCCTCTTCCCACCTCTCCCTAGCCCGAAATATAACCCTAGGTTTGTCGGCAATCATGTCTCTGTGAAAATGAGAAACCAAGTGTCTACCTCCACCATATTCGAGTAACATTCGAAACAGTTCAGAAGAGGGGAGGACGTCCGGGTATGTCGGCCAGACTTGTCGCACTATGTCCACAATGCTTGCATAGTTTAACAAGCATTTGCAATGCAACAGGTCTCGCATCAGTTAGTTAGAGTTATTGGTATATGAACTGTTGCCTGAGGTAACGTAAAACAATGAACTAATGTTGCAACACCAAAACCGCAATAAAAATTGTACAAGCTACAAACTCAAAATAAAACGCTGCGATGTGGGCAAGCAAAAGCAGCGAGTACGAGCTACAAACTCAAAATCAAATGCTGCGATGTGGGCAAGCAAAAGCGACAAGAAGGTCGAAAAAGGCACTTAAAAAACAATGAACCTCCGCGATGTGTCAAATAAAACCAGATAAATATAAAAGCAAGCAGATTGCAGACAGCCAACGCAGAGCAATTTAACAAAAGGTGTGACGGACATAAATATATTACAACATGTTTCTTTTGTAGCTAAGATTCAGAGCTTACCTCCCACAGAATAAAGAAAGTAGTAAACGAAGCGCTGCACAGCATGTGTGACATATTTAAAAACAATGCCACTGGCGAGATGCAGCGAAATACAAAAGTGAAACCGAAACATATAACACCACACAAACTCAAAATAAAACGCTGCGATGTGGGCAAGCAAAAGCGACAAGAAGGTCGGGAAAGGCACTTAAAAAAAACCTCAAAATAAAACGCTGCGATGTGGGCAAGCAAAAGCGACAAGAAGGTCGAGAAAGGCACTTAAAAAAAAAAAAATGAACCTCCGCGATGTGTTCAAAGAAAGCCAGATAAATATAAAAGCAAGCAGATTGCAGACAGCCAACGCAGAACAATTTAACAAATGCTGCGATGTGGGCAAGCAATAGCAGCGAGTACGAGCCACAAACTCAAAATAAAATGGTGCGATGTGGGCAAGCAAAAGCGACAAAAAAGTTGGGAAAGGCACTTAAAAAAAAAAAAAAATGAACCTCCGCGATGTGTTCAAAGAAAGCCAGATAAATATAAAAGCAAGCAGATTGCAGACAGCCAACGCAGAACAATTTAACAAAAGGTGTGACGGACAAAAATATGTTACAACATGTTGCTTTTGTAGATAAGATTTAGAGCTTACCTCCCACACAATAAAGAAAGTAGTAAACGAAGCGCTGCACGGCATGTTAACAACGTCACTGGCGAGATGCAGCGAAATACAAAAGTGAAACCGATACATATAACACCCAATTAACGAAGCCCTGTCGAGTCCGCCGTGAGCAAAAGAGACGCCGTGCGCGTGCACATGTCCTGTCCGGGCAGGCACGGCCAACAGGAGACGGGGAGGGAACAAACATGCCTCCCTGCCAATCAAAGGCGAGCATTTTGACGCGCGCCAATGACCAGCATGGGTGGAGCTTCCACCCCGCTTCCAAAGCAAAACCGACGACAATAGTCTCTCAAGCGAGCAGCGCATGCGCTGCGTCGCTAGGCGAGACCTAAAAACTGGCCCCTTCCCACTCCAAAGGTCACTTGTGCTGCCTTAAACGTGATAAGCGTGTGATTGGGGTAAAGGGCACCCAAAGTCAAGCTCCCCCCAGCACTCCAGACGCCAGTATCGACTGCGCCAGATAACATGCTGAACCCTGGTACATCCCAAAAGCCAAGCTCGCGTGCAAAGGAAGCACTTCTGAGCTCCACCTTCACAGTCCTCTCCCATAGCAATGATGTATGTGTGAGTAGATATGGCAGCGGGGGGGTCAGCCAGCCCACCATGCTAAAGAAACTGTGACAAGGTCTCCTCTCGTAGGTCATCTCTGAGTAATACCCTTTCCCAGTTTTCCCCATCAGACAGCCAGTGTCCTGCATGTTGTAACTGAAATGCGAGAGAGTACATTTCCGTATTGGGCAATGCCAATCCCCTTTCCTCCAATGGGAGGTGCAGAACCTTACGGGTGAACCTGCTCCGACCACCCGCCCACACCGACGTTGTCAGTAAAGAGTGTAGGCGCTCAAAAACTGCCCTAGGTGATGTGTTTAAAGAGTGCTGTAGAGTGTATAGACAGCGTGGGGGGAACACCATCTTCGCAACTGCAGCACTTCCATGAGCGAAAGGGGAGCCTGTTCCAAAAGTGCACAGATTTAGTCAAGCCCTCTGTCACACAAGCAATATTATATTCATGCAGCTTCTGAGTTGTATGTGCCACCATTATCCCCAAATAAGGGAAGCGTTCAGTTTCCCAGCGCAGCGGCAAGATCGGCAGTGCAGTGGGGTCCTGAGTCGCTAGCAGCCCATGGGAAATAAGAAGGACTTAGCCACATTAATGCGTAGTCCGGAAATGTCCCCAGATATGTCAAACTGTTCTAATAGTAATGAGAGGGGCGCTCTCGGAGACGTTGGATAGAAAAGTGTGTTGTCCGGATCAAGCGAAATTAAATGATCTGTACCGCCCACTCGTATTCCCCACCTCGCCATGTCTCTCCTGAGTCTCGGGGCCAATGGTTCCAGTGTCATCGCGAATAACAGGGGCGACAATGGGCACCCCTGTTGCGTGCCCCTCTCGACCGTCAGTGGGATGGAGCAGAATCTACCCAACCTAACCCTAGCCGTGGGCTCGGTGTATAAGTGGCTCACCCATTTTCTAAATTGCGGACCAAGCCCCATACATTCCAGGACCGCCAAAAGGAGTCTTCAATTAACGGTATCAAATGCTTTGGCAATGTCGGTTGACACCAGGGCCAACTCCCCACTGGCGTAACGAAACTTTAGGGGGGCCCCCTGCAAGGTACGTGGAGAGGCCCCCTCCAGACTTCATCAGAAGCTCTCCAGACAGAGTATTGTGCTGAGGGGGCCCTCTGGAGCTTAGGGCCCCCCCTGCTCCGCAGGGGCTGCGGGGGCCTGTGTGACGCCACTGCAACTCCCCTCTCTGTCCTCCACTTAATGCAGGACATGCATTAACCGGCGAATTTTCATGGTAGTGCTCGGTCCGGGTATATTGATGGTAGTGCTCCATCCGGGTATATTGATGGTAGTGCTCCATCCGGGTATATTGATGGTAGTGCTCGGTCCGGGTATATTGATGGTAGTGCTCCATCCGGGTATATTGATGGTAGTGCTCCGTCCGGGTATATTGATGGTAGTGCTCCATCCGGGTATATTGATGGTAGTGCTCGGTCCGGGTATATTGATGGTAGTGCTCCATCCGTGTATATTGATGGTAGTGGTCCATCCGTGTATATTGATGGTAGTGGTCCATCCGTGTATATTGATGGTAGTGGTCCATCCGTGTATATTGATGGTAGTGCTCTGTCCGGGTATATTGATGGTAGTGCTCGTCCGGGTATGTTCATGGTAGTGCTCCGTCCGGGTATATTGATGGTAGTGCTCCGTCCGGGTATATTGATGGTAGTGCTCCGTCCGGGTATATTGATGGTAGTGCTCCGTCCGGGTATATTGATGGTAATACACCGTCCGGGTATATTGATGGTAGTGCTCCGTCCGGGTATATCGATGGTAGTGCTCGGTCCGGGTATATCGATGGTAATACACCGCCCGGGTATATTGATGGTAGTGCTCGGTCCGGGTATATTGATGGTAGTGCTCCGTCCGGGTATATTGATGGTAGTGCTCCGTCCGGGTATATTGATGGTAGTGCCCCGTCCGGGTATGTTCATGGTAGTGCCCCGTCCGGGTATGTTCATGGTAGTGCCCCGTCCGGGTATGTTCATGGTAGTGCTCCGTCCGGGTATGTTCATGGTAGTGCTCCGTCCGGGTATGTTCATGGTAGTGCTCCGTCCGGGTATGTTCATGGTAGTGCTCCGTCCGGGTATGTTCATGGTAGTGCTCCGTCCGGGTATGTTCATGGTAGTGCTCCGTCCGGGTATGTTCATGGTAGTGCTCCGTCCGGGTATGTTCATGGTAGTGCTCCGTCCGGGTATGTTCATGGTAGTGCTCCGTCCTGGTATATTGATGGCAGTGCCCCGTTCGGGTATATTGATGGCAGTGCCCCGTCCGGGTATATTGATGGCAGTGCCCCGTCCGGGTATGTTCATGGCAGTGCCCCGTCCGGGTATGTTCATGGTAGTGCTCCGTCCCGGTATAAACCCACACTGGTCTGGGCGGATCAGCCGACCAGTTTCTGGGGCTAAGCGCAATGCAAGGACCTTACACAATATCTTTGTCTATATTAATCATAGAATTCAGATCCCCTTTTCACTCTGCTCCTCCTCTTCTCATTCGAGTTCCTTATCTCCCCATTGTGCTGTGGTCCAGTCTTGTCTCCTCTCCTCCCCAGTTCTTTCACCTCCAGTGCTCCTCCTCTCCTCTACTTCCCCCCTCTCCTTTTTAGTCTGCTCCTCCTCTTCTCATTCGAGTTCATCATGTCTCCGCTGTGCTGTGGTCCAATCTTGTCTCCTCTGTTCTATCTCCTCCTCTTCTCTGCTGTACTTCTCCTCTCTCATTTTTTTCCTCTGCTCCTCCTCTTCTCATTCGAGTTCATCTCTCCACTGTGCTGTGGTCCAGTCTTGTCTCCTCTCCTCAGTTCTTTCCCCTCCTGTGCTCCTCCTCTTCTATGCTGTACTTCTCGTCTCTCCTTTTCACTTTGTTCCTCCTCTTCTCATTCGAGTTAATCGTCTCTCCTTTGTGCTGTAGGCCCATCTTCTGTTCTCTCCCCTGCTCCTTAATGCTTTCCCCTCCTCTTCTCTGCTGAACTCCTCATCTCCCCTTTTCACTCTGCTCCTCCTCTTCTCTGCTGAACTCCTCATCGCTCCTCTTTATTCGAGTCCTCCCTCTCACCTCTCCACCCTCCTCCACAGGCACAGCTTTGTGATGGTGAAAGGGGCCGCTCTGCTCCTGCAGGAGGAGGAAGAGGAGGCTGAAGGGTCCAGCGCCTCCTCCCCTCCATTGCACAAGACTCACAAGCGGAATAAAAGTGCGCAGGACCAAGACCTGCAGCAGAGAGGCCACCTGCAGGCGATGGTGGACCTGCTGCGGCCCGAGGACAGCATCAAACTGGTGAGTCTCCTCCTCCGTCCAATCAGCGTCGAAGGATGCTCCTGGGGGCGGTACCGAAGGGGTTGTTTCACGCTCTACCCGTGATAACAGTAACCCAAGTGTGGCTGTTTGTGAGAGGATAGCTCAGGGCTTTAAGTGGGAAAAAAAAACTGGGGGTGCTCTAAAAGGGGCGTGGCAAATTTCTTAAAGGGGTGTGGCCTATCTGAGTAGGGGCGTGGTCTAAATCAAGATAACTAGCATTGTGTGCTTAAGAAAATCATGAAGTCGCATCCAGCAAAGGATAATAAAATAGGCAAAAAGGTATATTTATTAAGTATAAGCCATAAAATACCAAACACTTTAAAAAACATGTAAAAATTATTTACATTACTTAGAAATCTATTGCAGGATTTCCCAAAACCCTTGAAGATATGCCAATCATGGATAACCAATCACAGTAATAATTTAACCAGGGAGCACTTGCACTTTGGCACTGATCAGCAGTGGCAAAGTGCCCAAAGCATCTAAACCAGCAAAAACGAATTCCAGCACAGTGTCAAAAATACAGGAGGTAGAGGCAAAAAGTCAGGGGAAACCACGCCAAGGATGCCGGGTCTAACAGTCACACAGGACTTAATTACATCAGTGTTAGTAAACATAGGAAGAGCAGAGCAATGTGAAAGTGATGAAAATGAAACTTAGAGGGGTCCGTCTGGGTCGGCTTTACTATTGACTTGAGATATCTACTTACTTCTGAATTGTGCCTGAACATTTTCAATGCAGCCACAAGTTACATTACACAAGATCATATACATTTTTGGGGGACTGGGGGCACAGTGAGATTAAGTCTTAATCTCACTGTGCTCCCAGTCCCCAAAAATGTATATGATCTTGTGTAATGTAACTAGTGCTCACGTAAAGCGCTCCAATACGTTCGGGTCGAGACAGAGCTATATTAAACTGTAATATATATATATAGCTCAACTCCCTTCCTAATGCATCTAGAGTTATTATATTCAGTGGCTGGGTGGTTTATTGGTATTTTCCGGCGCTGGCACAAGTCCTTCTGAAGGCTCACAGGCTCACAGGTTGTGTGTGCAAGCACCGGCGCTAGTGTGTATGCCAACGTCGGTATGCATTTCATGTGTTATTGTTCATCCTATGTGTGATTTGACGTGTGGTTCCACGTTATCACATGTGTTACTGTAAACGTTATTTATTAGGCGATCAGTGAACAGAAGCAGACACCTGGACGGACTAACACACAGAAGGGAATATAATGTAAATGAAACGACCCATGGATGGATAAACTGACTGATGGGTGGACGGTCGGTTGGTTAGAAATAGACATATGATTGAGAAAAAGACGGGCAGGTATGTATCTAGAGAAATCAGACAGGTTTTTGAGGCATAGAGATGACGGGCCGACAGGGGCAGGGCTGCACTGGTAGTGTCACTGCTGCTGGATTCTGTTGTAGACCCTCGTCCTCGCTTGCTTTAAGGCAGAGCAGGGTCACACTGGTTGCTGGAGAAATCTTGCTGCAGGCCGTAAAAGCAGGGTCGTGCCTGTTCTAACCAGCTGTTGTTGTGCCGATGGCTGGCACGATGACGTAGGTGGCGCTGCGTGTTCAAAGAGAAGGGAAATCCCGAGAGAAAGTGTCTCTCTTCAAAGGATTTCCCTTCCTGCTACAATGACGTCACGCCTTAAGCAGTGCGCGCGCATGCTCACCCGAAACACCAAACAAAAACCGGGACGTCTGGTCGCCCTACCTTTGAGGCCCGAAAATAGAGCCCCCTAGAGACCCCTTTCGAGGCCCCCCCAAAAAAACTGGGGGTGCTCAGACCCCCACAGACCCCCCACTTAAAGCCCTGGGATAGCTCATGTCAAAGAGGCCACTGAATGAATGGGGACGAAGTGACTATGAGCTGCCAATAATGAATGGTCCTCTCTGTGTAAAGCAGGGTGGACACCGGTGCTGCCTGCCCTCCAGGGGCCACCCTCAGATGTTCAACAGGTGTAACACGAGGCTGGCCGTGCACGCGCTCAGTGCACCCGCATCCGAAACCCTTTTGAAGAAGTTGTTGGTTATGTTATTTATTACTTGTTTAGTGCTCAGCAGCCTTCTGAAAAGAAAGATGGTTTTCCAGTTTCTTTCTGTGGGTGGGCAGAGAGTCCCACACCTCTCTGGCCTGGACTGAGACAGGAGGCCCCTGCAGTCTGGTTTTGTGGACGCCTGGTCCTGTCAGGGGTAGGAGTGCTTCGGACTGGAGGCATCTACGAGAGGCGTGGATCTTAAATGTTTTACTGTAAAAATGTTCGTCCGAATCCACACAGCGCATAATGTGTTAATCAGAGTGCTTAGAATATGATCTGGCGAGACAAGACAGTGGGAGGCTGAGCATTGTCAGAACTTAGAGAGGAGGTGATGTGGCCCCCGGGGGTACAGGTGGCCGCTCTCTTCTGGGCCATTTGTAATAGGTGGGGTTTCTTGGCTCCTGGACTAAGCTGTTCTCGTAGTTTGGATGATGGAGAATAAACCGGGCTGTTGTTGAACTCTGGGCTAAATTCAGATAGAGGAATATCTGTTTTAAGATTTTGAGTTTGTTGAGGATTTTACCACAGCGTCTATTTCTGGTTCTAGAGCAATGTGTGCATCGAAGATAACTCCTGGGGCTGTATCATAGAAAGTGCCCCGGGGGCACAACGGGCAGGTGCTCCCGCTTTGTGTGCCCCTGGGGCACTTTGGTGTTAGAGAAGGACCTCAGACGCTTGTGTGGCATCTTTGTAACACCTATAGCCTGGCACACATGTAGCACCAGCGATATCATTCGAGGGCATTCCTTCATTTGCATGGCAGTTTAGCCCCATGCAAATAGGGGAATCTCTTTGCCTCTGTGCCCGAGCCATAAGCAGCGTATTAGGGACGCAGGCACAAAGGGAAAGAAGCCGTCAGGAGGCGCACTGAAATAATCTAGGTGTCATATGTGCAGTTGTCACACCAAAGAACTGAATCAGTCCGGGCACAGGTTGATGTTGAAAATGTGGGGGAGATGGCTGATCCCTGGCGGCCGTCAGTATCCAAGACGTAGGGGTTCGATGTGAATGGTGGCCATGAGATTGTGTGGCTCCCGTCGGGTAGGACGAAACCGATGCAGTCTGTCTGTTGTTAATGCTCACATTCTCCAGTCCAGTCAGTAGTGTTGAGTGGTTGACTGTGTTGAAGGCGGCTGAGAAGTCAACGGGATCAAGATGGCTGTTCCATGAGCATCCGCATGCATCTTAGTTCATCAATTATAGAAAGTAGGATCGAATCGGTCACGCCGAAAGGACAGATCGGCCTGGGCATCTCAAAGGACGTTTTTTCTCTTATGTATTGCTGCATTTGTATGTTGGCTGCCTTTTCAGTTATTTTAGCCAAGTCCCATCCGTGTGCTATTGGTCTGTAGGTCACAGGGTCCTTTGCATCTGGACCAGGTTTCTTCAGAAGAGGTTTGATAGTAGAGCATTTGAGCTCTTTCGGCCGGGTACACGTAGTAGGCGAAGTATTTGTAATAACTTGTGCTGCTTCTGGCCAGGGAGATATGGGTGCACTGGTTATCCAGAAGTTTTTGCTATCTGATGTTAGTTCTCTAAAGAATTTATCTGAGAGAAAGTCCTAGTCGTGCTTCTTTTAGTTGTTTGGGTCTGCACTGCTGGTTCGGGGTGCATGGTGTTTCTTGGGTGGTTTGAGCTCATGAGGCCGTGTAACTCTTTGTCTGATTGTATGAAGTGAGTGGCCAGAGCATCACCGAGCGCTTGGAAGAGAACCGAGTCCTTGAGGCAAGGGGTCTTTAAAGTCGGAGATGGTTCGGAAGACCCCCTTTATGGGGCACGATACCAAGGCCAGAAGAGAGGGGGGATGTTTCTTTTTTTTCCCTTTAATGGATGTTCTGTAAATGTGGAGTGGACTGGATTGGTTTCTACTATTCTGGCCTGAGTGCTGCTTCCATGTGTGTTAAAGTGCTGCGTAAGTTGCTTTGAGTTTTTCCATTTCTTTATTGAAGCATTTTGCCCAACATTGAAGTCTAGCAGCACTGATTTTATTTTTTTCTTCTTTTTCTTCCGATGGGATGGTAGTGTCGGAATTCTTTGACAGCCATTCACAGGTATGTTCTGTTATATTGATTTGTATAGCACACTAATAAACCCGAGAGGGTATCCAGGTGCTTGGGCAGGTGTGTAGGCCACAGATGCTTATACTAAGAACCAGGTCTTCTGCTTCTTACAGAATTTAAAAAGTGAGGAGGAGGCTCTGCTGTGTTGAGGGAGGTCTTAAGAAGTGAGGAGGAGGCTCGGATGTGTTGAGGGATGTCTCAAGAAGAGAGGAGGAGGCTCTGGTGTGTTGAGGGAGGTCTCAAGAAGCGAGGAGGAGGCTCTGCTGTGTTCAGTGGGTATCAAGAAGTGAGGAGGAGGCTCTGGTGTGTTGAGGGAGGTCTCAGGAAGTGAGGAGGAGGCTCTGCTGTGTTGAGGGAGGTCTCAAGAAGTGAGGAGGAAGCTCTGAAGTGTTGAGGGGGGTCTCAAGAAGTGAGGAGGAGGCTCCGATGTGTTGAGGGAGGTCTCAAGAAGAAGTGAGGATGAGGAGGCTCTGCTGTGTTAAGGGGGTCTCAAGAAGTGAGGAGGAGGCTCCGATGTGTTGAAGGAGGTCTCAAGAAGAAGTGAGGATGAGGAGGCTCTGATGTGTTGAGGGAAGTCTCCAGAAGAAGTGAGGAGGAGGCTCTGATGTGTTAAGGGGGGTCTCGAGAAGTGAGGAGGCGGCTCTGGTGTGTTGAGGGAGGTCTCAAGAAGTGAGGGGGAGGCTCTGCTGTGTTAAGGGGGGTCTCAAGAAGTGAGGAGGAGGCTCTGCTGTGTTGAGGGAGGTCTCAAGAAGTGAGGGGGAGGCTCTGCTGTGTTAAGGGGGGTCTCAAGAAGTGAGGAGGAGGCTCTGATGTGTTGAGGGAGGTCTCAGGATGTGAGGAGGAGGCTCTGCTGTGTTGAGGGAGGTCTCAGGAAGTGAGGAGGAGGCTCTGTTGTGTTGAGGGAGGTCTCAGGAAGTGAGGAGGAGGCTCTGCTGTGTTAAGGGGGGGTCTCAAGCGAGGAGGAGGCTCCGATGTGTTGAAGGAGGTCTCAAGAAGTGAGGAGGAGGCTCCGATGTGTTGAGGGAGGTCTCAAGAAGTGAGGGGGAGGCTCCGGTGTGTTGAGGGAGGTCTCAAGAAGAAGTGAGGAGGAGGCTCTGATGTGTTGAGGAAGGTCTCAGGAAGTGAGGAGGAGGCTCTGTTGTGTTGAGGGAGGTCTCAGGAAGTTAGGAGGAGGCTCTGCTGTGTTGAGGGAGGTCTCAAGAAGTGAGGAGGAGGCTCTGCTGTGTTGAGGGAGGTCTCGGGAAGTGAGGAGGAGGCTCTGCTGTGTTGAGGGAGGTCTCAGGAAGTGAGGAGGATGCTCTGCTGTGTTGAGGGAGGTCTCAAGAAGTGAGGAGGAGGCTCTGATGTGTTGAGGGAGGTCTCAAGAAGTAAGGAGGAGGCTCTGATGTGTTCAGGGAGGTCTCAAGAAGCGAGGAGGAGGCTCCTATGTGTTGAGGGAGGTCTCAAGAAGTGAGGATGAGGCTCTGTTGTGTTGAGGGAGCTCTCAAGAAGTGAGGAGGAGGCTCTGCTGTGTTGAGGGTGGTCGTTCCATGTCTTGGGGGAGATGTAGGAGAATGATCGATGTAGAATGAGCAACCTTCAGTTTTGCTTTTGCGGATGCAGAGTGTGTGTGAGTGAAGCAGAGCGTAGGTGTCTGGTGGGTTGGTGAAAGTGTATGCAGCTGTTCAGGTATTCTGGTGACTGAATTTTAGATTGCTGATGTCCTGCAGCTAAAGGTATTGGGGATCAGTCTGTGGTTGTGATGAGGGTCTCCAGTTTGTTTGTTAAGCTTTTTCCAACACATTCTAGTGTTCTACTGAAGTTGCCCTTTGGATCTGCAGTGCTCCAGGTTCATGGTCTTGGAAGCGATGCGAGATGGTCGCTCCAGTTTAGGGGTAGAGGATTGGATACGGTTATGTTGCTAGTGTTGTTGAAAATTCCATCAAGGGTGCTGACTAAACTTGTTTATATTGAATTGTTTCATTGGTTTACGCCTACAGTCAGGCCTCGGTTCTCGTCAGAAGATCCTCCAAGTCCATGTTGCCCACGATTGAAACACAACTTTGTTTTCAGCGGTGTAAGTTTGAGAAATGATCATTCACCATTTACACTGATCGTTGGGAGTGTAAAACACAACATATCTTGGCATGTCTGTGTATGTGAGAGCAAAACATGTAGAAGTGAGTGTGATAAAGTCATTGAGGAACGTGAACGGAGAAGGGTGGAGAGTAAGGGAGAATTAGATCTGTGAGAAGGAATGCAAGAGGAGTTTGTGAGGGAAATGAGGAGTGAGGGCTAAGTGTGTGTGAGAGGGCGAGCGTTCCAGTGAGAGGATGTAAGTCGCTATAAAGAATGGAAAGGTAAGTGTATTAGACACAGATGGACCTTAGAGAGAAGGAGGTAAGACTTGAAAGAAACTTGTGAGAAAGGAAGGTGCGTCAGATGATGGTCAGGAAGAGAGAACTGTGAGTAGTGATCTAGAGAAAAGTGAGGGTGGAAGAGAGATGAGGTTTTGGAGAACAGTGGCATCTGAAGAAAAAGCGTGAAATATGAAGGTCTGTGGAAGGTGTGGAAGATGGAGAAACTGAGATAGGGTGAGAACAGGAAATATGTGATGTGAGGATCCTAGACTGAAGAGGAGGAAGGAATATGAATGATAGAAAACCTTTTAAGAGAGGAAGCGCCAGACACAGGAGAAGGCAGGAGGGGAATGTGAGGTGGATGCCTTCAGCAGGGACATCCTATTACCCGATTCCTTGCACACAGGGGAGACGAGGTGACCTGGCCGCCCACGTAGTTGGTGGGAGCTATCGCTTGAATGTGGATTCGAACTGTTCAAGTGAGAATTATTCGGATACTTGGATATGAGACCTCCTTATAGGCGAATCACATACAACTTATGAGGTGCCCGGTCACATGGAGTCCTGAAGAAGCCCACTATATTTAGCATCGTGGGTGGAAACGTCGACATTTTTGTGGGGATCATTTGTTACAATTTTGTTCTCTGGAACAGTATGTTGGATTTATAGATACCCACACTGCATATATGTACCGTATGTTAATTACTGCACCTTTGAGCACTGCGCCGCCTGCCCCGTTTAATACACTGATTGGCACCTTTTGATGAAAGCATATAACACGTGTGTCTTCATACATATACGATCCATGGTATTGACATATATATGTACCCCATGGGACGACAGGAGGGAATCCCATGGAACCATCTGTGCTATGTTAATATTACCAGTAAAAGCAGCAAACCTTGTACGATTGGTAGGGGTGTAGTGCAGAGTAAAGTGTGCCTTCAGTTAGGAGGACCACACAGGTGGTGAAGATGAAGGCAAGGAAGGAGGCTGCAGAAGCTGACAGGGGAGGTTGATGACATAGGAGTCAGAGTGGGAAAATGAGAATGGGGTGACAGAGAATGCGTAAAAGAGTATGTTGAGGGAAGAGGGTGAGAGGCAAAGTGTGAAGGATGCAAGGTTAAGAGAATGGTGAAAAGACGAATGAAGGTGAAATAAGGGGAACGGGAGCAGAGGTCGAGAAGGAGAGAACTGACGGGGATCATTTCTAATGAAGAGAGGGCGACTATAGAGCACAGAAGGGAAAAGGAGAGGTTAGGACATGAGAACAGCGTTGAGGTCTGTTTTTTGTCACTTTGCATAGGCAGAGCAAGTATCTCAGCCTGTGCAATCTATGGTTCATTAACAAATGTACTTGTGAACAGCAGCAGTAAGATCTACAGGAAGTGACGGTAAGATCTGCAGGAAGTGACAGCTGTAAGTCTGAAAAATAGAACAATACTTGCATCACTGCTCCGAGTGAGCACACCAGGACTTGCAGGATGTGACCGAAACATCACTGACAGCGTCGCAAGTGAAACCAGGAGGTGTGAAAGAGTGACAGTGAGTGGACGACGTGCAATATCAATTAAGCGAGAGTGACCGCAGCACTTGCATATTCACTCACTCATCAACCTAATCTCTCATCTCAGGGAATTTAACTCCTGCTCCTTAACTGAACATAGAGAGGGAAACTGGATCTGTTGCTGCTGCGCTGTGCCTGGTCTGCAAGGAAACGTGGAGAGCCTGGTCCGTGCCTGTCCTGTGAGGGGGAAGTGTGCAATGTGGCTGTGCAAGCTGTAGCTGTCCTGTGAGGGGGAAGCGTGCAATGTCGCTGTGCAAGCTGCACCTGTCCTGTGAGGGGAAGACTGCACTGCGGCTGTGCAAGCTGTACCTGTCCTGTGAGCGGGAAGCGTGGACTGCGGCTGTGCAAGCTGTACCTGTCCTGTGAGGGGGAAGCGTGCAATGTCGCTGTGCAAGCTGCACCTGTCCTGTGAGGCGAAGACTGCACTGCGACTGTGCAAGCTGTACCTGTCCTGTGAGAGGGAAGCGTGGACTGCGGCTGTGCAAGCTGCACCTGTCCTGTGAGGGGAAGCGCGCACTGCGGCTGTGCAAGCTGTACCTGTCCTGTGAGGGGAAACGCGCACTGCGGCTCTGCACGCTGTACCTGTCCTGTGAGAGGGAAGCGTGGACTGCGGCTGTGCAAGCTGTACCTGTCCTGTGAGGGGAAGCAAGCACTGTGGCTGTGCAAGCTGTACCTGTCCTGTGAGGGGAAACGCGCACTGCGGCTCTGCACGCTGTACCTGTCCTGTGAGAGGGAAGCGTGGACTGCGGCTGTGCAAGCTGCACCTGTCTTGAGGGGAAGCGTGCACTGCAGCTGTGCAAGCTGTACCTGTCCTGTGAGGGGAAACGCGCACTGCGGCTCTACACGCTGTACCTGTCCTGTGAGGGGAAGCGCGCACTGCAGCTGTGCAAGCTGCACCTGTCCTGTGAGGGGAAGCGCGCACTGCGGCTGTGCAAGCTGTACCTGTCCTGTGAGGGGAAACGCGCACTGCGGCTCTGCACGCTGTACCTGTCCTGTGAGAGGGAAGCGTGGACTGCGGCTGTGCAAGCTGCACCTGTCTTGTGAGGGGAAGCGTGCACTGCAGCTGTGCAAGCTGCACCTGTCTTGTGAGGGGAAGCGTGGACTGCGGCTGTGCAAGCTGCACCTGTCCTGTGAGGGGGAAGCGTGGACTGCGGCTGTGCAAGCTGCACCTGTCCTGTGAGGGGAAGACTGCACTGTGACTGTGCAAGCTGTACCTGTCCTGTGAGGCGAAGACTGCACTGCGACTGTGCAAGCTGTACCTGTCCTGTGAGAGGGAAGCGTGGACTGCGGCTGTGCAAGCTGTACCTGTCCTGTGAGGGGAAACGCGCACTGCGGCTCTGCAAGCTGTACCTGTCCTGTGAGAGGGAAGCGTGGACTGCGGCTGTGCAAGCTGCACCTGTCCTGTGAGGGGAAGCGTGCACTGCAGCTGTGCAAGCTGTACCTGTCCTGTGAGGGGAAGCATGCACTGTGGCTGTGCAAGCTGTACCTGTCCTGTGAGGGGAAGCACGCACTGCGGCTGTGCAATATGCACCTGTCCTGTGAGGGGAAGCGCGCACTGCGGCTGTGCAAGCTGTACCTGTCCTGTGAGGGTAAACGCGCACTGCGGCTCTGCACGCTGTACCTGTCCTGTGAGGGGAAGTGCGCACTGCGGCTGTGCAAGCTGTACCTGTCCTGTGAGGGGAAGCGCGCACTGCGGCTCTGCACGCTGTACCTGTCCTGTGAGGGGAAGCGCGCACTGCAGCTGTGCAAGCTGTACCTGTCCTGTGAGGGGAAGCGTGCACTGCGGCTGTGCAAGCTGTACCTGTCCTGTGAGGGGAAGCGCGCACTGCAACTGTGCAAGATGTACCTGTCCTGTGAGGGGAAGCGCGCATTGCAGCTGTGCAAGCTTTACTTTTTCTGTGAGGGGGAAGTGCACACTTTGGCTGTGCATGCTGCACCTGTCCTGTGAGGGAAAAGCATGCACTGCAGCTGTGCAAGCAGCACTTGTCCTGTGAGGGGAAGCGCGCACTGCAGCTGTGCAAGCTGTACCTGTCCTGTGAGGGAGAAGAATGCACTGCGGTTTTACAAGCTGTACCTGTCCTTTGAGAGGGAAGCGTGCACTATGGCTGTGTCACCTGTCCTGTGAGAAGGAAGCGTGCACTATGGCTGTGTGACACCTGTCCTGGGAGAGGGAAGCATGCACATTGGCCGTGTGCTGCCTGTCCTGTGAGAGGGAAGCATGTACTATGGCTGCGTGTCAGCTGTCCTGTGAGAGCGAAGTGTGCACTGCAGCTGTGCAAGAGTCCCCTGTCCTGTGAGAGGGAAGCGTGCACTATGGCTGTCTGTCATCTGTCCTGTGAGAGGGAAGCGTACATTATGATGCTGTCGCCTGTCCTGTGAGGGGGAAGCGTGCACTTCGGCTGTGCAAGAGTCATCTGTCGAGAGAGAGAAGCGTGCACTATGGCTGTGTCACCTTTCCTGGGAGAGGAAAGCGTGCACTATGGCTGTGTCACCTGTCCTGTGAGAGGGAAGCGTGCACTGCGACTGTGCGAGAGTCACCTGTCCTGTGAGAGGGAAGCGTGCAATATGGCTGTCTCACCTGTCCTGTGAGAGGGACTTGTGCACTATGGCTATGTGTCACCTGTCCTGTGAAAGGGACGCATGCACTATGGCTGTGTCTCACCTGTCCTGTGAGGGAAGCGTGCACTATGGCTGTGTCACAGTCCTGTGAGAGGGAAGTGTGCACTATGGCTGCATGTCAGCTGTCCTGTGAGAGGGAAGTGTGCACTGCAGCTGTGCAAGAGTCACATGTCCTGTGAGAGGGAAGCGTGCACTATGGCTGTGTCACAGTCCTGTGAGAGGGAAGTGTGCACTGCGACTGTGCGAGAGTCACCTGTCCTGTGAGAGGGAAGCGTGCACTATGGATGCGTGTCAGCTGTCCTGTGAGAGGGAAGTGTGCACTGCAGCTGTGCAAGAGCCACCTGTCCTGTGAGAGGGAAGCGTGCACTATGACGCTGTCGCCTGTCCTGTGAAGGGTAAGCATGCACTTTGCATGTGCAAGAGTCACATGTCGTGAGATGGAAGTGTGCACTATGGCTGTGCAAGCTGTACCTGTCCTGTGAGGGGAAGCGCGCATTGCGACTGTGCAAGCTGTACCTGTCCTGTGAGGGGAAGCGCGCATTGCGGCTGTGCAAGCTTTACTTTTTCTGTGAGGGGGAAATGCACACTTTGGCTGTGCATGCTGCACCTGTCCTGTGAGGGAAAAGCATGCACTGCAGCTGTGCAAGCAGCACTTGTCCTGTGAGGGGAAGCGCGCACTGCAGCTGTGCAAGCTGTACCTGTCCTGTGAGGGAGAAGAATGCACTGCGGTTTTACAAGCTGTACCTGTCCTTTGAGAGGGAAGCGTGCACTATGGCTGTGTCACCTGTCCTGTGAGAAGGAAGCGTGCACTATGGCTGTGTGACACCTGTCCTGGGAGAGGGAAGCATGCACATTGGCCGTGTGCCGCCTGTCCTGTGAGAGGGAAGCATGTACTATGGCTGCGTGTCAGCTGTCCTGTGAGAGCGAAGTGTGCACTGCAGCTGTGCAAGAGTCCCCTGTCCTGTGAGAGGGAAGCGTGCACTATGGCTGTCTGTCATCTGTCCTGTGAGAGGGAAGCGTACATTATGATGCTGTCGCCTGTCCTGTGAGGGGGAAGAGTGCACTTCGGCTGTGCAAGAGTCATCTGTCGAGAGAGAGAAGCGTGCACTATGGCTGTGTCACCTTTCCTGGGAGAGGAAAGCGTGCACTGCGACTGTGCGAGGGTCACCTGTCCTGTGAGAGGGAAGCGTGCACTATGGCTGTCTCTCACCTGTCCTGTGAGAGGGACGCATGCACTATGGCTATGTCTCACCTGTCCTGTGAGAGGGAAGCGTGCACTATGGCTGTGTCACCGTCCTGTGAGAGGTAAGTGTGCACTGCGACTGTGCGAGAGTCACCTGTCCTGTGAGAGGGAAGCGTGCACTATGGCTGTGTGTCACAGTCCTGTGAGAGGGAAGTGTGCACTGCGACTGTGCGAGAGTCACCTGTCCTGTGAGAGGGAAGCGTGCACTATGGCTGCGTGTCAGCTGTCCTGTGAGAGGGAAGTGTGCATTGCAGCTGTGCAAGAGTCACCTGTCCTGTGAGAGGGAAGCATACACAGTGGCCGTGTGCCACCTATCCTGTGAGAGGGAAGCATGCACTATGGCTGTGTCTCACCTGTCCTGTGAGATGGAAGCGTGCACTATGTCGCCTGTCCTGTGAGGGGGAAGCATGCACTTCGGCTGTGCAAGAGTCACCTGTCGTGAGAGGAGAAGCATGCTATATGGCTGTGTCACCTGTCCTGTGAGAGTGAAGTGTGCACTTTGGCTGTGTCGCCTGTCCTGTGAGAGGGACTCGTGCACTACGGCTGTGTCGCCTGTCCTGTGAGGGAAGCGTGCACTACTGCTGCTCTGCTGCATCTATTCTATGAAGGAATGGTATTGCCCCTTTCTTTGCTCCTCCTCTGTATATTCTTTGAGAAGCTTGTCCTGTTCTTGCTGCAGTTGTACCTATCCCATGAGGGAGGGAAGCTTGCACCATTTCTGCTGCTTGTGCACGGGGAACAAGCGCAGTTTGTGAAATGGGCTGCACCATTGTGTAAAACTTAAAAACTTCGCTAAGAAGTGAATCCAAGCCGGGATCTACCTTCGGCCAGTCCTGGCATTTTCACCAGCATCACTCGGAATGTTGAGGTTTTGGAGCCCATGACAAAACTACAAGAACCAGAATGCAACCTGCTTTTGGATGAAAAACCAGGAATGGCAGCATTGTGAAGCGAAGATCAGATTAACGTATTTTGATGTTCTGCTTTTTTTTTGGTGGGGGGCGGAAACGGGCTTTCACGTGCGGCTCTGAGCTCCCCTCCCCCCTATTAACCAACATTAACCTTCCAGTAAAAACAAAAGGGCGTGCTAAAAAGACCTTATTACCCATAACAATGAGAGACTACGTGGAGTCAGATAAACTAACATAGCACCAACCCCCTGCCCCCGCCCTCGTGATTAGCAGCAACTGAACTGCCTGGAGAGAAACAAGAAACGGAAACCTGTGAGCTTGGCGCCTCTCTTCCAGAGACCTGCCACATGGACCATGGTGAATTCTGCCACGCACCTGCCTGGGACATGTGTGCAGGTGCTGCTGAGTGAGGGCTGCTAGTGCTCCACACAAGAGAACCTTGCACAACAGCTGCTTTTCATGTATCTGCTCTGTGTGGGAGGGAAGCTTGCACCACAGCTGCTTTTAATGTGCCTGTTCTGTGTGTGAGGGAAGTTTGTGACACAGTTGCTTTTTATGTACTTGTTCTGTGTGTGAGGGAAGCTTGCACCACAGCTGCTTTTCAACTACCTGTTCTATGTGTGAGGAAAGTTTGCACCACAGCTGAGCTTCATATACTTGTTCCGTGTGTAAGGGAAGCTTCCACCACACCTGCTTTTCATGTACCTGTTCTGTGTGTGTGAGGGAAGCTTACACCACAGCTGCTTTTCATGTACGTGTTCTGTACAAGCTTGCACCACAGATGAGCTTCATATACTTGTTCTGTGTGTAAGGGAAGCTTCCACCACACCTGCTTTTCATGTACCTGTTCTGTGTGTGTGAGGGAAGCTTGCACCACAGCTGCGCTTCATCTAGCTGTTGTGTGTGTGATGGAAGCTTGCACCACAGCTGCGCTTCATCTATCTGTTGTGTGTGTGTGATGGGAGCTTGCACCACAGCTGCGCTTCATCTATCTGTTGTGTGTGTGAGGGAAACTTGCCCCACAGCTACTTTTCATCTACCTGTTCTGGGTGTGAGGGAAGCTTGCACCACAGCTGCACTTCATGTATCTGTTCTGTGTGTGAGGGAAGCTTGCACCATAGCTGTGCTATGTGTGAGGGAAGCTTGCACTACAGCTCCTTTTCATCTACCTGTTGTGTGTGGGGGAAGCTTGCTCCGCTGCTGGTCCCTGCTCAGAACTGGTTCTGTGTAGCAGGTAAATGTGCTCTGCTCCTGCCAGTTCTGCACTTGTTCTCCGATGTGAGTGGGTAAGCTTGCTCTGCTGCTGCCTGCTCAGAACCTGTTCTGTGTATGAGGGATATGTCTGCCAGTTCTGTGCCTGTTCTCTGATGTAAAAGGGGAAGCTTGCTCTGCTGCTGCCTGCTCAGAACCAGCTTGTGTATGAGGGAAATGTCCTCTACTTCTGCCAGTTCTGCACCTGTTCTTCGATGTGTGTGGGGGAAGCATGCTCTGCTGCTCAGAACTTGCCCTGTGTATAAGGGATATGTCTGCCAGTTCTGCCCCTCTTCTCCGATGTGGGTGAGGGAAGCTTGCTCTGTAGTGTCCGTGTGTGAGGTAAGCCTGGTCTGCTGCTTGTTCTGTGTGGGAGGGTGGTGTGAGGCTAGCTGGCACTGCTGACGTCTGTGCTGTACCTGTTGTGGGTGATGCTGGCACTGCTGCGGCTTGTAGTACGTGGTCTGTCTGCCTGGAGGCGGGGCCGGGGTCTACCCGGCACTTTTCCGGATCCAGGCCTCCATGGATATTTCATGTTTCGGCACCCTCGGCCTGGCCCTTCCCGCAGGCCCCTACATTACTCACATTGTTGTTTAAAGTCGCAGGAGCGCAGTTAATGTGTAACCCCGAGTGCCTGCGCCTGGGGTCGGGCCCCACAGGGCACGAGCCGGCGGCAGGTCGGCAAATAACACCTCTCCACAGAGAGGCCAAGTTTGAACAATCAGTCACTTATCTCGGGTAGGGAGAGCGGCCTGCGCGCTTGGAGAGGTCTAATAAAAGGCCGCGGGAGCCAAACCAACGAGAGTGACTCTAAATAAAGACCGGACTGTCACTCAATTCAGTGCAGTAACTTCTGGAAAGTTCACGAAACTACACAGCTGTCAATCAACTGACGTACGTTAACTTTAAGAAAAAGTTGATGAAATTAACACGTCAGTCAATCCACCTAAATAGCAGCTTCAAGAAAGTAGATCAGTTTTACATCTGTCAATAAACCGGTGTAATAACTTTAGCAAAGAGTCAGCCAGACTGCCCGGCAGCCAATCAGCTGACTGCATTGTTTGACTCGAATGGTTCAACAAATGAACACAGAAGTCAATCACCCCAGTGCAGTAACCTGAAAAGAGTCGGGCAGACGACACCGCTGTCAGTGTCTGTAAATGAAATACCTTCTAAGGAAGAGCTGATCCCAGAAACACAGCTGTCAATCAAAGTACACTGGCTTTAATTGTCAGCAGCCAAGAGGTGCAATAACGTTAGGAAAGTCGGCCACACGGTAAACCTTGCACGGAAATGCCCCTTTTATAAGGTCCCCCCCATGTTTTGGACTGGTGCTGCTGGTTTTTTGACTCTGAGAGTGCACTGAGGCCTGCTAACCAGACCTCCGTGCCAGTCCTCTGACCTTAAAACATGTAGGTTTGGCGTTTACTGAACCAACATAAGCTAACTTACTTGCCCCAACTATATAGTACCCAGGGCCTGTACGTTAGACGGGTCAACCCAGGGACTTCTGCACTGGTTGTGCCACCGTGGGTGTGACAATGGGAAAAACGTGTCTCCCAGTCTGCCACACGGTGTGACAACGGAAGAGCGTGTCTCCCAGTCTGCCACACGGTGTGACAACGGAAGAACGTGTCTCCCAGTCTGCCACCGGAGGTGTGACAATGGAAAAACATGTCTCCCAGTCTGCAACACGGTGTGACAACGGAAGAACGTGTCTCCCAGTCTGCCACACGGTGTGACAACGGAAGAACGTGTCTCCCAGTCTGCCACACGGTGTGACAACGGAAGAACGTGTCTCCCAGTCTGCAACACGGTGTGACAACGGAAGAACGTGTCTCCCAGTCTGCCACACGGTGTGACAACGGAAGAACGTGTCTCCCAGTCTGCCACACGGTGTGACAACGGAAGAACGTGTCTCCCAGTCTGCCACACGGTGTGACAACGGAAGAACGTGTCTCCCAGTCTGCCACACGGTGTGACAACGGAAGAACGCGTCTCCCAGTCTGCCACCGTAGGTGTGACAACGGAAAAACGTGTCTCCCAGTCTGCCGCCGTAGGTGTGACAACAGAAAAACGTGTCTCCCCGTCTGCCACCAGTCAGCCACACGGTGTGACAACGGAAGAACGTGTCTCCCAGTCTGCCACACGGTGTGACAACGGAAGAACGTGTCTCCCAGTCTGCAACACGGTGTGACAACGGAAGAACGTGTCTCCCAGTCTGCCACACGGTGTGACAACGGAAGAACGTGTCTCCCAGTCTGCCACACGGTGTGACAACGGAAGAACGCGTCTCCCAGTCTGCCACCGTAGGTGTGACAACGGAAAAACGTGTCTCCCAGTCTGCCGCCGTAGGTGTGACAACAGAAAAACGTGTCTCCCCATCTGCCACCGTAGGTGTGACAACGGAAGAACGTGTCTCCCAGTCTGCCACACGGTGTGACAATGGAAGAACGTGTCTCCCAGTCTGCCACACGGTGTCACAACGGAAAAACGTGTCTCCCAGTCTGCCACACTGTGTGACAATGGAAGAACGTGTCTGCCACACGGTGTGACAACGGAAGAACGTGTCTCCCAGTCTGCCACACGGTGTGACAACGGAAGAACATGTCTCCCAGTCTGCAACACGGTGACACAACGGAAGAACGTGTCTCCCAGTCTGCCACACGGTGACACATCGGAAGAACGTGTCTCCCAGTCTGCCACACGGTGTGACAACGGAAAAACGTATCTCCCAGTCTGCCACACGGTGACACAACAGAAGAACGTGTCTCCCAGTCTGCCACACGGTGACACAACGGAAGAACGTGTCTCCCAGTCTGCCACACGGTGTGACAACGGAAGAACGTGTCTCCCAGTCTGCCACACGGTGTGACAACGGAAGAACGTGTCTCCCAGTCTGCCACACGGTGTGACAATGGAAGAACGTGTCTCCCAGTCTGCCACACGGTGTAACAACGGAAGAACGTGTCTCCCAGTCTGCCATACGGAGTGACAATGGAAGAACGTGTCTCCCATGTCTCCCAGTCTGCCACACAGTGTGACAACGAAAGAACGTGTCTCCCAGTCTGCCACACGGTGTGACAACGGAAGAACGTGTCTCCCAGTCTGCCACACGGTGTGACAACGGAAGAACGTGTCTGCCATTGCAGCCTTGAAAAGCATTGCTCACTGCTGACTTGTGTTGCTATTTAAAACCCTGGGAGAGCCCAGACCTCCCTTTCCAACGTGTGCATGTCACTTCTACAGTCAGCACTAAGGCAGGGTGCAAGATATTGAAAGGCAGAACATGTGTTTTACATGTTCTGGCAGTAAAAATGCACAATTTTCGTTTTTACCCCGAAAGGTATTGGTAGCCAAGTTGGCGAGTACAGAGGTACAGCTGACCCCTCAGCTGTGCTAACTCCTGAATGGGGAGAGCAAAGTTGGTACTCCAAGGTATCAATCAACTTGTTATATTAAACCCAACTTAGTGTCCAAGACGGAATTAATGTAACGTGTTCCTATGTGCAACTTTTGAAAAGTTGCCACTTTGTTGTCCAAAGTTTTTTTCTGCACACAAGGCCTGTCCCCGAGACAGCTTTCTGCCCTCCTGGGGAGATGTGTAAACAACTCTAAAAAAAGGACATATTAGAAGCCTGCCTGGGGTAGAGGTGTTACCTCTCCCTGGCAGGAAGCCACACGGGTGTTGGCCCAAAAGGTGAGCTTCAAAGGGGAAGCTGTATTTGAAGGGCAAGTGGCAAACACTTGAGAGGGGAAACTGCATTTACAACGCAGGCTTAACCACGCGTGCCGTTTCAACGCAAGCAGAACGCTTGCCTTAACCATGCATATGCTTGGTTAAGGCAGTCGGCGCTCTAAATGCAGCCCGGATGGGTGGGGAGAGGAACAGGAAGGATCAGGACAGGAAGTACTGGGATGGGTGATGGGGGTGTTGGGTGGTCAGGGTAGTTTTTAGGGCTGGAGGACGGTTTTAGTGCTCAGGGCAGGGGCTGGGGTAGTTTTTCAGGACTGGGGCTGAGTTTTAGGGCTTGGGGTGGGGAGAAGGGGCAGTTTTCAGGGCTGGTGGCCAGTTTTGCAGCGTGAATCTTTCTGGATTCACTATGCTGTGCATTATTCCGCCATCTCGTGGTTGGGTCCGGATTCGTAGTCTTTTCTTTGTTTTTGTCTTTTTTTTTTTTTTTTTGGTTGGCCCAGGTGGGCGGCGACGCCCCACCATTTGGTGTCTTCGGTGACGTCGTCGCGCTTCCGGCGGAAGCTCCCACCTTTGGTAGCCATCTTCAGATTCTTTTTTCCGCCGTGGGGTCTGGATCGTTGCCGAGAAGTTCCAGAAAGTTTGGACGAAGAATCTCGAAAAGTCGAAATTTCATCACAGAAGATATACTACTGAGACACCGGACGACGACACTAGTACCGGAGAAGAAGGACGACGAGGTAGAAGGTCCACGACCGAAATCTCGACGCCTACAGAGAATGCGCTCACAGGGGGCTCCCTAAGCGCGGTTATGGACAAGACTCCGTTCAAGTTCTGCAGAAATTGCCACCACAAATACGCCCAAAAGACCAGCACCCAGTCTGCAACCTCTGCTTGCCGCTCGACCACGCCAGCGAAGACTGCAACGCGTGCTCGGCGTTCACCCCGAAGACCCTCCGGGTGAGAGACAGACAGAGAAGGGCGAATTACAGCATGCAGGGCCAGGGACCAGCACCATCTCTCCGAGACCTGGGTCTCTCGAGCGGAGAGGAGGACAACATCGCAGAGGGACCAGAGGACTGCGCTGTCGTCGAAATCGAAAAGAAAACGTCGAAGGAGGTAAGGGAGTCGTCGACCCCAAAACACCAAAGCGACGCTCGAAAGAGTGAAGCCAGAATCCCTAGCGACACTGCCAGAAGTGTAGCAAAGTCCACCAAGGGAGCGTTGCCGCCGAAACACTCGACGAAAGCAACAGCACCAAGGGACAAACAGCCGAGCGGATCCTTGGACAAGGACTCTCAATCGGCGAAAGCCTCCGAAAAACGAAGGCGTCGAAGGTCGTCCCCGAAAAGGAAACCTCGACACCGAGAAAGGAAGGCCCGGCGTCTGTTTCGACGACCGCGACCGCGAAGAGAGGCACTGCACCACTCGACGCCGAAAAGGCCCACGAGATGGCGAAAAGAAGAGGAGGCTCGAGGCAGAGATGGCGAGCATCCTGCAACGCAAAAAAGACTTCGACGAGAAGATGAAACAATACGCTATTCCGTCGAAGCAAGCCCACGAGGCAGTCGAGGAGTTCGAGGTCGAAGTCGACGAGGCCCCGGGGACACCCGAACAGCTCGAAGACCAGGACGAGGAATACTACTACTTCGAGGCCGAAGGCGAAGAAGAGATGCTGTCTTACAGGGACTCGGCGTCCTCTGAAGTACAAGACCTAGACTGGCAAGACCTCGACACAGAGTCACCAGAAGAAGGGGTAGACACTTACCCCTCGAGACCTTCGCCGCCAGACGACTACGGAGTCTACAATGAGGTCGTGCAGAAGGCTGCAAAGACTTATGGGGTCGAAATGCAGGAGGAAAAGACAAAAGCAGGTTTCCTCTTCGAAACCCTGCTCCCCCAACAGACAAGGAGTCAATTTCTACCCATGTTACCTGGCGTTCTCGACCAGGGAAGGGAGGCCTTCAGGGAACCAGCAATCTGCAAGGCGGTTACCCCTAGGAGCGAAAAGAAGTATAAGCACTCCACAAAAGATCCTGCATACATACAGGGGTCTGTACCAGCAGACTCCATTATCGCTGCAACAGCCAGGAAGAGGGCCGGTGTGCCCACCAACACAGGCCCACCTCCAGACAAGGAGAGCAAAGAATAGACCTCACAGGACGTAAGGTGGAGAGGAACGCAGCCATACACTGGCGTATCGCCAACTCCAACGCCCTCATCAGCAGGCATGCATACCAGCATTGGGCAGAAATGAGCCAGCTCATTAAGCACCTGCCAGAGGAACACCAACAAAGGGCCAATTACCTAGCGGAAGAAGGCAAGGCCATCGCGAACACTTGCCTAAAGTCAGCCTTGGACGCAGCAGAGAACTCCAGCAGGCAAATGATGATAGGGATGACTGAGAGGAGACCCGCATGGCTCAGGATCTCCGGCTTCAAACCAGAAGTACAGAGCAACATCATCAACACACCGTTCGACGGTGAGAAACTGTTTGGAGCAACAGTTGACAACAAATTAACACAACTAAAGACGGACAACGAAACTGCAAGGTCCATGGGAGCGCTGCAGTTCAGGGGGATGAGAAGAGGGAACCCCTCAAGGCGAGCCAGTGGTAGAGGAGGCAATGCACCTACCACTTCACATCAATCACAACAACAAGGGTACCAAGGGAACAACCAGGGCCAAAACCTGCAGGGACAACAGCAGCAAAATTGGCAG
This sequence comes from Calotriton arnoldi, assembly GCA_963921515.1. Lineage (NCBI taxonomy): Eukaryota > Metazoa > Chordata > Amphibia > Caudata > Salamandridae > Calotriton > Calotriton arnoldi. Next base: position 1,377,288 of record CAWUFW010001669.1, on the reverse strand, counting down.
TACCAACCCAGAGGACGGTCCTTTCGAGGGCGCGGGTACGGACGGGGACAGGCCCGAAGAGGGGGCCAGCAGCCCGCCTCAAAGTGACTCCACACACATAACAAGCCCCCCACCGTTAACACCAAGGTTGAGGGGAAGTCCGCAAAAGGAAAATATAAAGAGCAGAAGCACACAGCAAATAACCACCGAGCATACGACACCAGTGGGAGGAAGAATAAGAAAATTTCTCACACAATGGAGAAAAATTACCACAGACAAATGGATACTAAACACCATACAGCACGGGTACTGCATAGACCTCCAAAAGCACCCGCCAGGGAGAAGACCAAGACATCGGTCAATACCCGCAAGAGAACTAGCCCTCCTCCGCCTAGAAGCAGAGGAACTGCTACAAAAAGAGCAATAGAACCAGTTCCAAACAACGAAAGGAACAAGGGAATATACTCAACGTACTTCCTAGTGCCAAAGGTAGACGATACACTAAGACCAATACTGGACCTCAGATTCCTGAACAAGTTCGTAAAAACCCAAAAATTCAAGATGACTTCACTTCAGGAAGTAATACCCCAAATCCAAGAAGGGGATTACATGGCGACCTTAGACCTAAAAGATGCATACCTGCACATACCCGTCAACCGCAAACACAAACGGCTATTAAGATTCGTGATAGGCCACGATCACTACCAGTTCACAGTGCTAGCCTTCGGACTAAAGTCCGCACCAAGAGTGTTCACGAAATGCCTAGCAGCAGCTGCAGCGCACCTTCGGAGAAGGAGCATACATGTATACCCCTACCTCGACGACTGGCTGGTAAAAGCAGGATCATACAGACTCTGCAAAAAACACATCAAACAAGTCATAGAAACACTGTCCACATTAGGTTTCTCAATACATTGGGAAAAATCGTCAACAGAACCCCAACAAATCAAGATATTCTTGGGGGCACAAATAGACAGCACACAGTCCAAGGTGTTCCCCAGCGACAAGAGAAGTATAGCGCTCCTGAGGGAAACACGTCATTACCGCAAGGGGCAAGTTCTGACAGTGAGGACGGTGAGCAGGCTAATGGGAATGATGGCATCATGCATCCACCTTGTCCCGCATATCAGACTGCACATGAGACCGTTACAGGAATGGATACAACAGCAATGGTCACAAGCCACAGGGAGTTGGGAAGATCTAGTGGTTGTCACACACGCAGTGCAGAAAGAAATAGCGTGGTGGAAAGAAGAGAACATATTACAAGGGAAGCCATTCACACAGCCAACTCCAACAGTGACCATCACAACAGACGCCTCACAGCAGGGCTGGGGCGCGCACATGACCAGACTCCGCGTCAGGGGGCTCTGGTCACAACAAGATGCAGTGAAACACATCAACTACCTAGAACTCAAAACTGTGTTCCTAGCCTTAAAAGCCTTTCAAAAGCAGCTTTACGGCCAGCGAGTGCTGATACAAACAGACAACACAACTGCAATGTTCTACATCAACAAGCAAGGTGGGACACAATCAGCACCGCTGTCAAGTCTGGCACAACAGATCTGGAGATGGGCCATCCCTCTAAGGATAGACCTGCTAGCAATACACCTCCCAGGAATAGACAATGTAGAAGCAGACCGACTCAGCAGGCAGACGTCTGCATCCCACGAATGGGAACTGAACCAACAGGAGGTGCAGCAACTGTTCCAAAAGTGGGGAACACCACGGATAGACCTCTTTGCAACACCCCACAATGCAAAATGCCAACATTACGCATCCAGACAGCCGGACCAAAGGTCCCTAGGGAATGCCCTATGGATAAGTTGGTCGAACGAATTTGCTTACGCTTTTCCCCCGATACCACTGTTACACAAAGTACTCAGCAAATGCAGGAGCAGCAGCATGACACTCATACTGGTGGCACCTCAGTGGGCCAGACAAACATGGTTCTCACAGATTATGGAAATGGCGCAGGAACCAGCACACAGGTTCAGCAGAAGGAAAGACCTCCTCACAATGCAAGACGGAAAAGTGCTCCACCCAGAACCAGACAGCCTCAGCCTAGCAGCATGGCTCCTGAGGACCTAGAATTCGCACACCTCAAACTACCTCCAAGCACCATGGCAGTACTCAGAGAAGCAAGGAGACCCACTACAAGAAAATGCTACATTGCAAAGTGGAAAAGGTTCTCACAATGGTGCATTACAGAGGGACTGCAACGAAAAGTCACGAAAGAATCAACAGTACTGCGATATTTAACACACCTACTACAAAGCGGGCTGAGCTACTCGTCACTAAGGGTTCACCTAGCAGCCATAGTGGCCTACACCAGGGAGAAGCGGTGAAAAGCTTCTTCACCTCCCAAGTGGTCAAAAGATTCCTGGAAGGGGCTAAAAGAATAGCCCCCCTAAAAGGATGCCAGCCCCAAGCTGGAACCTCAACACTGTACTGACACAGTTGATGAAATCACCATTTGAACCCATACACAAGAGCACACTGCACATGCTCACACTAAAAACGGCTTTCTTAGTGGCTATCACGTCACTGCGAAGAGTCAGTGAACTACAGGCTCTCACACTACAAGAGCCCTACTTGCAAATACACAAGGACAGAATTGTCATGAGGACGGACCCACACTTCCTGCCAAAGGTGGTGTCGCGGTTCCATATCAATCAAACAATACAGATACCAAGTTTCTTCCAGAAACCTTCAACACCCTCAGAAAAGGCGCTACACACGCTAGACGCCAGAAGGGCAGTGATGCACTACATAGAAAGGACGAAGGAATGCAGGAAAACAAAACAACTCTTCGTTTCCTTCGCAAGCAGTTTCCTGGGACGACCAGTAACAAAAAATACCATTGCACGGTGGATTGCACAAGCAATACAACTCTGCCACAAGCAGGCAGGACAAGAGTTACAAGGGGCCGCCCAGGCTCACTCAACAAGGAAAAAGGGAGCAACGGTTGCGTTCCTAGCGAACACACCTATACAAGACATTTGCCAAGCGGCAACATGGTCTTCCGTGCACACGTTCACCAAACACTACTGTGTTGATATCCAAATGAACAAAGAGGCACAAGTAGGACAGAAGGTCTTACAGCACATTTTCAGCAACCAATGCTCATCTTCCACCCAACCACCGCAATAACAAAACCGCTACTAAGTCTATGCACAGCATAGTGAATCCAGAAAGATTCACGCTGCAAAACGAATAGTTTCTTACCTGTCGGTGTAGTTTTGCAGCTTGAAGACTTTCTGGATTCACTAGCGATCCCACCCGCCTCCGCCAGGAAGATAACATAGGAGGTTAAGGGTACAACTAAACTACATACAAGGTTTTAAAGGGATCAAAGAATAATTGAAGGATTAAAGGTTAAAGACATAGACAACAAAAAACTGTAAGAGGAAAAGAAAAAAGAATCCGAAGATGGCTACCAAAGGTGGGAGCTTCCGCCGGAAGCGCGACGACGTCACCGAAGACACCAAATGGTGGGCGTCGCCGCCCACCTGGGCCAACAACAACAAAAAAAAAAAAAAAGACAAAAACAAAGAAAAGACTACGAATCCGGACCCAACCACGAGATGGCGGAATAATGCACAGCATAGTGAATCCAGAAAGTCTTCAAGCTGCAAAACTACACCGACAGGTAAGAAACTATTCGTTTTAGGGCTCAGGTTGGGGGGGGCTAAGGGTTGAGGTCGTTTTTTGTGCTGGGTTTTAGGACTCTGGGTAGATGGTTGGGTTTGTTTTTAGGGCTGGAGTGGGTAGATTGCAGTGCTGGGGGCTAGGTTTTAGGGATCAGGGGAGGGCTGGGGTGTGATCTTTACCACGCATATACCTTTATCAATTATGCCTTTACAACTAAATTAGTTGTAAAGGCATGCATGGTGAAGACGCGGTCATTGTCAAGACCGCGTTGTTAAGGCGTGCCTGGCTTAGGGAGTCTTTGTTCTGACATACAACCCCTGAGAGAGGGGCTGCTATGTTGTTTAGGCAGACAGGCCAGCACTTGGGACAGAGGGGTGACAACTGTTGTGAAATAGGTTTTTCAGGAGTGTGTAGCCCCAACTCTGGGCTGGGCAAGGGAGCTCTGCATCTTGAGAGAGGTTCTGCCATGTTCAAAGTGTGCAGAACTGAGCCTTCGGGGACAGCGAGATGCCACACTTCACTGAAAATAGTCATCAGGCAGGATGGGATCTGGTAACTTATTGGCCAGTGACCGCAACCTCTCCTGATATCATTTTCTGAGCATAAGAAGGGCACCCCTGGCACCCACGACTCGTATCTTGTTGAACTGGAGAAGAGGATTGAAGGACTGCCCTGCTGCGCCAAGGACCCTGCGAAGAGAGGCTGCACAGAAGCTGGACTGCACCAGCCACACCTAGGGGCTAGCAAAGGAAGGGACAGTGCCTGCGGTGTCAAGCATGAGGAGAAGCTAACTCCTGAGCACAGCCCGAAGCAAGAAATTCCCGGGGTCAGTTGGCTGACCTCCCGTTCGCAGCATAGTGCCACAAAAGCTACAGTAGCCTGCCTGGCGAGTTGGTAGCAGAGGTCCCCGGATCGTCTCTCCTCACCTCTGTGCAGCCTAAAAGACGAAGACCCGCTGCTCAAAAGTTGCACCCAAGTCTGCTGGACCTGGGAGAGTCGTCTGAGTGCAGCTGGGTCGCCATGAGGGCACGTTTTGCAGCATGAATCTTTTCCTGGATTCACATACTGTGCATTATTCCGCCATCTAGTGGGTGGGTCCAGAAACTCTTGTTAGTCCTCTTTTTCTCTCCTTTTTTTTCTCTGAGCGTTGTCTGTAGCCATTTTGTGCTATGTTCCTCCCCCTGTACATTGGTCCTGGAAGCCTATGTGCGTGGCCGCCATCTTCAGATTCTTTTTTCCGTCGTTGTATCTGGAAGCAATAGCTGTAGCTCTACGGATGCCGAACGAATCTCTGAACATAATATGTCGGATTGTCTAAAGAAAAACACACAAGATGATGGACGGAATGTTGCACATTGGCAAAACATTCACCCCCAGTCACAGATCTGGGTTTAATCCATCGTTATTTTGCTCACCACGCCACCCCAGTTCAGACATGGCCATATGCAAATCAGTCTTGACCCTGTGCCTCATGGGAACAGTCCAGCCCGAACTGCCAACTGATTGTCTAAAGAAACAGAGAAAGATAAAGGAAAAAGGTTTGAAAACCAAAGGACACTGAAATTCACTGATGAGTACCCGAGGAGCAACGAAAAAACATAGGAAGAACATGTAAGTCATCAACCATGCGGTCAGAGAATGCCAGGATGGTGTGAGAATGCCACCAAGGGTAATGAAGAACACTCCCTTTAAACTCTGCCCTGAGTGCCACTGAAACTTTGCTCAAAAGGACAGTCACGAGGTCTGTGACCTCAGCCTACTGGAGGACCACGACACAAGGAAATGTGAAGCATGCGCAAGGTTTAAACCTAAGACCTTGAGAGCAAGAAAGAGGCAGAGGCAAAAACACCACACAACCAGGTAGAGGAAGGGGAGACCTCTCCTTGTCGAGTAACCAGGAGGACACCGTTGAGGATAGAGAAGAAATAAACATTCCTCAAATGACCCTGTCTACATCAAGGGTATCATTCTGGCCAGGGCAAGAAAGAGGGCGAATCTCCAAGCATCCACGGTGCCCCCACTAGAGAAGGAAAGTTAGAGAGTGGAGATGGTAGGCTGAAAAGTTGTGAGGGGGCTACAACACAGTGAATGATCGCAAACTCTAACACGCTCATAAACTGCTATGCCCACAGGCACTGGGAGGAGGTCGGAGAACTCCTGGAACACCTTCCTGAACAATATCTAAAGAGGGGAGCCACACTGGTTGAAGGGGGCAAAGTAATAGCCTACATATGCCTGAAATCCGCTGTATACGTGGTAGATGCCGCCATTAGGCAACTGGTAATGGAGACATTTGAGGCGGCACGCCTGGTTGCGGGTGTCTGGATTTCAAAATGAGGTTCAGGTGAACATCATAAATCCACCTTTCTCAGGAGACCACCTGTATGGATACATGTGGACAACACGCTACAGCAAATTAAGAAAGCGAATGACACCGCAAAGGCCATGGGTCATTGCAGTTCCGTGGACAGCCAAGGAGGGGAACACCAGCCAGAAGACCCACATGACTGGGACGTTTTCAGGCCGCAACACCCCAGTTGTCCTTCCAGTCAGCTCAACACCAGGGTGCTTAACAACTGTGGCAAGTCCCAGCACAGCAACGACAGCCCTTTTAGGCCAGGGACAGAGTAAGAGGGCAGCCTTACAGAGGAGCCAGTTTCTCCAGCAAGTGACTCCGCTTACCAGGCCCCCGCCACATAACACCAGTTAGACTAAAGGCCTTCCTTCAGGAGTGGAGGGGTGGGCACAACGGGCAAATTGATTATAAACATCATCCAACATGGTTACTGCATAGAAATGATGGATGCCCATCCAAAGTCAGACAAAAGAAAAGACTACATCGAGAGGAGGAAAGGTGCTGCCTGCAAAGCGAAGTGCAGGAACTACTGCAAAAGAGGGCAAAAGAGAGGGTCCCCACTGCAGTAATCAATGAGGGAAACTACTCTGCATACTTTCTCATCCCAAAACTGGACAAGCGACTATGACCAATCCTGGACCTTCGCTTCCTAAACAAGTTCATAAAGATGCAAAAGTTCAAAATGACTGCACTGCAAGAGGTCATCCCGCAGCTGCGGGTAAGGGACTATATGACAACCAGAGACCTAAAGAAGGCTTATCTGCACATCCCGATGAATTACAGACAAAAAATACCTCTGGTTTGTGGTCGACGAGACACACTACCAACTCGGGGTGCTCCCATTTGGGATCAAATCTGCGCCCAGAGTATTCACAAAATGCAGTGGCGGCCTACCTAAGACGGAAAGGTACACATGTCTGCCCGTTCCTAGACAACTGGATAATAAAAGCAAGCTCATACACGCAGTGCGAAAAGGACACCTTGACAGTGGCGTAGCTAGACCATGTGCCGCCCGTGGCGGTCCCTGTGTTCGCCGTCCGCAACGGCATGTAAGAGCGAGGGGGGGGGGGGTTGCTGGCGATTCCCGCGACGGGCGCAAGTAGGAGCGGGGGGAGGCTGCCGCCCCCAAAACACATGCCGACCGGGGTGGACCTCCCCACCCCCCTCCTTGCTACCCCACTGCACCATGACAGTCCTGGGTACCCTCCACAGGCTAGGTTTAATGATCAACCTTCAAAAATCACCCACGAAACCGGAGAGAGAAAAGATCTTCCTGGGAGCACAAATCAACACGATGATGGCAAGAGCCTTCCCTACCCATCAAGAAGATTCAGGCAATAGCAGACCAGGCTTGCCGCTACAGCAAGGGTCAGTCTCTGACTGTAAGAACTGTAGGGAAGGTGATGGGCATGATGGCCTCATACATTCCGCTGAACCCACACACAAGCTGCACATGAGGCCACTGCAAGAGAGGATCCAAAACCAATGGTCACAGGTGACTGGGAGTTGGGAGGATCTAGTGGTTGTAACACAAAGAGTACAGAAGGAGATAACATGGTGGAACGTAGACAACATAACTGTAGGCAGCATCCTGTATCCTTTGCATCAGGACAACTCCAATCAAAGTCAGTGGCAAGGGATCACGGACGATGGAACTGGACTGGAAATTGCTTTTCTCATTGAGGTAACTGTTTCTTTGGACCGTGATTGTCCCCCTGACTTGCTACCTTCTAGAGTTGGTTGCCCAAAGTAATTCTTAAGTGACCACTTTGCAGAGTACCCAAGTTTGTTCTTGAAAAAGTTTTTAAATGTCAAATTCATTGAATTTCCTAATGCTTGTTCGCAGTTGAGTGAAAAGTTGTGGTTTACTATACCTTGTAAAATCTAGTTCTCTGGACCCCTCCAGTGGAAATTTTTGGTGTTGGTGTCTAAAAATTTATAAAAATCAAAATTATTTTTATAAATTGATGTCGGATTTCTTGAGTGTCTCGTTTCTTTCTCCTGTTGTTTGGGTGCTGTTTAAATGCTTTACACTTGTTCCTGGGTGTAAGCCCGACTGCTCAGAGCCACAGCTACCCAGGGTTAAACTAAAGGTTTGACAAAGGAAACCTGACTGGTCTTAGTGGACTGTAAAGAAAATCGCTCAGTGGAGGCGATGTTCATCAAACTCTATTAACCCTAATAGAAGTTGTCGATACTCTATCGAAGTCAATCATTCGTGATGCCTGCGATTCATCACAAGTCCCAGGTGTTACTGAATTTATTGTGAGAAGAGCTGCGTCGTGGAGGACGCAATGCTTGCGTTTGGGTTAATGAGGACATGGTGAGGCTGCTTAAAGTTGAACTTTGCGATTGATGGGAGATGGGGTGTAAAGCAGACCTGTCGTGGAGGGGCTGTCTGATGCCCTGAAGTGAGCTTCAGAAAAGGGTTCAAGGAGTCGAAGGAGAAGAACTCCAGAACTTGGCCCCAGGGGGTCCATAATATTTACTTCACATTATTGGTGTCATTGTGTAGCGCGTGCACCCCTATGATCTGGGGGGGCACAGAGCACTTCACGACACGCTGCTAAATGGTACAGAGCAATGCAGCAGAAACACACAGCACAAGTAGAGTGTTAGATATTGCTACTTAGGCATTTAAATAAAATAATAAAAACTTTAAAATAGAAAGGAAAGCAGTAATGAAAGAAGAAACTTGAAAACGAAAAGGAAAAACTGCTGTGGGGCAATCCAATGAAGGAATTTATAGTTCCACCAAATACAATTTTAACAGATTCAGACCCCGTAGGTGACAGATCATGACACCTGCAACTAGAGTTTCCAGTACAAAACTTTTAACACACAGACCTTATGTAAGAGCTGATCGAAGCCGCTAGGAACCAGCTTAGTTACCTGTGAGGAGCGACCCTGATGATGAAGCATGCCCCTCCTGCGGGTGAAAGGTCAAGGCCCTGTTTGTAAATACACTTAGAGGTCAGGATAGATCGAAGCCTTTCCCTATTCTTCCCAAAGTTTGGAAGCAGTACGTGGTGCAGCCCAGGTTTATATTTAATTGTCAAACCCGAAAGAATCATATGTTGCCATCGGCTTTTCACGTGAGATGAATTTGGGATCAGCTCTTTCCCCTGGACAGAGACAGTGTGACCCCCATGCCCCTCCCACTCACGCACTGAGGCCGTGGCCCTTGCTTCCTCGGTACCTTGCTTCCCTGCCCCTCCTCTCCGGATTTAACAAGATGGTTTTCCTTTTCCGAATGTGCCCTCGAGCCCCTGCACATCTTCCTCCGGCTCTTCCTAGGGTGACCTCTGTGCATGTCCCCTCCAGCGGTGGACATTATGCCTCGGATGTAGATGCTGTGTCTCTCCAGTCCTGGGCACCGTGCTCCAGGTCTGGCCACAACATGTGGACACAGTTCTGCAGATGTGGCCTCCAGAACTGGGCTTGCCACCTAATGCCTCCTTCAGAGCTGGACACTGTGGTCCGGGTGTGGCGTCTAGAACTGAATGTGATGCTCCAGATGTGGCATCCAGAACCGGACACTACTCCAGAACTGGGCTTGCCACCTAATGCCTCCTTCAGAGCTGGACACTGTGGTCCGGGTGTGGCGTCTAGAACTGAATGTGATGCTCCAGATGTGGCATCCAGAACCGGACACTACTCCAGAACTGGTTAGATCTAGATAGAATATTCCAGAGCTTGCCTCTGGAAATAGACATAAAGCTTATTTAATTTATTTTGGCTTTTTGTTAATGCTGCTTTGAGCAGCCTTAGGGCACTGTGCAAGCGTGAATGGAATGAGTGGCCAATTACCCCTGGTGTATAGAGAGGTTGGTACCAGTCCTGTTCATCCATGCAGCACGCGTGAGTTGCAAAGATGTAAATAAAAGCCCAGCAGCCTGAAGACCCTGAGCGTCCCAGTGGATAGCGGGCCCCACGACCAGCCACGGCGTCTGACCACTAGAAGCAAGTGGTGGTTGGTGTACTGTGGCTCCTGGAAAGTGGCGCTCTGCTCCTGGTAGATCCCTCTTGAGAAGGCCAGAAGCCTCCAAGCATGGTTCCAGAGCAGGATCTAATGCTCGGGCGTGGCCTCCAGACCTGGGCACCGTGTGCCGGATGAAGCCTGGCCAGGGACTCTACGGCGCTTCCGCAGCGGTCCTCTCTCTCGCTCTCACCCTCTGCTCCTCAACACTCATCCTGCTCCTCACAGCCTTACCACAGTCTTTCTCCAGTGTGATGTCATCAGTTTCATTTCATACTGTTTGGTGACCTAGTCCAACAGCGCCCATCATGCACTGCTTCTCGGCTCTGTTGTCCCCATGAGCATTCATCTGTGAGTTTGTTGTTGCATTCAGGTGGTGCAACCATCCCTAGGGGCCTCCGCGGTGGCGTTTTTTGTCATTTCTAAAACGTGGAGCCCTAGACGCCGCCTTCCAGATAATTCTTCAAGTTTTCTTTTCCTCTTTTTTTTAAACAATTTTATTGACTAAGTCAAATATTACTATCATATGTCTGTATATTTTGCAAATAGGTTCAGTATCCCAACGACAGATATTCACCTATGAAGTCAATAAGCACATTCTAACTTATATTTTTTAAATTTTGACTGCCAAGAATCAAATTTCCAGTTTTTCAGAATCGTGCTTTCCGCTCTCCTTGATGGGCGCCTTGGGGCAGATCTTTGTGCTGTTGTCAGAGAGGCAATCCGAGGTTCTGCTCTACCATCGAATTGAAGGAACGAGTGACATGGACCACAGTTGTTCCACCCCCCCCCCCTCCCCTTCCTCAGAGAGGACTCAGTTTACCAGGTCTCTCTGCGACCTTTAACGTGCCTTGTAGGCACAGTTCAACAGCCTTTCTTCCCATCCCAAGATGGCCTTCTCATATACAAGTCTGGTCAGACAGATCCCTCTAGTGTTTCTGTAAAGACCTCGCCCTTGTGGATGGCTCCCGGGCTGCAGTGGGTGCCAGAAGCCGCTCTTTGACTGTACAAGGCTCTTCCTTCCTTTAGGTGGTTCCTGTAAATGTCCTCCCTGCTTAGGCAGGACTCCCTGGCTCATTGCTACCATCCGAGCTCCTGGTGTAGAGGAACCAGGCTAGCTCCATCCGTTATGCAGGGACTACTCACACAGCTATTTTCTCATATAGAGCTGTTCCCTATTGTGTGAATAATCTATGTGACATAAGAGAGGGGGACATGCCCGTGTAGTGTCGGAGTCCTCAAGGGTGCCATGTGTACGTTAATATCTACATACGTCCCAAGCTCTTCTTGTTTGGCAGCTCCCTTTGCATGAAACTTGTCTTTAGTCTGGACTTAATAGAGAAAGGACAAATAGGCTGTATATAACACAAGAAAGGTCAAGAAGACTTGTATTCCGGGGCATCTTTCTTTGTCCTGACAAAAGCCTGGGACCCTTAGTGGCCAAATAAGAGGCTGAAACATGTTGACACTGATAAGGGTGTAAGGACGTCATACCCTGTAAACATCGGTTTTACTGTTTTTACCTATATCAGGGATACCCTCTTTCAAAGGGGATCCTTGGGTGTCCCCTAGGTATTTTTAATTGATGAGACCTCCAATAGGGTATCATAAGTGCTCCCTAGAATATGGCCACGCCCACCCTGGTCTTTAGGAACCAGGATGAGACACGATGATGAAGCATGCCACCAATAGAGTGGGTGGGGGTCTTCAACAACAAGGATGGTTGTCTGAGGCTACCTGCCGTTGGTGTCCGTAGGTTGTAGGACACCTTTTTGTGTAAAAAATAGATCCGTCGGTCTCCAGTCAGTGGTAGACCTCTACATCTTAGCTCCTTCTATACCCTGGGATGTGTCGTGTGTTGTTCTTCTCCGTTGTCATATTCTCAGACTTTTGACGGACCTTATGAATACCCACCAGTTCGTTGCCTTTTGTCCCGTGAGTGATTTTATGATGATGCCAGCTGAAGGATGGATCCTCTGTGGTCTCTCAGGCGACCTCTTGCCTGTGGACTTGGAGATACAAATCTGAGCGCTTGTAATGTTGTAAGGGTGATGGAGACGTTCTGTTGGAATTGCTGTGGTATGGCCGTCTGGGTGCTGCAGGAACCTAGCCTAAGCGCTATGCAGAGGTAGTCTGGGTGTTGCAGTGTGGGAGCTTATGCACAGTTGTGCGCATGCAGTAGTGTGCAAGCCATGGTGCTATAGTGTGAGAGGCTGGAGTCTGCCATGGAGGACTAACTTTGGATGCTGTGGTGTAGTATTGTGGTGCTGTGGCCCAGGGATGCGGAGGCTGTGCTGTGTATAATGCGGGCTGGGATTATTGGCACACTTGTCTGGGAATGATTAGATACTATTGTCTTGTGTTGGTTCTGGGCACTGTGGCCTGACCCTCTCTATGCCTAATGGTGTACGGATGACTGATTCTGTGAGCTGCATCGCTAGGCGCTGTGGCCTGACCCTCTCTATGCCTAATGGTGTACGGATGACTGATTCTGTGAGCTGCATCGCTAGGCGCTGTGGCCTGACCCTCTCTATACCTAATGGTGTACGGATGACTGATGCTGTGAGCTGCATTACTAGACGCTGTGGTCTTGGATGGTTGTACATGAGATAATAGAAAAACAATACCGCGGAATGCCATTAATGAGAAACCATTTCACCTAAACTGTCTAATGGAAATTTTCAGAATGAATGGGATGTACCATTTCATAGACAAAAATTCATAGAATGCCTTATTTGAAGTTAGCTTTTGTGGGCTTATTTATTTTAAGGTGTAAATACAATGGTTGCATGTCTTACTTTCAGAAACTGTTTTGTCGGAAGTGTTTATTTAAGTGCTTTACTTCCCAGGACATTATTTCGGATTCATATCTTTTACATTATCAAACAATTACCTCGGATGCTTTTGAATTCACTGGGCCCTTGCCACCTCTAAACACCACCCGTCCCTGGCCCCTCAAACCCCCTAAAGCTCATCAATCCTGCCCCCTAAAAATCCCTCACTACACCTAAACTACAGCCATCTCTGAACCCTAAAAGCCCTTAATACCCTAAACGCCACACATCCCAGGAATCTAAAAAAAAAACCTCATTACATCTAAATCACACCCATAATTGATCCTTTAAAACCACTCACCACCCCCAAACTCCCTGAACCCTTAAAAAAACCTCACCACCATTAAACCCCACCCATCCATGACCCCAAAAACTTCTCATCACCCCTAAACTCTACCCATCCCTGAACCCTAAAAACGCCTTTCTACTTCTAAACTCCTCCCACCCAGTAATCCTTAAAACCCCATACCACCCTAGAAGCCACCCAATCCTGAACCCTAAGAACTCTTTACCACCCATTACCTCTACCAATCATTGAACCTTAAAAACACTCATCAGCTCAAACCTCCGCCTATCCATGGACCCTAAAACCCCCTCAATACCAATACATTCCACCCATACCTGAACCGTAAAAACACCCTGCCACCTCTAAACTCCACTCATCCGTGAACCCTAACACCCCTCACCACCCCTAAACTCCACCCATTGCTGATACCTATAAAACGTTCACCACCCCTAAACTCCACCCATCCCTGAACCCTAAAATCCCCATTTTATGTTTGAACTCCACCCATTCCTGGTCCCTAAAAATGCCTCTTCACCTCTAAACATTATCCATCCCTGAACCCAAAAACCCTCACTAGTCCTAAACTCCACCCAAGTTTAATGTTAATTTTGGATTTTTCCTTAAAATTATCTTTCCTTTAGAAGGTTTCCTTTAATTAGATTTATTTGTATTTCCTTAAAATTGTCTTTCGGTAAAAGTAGTTTTCCATAATTTGGTTTCTCAGTTTCTTCAGCTGTTATGTGTATTTTTCCTCAGCTCTGCTACTCTAGTTGTGGTATTGTGTGTGGTGCAGTCATTGCTTACAGAGCAGTAGGTTCAGCGCTTCTGTATAAAACGTGCCGCATCTTGGGAGGGGACTGGAGGAGAAGTTGGGCCTGAAATAACCGAGGGAAGTGTTGAGGGAGAAGATGTGAGGACGATGGATGTTTGAAGTGTGTGGAGTCCTGAAATGAGGAGGTGGAGAAACGGGATGTAAAGGAAGGAACAGTGAGTGGAGAGGGTGATTATACTGGGTGGACCAAGAACCCCTCGGTGCCCTGGGGGAAGAGAAGTATTGTTTAGATGAGGACACCAGCATCAGAGCCAGTGAGCGGCAGGAAGAGGTGTGTGGCCAGTCTTAACTTTTAAATTGTTTTTTTTTTTAGCTCTTGCCTTAACCTGTGGGCAGGGCCGTCTTAACAGCATGATAGGCCCCAGCGCAAGCAGCGCACTGGGCCCTGCCTACACAACCACTCACAGGAATACCAAGCATTTGCAATGCAATAGGTCTTGCATTTGCGAGAGTTTAAGCTATTGGCATTGTAAATGCCATTGCCTTTTATTTATCTGTTTTGATAATCTGAAAGAGACAAGTTAGTGACCGATTCCTTACCTTAGAATATCGTCAGGCTGGATCCGGAAAGTTTTTGCGTAGCAGTACCCTTGCGCGTCGGTAGGCGGCGTCGTGCGGCTCCGCGTCCGTCGTCGGCGTCGTGATCGCCGGGATGACGTCGCGGGCAGTACTTAGGCGCCGCCCCTGCGCGCTGACGTCAGTTCTTCTTTTTCCGCGCCAGCAAGCGCAGATCCGGGAAGAGCAGTGCCCTAGTCATTTTTTGACTAACTTTTTTGGTGAATTTTTTTTCACTGTTTTTCCAATCGACTTCAAGGTGTCGTAGGGATGCCCGGGTTTAAACGTTGCGGCGACTGTGCTCGGATGATGTCCATCACAGACCCGCATCGGGAGTGTCTCTTCTGCCTCGGCCGAGGCCACGACACGGAGTCTTGTTCCGACTGCCGGGCCCTCAATCCGAAAGCTTTGCGAGAGCGGTCTCGAAAGCTCCTCGAGGCCCGGCATTCGGCTCCGCGCAAGCCCCGGTCGCGTGAGAGGTCCAGGGGTCGATTGCGGAGTCCACACCGGTCGTCGGCATCGAAGTCTTCTTCGTCCGGTAAGTCCAAACACAAAAAGTCCAAAAAGCATCGTCGCTCTAGGACTTCGCCTCGCCGGTCTCGCGACTCGGCTGATGCCCCTCCCGGCACCGTCCCCGCGGCCCCGGACATGCCTGAGGAGTCGCACCCGCAATACCCGTCCTTCCCGGGTTCGGGTGCGGATCCGGCCCAAGTACAGGACTTCCTGTCGGCCATGGCCCGCCTCTTCGGGCCTCAAGGTCCCTCCGGTGCGCCTTCGGGCCCCGCGGGTCCTGATGGGGTTGCTCCGGCGTCGCCGACGGCTCCGGCCCCGGTGTCGCCCGTGCCTCCTGCCTCGATCCCGGCCCCGGCTCCGGCTTCGGCCCCGGCCTCGATCCCGGCTCCACAACCCCCATCGACGCCGGTCGACCTAACGACACCTCCGCCGGCGCCGATGTCTCCGGTGCCGTTCTCGACGCCGCCTGGGGCTCCGGGCGGCGTCGTCCCCCAGTTCCTTCCGGCTCCGGACATGGACCCGGACCGACGTCGCTCGACGCCGATTCCGGCGCCAATGGGACCTTGGGTCCCAAATGTCCCGCCTCCTCCTTATTTTGAACCAGAGGAGGACCAGGAGGACTGGGAGGGGTCTGATGACCCTCTGACACAACAGTGTCAGTACGATGAGGACTGGACAGAGGGTCTAGGGGATGCCAGTGGTCTAGATACTTCCCCTGACACTGGCATGCTGTCTCCTCCCGTGGCTACGGAGGAGGGAGCCAATTTTGCAACGGTGTTGCGTAGGGCGGCTGGGGCCTTACGTCTCCAACTCCCTACTGTGGCGGTCAAGACTAATATCTTGACAGAGGTGCTTCAGCCGGCGGCCTCCTCTACGGAGACTGTGCTGCCGTTTAACGACGCCCTCACTGACGTTCTTTTGGGCGCCTGGTCCAAGCCCAACACAGGGGCTCCTGTGGATAGGAACGTGTCCCGACGCCATCGCCCAGCTCCGGGCGACCCCCTGTTTCTCTCTGTACGCCCCACTCCTGAGAGCTTGGTTGTCCAAGCCTCCGCTTCCCAAACCGCCTTCCCTACCGCCCCACCGGATAGGGAATCCAAACGCCTGGATCAATTTGGGAAGAAGGGTTTTTCTTCCTCCAGTGCTGGCTTGCGGTCCATCAACACCGCTTGTCTTTTGGGCCGATATACCCACTCCTTGTGGGATTCGGTGGCGAATGTCTTGCCCCAGTGTTCTGAGGAGGTCCAGACACTGCTTTCCCGCGCCATTACGGAAGGAAGGGATGCGGCCAAATACACCATACGGTGTGGCCTTGATACCGCCGACTCGCTGGGCAGGTCTATTGCAACGACGGTGGCGCTGCGACGCCACGCCTGGCTGAGAACCACTGGTTTTTCAGGGGATGTCCAGAATACTCTCATGGACATGCCCTTTGATGGAGTCGGTCTTTTTGGGTCCAAAGCAGACCATGCGTTGGAGCGCTTTAAGGACTCACGGGCTACTGCCAAGTCCCTGGGCCTTTCTGCTACACGCCCTCCGCTGACTTCTGCTTTTCGCCCCTATCGTGGCCACGGTAGGGGCGCCCGTCACGTCAGCAGCCCAGCCACCGGCCCGCGCAGCAGGCGTCTTCGCGTGGCCGAGGACGTGGATTCCGCCGTGGCGGATCGGGCAACCAGCGTGCGGGTCAGGCCACCACCTCCAACCCGTCCGCGGCCTCCAAGCCCTCCTAGTCCCTCCTTTCAGGTGCACAGCACGCCAGTAGGGGGCAGGGTCCGCCATCACCTTCCCCACTGGCGTACCATCACCTCGGACAGGTGGGTCTTGGACATTGTCCGAAGGGGCTACTCCCTCCCCTTCGAGACCACCCCCAGCCATGCCACCTCAATTCCACCGCATGTCAGGGGATCACTTGGTGCTTCTGCAGAAGGAAGTCACGGCCCTCTTGGCCAAGAGGGCCATCGAGCATGTTCCGACCCCAGAAGTAGGGCGTGGTTGCTACTCCCACTACTTCCTGGTGCCCAAAAAGGACAAGGAGGACATGCGTCCTATCTTGGACCTCCGGAACGTCAATCGCTTCCTCCGAAAGGAGAAGTTCAAGATGCTCACCCTAGCTCAGGTCTTGACTGCCCTCGACCCTGGAGACTGGTTGGTAGCGTTGGACTTGCAGGACGCATATTTCCACATCCCCGTCCTGCCGGCCCACCGGCGTTACCTTCGGTTCACGGTAGGCCCCGAGCATTTTCAGTTCACCGTGCTCCCCTTTGGCCTTACCAGTGCCCCTCGGGTGTTCACGAACGTGATGGCGGTGGTCGCAGCTCATCTGCGCCGGGCAGGGGTTTCAGTCTTCCCCTACCTCGACGACTGGCTGCTGAAGGCGGGCTCGTCCCAGGCAGTCGTCTCCCACCTCCAGACTACGGCCGAACTCCTGCACTCGCTGGGGTTCTCCATCAATGTGCCGAAGTCGCATCTGATTCCTTCTCCACAGCTCCTTTTCATCGGAGCAGTTCTGGACACGATGCAGTTTCGGGCCTATCCTCCCGAACGGCGAGTCCGGGATATTCAGGCTATGATTCCAATCTTTCAGCCTTTATCCTGGGTTTCGGTACGGATGACCCTGAGGCTGCTGGGCCTCATGGCCTCCTGCATCCTGCTGGTCAATCATGCCAGATGGCATATGCGGGCTCTGCAGTGGGACCTGAAGTTCCAGTGGGCGCAGCACCAGGGCAACCTGTCCGATCACGTCCAGATCTCGGAGGGGACTGCAAGACAGTTGCAGTGGTGGCTCTCGAACCGGCAATGGGTCATGGGCAGATCCCTCTCCCTTCCCCAGCCAGAGTACACAGTTGTGACGGACGCGTCCCTTCTGGGATGGGGCGGTCACATGGGAGAGGCGGAGATCAGAGGCCTCTGGTCTCCGGCGGAGTCCCGGCTCCATATCAACCTTCTGGAGCTCCGGGCGATCCGACTTGCACTCAAGGCATTCCTTCCCTCTGTCAAAGGGAAGGTAGTGCAGGTGTTCAGACAACACCACCGCCATGTGGTACTGCAACAAACAAGGCGGGGTGGGGTCGTGGACCCTTTGTCAGGAGGCTCTGTGCCTCTGGACATGGCTGGAACATCAGGGCATGTTCCTGATGGTTCAACACCTGGCAGGTTCCCTGAACGCCAGGGCGGACGAACTCCAGCCGCAGGTGCATGATGGATCACGAATGGCGTCTTCACTCGGAAGTGGCGCAAGGACTCTTTCTACAGTGGGGAGAGCCTTGGTTAGATCTATTCGCCACCGAAGAGAACGCGCAATGTCATCAGTTCTGCGCGTTGGAATTTCCAAGGCGGCACTCGCTCGGCGACGCTTTTCGTCGCGAGTGGAGTTGCGGTCTGTTGTACGCCTTTCCGCCTATACCACTTCTACCCAGAGTGTTGAAGAAGATTCGGCTCGACCGGGCCCAAGTCATTCTTGTGGCTCCGGACTGGGCTCGAAGAGTTTGGTATCCCGAGCTACTCAATATGAGCGTAGATCCCCCGATCCGTCTGCCTCTTCGGGAGGATCTTCTGTCGCAGCAGCAGGAGACGGTCCTCCACCCGAACCTGTCCAGTCTACACCTGCTTGCGTGGAGATTGAGCGGCGGCAGTTGATTCCTTTCGACTTGCCTCCCGAAGTTTGTGATGTGATTCTGGCAGCCAGGCGTCCCTCCACTAAGGTGGTATACGCCTGCAGGTGGAACAAATTTGTGGCATGGTGCACAGCAAAGGGTGTGAACCCCCTTTCTGCCCCTCTTTCTGAGGTCCTTCTGTTCCTTCTTTCTCTGGCCCAACAGGGCTCTGCCCTGGGTACCATCAAGGGTTATCTCTGTGCTATCTCGGCCTTCCTCAGGCTCCCTGATCAGCCCTCCCTTTTCAAGTCCCCTGTTGTTAACAGGTTCTTAAAAGGCATTACACACCTCTTCCCTCCTGTTCCGTTTGTGATGCCTCAGTGGGACTTGAACTTGGTTCTTACTTTTTTAATGTGCGCTCCCTTTGAGCCTCTACATAACTGTCCTCTTCGTCTTCTGACTCTGAAGACAGCCTTTCTGGTGGCCATCACCTCCGCTCGGCGGGTGAGTGAGCTCCAGGCTCTATCTTGCAAACCTCCCTTTCTTTCTGTTCATCCAGACAAGGTTGTTCTTAGGACGCGTCCGTCCTTCTTGCCAAAGGTGGTTACTGCCTTCCACATTGGGCAGACCATCACTTTGCCTACCTTCTTTCCGCATCCTTCCAGAGAGGAAGAGAGGCTCCACCGTCTGGACCCAAAACGTGCGCTCTCCTTCTATATCGACCGCACAAAACACTTCCGGGTGGATGACCAGCTCTTTGTTGGCTACGTGGGCGCCAAAAAAGGTCGGGCGGTGCACAAACGAACCATCTCCCGCTGGGTTACCTTGTGCATCAAGACCTGCTATTCTTTGGCTGAGAAGGAGCCTCCTGTCGGGCTGCGTGCCCATTCCACCAGGGCAACGGCTGCTACCACGGCCTTGGGCCGCGGTGTTCCGCTGCCGGTTATTTGTCAGGCAGCTACGTGGGCCTCGCTGCACACGTTTACAAAGCATTACTGCCTTGACAGTCAGGTCAGGAGGGACGGCTTCTTTGGCCGTTCTGTCCTCCAGGACTTCCTTGTCTGATCTTTGTTCGCAGACCCACCACCGGGGTTGGTATTGCTGGGGTATCTATTCTAAGGTAAGGAATCTGTCACTAATGTGTCTCTTTCAGATGCACAAGTTACTAACTTGTGTAACGATATATCTGTAAGAGACAGTAGTTAGTGATAGATTCCTTACAGCCCCACCCATCCTCCCCGTTCTGCGAACTGATTTCTAGGGTTAAGGACATCCCTTTCAGGGCCCTAGTATTTTTCAGACACCTATGTCAGCTTCTTGCATGGCTCTGCGTTCCTGGCGCGGAAAGTCGTGTACAGAACTGACGTCAGCGCGCAGGGGCGGCGCCTAAGTACTGCCCGCGACGTCATCCCGGCGATCACGACGCCGACGACGGACGCGGAGCCGCACGACGCCGCCTACCGACGCGCAAGGGTACTGCTACGCAAAAACTTTCCGGATCCAGCCTGACGCCTGGGGATATTCTAAGGTAAGGAATCTGTCACTAACTAGTGTCTCTTACAGATATATCGTTACACAAGTTAGTAACTTGTGCATTAAGACTTAAATAAAAGGCATTGTCATTTACAATGCAAATAGCTCAAACACTTGTAAGTGCGAGAACTATTGCATTTCAAAGAAGTGGCAGCCATTGCCCCGGGCTGCTTGGAAAGTGAAAGCACGCATGGCGTGCTGAATGTTGCAGGAAAGCATGTCGTGCCTGCAGTTGGAGTAACTCATTAAAGAAAATAGTGCTTACATACTAAAGAAGACATACCGTGTAACAACAGAAGTAAAAGGGCCAGTCCTCATGGGTGGTTACAAATGAAGACAAGGCGGTACTAAGGAGGGACTAACAAGCCTGTTAACGAATCAGAAGCCAGCATTTACGAAGGACAATGACAAGCCCATAACAAATGTGGGCGGAGAGTGGGCGGGGCTTCAAGTCCATACTCAAATACAGCATGCCTCGCAGAGCAGCACGTGCGCTGCCCAGGCTCGACCTAAAAATGTTTAACGGAAAATTAGTGTTCAATTCTAGTCTGCATGGGGCGCCTATGCTTGTGGGGCCCCCGGGCAACTGCCCATCGTGCCCATGCGTTAAGACAGCACTGCCTGTGGCTGTCGGAGCATTTTATGTTTTTACGCAAGCTGAAGGGCCGGCCCGCAAGACAGATTCAAATTAACTGGACATGCTCCATGGCTGGTCATAGTCAGTGCTTAAGTTCTTCTCTGAGCAAGTGCTTTTTTCTGAGGAATTAGTAAGAAGTCTGGCCTTACGTAGATGCTCTGATTGTGTGGTCCGCTAAACTTTGACATAAGGAGAGTTGCCTGGGTTGCATATTTTAACCACAGTCTCGTGAATAGCAACCTCTCATCTGAGCCTGTGTTCATGACCTGTTTCTATTGTCTATGTTCTGCAGTTTTATGTCTGTATCGTGGTATTTTAAATACCAATTGAAGTGTGTGGCAGCGAACATGTGCTGATTAGTGTCTCGACTGCAAAGATTGAACCCTTCACAATGAACAGGTACCCAAGAGCAGGTGCAGATTCGTGCTGGTGCAGTGGGGAGGGTTGTTTTTGCTTTACGCCAAGAAAAATGCCTGTGAGCATGCACAAATTAGTGTCAGGCCCAACAGGTTACTTTTGATACACAGTAAGCATGCTTTAGTGCAGTGGCGCCTGGCATCAACGGGAAGGGGGGGCGGACGCGCACTCAAATAAAATAAAAACATATCAAAAGAAATGGGCACGCACTCAATATAAACTTAAATTATATATTGTTTTAAAAACTTACTAGACAAAATAGGACCTCCTTCTCCGGACCTCCTCGCGCTACAGCCCGCCCACAAGGAAACTCCCTTGACAAATCAGGACGCTGCTCTCAACAGCATGAGAGCAGCGCCCTGGTTGGAGGGAGTGGCCTGTCTCAGCGCTCCACAGTGCTATGGAGGCCTGCAGTTGCTCTAGCCCACCTGTCTTAAGACAGCTGGGTTAGAGGTTGCAAAGTGTGCATGTCTGTCTGTCTGGCTGGCCAGCCAAAGACATGCGCACTTTGAGAAGTGCAATTACAACCCACCCTCCTCCCAATCCCTGTTGTCTGTTCAGGATTGGAGGATGTCAGGATGAAAAATAAAAAGGTAATGATGAATTACCATTTTATTTTTCATCTCGCCCCTGCTTTAGTGAGCAGTGCCTTCTCTTTGAGCAGTAAAGGCTTGTTTCTTTTTGCTTCTTGGCACATTGTTTGTAGGCCTGGTGCAGCCAGGGCATTTAACACACAAAAGGTGATCAAGGATGTCTACCACTAACCACTCTAAACAGTAGCAATTGCTCGGGTAGCACTCCAACCCATCGTTCTTTTGCTCACCATGCCACCTCAGTTTGGGCCCACCCATATGCAAATCAGTCTTGACCCTGCTCCTCATGGGAACCTTCCAGCCCAAACTGCCAAGCCAGGTCCTCTCTGAACCGGAACACAAGCAGCCCAGGACCGGTTTCGCCCAGATTGGGGCGCTTCAGTCGAGTACAGCTTGGTTCCAGTGGCATAGTGATTCTGTGTTTATAACTAAGTTCTGTAAAATACTGTGATTCCACAATGACAGATTAACACTATTTCTACAAAGAAGCTTTAAAGTTATATTAATATATATATATTTTTTTCTCAGTTTAATGCCTGCTATCACCGTGTCCTTTTTTGGACCACAACAGTGTATTTTAGCAACATCTGTTTACCTAAAGGCATATTTTGCATGAGTGCTTCCATATAGGTGAATATTTATGGAATGTGATATTTGCACTCATGGTTTGTGCTTTGTAGTAATTAAGCTGAGTAGGTCTCTGCCTGATGGGTGTTATGGTCCATCTACAGCTTGTATTCTCCTAGTATACTAACGAACTAGCGCTAGGATGCCTTCGGGTCGCCATGCGCTCTACAAACCCCATAGCATAGTATAGTATAGTGCTTGGAGGGTAGCTCCTTACGAACCAAAGTATCTAACTTTATTCGGATTAGAGGAGTTCTGAAAAGGAAGTCTGGTAAATCCCGTAATTTAAATGGTTGTGAGAAGCATTCATGTTGATGTTGAGTTATTTCTGGTTAGGTCACAATGGGTTAACACCTCGACAAGTGGTCACTTTGGGCCAGGGCTGCTGGACCGGTCTTGGGGCCCGATTTAGATCTTGATGGACAGGTTACTCAGTCACAACGGTGATGGATATTCTGTTCGCTGAAATATAAATACCATAGGATATAATTGGATTTATTTTCGGCAGACAGGATGTGCGTCACCGTTGTGACGGAGTAACCCATTCGCCAATATCTAAATCAGGTCCTTAGTTCTTCGCTTGGTGCTGCTGACAAGTCGATCCACAATGCCGCAGTCTTGTGTGAATTATACCTGTTTCAGGATCCTCCAGACATGAAATAAAGCTGAGGCCCAAGTCAGACCCACAGGACCACGGGAGTCCATAGAAGCTGGTAACCATGGCTTCTGTAGCTGTAGTGCTTTGATTCCCCTTGCAGCAGGTTCTAGGCGCGGAGTAGCAGTCCCTGTCCTTGATGGAGTAGTGGAGCGTCACTCCTTGCAGAGGCCAGCTTACACTGTTCTAGGGTGAGGACCGCCCTCCCCTGTCGCAATGCTCTCTGCTTGACTTCCGTTTTTGTGAAAACCTTTCAATTCTGGTACCAGATCTTCCTCCCCAACCCTTTCAGCAGGGAATACACAGCACAAATCACAAAAATACAATGCTTGGTTCTGGGCGCGACTTCCCCCTGCTGTTGGATGGAACCAGTACCTGCAGCAGACAGGTGCTGTGTGGCAGGGTGCATGCGCCTGGTGGCGCGAGGCAGGGTGCATGCGCCTGGTGGCGCGAGGCAGGGTGCATGCGCCTGGTGGCGCGAGGCAGGGCGCACCAGGACCTCCCTGCAAGGATCCGGGTCCTGCCTCTGCTGGGCCGAGACCAGGCCCAAGCGCAGAGAACCTCGCCGGAGGGACCGGGCCGCGCATAGCTGTCTAGGCCGGGGGGGTCTTAGAGCAGGTGGGAATCGTAATGTTAGATCCTATGGTTTCCAACTGCTATAATACCGAACGTCCCCCCTAATTTTAACTTACAAAGGTTCATATCTGTGATTATAATGGCTACACAAATGCTACAATACAAAACAATGTCTGTTGTGCACCCTAAGGGTTTCTTC
This sequence comes from Calotriton arnoldi, assembly GCA_963921515.1. Classification (NCBI taxonomy): domain Eukaryota; kingdom Metazoa; phylum Chordata; class Amphibia; order Caudata; family Salamandridae; genus Calotriton; species Calotriton arnoldi. Next base: position 1,353,473 of record CAWUFW010001669.1, on the reverse strand, counting down.
TCATCTTTCACTTATCTTTGAATTGTAAAGCCCCGGCCTGTTTCATGGTTTCATTCCCCTGTTCACCAGCACTGCTGACTGACTGGTGCCAACCAAAGACTGCCACAAGAGACACTTTACCCTCCTGGGTCAAAGGACTGCTTCCTCTCTGCAAAATGGCGTCTCTGGTTATGGCATGGGGCTGGCCTTTGGCCCGCCATACCCACAGCCACACTAGCGCTCATGTCCGGCACCACTGGTGCTGTCAAAAGATGGCCAGGCCTTGTGTGATCTTTGTTCCAGGCACCCCATCATGGTGGCGTGTCACTCTGGAAGACCCGCTCAAGTCAGACATCGGCCAGTAATTCTCTTACAATACATTGTATTTTGTAATCCCTGTATGAACGGCAGTCACTAATTTCTTTATAGTCTGCGACTTGTGATGCACCCAGTCGCCAATTATTAAGAAAAGACGTCAGTACTCGACTATTATACGGCTATTACATTTGAGTTCTGACCTCACAATGCCTGCTGCCAGAGCCAGCAGCCAAGGTGACTGGCAGGTCAAGTCACAGAGCATAACAGAAGCGGCTGTTTAAAGCAACAAAGACGAACATTGCTTTTCTTTCTTCTGCTCTCTTGTAATAGCTTACAATGACAAGCAGAGAGAATGTTTATTTTTTTGCACTACAGAGAAAAGTTAGACTCTTTCTGCAAATTTCCACACATTTCCAGCTTCTGCAGTTATTTTTGTTTAATTGACTTGTATTGAATGGTTTCTAATATCTGTTTGCAACAAATATCTAACAGGTTTTTGATGTGTTTAATTTTGCACTAGAGGTTTTATTTTTATTGTTCATTTTTGCAAACATGCTCTCTTTCATATGAAAGAGCTACGCACCAAGGTTTTAAGTGGTTTGTGGGAAATGTTTCCTATGAACTGTAAAAACTGTGCACCATGATTGCACCCCTTAAATTTTTGAAAAAATGCTTGCGTACATACATCCTTGGACTCTGTAGGTATTCCTGAAAGAACAGAGTTGGCATTTTACCAAAAAAGGCTGATGTCAGTTGGTGTAGCTGATAACCCCCTTTAAGAAACAAAAACAAGAGGTGGCAGACAAAGGCCCTGTTGTCTGGGGTCAACATTCAGTGATGGTCACAGCCTCAACAACTCAGAACAACCTTATACACACTTGAAGATGTTAAAATAAACCGGTGCATGCTCCAGGCTCAGAGCATGGTGCCAGCGACTGTAGGTGCAAGCGGCCGTTGGTGCAAGCGGCCGTAGGTGCAAAGGGCCAATACTTACCGGGGTAGCAGAAGGTAAAGTTTGCAAAGCTGATGTGGTACCTGATCCTCTGATAAAATCAATCTGACCTGAGCGGCCAAAAGTTTGGCTCCAGTCTTTGACGTAGCACTAGTTACTAGGAATATCCTGCCTTTGTAGAAGGGAAGTGTGGCTAGCCCTATTTTTAGGAAGGTGCCATCGAAGCGACTGCATCTCAGTGCCTAGTTTCCTTCCTGAGTTGTGCAGAGAAGCTCTTTAAAAGCCTCGACTCCTGCTGCAGTGGCATGAATCTAAGAATAACATGTGGGAAGGACTATTCTGGGGGTGCCCCTGGAGGCGCCTGTACTCTGAAGCTACACAGCTTTTGTGCACCCGGGCCAGATATAGTCTTGACTCTGAGAGCGAAGTTTGCTACGTAAATATGTAGGGGCCCTTGACACAGTTAATGGGGTCTTCCCCTGGAGCAAGTAGTAGCTGATGGTCTTCCTTCTGAGTTGTTGAAGCTAATAGTGGAGTTTCTTAAAGGACGCTAAATCCAGATCAAAGCTTAATTTATAAGATGAAGCCATAAACACTACCTTAAGGTAAACTGTTTTTAGTTCATTTGCCAGACAACCCTTAGCCGTAAAATTAATGTATTTTCCTTAATTCTAAAATGGCCACACACTATTTTGAATTATGCCAATTGTTCAGTATTAAATGATCAAATCCCAGTTGGTCTAAAGTGTTTGCTGGAGGCCCTTTGGCAGATACAGTGGTAATAAAAGAATATGAATTGATGCAAAAGAAAAACATTCTCCCTCACACAGGTGAAATCCAAATCTAATGTCACACAAATGACATCAGCATCTCATTACACTGCTGAAATCCATATCTATATCCATACAGATGAAACTGAAATCTCAATCCATACAGACGAAAAGCATTTTTTACACCCATACTGGTGAAAAGCAACTTCTTCAACTATGCGGATGAAATCCAAATCGCAATCCACACGGGTGAAATCCAAATAGCAATCCACACGGGTGAAATCCAATTCTCAATACACAAGGGTGAAATTCAAATCGCAATCCACACATGTGAAATCCAAATCTTAATTGACACGTGTAAAATCCAAATCTTAATCCACAAGGGTGAAGACCAAATCTCAATCCACAAGAATGAAGACCAAATCACAACCAAATGCAAATTCACAAAGATGAAATCCAAATCTCAATCCACAAGGGTGAAATCCAAATCTTAATCCACAAGGGTTAAATCCAAATCTTAATCCACAAGGGTGAAATCCAAATCGCAATCAAATACAAATTCACAAAGGTGAAATCCAAATCTCAATTCACAAAGGTGAAATCCAATTCTCAATCCACTCGGGTGAAATCCAATTCTCAATCCACAAGAGTGAAATTCAAATCGCAATCCACAAGGGTGAAATCCAAATCTTAATTGACACGTGTGACATCCAAATCTTAATTGACACGTGTGACATCCAAATCTTAATTGACACGTGTGAAATCCAAATCTTAATCCACAAGGGTGAAATCCAGATCTCAATCCACAACGGTTAAGACCAAATCTCAATCCACAAGAGTGAAGACCAAATCGCAATCAAATACAAATTCACAAAGATGAAATCCAAATCTCAATCCACAAGGGTGAAATCCAAATCTCAATCAAATACAAATTCACAAAGATGAAATCCAAATCTCCGGCTAAACAGATGAAATGAAAGTCCATCCATATCTATGAAATTCAAGTCACCACCTGTACATGTTACATCCAAGTCTTCGTCAACACAGATTAAGTCCTGATCTGTCTATACAGATGATGACGTAATTTCTGTCCATTCACAAGAAATCCAAATCTCCATCAATATAGGTGAAAAATAAGTTCTCCAGACAAAGAGATGAAATGCAAATCTCAGGCCAGACTGATAACTTAATCATCGCAATCCACACAAATGAAATAAAAATAAACACTTGTACGCATCAAATCAAAATATTACCTATAGATCAAATTAATTCTCCACCGAAGCACATGATGTAAAATGTAAACATTTCCCTCAATAGTGATGAAATCAAAAGCTCAATATGTACTGATGACATCAGAATCTCAATTTACGCAAGTTACAAAAAGGGGAAGAAGTGAGTCTAGAGGTGCAAGTGAGTAGAGCCATGCTGCCACTTGAGGGGCCCTATCAGGCTGTTTGCTAGTCAAGGAGATTTACGAGCCGGAGCCATTATACTACAGTATCAATCAGTTAATTGCAATCTCATTTCTTAAGTTCCGGAACCACGTGAAGTTCAGGCCATCCAACAGATTGTAGTTCACCTTCAGGAACTCATTTAGAGATGATCGGAAATGGAAACTCCTCTGATTTCTGCCAGAAGTGTTAAAACCAGATGGAAGTACACTGAGGTACCTCTACTATCCTGTCCCTATGGGAGACAAAGTTCTATCAGTGGGTTTACCTCTAGATGGAGCGCTCCCTTCAAAAACTCTGTGGTTTCCTGATTATCTTCATAGCCCATACATCACATCCTGTCCATCTTGTTTCTATGTTCATGAAGAAACCCTTGTCATCAACGGGTTATCTGCTGTCGCCCTTTGAATATCTGGTTCAAATAATTGCCATAGGATCCTAGTTGCACTCACTCATGAGCCCCACCAGTTATATGTTACAATTTTGACCCTTTCACCCTCCCAGCACATAATTTCAGATTACATTTATTTTACTCGCTAATTTCTTTGTTCTTTGGAAATCACTTTTACCTGATAAGTACCTAGGCAAGACTTTCGTACTGTTAAATTTATAATGGGGCAAACCACTTGAACCAACTGTGCTTGCTTTTAATTATATATATATATATTTATTATTCATTAAGAAATGCAAATTTTTAATAGGGGTACCAAACCCTTTTGTTTATTAATGAAAAAAGGTGGTGTCTCAAAAGTGGCGTTTCCCTCTTCAATTACCATAGAGTTCTTTTCTATATAGAAAAATAGCTGAAATGAATTCTAACAGATTTAACATGAAGGTAGAATTTTGAAGTGCCTTTCCTTGGTTTAGTGTAAATCCGCTGAGTAGTTTTTGAGAAATTAGTGCTTAAAGAGGTGCTTACCTTGGGCAAGAAGAGGTTAGATTTTAGAGATACCTGGACTGTTAATTCATGGGTCCTCTGTGAATTTACAAACCCAAAATCAAAAACTAAAAGTGCACAATTGGACTAAGTAGCCCTGCCATTAGCCCACAAGGTGCACTGAGCGCTGTGCTGGAAAAATCAAAAAGAAACGGGGGATAAGAGGAAACAGTGAAAAACGGGGCAGAGAGGGGGGCTATTCTGTGCCCTATGCTGCGCTTGGCCAAACGTGGTGGTTTGGGAGCAGGGCAAAGACAGTTCACTCCCTGCGGCCAATCGCTGCTGCGGATGACCAAAGGCTCTGTGCAGCAGGGACTGGCCGCGGCGGCAAGGGGGATGCAGGGCATAGCCTGCTACCAAATACTTCTGTGCATTCCCGAAGGCCGTGCACTGTAGGGGTTGGCCACTGCACCTGGTTTTGAGGCAAAGTCCTGTGGCCAACCCCCACTGCAGGAGAACAGGCCCTCGTGTAGTACTGGGTACAAGGCAGCTGTGTGCTACAGATTTTGGCTGCCTGCCAATGGTTGGGCACACAACCTGGCCTGAGGCAAGGCCCTGCGCCCAAAACCTGCTGCACATGGGGCTGAAGACCGTGCGCAATGAGGGTTGGGTCAAAAGATCACTGAAAAAAACAGAGGCTAAAGTGAAGTTATGGTTGCTTTGGTTACAACAACGACAGATGTTTGTTTTTTAAAACTCAAATTCACCTAAAAAAAACACAGTTAAATTGCAGTTATGGTTTTGATTGAAACTGAAAAAACACTTAAATTCACAAGTTATGGTTAGGACCACAATCCGTAATTCTCAGAGCAGGCATGCAAACCATAACTCACACACCAAATGCAATGCTCATGACTGCACAGCATTGATATCAATAATTAACACGAAAGAACAAAAGTAACTAAACAGCAAGACCTGATTAAAGCAATAAATGGTGGTACATTTAGTCATCTCAGTCCAAGTGCTAAGGGTAATGTGTCATGTAATCTCATTTGTAAGATATTGCAGCATGTGTAACTGCATCGGTTTCACTAAGGGTGAGGGCAAGAGCATCACATGTGGTGTGTGAGTTGTGGTTTGTATGGCTGTTTGGAGTTACTGATTGTGGTCCTAACAACTTCAAATGTAAGAGGTTTTTCGCGTTCAATGTGTAATCCTAACTGCACTTTAACTATGTCTGCCAGAACACTCTGGCTGCTGTAGGAAATGCCCTGGAGTGGTTTTAAATAGAAACCTTTTTTTAAGCTGAATCCCCGTCACTGTCACTTTGCAGTGATAGTAATGTACTTCTTTAGGTCTTGCCTAGGCAGCTCACGCGCTGTCTCTTCGAGACATGCTCTATCTACTCTGTGGGCTTTCAGCATGCCCACCGCTTTTCATTTGTTCCTTCCTCTGCCTTTTGAAATTCCTTGCTTTTCAGTGGTGAATCTTTGCCTTTTGTCCCTCCTTTTGGTGTGTTGTTCCCTCTCATGGACACTGGCCCTTCTACATGTCTCATTTCATTTCTAGCCATTTATGTTACTTTCGGCGCACTATTTTTTTGTTGGTTTCAGGCCATAACGCAAGCGCTCGTGCTTTTAGTTGCTCCGTTCCTGTTTATCGTTTTGTGGCCGTAACACGAGTGAGCTGGCCAGAGGAGCCGACCTCCGATAAAAGCTGCTTAATGACTAATGCATGCGGGGTCAGTTTACAGAGGCGGAGGCAGCTCGGCTAGTGCCAGCCTGAGCGCTGCAGAAGCCGTACGACGCTCCCACAGACAGCTTACCTTTTTCAACATAGTTGCCTTGCTGTTCAGTGTCTTGTTTTAAATGAGACTAGCATTGTGCTGGGCAGTATGTTATTGTGTCTGTGTATTGAGGTCAGAGTCCCTGCCCCCACACTACTTCCATGAGACGCTTCTGACTAGTGGTGCCCACTACTACTGAGAGTCATGTGCAGAAAAGGTTATACTTGGCCCAGTTGGCAATGCTATAGTAAGACTGACCCCAGTGGCAAATGACGTCAAACCCCGTGATAGTGTCCAGTTGCTCTTCCTTGCTGGCCCCGTGGCCGCCCCCTGACCCCAACCACCCCCTCAAACGTTCTCTGATACATGCAGGTTGTGCAGGGTGCCTACTATTCACTTAGGACCAATGCTGATTTGCAAATGGTTGCTCCAGGTCTGGAGTGGTTCAGTAGGCAAAAAAAGATGGTTTGGAATGCAGCCCGAGAGAGTTAGGGCCTGAAACCTTTCCCTCGGGACAGGACTGATATTTCCCTGGTAGGCTTCAGAATAGGGCTGGGCTGCTTCCACAGCAGTATGGCTGCCATGACCCAACAAAGGAAGACCTTGGTGGCCTTATTGTATTTGCAGCTTCCTATAGTATTTTTCTGATTTGAATATTTTTGTTAGGGTTTATTTTAGTTTCCAGTCTGGCCCTGAAATGTCCATTCTCCTGAATATGTACGTGCACTTCTGGGGTTCAGGCCGCCGAGTTAGCATTAACCAGGCTGCCTGAACCCTAGAAGTGTACCCGTGCCGCAGAGGGGGGCATGACGAAGTTTTCTGCATTGCTTAGATTTTGATTAAAGTGACACGAGGGGAGAGTAGATGAAACTGTGGCAACTTGAAAACGTTGGCATTTCTTGAAAACGGTGATTTATGTTCACAGTCGTTGGATCTTAGCAAAATAATTTAAAATGAAAATACATAGAAATCTGGTAAGAAAAATGTCAACCTAAAGAGAGGAAATCGGAAACATTTGAGAAACATGTTAATCTGCTAGAAAGAGTCAGGAATGAGGGGAGAAGGAGGAAATGGAGGCAAGAAGCCGAGGAATGAGGGAGTGAGCTACGTTACACGAGGCAGGGGGTGAGGAGAAAGGAGTGAACTAGGAGGCAAGTGATGAGGAGAAAGGAGTGATACACGAGGCAGGTGGTAAGGAGTAATGAGAGATACACGAGGCAGGTGGTGAAGAGAAAGGAGTGATACAGGAGGCTATGGTGAGGAGAAAGGAGTGATACACGAGGCAGGTGGTGAGGAGAAATAAGTGATACACGAGGCAGGTGATGAGGGGAAAGGAGTGATACAGGAGGCAGGTGATGAGGAGAAATAAGTGATACACGAGGCAGGTGGCGAGGAGAAAGGAGTGATACAGGAGGCAGGTGGTGAGGAGAAATAAGTGATACACGAGGCAGGTGGCGAGGAGAAAGGAGTGATACAGGAGGCAGGTGGTGAGGAGAAATGAGTGATACAGGAGGCAGGTGGTGAGGAGAAAGGAGTGATACAGGAGGCAGGTGGTGAGGAGAAATAAGTGATACACGAGGCAGGTGGTGAGGAGAATGGAGTGATACAGGAGGCAGGTGGTGAGGAGAAATAAGTGATACACGAGGCAGGTGGTGAGGAGAAAGGAGTGATACACGAGGCAGGTGGTGAGGAGAAATAAGTGATACACGAGGCAGGTGGTGAGGAGAAAGGAGTGATACACGAGGCAGGTGGTGAGGAGAAAGGAAGGGAAAAGGACACAGGAATGAGGGAGAGATTAAATCTGAACTGAGGGAATGCGCACAGGGGGAGCTTTGGGGACTCGGATAGTTAACGCTCTCTTCTTCGTAGTCATTTTATTTTCATGTATTTAAATGAAAGGTGTGGAAAGCTGTCGTGTTTGGAGACGGAAGGACGGGATAAAGTGGAGAATGAGCGAGCAGAGTCAGGGAGACGGTGAGCATGAGGGGCAGAGAGAGAGGAGGGAAGGGACCTAAGTGGGCAATTCACATCTCCCCCTGCCTCAAACACATATGAGCGTGTGCTTGCGTGATGCAACTGGTGCTCATGCACAGCGCTCCGATACCGAGTTGGCGCTGTATAAACCTGCAAGCGCGGGAAGCCGGAGAGGGCGCCGCACAGACTCGTGCTAAGAGGGGAGGCGCGCGAGCTATGCCAGGCTGCCGCCAGAGCACGTCAGGGAGGAATGCGGCCCGGGAGTGACGTCGGCGCCGGTCACGCGCCCCATGCAGCAGCATCCTCTGTGACCAAAAAAGGGAGCAAGGGGGCTCACACACCACTCTCGCGTGCAGGGGAGGCGTCACAAGCACGCGCAGAGACGAACGTGCAGGGGGCGCCCGAGCCCGCCCCCTTCACACACACCCTCACACCACGTCTACCAGCAAGGGGGGGGGGGCTCTGACAGAAACACCTACAGCTGACGGGCTCTGCTCACACCCCTCTAGCATCACAGCTTACACCTCTCACATACACATCCATGATCCAACCCACCACCAGCGGTGGGTCGGGGGCTCTGACAGAACCGCAGCTACAGCTGACGGGCTCTGTTCACACCCCGAGTCTAGCATCACAGCTTACACCTCTCTCTCGCGCACACACACCCACCAGCAGCAGGGCCCTCCCGCGTAAAAGCACACACCTGCAGTTGACGAGCTCTGTTGTTCACACCCCTCCGCCACACCTTCCCACCTCTCTCTCACGCCCACACGCACCCCTTTCCTTCAGCAGCGAAGGCCCCTCCCTGTTTCCCTACTAACACAAACACTTTCAGCAGTGAAGCGCTCTTGTGGGCCCACCTTGCAATACTCTTAACCGATGTCACCCCTCCTTCAGGCAAGGAAACCCTTTCTCAGTCCAGTACTCCCCAAGGACCCGACAAACCACCCATCCTCACCCACCAGGAATGCACAATCCCTTCCGCTGTGCAATCGCTCTCTCGTACATCACTCACTGCTGAGCCCAGTAAGGGGGTGTCTCCAAAAGGGACGTGCCCTGTGTATAAACTAAAAATCTCTGCTTCCTGTAGAGTGCTGCCAACTGTTTTTTTCTTCTCCCTCTCTGTGATTTCTGTTATTGCATTGAGATATATAACACAACTGACATACACCTAAAACAAGCCAGGACTATTGGCTTTGTCACTGGTTGTTAGCTGTATAAGGTAAATAAGTAACACATAATTTATTTGTTGTAAGTAATAATATTGGAAATGTTTGAATTCTGAAATAACTGACTTAAGCAGGGCACAAGTCCTAAAAAAATAAGTGGGGGGGGAGGGGGGCTAACCTTGTTAATCAGTATGCAAGTGACATCACGGCGTGTGACATCACGGCGTGTGACCTCACACGAAGTGGCATCATAAGAAGTGACATCAGATCTTAAGCCCTCACATATATGTTTAACATGTCTATCATGAGTACATTAGAGCATATTTCGAGTATACAGGGAAACCCTCCTGATTTAGGCAGAAGATGCTCACTTTTGTGAGCTTCACATAAACCAATGTTGCCTTTTGTCAGGTAAAACTTCCTCTACCCATAGTGCTTTACAAGAAAAAATAGTGATATTTAAATTATTACAACACCTCCTCAAGGGTAGTAAGCACTATATAAATGCTATTTATTTTGTATAAATACTGGGAAAGACCAACACATCTTACATTCTTACCGTGCATGCATATCTCCTAAACCGAGCCCGAACAAAGTGAAAAGCTGCCTCTCATAAGTATGTGTAAAAGTGCTAACAAGGTGTGAGCCTTTGTTTCCCATCTCATTGGGTGTGAGGCTCCTGACTGCTGCCAGCCAGGAGACTGGAACAAAAGGAGGCCTGGTGACCCCTCAGATCCGGCCTTTGTTATGGGCCCAGCAGGAGTCTGAACTAAGAAAACCCCATCCCTCCCCTCCTGCACGTTGTTGCTGATCGAAAGCAGACAACAACATGCAGGCCTGCTGAATGTGTCCCGGTGTTTGCAATTACACTGGGACGAATTCAGCACATTTTTCAGTGGGGCCCAACTTCTTGACAGGGTGGACGGCGTCCACCCAGTCAAAATAGTGGGTGGACGCTGTCCACCCACGTGTACTCCTGACTCGTGCCCTGGACTTGAGCATGAGTGACGCCTGTGGAAGGAGCCATGGTCCTCAGTGTCTGATCCACTCCTGCTGTTCCCTTCACACCACATTCCTCTGCAGTGTATGCTAGACACTTACGCCTCTTTTCTGTTCACATCTGTCAAAAACTCTCCATCTGCATAGCTCACTTCATCTTTTTTCTCCTCTTCCCTGTATGAACTTCCTCTCATCTCCTTGACTTAACCACTCTCAACGCACCCACTCACCTATAAGGAATGCATTTTCTTTTGCCTTGTCACTATTTTGATCACTTTTTATCCCCTTCACAGAATCGCAATTGCAACTGGCATATGTGACCATTGCTCTTTGTGCTCTGCAGAGGCCAAGGATTGAATTGCCATTGTGAACTCCATTTGATCCAGTGACAGGCACTCCAATGGCGGCTTCTCCACTAAGGCAGAGGTGTGTTGCCCCACTGCTTTGGAGCAGTGAAATAAAGGAAACCTAAAATGATAACTCAAGGTTATTATCATTTTATATTTCCCTGCTGCGGCAAGTTTGCGGGTGGGGCGAGGCTGCTCCTATATCAGAGGAGCAGGGGGAGGAGTGGTTTGCCCACTCCAAGTGCGCATGAATGTTTGGCCGGCCCTCTCGGGGGGTTGCATTACAGCCTGCATGGAGAAAATGCCCAGGCTTCAATTCCCTGGCTGAGCGCAGAACCACAGCACTAAGACCAATCACAACGCTGCGTTGCAGCGTTGTGATTGGCTCAGGGGAGTCTGGATGCTTCCTGCTCCGGCCCCAGGGGAGGCATAGTGGAGGAGAGACACGGCGATCAGCTAAGTTTTTTTTTTTTTCTTCCCCCTTCTGTTTTAAACCCTTTTAGCCCCCACACCCTCCTGATCCTTGCCGGCCGCCACTGAGGCACTCATAGTATGCACTATACAAGAGTAAAATGCAAAAAAAAAAATGTACAGAAACACAACATCCAGGAAATAGTAAGGTCTCTTAAGGAACGCGAGATTAAGTAAAACGTGAACTATAAACGGGAAATAAATTGACATGCATTACCTTTACGTATTTTATATTATTTTAGAAATTGATCAGTGTTTTTGCCTGTAAAGTTAAGAACATTATAATGGGGCCTGATAAGGACCTGTTACAGTGTTGGCTTTTAAATTACTACCAGGTCTGATACCTGGAGGGACCCGGCCCACTTAAAGCCATGCAGACACTCTGCCAGCCAGCCATGAGATGAAAGGGGATCCAAGCGCACAAGCCTGTGCTCTCATGCCATATGTAACCGGGAACAACGGTTCCTGTGGACTATGTGCACAATACTTGAAAATGAGAACGCTCAATCAATCAATCAGGGGTTTGTTAAAGCGCGACTACTCACCCGTAAGGGTCTCAAGGCGCTAGGGGGGTGGGGGGGTGCAGGTTCCATCCATCAAGGAGGGGGTCTGTCGAAGAGCCAGGTTTTGAGGTTTCTTGCGAAGATGGGGAGCGATGTCTGTCTGAGGTGGAGCGGAAGGGCGTTCCATGCTTTGGCCGCGAGGAAGAAGGAGAAGGAGCGGCCTCCCGATCTGGTCTTTCTGGTGCGGGGGACCACGGCGTAGGAGAGCTGGGCTGATCGTAGGGTCCTTTGGGGTGCGTGGAATTTGAGTCGGCTGTTCAGGTATGCTGGTCCGGTGCCGTGGAGGGCCTTGTGTGCTCAATGGCATATACTCGTGGGGATGGAATGTCACAGAAAGAATCAAAGTCATACACACCATAGATTTTTAGAAGTGCTTTTACTAAGCCTTTACGTTTTGCATCATAAAATCAGACAGACGGTGTGCTTAGTGTACCAAGTGAACTAGAACCTAGAGAGGGGAGTGACGGTTGGTGACATATAAAAAAGGGTTCTGTTTTTACTCGCATTCAACAAAGTCGGCTTCAGGGGAGAAGGGCGCATTGTCTCGCCCTCTCCCTGCTCCGACCGGCTGACTTCTGCGGCAGCGTCTTGTTGATTCTTGATGCTTCACACGTACCGATACTCATTGGATAAATCTTGATTGTGTAGATCAGCATCCTGGTATCAAGTTTTATCAGCCAGCTCAAATACCTGTCATATGGATTAACATCTCCCCACTGCATGGATAATTGACACATTCATTGTGTACCAACCACTGAACGAGACACCACACCCATATGTGATAGGACAGTCCGTCTTCTTGTCCCCCTCACTTTGGGCGCCTGACTGGGCCCCTCTGTGAGTAACCCTTGCTTTTTCTACACTTGTCTTGAGCCACACATCTTTTTTGGTGTGCAGCATTTACACTGATAATTGCTCTAGGAGTCGAAACGCCGTCGTCACACACTACAAACGAACCACTCTTTCAGCCTTGTTCAGTGTATTAGAGGACTGTTAACTCATCAGGTATACTTACCTGTGGTCGTTTTGTACAAACAAATCTTTTTTATATGTCACCAACTGTCACTCCCCCCTCTCTAGGTTCTAGTTCACTTGGGACACTGAGCACACTGTCTGTCTGATTTTATGATGCAAAAAGTAAAGGCTTAGTAAAAGCACTTCTAAAAATCTATGGTGTGTATGACTTTGATTCTTTCTCGGACATTCCATCCCCACGAGTATATGCCATTGAGCATTCTAATTATCAAGTATTGTGCACATAGTCCACAGGAACCGTTGTTCTCTGTTGCATATTAGATACCCTGGTTCCATGTGGGAAGGGTTACCCTTGTGTCCGATACATATATGTTCTCTCATGCCAGCACTCATCATTTCATTAACAGGTAAGAGTCAACCGTGAAACATTAAAGCTAACATACACAGTGCTTGTAGAAGGCCTACCAGTCACACCCCTCACTGACATGGGCACCTCAGTGAATGTGAAAGACCAAAAACAACACCTCCACCTCAAACCAAGACCAACGCTATTGAAAACAAGCACTAATCAGTGAATGAAGGGCTGGAACCACTCCCCTTGACAGGCACCTTCACAACAACCATCCCACACAAAGGCAAACCCTTCAGGACCCTGTTCCACATGGCTGAAGGAGGCCCCAGGACACTGAAAAGCTGCAGGACCTCAACTTCATTCATTCGGCAGGAGGTGTCAACAGCCCTGAGACAGAAGAAAGGATGCATAGTTTCCCACATCTCTTCACAGGTCGTGAATGCCTAAAGACAAGGCCTGTGAAGCTTCACATTAACCGCACCGTCACCTGTGGCCTGAAGGCATGAACGCATCACCTCCCACATCCACCGCCGGAACAGGCTGAAGTGCAATAACTAGAAAAGGAAGCCGGCATCAAGATGGCTCTGACCAAAACATCGCGGACAGCCACGGTCTGCATAGACATGCCCTCCCCAAGCAGGCTCCTGGAAGTGACAGGCACCCGACACCCACAATCATCACAGAACTAAACCCAGCAAGATGGTTTCCAATGCTGGACCTCAATGCAAGATACGACCAGTCCACGGAATCCAAGGCCACTGAAGTATTCCCGAATGCCATAATGGAGGCCCTGGAAGACCTCAAAGGAGCCATGAATGTGAGGAATGATATTCCAATGTATGGAAAAACATGCAAGACCATCACGAGTCTGCACTCAATATTTTATTGGGTATCAGACTGTGGCCGTACTTCACAAACCTTTTAAAAAAAAAAACAGTTTACAGGTCTTTTGGTATGTGTTTTTTCATGCCAAGAGGTGACCACTAGCACCTCCAAAAGATCGAAGACATCAATAGCGCTGGCCCACCTCAAACAACACTGAACTCCTGGTATTTCTTGGGCATGACCATCTACTGTGGAAGTTCATTGCAAAGTCAAAACCAGTGCTTAATTTGAGTCGGTGGTTTCCGGTGCTCAGCACCGGCGCTTAATCATCAACACCGACGCTTTTGAGCACCAGTTAAGGACGCATTCATTTATGTTAGGCACAGGGAGATAAAGTGATTTGCCCAGAATCGCAGGATGTTGAGCCTGACGCAGAGACTTGAACCTGGGTCCCCAGCTCCGAAGTCGGCAGCTCTAGCCATTATGTCACATCCTATCCCCACTTTCATGGTTAGTAGTTGGGTCTGTTTAGCCGGCACTGGTCAAAACCACATGGGCCTGAGACACCTGCCATGACGAAGTGTTTCAAGATACTAAAGGCGGTGTTCTCCAGGAAGCGGTCTCGAAGTATTGTGCCCCCAGACAAAAGGACCAGGCTCGGGTTGATGCCAACCCCTGTGGATAAGGGACAGTCCTATCACAAAAACAATTGATTGAGCAATGTGCTCCCACTGAATTTTGGGGGTTGTTCCATCCCCCACCCAGACCTCTGTAACTGATCAAATGGGTGGTACTGACCACCCAGTAGGGGGGCCAGCACATGCCATCCTCTATTTCTGGGCACCGCCCTTCACTTGCCAATCTGGATAGAGAAGTGGATTCTACAGCTACAGTGATACAAATTCTCCAGTTCTGTCCTGGAGTTAGGAACACCATGGACCACTTTTACAGACATCCAAAGCCGTTGAAAAAAACAGTATTGCCAAGCCACAAGCGCAGAACATGTCAATATTGCAGTACAGGGGGCCCAGCAAACAACCTTGAGGAACTTACAGATGGTAGTTGCTAGCAAAGAATACTGCAGACTGAGCTTCCAGATTTCATTTCAGGATTTTTTATTAAAGATTTAGATCTATAAAGAGATCAACAGTGATATAACATACAAGATTCAAAACTTAGTTCAGCACAAAAATCTTTAAAAATAAAAAAAAATTGCAACAATTCATTTACTGGAAAATATATTATCTGGGTTGCAGCTCTAGCTGACTTAATACCATATTTTATTTCGAAAACATACATCTGGAGGGATTTTAGAGTAATTCAGCATACATGATTAAAAACTTAATACATTTTTTAAAAACGTTAAAAAAAAATTTATTCTGAAGATGTTTTTCCCAACCCATGGAAGCATGAAAGGTATTATCTTCTTCCAGGTTCTCTTGCTGTGCATTATCCTGCCACCTAATGGTTAGATCCGGAATTGTCCCTGCCAGGTGCTCGGAAGTAACTGACTTTCTGGTGTGTTATTCCTGGTTACTGACACGCCCACTTGTTGCCTCAGCGGACTCTGATTATATTTAATAAACATATCGTGACCTGTTATCACATGATACCCATTTGCTATGTATGGCTCTGATAGAGCTCTCTTAGCGTGAACGGCTGGATTCTAAATCTGGCAATTCACTGCTGTGATGTAGCACCAGTGGGTAACAGAACTAGCTATACACAGATTCCATAGGAAGACTGTCGTTTACACCCAATTCTAAGACTGGGAAGTGACTGCGAAGACACAGCAACAGTTGATAACAAAACTCATCACCCACTGTGGGCATGTCTTAAAGGCCTTCCAGGCTAGGCTGAGGGGCTCTCTAAGAGCTTGTTGGAGCAGCGCTGAAAAGCCGGGAGCACAATTTCTGGAGGGGAGAGGGGAGGCACGGAGATGGTGGTGGGGGTGGGTGGCAGGAGGCCTTGTATGTATGTATGTATGTATGTGTATATATATATATGTATGTATGTATGTACATGTGTGTGTGTGTATATATATATATATATTTATATATATATATATATATATATTTTTTTTTTTGGGACAGGGAGGAGAGGCCAGGTTATGTATGGCTTCCCCATTACTCCTTCGCCCCTGCGTTGCAGTTGAAATCGGGGGCAGATGATTTTCGGGACCATACACTTGAAACTATAGATGGGTAAAAAATGACTTCTGGGGATGTTTTTAACCTCTGCGTACTGAGTGATGTAGACAACTTGAGGCTCCCTCTCTTTGTGTATTTGATGTCACTTCTTTAGTTTGTTGTTTCCACTTTCCACTGCACACCCATCTCTCCTAAATAGCACAGACACAAGGACGGTGTACTACATGTGAGGTGTCGGTGCGGCTGGCCTTGCGCGAGCGGACGGGGACACGCGCGCATAAATAAAGTGACACCACTCAGTTATATAAGTTGGGTGCCGACTGACGCCGCGCGGTCACGCCCCTTTCTTTTATTCATCTGCGCTCCGCCCGCCGGCGTGAGCGCGACACATCTGGCGTCTGCCGGGACAATATGCTGGACCGCTAACTTACTACATCCCATCCCAACTTAGTCTCTTTTCCTTTTGCTGGGAGCTCGTCGCCTCCCTACTTGGCATGCAAAGTCCTTCAGGCGGGAGCTTGGTCTCGGGTTCTCTCTCAGTCTGTTCCTGGGGTGACAACCCCGGGTAGTGGATGGGGATTCCGGTGCTCCGGATGTTGGAGTCGCCTCCCAGGCCCCTTGCGTCCTCGCCTCCGCTTCCATGCAGGTCTTGCTAGGTGTTGTGGGGGCATTCGCGGCGGTGAGCTCATGTGGGGTTCCTCTTGCTCCGCTGTCTTCCCCGGCCCTTCGGGCGCCGTCAGCTTCCGTATTGGATGGAGGCTCGGGCACTCATTTGAACCATGAGATGTTTCGGGTCACTTTCTCGCCCCTCTTCTCTACGGATATCATGGTCCCCTTGACACCAACTACAGTCCAGTGACGTGGTTCGTACCTGGTTCGAAACTTCCCTCCGGGCCTCCTATCTTTCATTATTAGAGTGTCCCCTCTTTGCATCTTCCGGGGCGTCGCCCTCCTTGTCCGGCTGGCGGCAAGGTTTTGCCTTTCCCTCTGCTCGAGGGCGTCTTCTTGGCAGTAGGGTGGCGGGGTCCACCCCAGGCAGACCGGGAGGGTGTCACGGCGAACCCCATTGAACATCAGCGGCCACGGTGTCTGGCGGGTGGTGCTGTGGGGGGTGCTTCTGTACTCCCGGAGGAATAGTTGCAGGTGTCGCTAGGGGTCTGCATTCTCTGCCACGTTGATTCGCAGGGCTTTATTGAAGGTCCTCATGAACCTCTCAATCTCCCCGTTGGCCTGTTGCCATTGTGGGGTGATGCGGCGATGTCATATGCCGTGACGCTGCATGAATTCATGTAATTCGTTTACTTGGAACGGAGGCCCATTGTCACTCTTGATCTCCTCTGGGCACCCGAACATTGCGAAGATCTTCTCGAGCACCGGGGAAACCTGGCAGAATGCGGTGGAGCTGACGACTTCTACCAGGGGATATTTGGAGTAGCTGTCGATTATGGCTACGGTCGTCTGACCATCGGGAAAGCTCCCAAAATCGATGCTCACCTTCTCCCACGGGGCCTTCCCATGCTCTTCCGTCTGAAAGGGTGCCGGTCTTTCGGAGGCGCTGGTCAACTGGCAGGCCGGGCATCTTTTCACAGCTTCTTCCACTCGAGCCCTGGAAACCACACCTTTTCATGCATCCGGGCTTTCATCTTCTTAATTCCTTGGTGTCCTCCGTGGACCAGTTGTGTTGCTTGATGTTGTAGGGCCGCAGGTACGACAATGCGGGATCCTCTTAGCAGAATTCCGCCTTGGGTTACACTTAGCTCGTTCCTGATCCTCCACATCTTCATGAGGCACTCTTTTTCAGGGCCGGCCCACCCGTTGGCAGATTGCAAGAACTGGTGCCAGTGTCCTCCTTGGACAGCGGCGCGTATTTTGGTGATTACGGGAACTCTTTCCACCGCAGCGGCAAAGTCCTCTAGTGTCAGCTTTGGGGCATGTGATGGTCGAGATCATGTTCAGGTGGGCTTCTAGTGCCTCGACGCCTGATTCTTCTCCTTGCTCGTCTTGTGGGGCCGGATGGCTCGAGAGGAAATCGGCTGGGTTTTTGGCGCCTGGTCTGTAGGCTACCTCCATTTCGTACTGCTGGAGTCCAATGGCCCATCGCTCAAACCTCGGGGGTGGGTGTGGTGCTGACCCCCTGAACAACGGTACCAACGGTTGGTGGTCCGTGATGACCCTAAATGGCTGGCCGCAGACGTATAAATGAAAATGACGGCACGCCCAGCAGATGGCCAGGGCTTCCCTCCCAATTTGCGGATAGCGCTTCTCGGTGGGTGAGAGCGCCTTGCTGGCGTACGCCAGGGCAGCCCATCTTCCTGGCTCCTGTTCCTGAGTTAGCACTGCCCGAGGCCTACGGGGCTGGTGTCGACTAGTATCTCCGTCTGTTTGGCAGGGTCGAAGTATACCAACGTGATGTGTTCAAGGAGGGTGGTCTTGATTCTTTGGAATGCTGTTTCTTCCAGAGTCCCCCATTGCCACATGGCGTCTGCTTGGGTGAGATTTCAGAGCGGCTCCGCGATGGTGGCCAGGTCGGGGATGAATCGGCCACAGTACGTGACCCTCCCAAGGAAGCTTCATACTTCTGACAGGGTCAAAGGGGCTGGGGCGTCTTTGGTCGCTTGGGACTTCCGTGGATCCACTTGGATTCCTTCCTGATTGAACAGGTAGCCGAAGAATT
The DNA here is from genome assembly GCA_963921515.1 of Calotriton arnoldi. NCBI lineage: Eukaryota > Metazoa > Chordata > Amphibia > Caudata > Salamandridae > Calotriton > Calotriton arnoldi. The sequence continues at coordinate 1,334,841 of CAWUFW010001669.1, read as the reverse complement.
CTATCTGCTTTTGGAAAAAGAGGCACTTCTCCTTGTGCAGGGTGACGCCATGTTCTTGAAGCCGCTACAGTGTAGCTCTCAGATGGCGGTAGTGTTCGTCCGCGGTTTCGGAGTGGATGAGGATATCATCACTCACATTCAACACCCCTGGTAGGCCGGTCAGGATTTCCTTCACTGTGTCCTGGAACACCTCTGCTGCCGATGATATTCCGAAGTTGAGGCGTTAATACCTTCTTAGCCCAAGGTGGGTACTGAACGTGGTGATGTAGCGGCTCTCTTTCGCTAGGACCAGTTGATGATAACCTGCGTTCAGGTCTAATTTTGAAAACCAACTGGACCCGTTGACGTCTGCCACGATGTCGTCCATCGTTGGTGTGATGTGGCGTTCGTGCCGGATGACTTTGCTAGGGAGGCGCATGTCTATGCACAGCCTGATTTTCCCTGGCTGTCTGGGCTTTTCGGCTATCACCATGGGAGACACCCATGGTGTGGGTCCAGGGACCTTTTCGATGACCCCTTGGTCTTCCAGCTTTTGTAGCTCTTGTTCCACTAGTTGTCTGAGGTGAAAGGGGATCCTCCTGTGTCGTAGTGCAGTAGGGGTGACCGACGGGTCAATGTGCAACTTGATTGGTGCTTTCTTGATTCGCCCTAGGCCTTGGAAGAGGTTTGCAAATTGGCTTAGCAACTCCTTGGTTTGGTTCGCCTGCACACTCCTCGCGAACATTACCAGCCCTAAATCTTTTGCAGGGTGTCAGCCTCCTGGTTAATGACGTGGATGTCGGTGGTGATTTTGTTGTCTTCTGATCGTATTGGCACTGTCATTTTGCCGCGGAGTGGCAGGGGTGAATCGCTTCCGTATGCAAATATTTTTGTTTTGGAAGGCTTGAACTCTGGTTTGGGCCTCAGTCGAATATATTGTTGGATCCCCATGACATTTACTGACGCGCCGGTGTCAATTACTGCGCTTACTTCTGACCCAGAGATTTTTACAGTCCATGTGGGTTGTGGCCTCCTCCGTTTTTTAAGTGCCTGTGTGAAAGATACCAGGTACGTTTCCCCTTCGTCGTCCTCGGTGGATGAGTCATCTGCTCGGTAGGCGGCTCACTCGTTCTTCCTTCCCCCCTTGGGAGGATGCAATGGAAGTGCTCAACAGCTGTCGTACGAGCTTTCGCATGGACCTGGCTCCTCGGACGTCTTTGCGCGGGCCCTTCCTTCTGCACACGGATGCGACGTGGTTTGGGATGCCGCAGTTGGTGCATGTCTTCCTTTGGGCGGGGCACGCACGTGGTGGGTGTTCTTCACGCCCACAGTACCCGCACTGGCCTCTCTGGGGCGGACGGTCCTGCGGACTGATCCCCTTGTCTCGTGTCGTGACAGCATCGGCCCGCTCTGTTTTGATGGTCGCGCTCTTTTATCGGTCGTGCGCATCAGCGCCAAGTCCATTTCGTCTGCTCGAGCCGCTGATAGGTCGTGTGTCCTGGCCATGACTAGTATGTCATTTAGGGGTATGTTCGGCTGCCTTAATGAGTCCGCGTAGTACCTTGCTGTGTACTCCCTGGATGAGCTGGGTTCGAATCTCCTCCGCAGCCCTGTGATCGGCGAGATGCGTGCTTGCTAGCTCCCTCAACCTTGTGTGGAAGGCATCGATAGATTCGCCTTCCCTCTGCCTGGCTTGCCGCAATTTGAAGCTCTCGTAGTCTGGGTTCAGTTGAGGGTCAAAGTGCGCGTCGAGCACTGCCGCGTCGTAGTCAGTAGGGGCTCCTGTGTTCGGGAGGTGTTTGAATAACAGGTAGACTTCCTCCCTGCAAATTGGAGCAGGAGTGACCGCTTGACCGCCCCATCTGTTTCCCTGGTGGTTATAAAGTAATTTTCCAAGCGTCCCAGCCACGTTTTCCACTGTGGGGACGCTGTTGTAGGGTCAGCTGCCTCGCTGAAAGGGGGCAGCACGCCTGTGGGTGCATGCTGTGTGATGATGCGGACTGGTGCCAGGTTCTCATCTGCGTTGTCTCCCATCTTGCCCTGGTTGTCGTGTCCTGGCGCTGTAGGGTGTGGTGAATGCAGGCTCTGTGCAGCACCCTCGGTGAGCTGTGCTGCTGTGCCCCACCCTCGGTGAGCTGTGCTGCTGTGCCCCTTGTGTGCTTAACCCTCAGGGCTTGCTGCTGCTGCTCTGTGGGGTTATGTAGATAAGCCTCTCTTTTGCAGGCGCTATTGATTGCCACGTGTCTGTGGCCTGTTCACCCCAGGAGGTTACCGTTCCGCTCTGCTTCCGGCAGCGCGGGCGTTGCCTCCTGCAGCCGCGTGGGCGGTCTGGCACGTGATTGGAGCTGCGCCTGAGAGTTAATACGAAAGCGGGGGCTGCCCCTTACCGGCTGTCTCAAAACGTGTCCCCGGGGCCGCCTCTGTGACCGCTTTCAACACCGCCTGCTGCTGGGTCGGGGAGGCGGGGCGGTGTGCACGCTTCTCGATGGTGCGTGTCGGGCTGCCAGGGCTGCGTCTGGGCCACCAGGGGCCGTGCGTGATGCTGGCTGGTTGTACGGTGGGGCACGGGAGCGTGAGTTCGGCTCCGTCGTTGTCGCCAGTGTGAGGTGTCGGTGCGGCTGGCCTTGTGCGCGCTGACGGGGACACGCGCGCGCAAATAAAGTGACACCACTCAGTTATATAAGTTGGGTGCCGACTGACCCCGTGCGGTCACGCCCCTTTCATTTATTCATCCGCGTAGTACCTTGCTGTGTACTCCCTGGATGAGCTGGGTTCGAATCTCCTCCGCAGCCCTGTGATCGGCGAGATGCGTGCTTGCTAGCTCCCTCAACCTTGTGTGGAAGGCATCAATAGATTCGCCTTCCCTCTGCCTGGCTTGCCGCAATTTGAAGCTCTCGTAGTCTGGGTTCAGTTGAGGGTCAAAGTGCGCGTCGAGCACTGCCGCGTCGTAGTCAGTAGGGGCTCCTGTGTTCGGGAGGTGTTTGAATAACAGGTAGACTTCCTCCCCTGCAAATTGGAGCAGGAGTGACCGCTTGACCGCCCCATCTGTTTCCCTGGTGGTTATAAAGTAATTTTCCAAGCGTCCCAGCCACGTTTTCCACTGTGGGGACGCTGTTGTAGGGTCAGCTGCCTCGCTGAAAGGGGGCAGCACGCCTGTGGGTGCATGCTGTGTAATGATGCGGACTGGTGCCAGGTTCTCATCTGCGTTGTCTCCCATCTTGCCCTGGTTGTCGTGTCCTGGCGCTGTAGGGTGTGGTGAATGCAGGCTCTGTGCAGCACCCTCGGTGAGCTGTGCTGCTGTGCCCCACCCTCGGTGAGCTGTGCTGCTGTGCCCCTTGTGTGCTTATCCCTCAGGGCTTGCTGCTGCTGCTCTGTGGGGTTATGTAGATAAGCCTCTCTTTTGCAGGCGCTATTGATTGCCACGTGTCTGTGGCCTGTTCACCCCAGGAGGTTACCGTTCCGCTCTGCTTCCGGCAGCGCGGGCGTTGCCTCCTGCAGCCGCGTGGGCGGTCTGGCACGTGATTGGAGCTGCGCCTGAGAGTTAATACGAAAGCGGGGGCTGCCCCTTACCGGCTGTCTCAAAACGCGTCCCCGGGGCCGCCTCTGTGACCGCTTTCAACACCGCCTGCTGCTGGGTCGGGGAGGCGGGGCGGTGTGCACGCTTCTCGATGGTGCGTGTCGGGCTGCCAGGGCTGCGTCTGGGCCACCAGGGGCCGTGCGTGATGCTGGCTGGTTGTACGGTGGGGCACGGGAGCGTGAGTTCGGCTCCGTCGTTGTCGCCAGTGTGAGGTGTCGGTGCGGCTGGCCTTGTGCGCGCTGACGGGGACACGCGCGCGCAAATAAAGTGACACCACTCAGTTATATAAGTTGGGTGCCGACTGACCCCGTGCGGTCACGCCCCTTTCATTTATTCATCCGCGCTCCGCCCGCTGGCGTGAGTGCGACACATCCGGCGTCTGCCGGGACAATATGCTGGACCGCTAACTTCCTACACTACACACTGTGTGCGATCTGCTGTGCCACAGCATGGAATGCTCTGTACTGGGAGGGGGAGCTCCCCCTTAGAGACCCCATTCTCAAGCATTCGACTATCATGTGGAGTTGCACACTCCCCATCCCAGGCGGGTAGGGGGCACACAGAGGATGGGGTAGTGGCAGGGCTTTAAGTGGGATGAAAAAACTGGAGGGGTCTCTTAAAGGGGCACGGTAGATGTAATTAAGGGCGTGGCTTAAAACGCCTAAGCCAAAAATCTGTGTGCCGCCCGACTGGTATTCTGCTACTTCTGTCATTGCATCCAGATATATAATACAACAAGTAACATTACACCTACAAGAAGTCAGGACTATTGGCTTTGTCAATGGTTGTTAGTTGCATAAGATAAATAAGTAACAACTATGGCTTCGTTGTATATAACATTGAAAATGCTTCTGTTCTCACATGATGAGACTGAAAGAACTATAATGAGTCTCTTTGAACTTACATCAAAGGCAGTGAATGGTGGTGCTGCTGCAGAGCTAAGATTTATTTTCACCCTGAGGGTGAGGGCAAGAATGGAGAGCCCGATAGGGACCTGTCTCAGTACCTGCTTTTTAGAACTGCTGGTTCTGAGCACCGACAGGACCCGGCCCACTTAGAGTCTTGGATAGTGGTCCAGGGTGCCTTCTAGCTGCGCACCTTCTCCCTGCCTGGGCCCCCGGGGCTACCCCTGTTCTGGTCCCAGCAGCCTTTCATTCAGTGTTTATTTACAAAATAACGACGTGCTGAGGCTGCCAGTGGAACCGCGCATGCGCGCTGGGGTGCCAGGAGGGCACTTTCCAGGTGTGTTACTTGCACAAGAGGGCTCTGGTGGAGTCGACCACCGCCTGGGGCTTGAGCTCAGGCAGCAGTCACACTCGAGGCTGGGCTGGCAGCGTGGTTGTGCAATGCCTCATTTCACTCTTTTAACTAGGAGCAAAACAGTGCAAGCCACGCCCTGGGCGCTGCTCACAACTGACAGGAAACTACCCGAACCGCATCTGACTGCTGCGCAACATCTGTAGACGAGCTGCACACGGCCCTACAGGGCACTGCTGGCTGCTGTCATGGGACCCGCACCTTTAACTAGGCACACCCGAACACTGCCCACACACCCGTCTCACTGCCCCACACCCGTCTCACTGCTCACACACCCGAACACTGCCCCACACCCAGGGCACAAGTGGGGGGTACACGTAGGTACCCGGCGTCCACCCACTCTTTTCACAGGGTGGACACCGACCCCCCTGCCAAGAAGTTGGGCTTCAAAGAAATATGCTGAACTTGTCCTGGTGTAATTTCCAGACACCGGGACACGTTAAGCAGGCCTGGGGACACGTTAAGCAGTGCCTGGGGACACGTTAAGCAGTGCCTGGGGACACGTTAAGCAGTGCCTGGGGACATGTTAAGCAGTGCCTGCAGGTTCTCTCCTTTCCATTCCCAGCAGCAACCCGCAGGCAGCGAGGGAGCTTTTGTTTCACCCCCAGCTGGGCCGCAGTTAAGGGGCCATCAGGCCTCCTTTTGTTTGAATATCCTGACTGGAGGCGGCCTGGAACCTCACACTTAAATGTAATGCCACGCAGGGGAAACAAAGGCACACAGCTTGTTATCTCTTCACAGGTACTTAAGAGAGGCCTGCTTTTACCTTTGTTCAGTCACTGTATATGAGAGATGCATGCACTGGAAGAATGTCAGATATGTTGGTCTGTCCCAGTATTTACACAAATAACAATTTCAATAGCACTATTTTATTTATTTTATAGCGCTACGCAACCCAATGCAAGGTGTCACAGCTCTTTACGTAACATACACATTATTCATTGACAAATCATGTACATGTGTAAATCAATGTACAAGATGAGTTACACGAGACAGGGTTACAAGGTGTAGGAGTCACATGTCCCACATGTCCTTCATAGCTCACTGTGCTATATTAAAAGGATTACAATTTACAAACTACAGGTAACAAAAGGATCTCTGTGTTAAAAGCAGTATTCCACTTTACTATCTACATAAAATAAAAATCTGCCATCTGCGTGTTAGATGATGTGCGTGGCAGGAGACACATTTACCTTCTCTACTACTTTGATTCAAATCACTAACCCAGATCTCTCCAGTAAGTGCATTAACCACCAGAATTATCTCACCATTATTACTATTCCCTTCGATTTACTGGGCACCTTTACAGCAGATGCCTTAACCCAAACAAATATTTTAAAATGTAGACTTTGCAACCAATTAAGCATAACAGATCTACTACCATACTTCTCCTTGTTGATAATTTCTTTGTGGCAGGGTTTAAAAAAATGTATTACTTGAGGCCCAGATTTAGCGTTGGGATTGCGCCACTTGTTTGGCACAACCACAACGCCAAATCTCATTTGTTAAATCTCATAATGCGCTTAAATGTACTCATGATATACCTGACAAACATGTGTGAGGTCTTAATATCTGATTTCACTTCCTGTGATGTCACTTCCTGTGATGTCATGTGCAATATCACGCGTCGTGACATCATGCGCTGTGATGGCACGTGTCATGATTTTACTTGCATGCTGCCTAACCTAATTAGTTCCCCCACTTCATTTTTTTAGGACTTGTGCCCTGCCCACACCCGTCTCACTGCCCACACGATAAGCAGGTGTGTGCACACAGCCCAGTGCATACACTACAGAGCACTGCTGGCTGCGGTCATAGGACCCGCACTTGTAACTAGACACATCCCAGGGCTTTAAGTGGGCCGGGTCCTGCTGGTGCTCAGCATCGGCAGTTCTTAAAAGCAGGTGCTGAGATAACTCCCTATCGGGCTCTCTGTTTTTGCCCTCACCCTCAGGGTGGAAAATAAATCTTAACTCTGCAGCAGTACCATCCTTCACTGCCTTTGAGGTAACTTCAAAGACTCGCTTTTTTAGTTTTATATAGCGCAAACTCGGCTGAAGGTATTGGTGTGCTTTGCATGAGCACCAGTTACATTACACAAGGACACATTCATTTTTTGAATCACAGGATGTTGAGCCGACGTCGGGCTCGAACCTGCTTTCTCAGCTCGAAAGGTGGCAGCTCTAGCCTTAGACACAACCTCATGCACAAGAACTGAAACATTTTCAAAATAATATACAACAAAGTCATAGTTGTTGCTTATTTATCTTCTGCAACTTACAACCATTGACAAAGCTAATAGTCTTGACTTGTTGTAGGTGTAATGTTACTTGTTGTGTTATATATCTTGATGTATGGGCAGAGACAGCAAAATACCAGTCTGGCGGCACACTATGCTAAGTACAGATTTTTAGCTAAAGTGTTTTAAGCCACACCCCTATGAGAGACCCCCAGTTTTTTCATCCGAACAGATCACTGCCACACACCTTCTCACTGCCACACACCATCACTGCTGCATACCCGTCTCACTGCCCACACGATAAGCAGGTGTGTGCACATCTGCACTACTGAGCACTGCTGGCTGCGGTCACGGATCGCACCTGTAACTAGCCACACCCCTCTCACTGCCCCACACACCTGTCTCACTGCCCCACATCCATCTCACTGCCCACGCGATAAGCAGCTGTGTGCACACAGCCCAGTGCATGCACTACAGAGCACTGCAGGCTGCGGTCGTAGGACCCGCAACTATAACTAGACACACCCGAACACTGCCACACCCACGTCTCACTGCCCACTCTACTCACCAACATTACATTTTTTTTTCTTTTTACTTAAACGAACATCGTATAGGTTTTAACCATTTAGTTTTACATTCGATGCCAGTTTTACGACGCAATTTACATTGTCTTTTGTAAATGATTTTAGGTAATCGTACAATAAAGATTTTACTTACTCACCTGCTCCATTCCGTGCACACACACACACTCTGGATCAGCGGGTGTGTGCACACATCCCAGTGCATGCTCCACAGAGCACGGCAGTTAGGGACCCGCACCGGTTATTAGCCACACCCGAACACAGCCCCACATCCGAACACTGTCTCACTACACCGTCTCACTGCCACTCTCCTCATCTGCTCCATTCCATGCACACACACACACACTCTTTTTTTTTTTATAATTCTTTTTTATTAAACAAAGAGAAAACGGCATTTCTTGGTACAGAGGACAGATATTATCTCAGATATACATAGACATCATTGCAGTTGTTAAAGCAAAACGATAGGGCAGGGAAGTAGGAACTCACGGAGTGAGGGGTTCTTCCAGAGGAGGAGCGGCAGGTGGAACACAAATATTTCCTCTGTACACATTCCATTTGCCCCAAATTGCTATCCACTTTTTGGGGCATCCCCGTGCAACATACACTGTTTTTTCCCTAAGCATGCACCAGTCCATGTCTGCCTTCCAGGAAGTCAGTGTAGGTGACACTCCAGACCCTCATAACCGGGCAATATTCGTCTTGGCCACCATCAGGCCCAATGTGACCCAGGTTTTCCCCCTACTATTCAAATCCGTAGGCTCTCAGACGTTTAACAGACATCGTTTGGCTTCAGGCTGGAGTTCCACCTCGAACACCTCATTTATACACTCGTGTATTCCCTTCCAGTATCTCTGGATAGTTACGCATTCCCATATTATGTGCATGAAAGTACCCTCTTGACCACATTGTCTCCTGCACATCCCATCAGACGCTCTTCCCATGCTAACGAGCCTGGCCCCCGACACATAGACCCTATGTAGAATTTTCAATTGAACCAGGCGGAGTCTGGAAGAGATAGCAACCTCTCTCGGGGATGCCAATACCTCCTGCCACTCCTCCTCGTCAAGTTCTAACCCGTCTCTCTCCCACCGCCCCTTGGACTGGACGAGTGGATCGGGGGTGTTATTCATTCGTTTTTTATATGTAAGGGAGATCACTTTTGTGGGCATGTAGCCATCCAACAACCTGTCTTCCAGCGGCGATGACTCTGGGGGAGATTCCCCTTTGGGCAGGTTCGATATTCGTGCATGCCGCACCTGCAAATAACGGAAGTATTCTGAATCGGCTAATTCGTATTCTTTCTGTAGGGTGGCAAAGGACACCACTGTCCCCTTCTGCCACAGATCTCCTATCTTTGAGATCCCAATCAGATCCCAATTTCCAAACCCTTTTGAGGTTCGCAGAGTTCCTAGTTGTTCGGCGTCCCACAATGGAGTGGCCTGCGTGAGCCTCCGGTCCCACCCCAAACTTTTGTTCACCGCCCTCCAGACGTACTGCGTGTTGGGTAGGCCCAGTGAGTGGGAACTTTTTCGCATAGGAGTAGAGGGCACTGTTAAAGTTACCCCCGGGAATTGCCATTTGTCCATGCTATACCCCGGGTCATTGCTCCGATACGTGCAATGATTAATTGCAGCCAGGTGAGCAGCCCAGTAATATTTTTTTATATCAGGGAGAGCAATCCCTCCATCATACCATGATAGTACCAGCTTCTGTAAGGCTATGCGTGGCCTGCCCTCCCAGAGCAGCTCTCGCTGGAGGCTTTCAATGTCTTTAAAATAACGTGCTGGGACTGGGTCCGGGTGGTTCTGTAGGGCATACAGGAAACTGGGCAAAGCCATCATTTTAAAAAGCCCTGCCCGTCCCAGCAGAGACAGCGGGAGCGCCCTCCAATGTGCGACGTCCCGTTTCAATCGCTGGAGAGGGGGTAGCAGATTCCGTGCATGCCTCGTCTTTGGGTCTGCTGAAATATAAACACCCAGGTACTGGAAGCCGTCTCGTGCCACCTGGATTGGACAGTTTCTTAGGGGGGTAGGAGGATCACCGCTGAGGACATAGATTACTGACTTGGCCCAGTTGATCCTGTAACCAGAGTTCTTCCCGAAATTTGTAAATATGTTAATGGCGTTGAGGAGCGAGACTTTCGGGGAGGCCAGATATAGGAGAATAAAGGGAGATACGGTCCTCACATGAGTCTGCCCACTTGAGGCCCCGGATTGTCGGATCTCGACGGATCCATGCCGCTAGCGGCTCGAGGGAAAGCGCAAATAATAGTGGGGACAACGGACAGCCCTGACGTGTCCCACGGCTCAACTCAAACACTTCCGACTTTTTGTTGTTGACCACTACCTGAGCCAATGGCTCGCTATACAACAGCCGCACCCACCCAATAAATTCGGGTCCGAAACCTAGCTTTTTCAGGACCGCGAAGAGATAAGCCCATTCGATGGTGTCAAATGCCATTGTGGCATCCAGAGACACCACCACCACCGATTCTTGGATCGTGTCGATCCTGCCCAGCACACCATGGAGCCGTCGCAAGTTCAGGGCTGTGTTTCGATGGGGCATAAAGCCCGATTGATCAGGGTGTACCAGCGTACTAAGAACTGGGGTTAATCGAGTCGCCAACAGTTTGGCCAAGATCTTGGGTTCTGCATTTAGCAGAGAGATAGGTCTATACGATGAGCACCTGTCCCTTGGCTTATCTTCCTTATAAATGGTCACTAGGGTAGCTACCCGCTGATCATACGGAAGTCTCCCCTTATCCCTACTCTCTTCGAACATTGCACGCAGGTGGGGGGCAATGGAGTCAGGTTTTAGCTTATACAGTTCTATCGGTAAACCATTTGGGCCCAACGCCTTACCGGATTGAAGGTTTCTTATCGCCTGCGCGATCTCATCATTCGTCACACACACACACTTGATAAGCAGGTGTGTGCACTACCCTCGTTATTAATTACACTTCACCTGTGTAGTGCACAACCTGGCACTGGGATGGTCTGGCAGCGCCTTTCGGCGAATGACTCTCCGTGCAGACGGTTTTCTGGTTCAGTGTTGTAGGGGTGTGCGGTCACTAGGGCGAGTGTGTCAGTTTTAATAAGTTGTAAGGTTTTTTTGGTGTGTACGGCCAGGGTGCTATGCCAAATTCCTTCTGTATATACTCTGTTGCTAAGGGTGCTGATGGTTTGAGGTGGGGGCAGTGTTGGTGTGTTTGAGTAGGGGATGGTGAGTAGGGGGTGTTTGATTAGGGGCTGTTTCACTATGAGTTCAGTGTTGACATGGTTGAGTAGGGGGTGTCTGAGTAGGGTTGAGTGACATGTCTGAGTAGGGTTGAGTGACATGTTTGTGTAGGGGGTGTTTGTGTAGGGTTCAGTGTTGACATGTTTGAGTAGAGGGGCAATGTTGACATGTTTGAGCAGGGGGTGTTTGAGTAGGGTTGAGTGACATGTTTGTGTAGGGGTTGTTTGTGTAGGGTTGAGTGACATTTTGTGTAGAGGTGTTTGTTTAGTGTTCAGTGTTGACATGTTTGAGGAGGGGCAGTTTTGCAGCGTGAATCTTTCTGGATTCACTATGCTGTGCATTATTCCGCCATCTCGTGGTTGGGTCCGGATTCGTAGTCTTTTATTTGTTTTTGTCTTTTTTTTTTTTTTTTTTTTTTGTTGTTGGCCCAGGTGGGCGGCGACGCCCACCATTTGGTGTCTTCGGTGACGTCGTCGCGCTTCCGGCGGAAGCTCCCACCTTTGGTAGCCATCTTCAGATTCTTTTTCCGCCGTGGGGTCTGGATCGTTGCCGAGAAGTTCCAGAAAGTTTGGACGAAGAATCTCGAAAAGTCGAAATTTCATCACAGAAGATATACTACTGAGACACCGGACGACGACACTAGTACCGGAGAAGAAGGACGACGAGGTAGAAGGTCCACGACCGAAATCTCGACGCCTACAGAGAATGCGCTCACAGGGGGCTCCCTAAGCGCGGTTATGGACAAGACTCCGTTCAAGTTCTGCAGAAATTGCCACCACAAATACGCCCAAAAAGACCAGCACCCAGTCTGCAACCTCTGCTTGCCGCTCGACCACGCCAGCGAAGACTGCAACGCGTGCTCGGCGTTCACCCCGAAGACCCTCCGGGTGAGAGACAGACAGAGAAGGGCGAACTACAGCATGCAGGGCCAGGGACCAGCACCATCTCTCCGAGACCTGGGTCTCTCGAGCGGAGAGGAGGACAACATCGCAGAGGGACCAGAGGACTGCGCTGTCGTCGAAATCGAAAAGAAAACGTCGAAGGAGGTAAGGGAGTCGTCGACCCCAAAACACCAAAGCGACGCTCGAAAGAGTGAAGCCAGAATCCCTAGCGACACTCCGAGAAGTGTAGCAAAGTCCTCGAAGGGAGCGTTGCCGCCGAAACACTCGACGAAAGCAACAGCACCAAGGGACAAACAGCCGAGCGGATCCTTGGACAAGGACTCTCAATCGGCGAAAGCCTCCGAAAACGAAGGCGTCGAAGGTCGTCCCCGAAAAGGAAACCTCGACACCGAGAAAGGAAGGCCCGGCGTCTGTTTCGACGACCGCGACCGCGAAGAGAGGCACTGCACCACTCGACGCCGAAAAGGCCCACGAGATGGCGAAAAAGAAGAGGAGGCTCGAGGCAGAGATGGCGAGCATCCTGCAACGCAAAAAAGACTTCGACGAGAAGATGAAACAATACGCTATTCCGTCGAAGCAAGCCCACGAGGCAGTCGAGGAGTTCGAGGTCGAAGTCGACGAGGCCCCGGGGACACCCGAACAGCTCGAAGACCAGGACGAGGAATACTACTACTTCGAGGCCGAAGGCGAAGAAGAGATGCTGTCTTACAGGGACTCGGCGTCCTCTGAAGTACAAGACCTAGACTGGCAAGACCTCGACACAGAGTCACCAGAAGAAGGGGTAGACACTTACCCCTCGAGACCTTCGCCGCCAGACGACATCGGAGTCTACAATGAGGTCGTGCAGAAGGCTGCAAAGACTTATGGGGTCGAAATGCAGGAGGAAAAGACAAAAGCAGGTTTCCTCTTCGAAACCCTGCTCCCCCAACAAACAAGGAGCCAATTTCTACCCATGTTACCTGGCGTTCTCGACCAGGGAAGGGAGGCCTTCAGGGAACCAGCAATGTGCAAGGCGGTTACCCCTAGGAGCGAAAAGAAGTATAAGCATTCCACAAAAGATCCTGCATACATACAGGGGTCTGTACCAGCAGACTCCATTATCGCTGCAACAGCCAGGAAGAGGGCCGGTGTGCCCACCAACACAGGCCCACCTCCAGACAAGGAGAGCAAAAGAATAGACCTCACAGGACGTAAGGTGGAGAGGAACGCAGCCATACACTGGCGTATCGCCAACTCCAACGCCCTCATCAGCAGACATGCATACCAGCATTGGGCAGAAATGAGCCAGCTCATTAAGCACCTGCCAGAAGAACACCAACAAAGGGCCAATTACCTAGCGGAAGAAGGCAAGGCCATCGCGAACACTTGCCTAAAGTCAGCCTTGGACGCAGCAGAGAACTCCAGCAGGCAAATGATGATAGGGATGACTGAGAGGAGACACGCATGGCTCAGGATCTCCGGCTTCAAACCAGAAGTACAAAGCAACATCATCAACACACCGTTCGACGGTGAGAAACTGTTTGGAGCAACAGTTGACAACAAATTAACACAACTAAAGACGGACAACGAAACTGCAAGGTCCATGGGAGCGCTGCAGTTCAGGGGAATGAGAAGAGGGAACCCCTCAAGGCGAGCCAGTGGTAGAGGAGGCAATGCACCTACCACTTCACATCAATCACAACAACAAGGGTACCAAGGGAACAACCAGGGCCAAAACCTGCAGGGACAACAGCAGCAGAATTGGCAGTACCAACCCAGAGGACGGTCCTTTCGAGGGCGCGGGTACGGACGGGGACAGGCCCGAAGAGGGGGCCAGCAGCCCGCCTCAAAGTGACTCCACACACAGAACAAGCCCCCCACCGTTAACACCAAGGTTGAGGGGAAGTCCGCAAAAGGAAAATATAAAGAGCAGAAGCACACAGCAAATAACCACCGAGCATACGACACCAGTGGGAGGAAGAATAGGAAAATTTCTCACACAATGGAGGAAAATTACCACAGACAAATGGATACTAAACACCATACAGCACGGGTACTGCATAGACCTCCAAAAACACCCGCCAGGGAGAAGACCAAGACATCGGTCAATACCCGCAAGAGAACTAGCCCTCCTCCGCCTAGAAGCAGAGGAACTGCTACAAAAAAGAGCAATAGAGCCAGTTCCAAACAACGAAAGGAACAAGGGAATATACTCAACGTACTTCCTAGTGCCAAAGGTAGACGATACACTAAGACCAATACTGGACCTCAGATTCCTGAACAAGTTCGTAAAAACCCAAAAATTCAAGATGACTTCACTTCAGGAAGTAATACCCCAAATCCAAGAAGGGGATTACATGGCGACCTTAGACCTAAAAGATGCATACCTGCACATACCCGTCAACCGCAAACACAAACGGCTATTAAGATTCGTGATAGGCCACGATCACTACCAGTTCACAGTGCTAGCCTTCGGACTAAAGTCCGCACCAAGAGTGTTCACGAAATGCCTAGCAGCAGCTGCAGCGCACCTTCGGAGAAGGAGCATACATGTATACCCCTACCTCGACGACTGGCTGGTAAAAGCAGGATCATACAGACTCTGCAAAAAACACATCAAACAAGTCATAGAAACACTGTCCACATTAGGTTTCTCAATACATTGGGAAAAATCGTCAACAGAACCCCAACAAATCAAGATATTCTTGGGGGCACAAATAGACAGCACACAGTCCAAGGTGTTCCCCAGCGACAAGAGAAGTATAGCGCTCCTGAGGGAAACACGTCATTACCGCAAGGGGCAAGTTCTGACAGTGAGGACGGTAAGCAGAATAATGGGAATGATGGCATCATGCATCCACCTTGTCCCGCATATCAGACTGCACATGAGACCGTTCCAGGAATGGATACAACAGCAATGGTCACAAGCCACAGGGAGTTGGGAAGATCTAGTGGTTGTCACACACGCAGTGCAGAAAGAAATAGCGTGGTGGAAAGAAGAGAACATATTACAAGGGAAGCCATTCACACAGCCAACTCCAACAGTGACCATCACAACAGACGCCTCACAGCAGGGCTGGGGCGCGCACATGACCAGACTCCGCGTCAGGGGGCTCTGGTCACAACAAGATGCAGTGAAACACATCAACTACCTAGAACTCAAAACTGTGTTCCTAGCCTTAAAAGCCTTTCAAAAGCAGCTTTACGGCCAGCGAGTGCTGATACAAACAGACAACACAACTGCAATGTTCTACATCAACAAGCAAGGTGGGACACAATCAGCACCGCTGTCAAGTCTGGCACAACAGATCTGGAGATGGGCCATCCCTCTAAGGATAGACCTGCTAGCAATACACCTCCCAGGAATAGACAATGTAGAAGCAGACCGACTCAGCAGGCAGACGTCTGCATCCCACGAATGGGAACTGAACCAACAGGAGGTGCAGCAACTGTTCCAAAAGTGGGGAACACCACGGATAGACCTCTTTGCAACACCCCAGAATGCAAAATGCCAACATTACGCATCCAGACAGCCGGACCAAAGGTCCCTAGGGAATGCCCTATGGATAAGTTGGTCGAACGAATTTGCTTACGCTTTTCCCCCGATACCACTGTTACACAAAGTACTCAGCAAATGCAGGAGCAGCAGCATGACACTCATACTGGTGGCACCTCAGTGGGCCAGACAAACATGGTTCTCACAGATTATGGAAATGGCGCAGGAACCAGCACACAGGTTCAGCAGAAGGAAAGACCTCCTCACAATGCAAGACGGAAAAGTGCTCCACCCAGAACCAGACAGCCTCAGCCTAGCAGCATGGCTCCTGAGGACCTAGAATTCGCACACCTCAAACTACCTCCAAGCACCATGGCAGTACTCAGAGAAGCAAGGAGACCCACTACAAGAAAATGCTACATTGCAAAGTGGAAAAGGTTCTCACAATGGTGCATTACAGAGGGACTGCAACGAAAAGTCACAAAAGAATCAACAGTACTGCGATATTTAACACACCTACTACAAAGCGGGCTGAGCTACTCCTCACTAAGAGTTCACCTAGCAGCCATAGTGGCCTACACCAGGGGAGAAGCGGTGAAAAGCTTCTTCACCTCCCAAGTGGTCAAAAGATTCCTGGAAGGGGCTAAAAGAATAGCCCCCTAAAAGGATGCCAGCCCCAAGCTGGAACCTCAACACTGTACTGACACAGTTGATGAAATCACCATTTGAACCCATACACAAGAGCACACTGCACATGCTCACACTAAAAACGGCTTTCTTAGTGGCTATCACGTCACTGCGAAGAGTCAGTGAACTACAGGCTCTCACACTACAAGAGCCCTACTTGCAAATACACAAGGACAGAATTGTCATGAGGACGGACCCACACTTCCTGCCAAAGGTGGTGTCGCGGTTCCATATCAATCAAACAATACAGATACCAAGTTTCTTCCAGAAACCTTCAACACCCTCAGAAAAGGCGCTACACACGCTAGACGCCAGAAGGGCAGTGATGCACTACATAGAAAGGACGAAGGAATGCAGGAAAACAAAACAACTCTTCGTTTCCTTCGCAAGCAGTTTCCTGGGACGACCAGTAACAAAAAATACCATTGCACGGTGGATCGCACAAGCAATACAACTCTGCCACAAGCAGGCAGGACAAGAGTTACAAGGGGCCGCCCAGGCTCACTCAACAAGGAAAAAGGGAGCAACGGTTGCGTTCCTAGCGAACACACCTATACAAGACATTTGCCAAGCGGCAACATGGTCTTCCGTGCACACGTTCACCAAACACTACTGTGTTGATATCCAAATGAACAAAGAGGCACAAGTAGGACAGAAGGTCTTACAGCACATTTTCAGCAACCAATGCTCATCTTCCACCCAACCACCGCAATAACAAAACCGCTACTAAGTCTATGCACAGCATAGTGAATCCAGAAAGATTCACGCTGCAAAACGAATAGTTTCTTACCTGTCGGTGTAGTTTTGCAGCTTGAAGACTTTCTGGATTCACTAGCGATCCCACCCGCCTCCGCCAGGAAGATAACATAGGAGGTTAAGGGTAAAACTAAACTACATACAAGGTTTAAAGGGATCAAAGAATAATTGAAGGATTAAAGGTTAAAGACATAGACAACAAAAAACTGTAAGAGGAAAAGAAAAAAGAATCCGAAGATGGCTACCAAAGGTGGGAGCTTCCGCCGGAAGCGCGACGACGTCACCGAAGACACCAAATGGTGGGCGTCGCCGCCCACCTGGGCCAACAACAAAAAAAAAAAAAAAAAAAGACAAAAACAAAGAAAAGACTACGAATCCGGACCCAACCACGAGATGGCGGAATAATGCACAGCATAGTGAATCCAGAAAGTCTTCAAGCTGCAAAACTACACCGACAGGTAAGAAACTATTCGTTTTGAGTAGGGTTTGAGTGTTGACATGTTTGAGTAGAGGGGCAGTGTTGACATGCTTGAGTGGGGGTGTTTGTGTAGGGCTCAGTGTTGACATGTTTGAGTTGGGCTGAGTGTTGACATGTTTGTGTAGGGGGTGTTGACATGTTTGAGTAGGTGGATGTTTGAGTAGGGGTTGAGTGTTGACGTATTTGAGTAGGGTTGAGTGTTGACGTGTTTGTGTAGGGGGTGTTGACATGTTTGAGTAGGTGGATGTTTGAGTAGGGGTTGAGTGTTGACATGTTTGAGTAGAGGGGCAGGGTTGACATGCTTGAGTAGGGGGTGTTTGTGTAGGGCTCAGTGTTGACATGTTTGAGTATGGGGTGTTGGCATGTTTGAGTAGGTGGATGTTTGAGTAGGGTTAAGTGTTGACGTGTTTGTGCAGGGGGTGTAGACCTGTTTGAATAGGAGATTGTTTGAGTACGGGGGTGTTCGAGTAGGGTCCAGTTTTGACATGTTTGAGTAGGGGCTGTTTGGGTAGGGGCTGAGTGATGACGTGTTCGAAGTACGCTCACAGCTGTCTTTTTATTGGTTCCGAAGTCACAGGGTCGGTGACTTCAGGGTCGAAGGAGGCGAGTGTTAGCCGAGTTGTAACCTGAACTGTTTTGCACTTTTTAGGACAGACCTCTGTGAAGCAGTGGCTGGTGGGGTCCACATGAAGGAATAAAGTGTGAGTTGTCATTGGCATCGTAGCGCTTTCACCTAGGTGCTAGGATTTTTATCCTCCTCGAAACTTTGCCACCCCATTCCTGGAGATGGGGGGTCACATCTGAACCTTGTGGGGCCTAGGTGGCTCCCTATAGCATAACCCTGCTGAAGGCCCGGCCTGCGGGTGAGGTGACGTGTCTGGATGGGCCTCGCCCGGGTCTTGCATGGAGATGTGCTGGGGGGAGAGGTGAGGGACCCACCGGATGTCATCATATCAAAGTGTGATAACAGTGTACTGTAAAGCGCTCTGATACCCCCGTTGGTCATGTTCGCGCTATATAAAACTTTATAAATAAAAAATCTCGGATTCCAATCATTTTATCAACGGAATATAGAAGCATTTTCTTTGGAATCGGAGGCATTCATACATGCATGGTTTAGTTCACACAATGAACCCGTTGCATCCTGGGAGTGGGGTTTGTTTTCCTCAGTTCAACCATTGAGAGTAAAGTACAGATCACAGAGGGTTTGTAAAAGGAAAGCTCGGCATTAGAGGCGTGGTCCTGTCTCCATGGTAACGCGGAGTCTTCCATCACCTCGGCACGTGCATGCGGACTTGGTAGACAATATTTTGACCTACTCTTGTTTCTGGTTGTATTATTTTGTGTCTTCTGGTGAGTTAGTATCCTGTTTATTTTTCTAGACAGAGATGAGGGTGCTGTTCCACTGTCGCCATGTTTTGCAGTGTGGCAGATTCTCGTCGTCGCTGTTCTTCTTTTCTAGGACTAGACGCAGCCCCTGGAAGCCCTCTTTCAGTCAAGGGGGCACTCGCCTAATCTCTTTATAACTGTAGCTTCCCCGTAATTTAAAAGTGCTTCCTCACTAAACTATTTTTGAAGTGATTAATTCATGTATTTGTTTTATATGTATATGCCAAAAGCGAAAATATACAGGCTTTGCTCATTTTCCCAATTATTTTACTGGCCTTGACATATTAATAGCACCCATGCCATTAAAATACTGGTTGAATGCCAACCCTAAGTGAAACTCCAAAATGTTTCTCCAGCACCATTCAGCACCCCTGTTGTCCCCATCAGAAGAATCCTCCTCCATGCTCACTGCTCAGCCAATGAGGCTCAGTCATGCCTCAGAAAAAACGGACAACAGATGCAACGTGTCAGCCGCCATCTCCTCTCCAGGTTTGATGAAGCGGACCCCATGCACCTGCACAAACAATGGAGGGAAACCTCTCCCACCACATGCCCTCTTACTGGTCTGTCCATGAGGGATTCCACAAACCGCCACCAATGCAAGGAAACCCCTCCCAACACATCCCCTCTCGCTAGTCTGTCCATCAGGGATTCCTCACACAGTGCTACCAATGGAAGGAAACCCCTCCCACCACATCCCCTCTCACTGGTCTGTCCATGAGGGATCACACACCGTGCCACCAATGGAAGGAAACCCACCCATCACATCCCCTCCCACTGGTGTGTCCAAGAGGGATTTGATACATCGCACCTCCAATGGAAGGAAACCCCACCCACCACATGCCCTCCCACTGGTCTGCCCCTGAGGGATTCAACACACCGCAGCACCAATGGAAGGAAAAACCCCTCCAACTACATGCCCTCTCACAGGTCTGTCCATGAGGGATCCCACATGCTGTGACGCCAATGGAAGGAAACCCCACCCACCACTTCCCCTCTCACTGGTCTACCCATGAGGGATCATACACTGTGCCACCAACGGAAGGAAACCCCACCCACCACATCCCCTCCCACTGGTCTGTCCATGAGGGATCCCTCACACCGCAGCACCAATGAAAGGAAATCCATCCACCACATCCCCTCTCACTGGTCTGTCCATGGGGGTTCCCTCACACCGCGCCACCAGTGGATGGAAACACCTCCACCACACCCCCTCTACCAAGGCTGCCCAAGAGGGATTCCACACACCGTGCCACCAATGGAAGGAAACCACACCCACCACATCCCCTCTCACTAGTCTGTCCCTGAGGGATCACACACCGTGCCACCAATGGAAGGAAACCACATCCCCTCTCTCAGGTCTGTCCATGCGGGATCCAACACACCGCACCACCAATGGAAGGCAACTCCACCCACCACATCTCTCCCTGGTCTGTCCATGAGTGATTTCACACACCGCGCCACCAATGGAAGGAAACCCCATCCACCACATCCCCTCTCACTGGTCTGTCCATGGGGGATCCCTCACACCGCCCCACCAGTGTATGGAAACCCATCCACCACACCCCCTCTACCAAAGCTGCCCATGAGGGATTCCACACACTGTGCCTCCAATGGAAGGAAACCCCACCCACCACATCCCCTCTCACTGGTCTGTCCATGAGGGATTCCACAAACCGCCACCAATGCAAGGAAACCCATCCACCACATGCCCTCTCACAGGTCTGTGCACGAGCGATCACACACCGCACCACCAATGGAAGGAAACCCATCCACCACAGCCCCTCTACCAAGGCTTCCCATGAGGGATTCCACACACCGCACCACCAATGGAAGGAAACCCCACCTGCCACATGCCCTCTTCCAAGTCTTCCCATGAGGGATCTTGCATGCCGAGCCAATTGAAGGAAAGCTTACTCACTACATGCGCTCTCACAGGTCTGTCAGTGAGGGATTCCACACACTGCACCACCAATGGAAGGAAACTCCACCCACCACATGCCCTCTCTAAAATCTGCCAATGAGGGATCTCACACACCGTTTCACCAATGGAAGGAAAGTCCACCTATCACATGCCTTTGTGTAGGTCTGTCCATGAGGGATTCCACACACCACACAACCAATGGTAGGAAACCCTTGCCCGCCACACCCTCCTTCGCAGGTCTGTTCATGAGCGTCCCTCACATTTCACCACCAGTGGATGTCCACCCTGGAAGGAATGCTCTGAGCATTGAGGTGATGCAGGCAATCCCGTTTATGCATATTTCTTTTCTGGTCCCTTGCAGGCTGTGAGGCTGGAGTCTGTGAAGCAGCAGAGGATCCGATATCTCCTGGTGGTCTCCAAGATGGGGTATAGTGTCGAGGATGAAACTATTCTACTGGGGGTAGATTTCCCAAAGGAAGGGTAAGTGGCAAACCGGAATACCCTGGTGAAATGTATGTGCTGTGAGAACTTGAGTCTCGCTCTGCTTAATATGAGCCGGTGGTTTCTGGTGCTAGTCACCGGCACTTATGATAGTCTACCACATGGTGGCACTGTCTGTCTAATTTTGAGATGAGCACAACAACAGTTGCTTATTAATCCAATGTACTTCAAAAATAACTGATACCTGCCGCCCAAGCCATTCTTACAGCTTTGAGGGCTTGGAACAGTCTGAGTTTTCACTCTTGTAAGAGTGTGATGGTTAGTAGTTGTGTTGGTACTGTCATTGGCAGAGCTGGCAGGGTCAATGGATGGTGCAAGCTGCAGTGGCCTCCTGACGAGGACCCTGGCACTTAGTTTTTTTACAAATTAAGTACTGCCCTCTCCCCTTTCTTACATTCAGTCTTAATTGAGTCTTACAGGTCCCCTCATCCACTAAAACAGTGCTGGAAGGAGGGGGTTGGGGGTGCTTCAACACCCCCAAAATAACTGTGCTGGAGTTCTGAAAATGAAAGAGCAGTAAAGATGCCTTTATCAGACAGAGGTCAAATTTCAAGCTGCGTCTTCTGACATATTGCTGCATTTCTTTTGACATGGAAATTGGTGTTTGCTTTTTTTTCTCTGACTGCAAAGTGTAAGGATTTTGTAAAATTAACTATATGACTCCTGCTGGTGAGAAAGGAAAGGGTGCAGGGTGTCATTTTTTCTAACAAAATGTAAATACATAAAAGTGAACTGTAAATATATTTTTAAAATATATTAGAAGGTAAGAAGGGACAAATGAAGCACTTTTCTTTAAGTTTTAAAGTACGATGGAAAGGTTTAATAGGATCTAAACAAATCAAGACACTTTACTTGGTGATATGCAAATGGCAAATATTTGTTGAAACTTGGTTTCCACGTATTATCGTTTATGCGCTATATAGTTTTATCAGTAAAACAGTATGTCTGTGCAAAACAAATGTAATTGTACTTTAGATGAAGACTGTTCTGTCCGTAATTGACAGCGCGCTGCCACGCCTTCCTTTAGTAATATGTTTTCGACAGTTGGCTCCAAAATGCACCAATCAAAGGAGGGAGTGAAGAGGAAAGCGGTAGAATCGTCCTCCTCTTGATACTGTTATCCAACATAGGGATTCTACCATATACTATGTGAATATATATGCACCCACGCGTGTGCTGCTATTTTTATTTTTATTTGAAGTGTCTAGTCATACGTGAAAAATGGTGCAAAAGGATCAGTGCTCCTTCTCTCAATTTGTGGGAAGGGCAATGTTTCAAAAAATTGTAAAATACCCCTCACACACTGAAACCTGATTCAGTGTCATGCTTCATCATTGGGGTCTTCCCGCCCCTCTACGGGACGGGGCGTGCTACGACTTACGTAGATGCAGGAGCACTTTATTCAGTGATTGGTGAGTATGTGTAGTGCGTGGGATCGTGAAAAGAAAATGTGAGATGGTTAAAAATTCTCTGGCTAGTGGAATGAAAATACTTTATTGTCTTCCCTGGCTGAGAATAGTAAAAGTGTGGAGGTGTAGAAGGTGTACTATAATGAGTCACCTCCTACAAGGTCGATATGTTTCAGAAGCCATCCCCTTGGCTTTCTTCCTCAGGACCAAAAAACCGATCCCTGTTACACCTCAATGGGTGATAGAATAAATGTACATATGCCTGATAGTCACAAACACTGTCCTTTGTTCCCTGTTATGGGAGTAGAAAAATATACCACTTGTATATCTTAAGAACTTTAGAATTTAATCGTTATCGCTCCATGAGCTCACACGAGCGGTGTTGGGCGCCTTCAAATAGACAATGCTGGAAGGAGCGTGATCACCAAAGGAAGTACCTTCTCGTGGCTCGTCAGGTTCCCATAACAGGGAACAAAGGACAGTGTTTGGGACTATCAGGCATATGTACATTTATTCTATCACCCATTGAGGTGTAACAGGGATCGGTTTTTTGGTCCTGAGGAAGAAAGCCAAGGGGATGGCCTCTGAAACATGTCGACCTTGTAGGAGGTGACTCATTATAGTACACCATCTACACCTCCCCACTTTTACTATTCTCAGCCAGGGAAGACAAAGTATTTTCGTTCCACTAGCCAGAGAATTTTTAACCATCTCACATTTTCTTTTCACGATCCCACGCACTACACATACTCACCAATCACTGAATAAAGTGCTCCTGCGTCTACGTAAGTCGTAGCACGCCCCGTCCCATAGAGGGGCGGGAAGACCCCCAATGATGAAGCATGACACTGAATCAGGTTTCAGTGTGTGAGGGGTATTTTACAATTTTTTGAAACATTGCCCTTCCCACAAATTGAGAGAAGGAGCTCTGATCCTTTTGCACCATTTTTCACGTATGACTAGACACTTTAAATAAAAATAGCAGCACACACATGGGTCCAAAATGCACCACCAGCTACATACTACACCCTTACCATGAATGGGGGTGGATCATTTGCGTAACTTGTTCTTTGTGTAACTCTTGTATTCTTCACAGTCCCTATGACTTCAGTGATGTAAGATTGATGACAGCACCCCCACTATGAATATTGTTCCAGCACCCCTGCACTGAACGTGCCCAGCTCTTCTCGTTTTGTCACCCCAATTGTCGCCGGCGCACCTCCTTTTTACATCACTGCCACCACAGTTCCACAGCCACTACTGCCACCCCAGTCCACCCCGCCAAAAGAAAGAAGCCCCCAGGAGTAGGCGCTAAAAACTGAAGTAAATTTGTGCTGCTTGTAAGAAGGTCCCTCATTTCTTCCCCCGAGGTACCCCACACCTCCAAGCTCTTCCTTGCAGCGCAGACGTCCACATGTCCTCATGACGCCCCTAGCTCGGCCATCCGTTCTCAGGCGCCAGGCACCAGTAGTAGGCCAGACCCACACTGGCCTCGGGGTTTTCTTTTTGGAGTGAGCAGCGACATGCTCACGTTTGAGCAGGTACCCTGAGTGGAAGGCATGTCCCTGTCCCCCACCTGTTTCGCAGGGGGAGCAATGATTTGATAAGTATGTCGCTAGTTTGTAGGTCTCAGGATGTCTGTTCCAGGTTGTCAGCCCTGCAAGTGAGTAGGAAGCACCTACCTTTACCAGAGGTGCTGTGGCACGCCCTCCGTACGCACCTGGGTACCCATGAAAGCTGAGGATAAACAAAGGCTTTACCTTCCTTGAGCAACCTGGGGCAGTGGGGTGCGGCAACTGGGGGAGCCACCACAGAATTCCAAACCAGGACCGTGCTGTGGGACTGGGAATATCCTTCTGCGGGGAGGTGCGGTGCAGGGCTGGCAAGATTTAAAACCATAAAACAGACCGGTCTCGGAGCGGGGGATCTCGAGTCCTGGGTGAGGGTCTGAAGGCGACCCCACCAGGCTGCGGGAAGTTTCCTATACCTAATCTTCATCGCATGGATTTCTCATTCCCAGAAGGTAGTTGAGTGGGCACTGTCTCCTCCTTTGGCAATGGATATCGAGGCATGGACAGGAAGACAGGTGACCTCTTTGACTTTGGTAGCATCATCTCACTTCTTTGAGGGATGCAGGTATGGACCAGACTAGCCATGTAAGGCAGGCTTCAGAAAGCTTGAAGGGCAGGAGCGTGAAGAGGTGGGGATGAAGAGCCACCACCAGGCAGGCAGAGGACAGTCTCTTCTTAGAATTACTCTTAGGCAAATACCAGACAAGCTGGGACCCAGGAGGTCTTCAGAGAAGGCATCACAGACGTCCTTCCAAGCAGCACCCTCACTGCTCTCACCTCAAACAGATTCTTGTAGCTGGGTTGGAAATAGACCTGTGTGTGCTAGAAGTGTCTGGCTGGCAGGGTACTGGGGCATCTTTTCCATCCAGAGAGCCTGTGCTTGGGAATACAATCGTGACAAAGTTCATTTCTGAGCAAGAAATGGCCCTCGAATATCCGATTTAAGACCCCTTATATCTTGTGCATCAGTCCTCGTCTTCGGTGGTCCAGCCAGTGGAAGACGTGGCATCCTTCCTGTGTCCCTTGGTGGCCGGGGCCTGTCATGTGCCACATGTCCTGGGTCTACTCTGGACTTATGATGGGGATCCAGTTGACCTTCAGGCTTGACCCATAAGATGCAGGATCCTTCAGAGTGGGGTCTGCTAGAACCCAAGCAGTGGAGCAGCAGGGTCCAGAGACCCCTCACGGACAGGCACAAGCACTGACTGCAGACAGGCCAGTCCAGTATTCACTCATTCACTCCCTTTTCTCAGTGGCAGGTTCTTATTCCATAAAAGGGCACCTTGTGTACCACCATCAGCAAAATCATGAAGTTCACAGTGGTCTGGATTCATGGAAAGTCAAAAAGTGTCTTATAATGTGCGGTAAGTGGCTGTGCCTCATGAGTGAAATGCAGGAATGAATACTGCTGCAGTTAAATGCCCCCTTCCTTCACTACAGCGCCTGTCAGTAGAAGGCTCTGTCTGCAGCATTGGCAGTTTTAGAACAGTGGGATGCACGCAACCATTTGTGAGGGAGTCGGGAGTTGTGCAGTGCATGTTGTATTGGGAGCTGTGCGGTGCATGTTGTATTGGGAGCTGCGCGTTGCATGTTGTATTGGGAGCTGCGCGTTGCATGTTGTATTGGGAGCTGTGCGGTGCATGTTATATTGGGAGCTGTGCGGTGCATGTTATATTGGGAGCTGTGCGGTGCATGTTTTATTGAGAGCTGTGCGGTGCATGTGGTATTGGGAGCTGTGCCTTGCATGTTGTATTGGGAGCTGTGCCTTGCATGTTGTATTGGGAGCTGTGCGGTGCATGTTGTATTGGGAGCTGTGCATTGCATGTTGTATTGGTAGCTGTGCATTGCATGTTGTATTGGGAGCTTTGCGGTGCATGTTGTATTGGGAGCTTTGCGGTGCATGTTGTATTGGGAGCTGTGCGGTGCATGTTGCATTGGGAGCTGTGCGGTGCATGTTGTATTGGGAGCTGTGCGGTGCATGTTGTATTGGGAGCTGTGCGGTGCATGTTGTATTGGGAGCTGTGCGGTGCATGTTGTATTGGGAGTTGTGCGGTGCATGTTGCACATTGTAATCTGAGTCACCAGTAGGTGACTAGCATTTTTTTTTTTTTAAACTTACCTTTTCACGGTCGCCATCTCTCCTCTGTCGTTGCTCCTCTTCCTGGCGTGTCCTGGAAGCAGGAAGCACACAGGCTCCCCATAGACAATCGCAATGCTGTAATGCAGTGCTGTGATTGGTCTGAGCGCCGTTGTTCGGAACTCAGACTGGGAGCCAGTACATGTTCCTCACCAGGCTGTCCATTACAACCTGGTGGGAAACATGCAAAGTGCTCATGATGGTTTAGCCGGCCCAAGACAGCCGGCCAAACAGTCATGCACACTTAGTGTGCCCACCACCCCTTCCCCTGCGACCCTAGCCCCGCCCCAAACCTAGCCCAGGAGCTACAAACAAAATGATAGTAACAAAGTTTCTATAATTTTATTTTTTCCTTTTTTCACTGTTCTGAGAGCAGTAGGGCGACTCTCCTCCGGCTTAGCGGAGGAGCAGCCCCTGGCTGGACCTGACATTTCAATTCAGACTGGGTTCTGCAGGAGCCACTGAGTGCCAGGGGGGCGCACCCCAAGGTTCACCTGGTGATGGGGGAAGGTAGAGGCTGGGCAATGGGCTGGGGGGTGCATCATCACTCATCAGGAAAGGACCCCATACTTCCTCAAAGATGTCGAACTTGTCGTTGAGCCAAGAGGAGGTTCTTTTGTGGCAGGCAACTCGGTGAAGCTCAAGCAGCCATTCGCCACCTGTTGGAGGGGTGTGCGGTCACCAGTGGCAAAGTATACACAGTCCGGCTGTCGCTAGGGAAGCAGCCAGCCAGTGGAGCTCATGAGTCGATGCTTCCAGCATGTCTGAGACCTCATGGAGTATGGCCTGTGGGGAGGGATCGGTACGAGGCCACAACATCGTATTCTGCTCCACACCCGAGTCCAGTAGGAGGAGAGGGCCAGACAGGCGCACAGGATATGGAGTAAGTCACAACGTGCGCAGCCCACCTCCAGTATAGGTCGCGAGGTAGCCGTTTGGAGCATCAGAGCTTCCATGGGGACCAGTACCAGTCGTTCAGTATCTTGAAGTATAGGAACTTTTGGCATCCCAAAGGACTTTATCATGTGTCGATAGTACAGAGCGGCAGTCTTCAGTAGAGTAGGTCTTGCCCAGCAAGGGTTGCTTAGTGATTCTAGTGGCTGCTAGGGTTGGAAGCGAGTGTAGAATAGTGATGAGTGCCCCATACGGGCCAGACACAACCCCCGTATTGCCCCAAAGTGTGTAGGTATTTTAGTAGAAGGGACACTTTCAATTCAATTGGGGATGCTCCGCAAGCAGTGTGAACGCAGTGGGCCAGTTGGCGGTACCATCAGGGGTCCGCTTCTCACGTCTCTGAGCCCCAATTCATCACAGAGGGTCAGGAACGACTTCAGCCGGCTTCTATTCAGTAGTTGGTCCACCCGTCGCAGGTAGTGTTCCTGCCAGTAGGACCCAGTGGCTGCCAAAGCAGAGAGCAGAATTGTGCCATAGCGTGGCCTTGTGGGGCAGTAGTGGGGTAGCTACCACAAGTTGGTGTGCCTTCTTCTAGGCCATCGTTGTTGCCAGCATGATCGGGTTTTCCGCTATCATTGGGTTGGTAGCGGAGAGGTAAGGGGCAACCAGGGACGAACTGGCCGTAGCAGGCATCTGGCATTTCCCTGGGAGAGTGGGGGCCGATTTTGCAGTGGTGGGGGCGTTTTTTTTATACTGGGGGTGGTTTTGCAGCATTGCTACTATATTGGCCACCAGTAACAAATGCAGCAGGGGGGCTGGTCCATCAACATTGCCAGGGCTGCTATGGGTTCCCAGGCCAACCCTGGGGGCAACGCCGCGTTCGAGGGGCTTAAAACAGCACGCTCAAGGCCGACCCAGTATGGGGACTCACAGCTGGCAGGGAGAGTAGAAAAGCCAGGTTATATAATGTAATGTGGGGAAGCCTCGGGCCTCCTGCCGGTATCTGCCAGTAACAGTGACGCTCTGAGTCTGGGCTTGCACCCAATCCAGATGTAAGCTCTGATATCCGAGTCAATGCATACCAGGAGGTGTTTGGGTACCTGAAGAGTCAGCATGCGGAAAAGTTAGTGGAAGTGGGGTGCCACCATCATCTTCACTGTTTGGACTCCCCCCCCCCCCATAGTGATTAATTGAGATGCGTCCATTTTAGGAAGTTGTGGTGAGAGTGTTCGATTAGGGGATGAGGTCATCCTCGGCCAAGCAGGAAAGCCCCCTATTTATGCGAATTCCAAGGTACTGGAGGCCCTCCGATACCCACCTCCTATTATAGCCCTGATTGCATGCTCAGGTGTAGATCCTGGTCACGGGGGGAGCCTCACTCTTGGACCAGTTGATCTTGTATCCCGAGAGGGACGAGAATCCCTGTAAGATGGCCACTACAGCGTAATGGAGGACTGGGGGCGGTTTAAAAGGAGCAAAATGCTCTCTGTATAGAGTAGGGATTGAGTTCTCCAGCTTCTGGATGTACCCCCACCACTTCCTGAGAGCAATGGACAGTCTCCGCCAAGGGTTCGATGGCCATGTTTAACAGCAGCTGGGACAGGGGGCATCCCTGTCTGGTCCTCCGGTCTTCCTGAAAGGGGTTTAAGATAAAGCCCCCCACAGGATACCCCTGCTGTGGGGGTTGTTGTACGATAATTGCAGCTTACCGATGAAGTCATCACCCAGGCCCATACCAGACTTTACCTGAAAAATATATAGCCACTCCACCCTGTCGAATGCCATTTCTGTGTCTAGTTACTGTGCCAGAGTTTCGGAGGGATCCTTCCTTGTGTGCCATAAGAGGTGGATGAAGATTCTGAGGTAGTTGCGGGAAATACGTCCTAGGACACACTTCACTTGAGGCTCGTGGATGAGCTGTGGGTTCACCTTGCTCAAGCGGGTTGCCCCGATCTTTGCTATAAGAATACCTTGAGGAGGGATATCGTGCAGTAACTGGTGCATTCTAGGGGGTCCTTATCTTTAGGGAGGAGGGTGATGACAGCTTTGTTGGATATAGCCCTTAGAGAGCGGCTTTACCCTCCTTCATTGAATAACCAGGCGATATGTGGTATAATGAGGGTTTTCCCCGTTTTGTAGAATTCCCCTGGGTACCCATCCTTTCCCGGAGATTTGCAAGTTGGAAGAGCTGTATGTTGCATCCCTCCTCCGCGAAGGAGGGGAGGTTCAGGTGCCCGAGGAAGCACTCGATTAGTGCCAGGGTCGCTTTGAGTTCCAGGGAGTACAGAGAAGCGTGAAATACCACAAATGATTTGCTTAAATTCATTCATTTCAATTTTGTGTGGAAGCTGAGATCCGCTCTGGAGGGTCTGTCATTTACCCTGTAGTGAACCTTCAAAGACTCGATAATGGCAACCAGCTTCGTTCAACACTGAAGGTGTCGCACTTACACAAAGTAAAGTCACAGAACAACTGCATCACTGGGTAAATGCGATTGGTGTGACTTCTCTCATGTGTTCTGTAGTACAACCGTTTCCAATAGTGAATGTTCACTGTGAGGAAATGGAATGTATTATATGGTGTGGTTGTGTGACCTCAGCGTGTAATACACTCACCAACCCCTTTAGGACCCTTAATTTAATTTGTCAATCCTTCAGCTTACCCTTGGGTAGCTGTGGTGCTGAGCTGCAAGGCTTACACAAAGGAATCAATGTAAAGCATTTAAACAGTACCAAAACAATTAAAGAAGAAATCGACAAGACACCAAAGAAATCCGACACCAATTTATAGAAATAGACTGTATTTTTATATACTTTTTGACACCATAATGGAAAAAATCCACTGGAGAGCTCCAGAGATATAGGATTTACAAGGTATAGTAAATCAGACCATTCCACTCAACCGTGAACAAGCATTGGCAAAGTCAACAAGTTTGACACTTAGAAACTTTTTCACTAAAAAGTTTAGGCTAGTTGTAATGTGGTCACTTGGAGTCAATTTAGTTGAGCCAGGTCCTCAGGAACAGTTCAAAAAACCCCTCAGCAGGTGAAGTAGTCTTCAGTCAGTTCGAGGCACTTTTATCCCTTGCAGGGTTTCCCTATAGAAGTGGTCCTGATGCAGGGGATGAAGGATGCTGAAGATGCTCAAGGATGCTGTGGATGTAATGCTGTCGATGGAGGACTTGCTGTGGCTACTCAGTCCACGAAGGGGGGGGGGGGGAAGGTGATCTTGGTCACAGGTTCGATGTCTCTCAAAGTCCTCTCGGTGCTCGCAGACGTCCAGTCACCACTGGACTAACAGTTGCACAGTATTGTGGTCACCGGTCAATCCTTCCTGGGTCGATAACTTGTCCTTGGGGGTCCTAGCTGCACTCCAACAGCATTCCCGTGCTCAGTGAACCTGGGTGCAACTTTGTGCTTTGGGTCCTGGTCCCTGGTGCTGCACGGCAGCAGTTGGCAGTGGGTCAAAGACTTTGGTCTACCAACTTTCCCCAGCAGGATTCATCATCTGTTGTGTCCCTGTGCTGTGAACAGGAGGCCAGCCAGCTGGCCCTTGGAGTCTCTTGGCTTTGGCTGGGCTCTGGAAACGACTTGTTCTTGAGTAGGACACGGCAGGAATAGTCCCTCTCCTTTGCTAGCCAACAGGTGCAGTCCACGATGGTGAAGCCTCTCTTTGCCGGTTCCACCGTGCAGCAGGGTAGTCCTCCTTCCAGTTCAGTCAAGATTTGAGTTTGGGGTGCCAGGAGTGCCCTACTTATGCGCAGAAAAGGCCCTCTGCGTGGGATGCTTTTGGTAGCCAATGAGCTAACAGGTTCCCTCCCATCTGATGACCCCTTCTTGCGAAATGTGGCATCTTGGCATCCCAGGATGCACTATTCTGCCTACTTCTAATATGGCAGAACCCGTCTCTCGGAGTGTGTCTCTCCCGAGCCTGTGTGGCTTCCTGCAGGAGGGAGGTGACCCCTTCTTACGGAGCAGGCCCTTATTGTCTCCTTTCCTGGGAGTCGATAGCATGTCTCCCCAGGAGGGCAGAAAGCTGTCTCTGCGGTGACAGGACCCCGTTTGTAACTTGTACGGGCACAGGGGACTAAAGGCAACAAAGTGGAAACTTTGCCAAAGTTGTACACAGCAACTTGTTACATTAGTTTTCCCCTTAGAAGATGTTCAGGCTTAATGTAATAAGTTATTTGATATGTTGGATGACCAATTTTGGCCCACTGTTCCAGAGTTGGCACAGCTGAGGGGGTCAGCATGTAACCCTCTGTCCTCTCCAATTGGGCCAACAAGCCTTTCCACAGGAAAAACAACAGTTTTGTGTTTTTACTATCAGAACATGTAAAATGACATGCTCTGCCTGTGAGATATGTTGCACCCTGCCTTAGGACACGATATGCCTGCCATAGGGATGATTTTACACATATACCAGAGGGAGGTTTGGCTTTGTCATTATTTTAAATGGCAAAGTTGGGCCAGCAGTTAAAACTACTCTTGCAGCCAGCAAATGGCAGTCTGGGAGTCTTGTTTTACTCGTATCACACCCAGGGTGGCAAAACCGGTGCTAAAATCGCTGGGGTTGACCCTCTAACTTACATGCACTGGGTGCCATTTACTAGGAATTTACAGGTAAGTTAGCCTAGCCAATTGGGTATGAGCCAATTCGACATCCCTGTTTGAGGGTAAAGGCACAGGCACGAACGTCTGAGAGTGCACTGAGGCCTGCTGGCCAGAGTTGAAAAAACTGCAGCATCAGTGCAAAAGCTTGGGGGTGACCATACAAAAAGAGGCATTTGCTTAGAATAAGTATTTTTCCTAAGATTTCTATATATTTCAGTAGTTCATGTTAATCCAGCACGATTTCCTTTTTAGGTCTCGCCTAACGTTGCAGCGCGCATGCGCTGCTCGCTCTGCGAGACATATTGTGGTAGAGGAGATTTCAGAAGGGGACTTGAAGCCCCGCCCATTATTTTCATTGGCTGGCGTCATCGTTTATGTTAAACGGTGGCCTCCGATTGAAAATGAGGCTTCTTTGTTACCGCCCTGTCTCCTTTTGGGACGGCCCATCCGGACTGGATCGTTTGCTCAACGGCTGTCGTGAGGGTATTTCTTATCTAAAGTAGGCATGTAGTGACGGATCATGTTTCCGAAGTCTTGTTTTCAATCGCTATTATCGCGCGCGCCGCCAAAATGCAGTGCTTTACTCTTAAAATAAGAAACGGCTGGTATTTTTCTCTTGGAATGGTGGTAATTTCTAGGATGCCACATACACTAGCTTTCTGATAGGACTATTATAAATGGGAGGATTTGCTCGTTACATAAATAGTATGGGCTCTAATACTATTGCGCAGCACAATAATAAGCAGACACTATGAAGCGGGGAGGCCGCTTCACCCACGCCCTCCCGCTCGATTCAAACAGGGCATTTTCCTGCCGTTTTGCTAGTGCGACTGAAGGTTTCTGTTACAGAGCTCCGAGCCTGGTTATGGTGTCTTGAAGGGGGCAGCCAATAAGCGCCTCGCTTGATACCGCCTTCGTACAATTGTACCGCGCTTTGCTGCGGGGTGAGCTTTACTCTCCTCAACAGTGTGAGAGCGGGCTCCATTTGTCTGGCTTAACTTGTCGCCTAACGCCTCCGCCCCCTCAACCCGCTGCAGCTCTGAGCACAGCGAACCGCTCCTGGACTAATCCGGGCCAGCCAGGCAAGAACCAGGGAGCTGGTGCAGGATGCCCCAGTTCCTGGAGGACCCGTCTGTGCTGACCAAAGACGAGCTTAAGAGTGAGCTGCTGGCTAACAGCGTGGCACTGCCGGCCGGGGACCAGCGCAAGGACGTGTATGTGCAGCTCTACCGCAAGCACCTAACGGTGCGCAACAAAGGCAAAAGCCACGACTTCTCCAGCGACTAGGAGAGGGAGGCAACGCCGGCCCGGGGAAGGCCTACGGTAAGCGCCTCATAACGGGAGTGCATATGTTCCCAGGATGTTGTTGTGGGTACCAGGGAGTAGCAAATAGTAAAGTCTCCACGATGAGGGCGAGAGGGAATTGAGGCTTTAAATAACTGATTGCTCTATAGGCCGAGTGTCTAGGGCCAGAATGGCTGCCTGTG
This sequence comes from Calotriton arnoldi, assembly GCA_963921515.1. NCBI lineage: Eukaryota > Metazoa > Chordata > Amphibia > Caudata > Salamandridae > Calotriton > Calotriton arnoldi. Next base: position 1,301,685 of record CAWUFW010001669.1, on the reverse strand, counting down.
TGCATATGGTTATTCTGACGTTAAAAAGGGTGATCAGCTACACCGCTTTGGTCGTTGCTGCTGGGGCTAACACTACTAAATAAATGCATTGTTTGTGGTACAGCTGCGGCCATCAAAATACCCAGAGGACGTGCTAATCAACCCAGCGCAGTTTAACATTTTACTACACAGTGCAGAAGACCGCGAGTTTTTTCCCCCCGCCTTATGGTTCTTGGCCAGCCTAACACTCGCCTTTACTTCAAGCCTTTTGCATGTGTGCAGCTGCCCGCTAGCCCAGCTGGTGCGCTCCTCGCTTGTTGGTTTGTTCTGCTCTCATCCGATTCCCTCTCCAACTCTGTGGCGAGGCGGCGCTTTGTTGCCAAGGATTTCTTCTGACCCACGTGTTTAAACCCGTCCTCGCGGGAGGGTGTTGTGTTGATACTGACAGTGCAGCTAAATCCACATGGAATTGGCGGTTGAGTAAACTCAGTGTCCCCGAAGCTATTGCTTTGGTGCACTCACACTGCGGACGAGTGAGCGTTGCCCTTCTGTGCAGGATGTCCATTGTTCCCCCCCTTTCCCCACGCTCATTGTACTTGGAACTACTGTGAAAGGCCAACCTATACCCTGTAATGACCACAAACTTGAATATTGCGTGGACCCGTGCAACGTATTTGAAATGTCACATTCGCCAGTGCAGCCTCTATGCTTTATTGTTTGGGTGTCTACACCGTACCACTGTAGGCACTTAACCGGTTAAAGGATTTCCCGCTTCCACGTAGCTTATGTAGGTCTGTTAATGCGCTGCGCCCCCTGAAGGCCTAGTTAAACCCCTTACCATGTACATTGTGAGTTGCGACTACGCAGTCCCGCCTTTTCTTCAGCCTGCTTGATGCATAGTTAAAGTGGGTCTATTTCAGAGGTACAATACGTTCATCCCATGTTTCAGTTCCTTTGTCATTGTGTAATGCCGACAGTAAAGGTTGATTGGAGTCTCCACTGCCCGCACGGCAAAGCCGATTACGTTGCAATGTATTCTCGGGGATGGACATTTGGTTGTGGTTCCGCACCAGAAGCGAACAGGAGTTTCTCCCTTGGCAATGGAGACTGTACCTAGTGAGCAACTTTAAAAGCATCCGTTTCCAGTGTCTCAAACCAGTGCCTGATGTGGCAGAGTTTAGTTATTTTGTAGTTTATATTCACCAAGTGGAATTGTTTGTTTTGGCTTGCAACATAATGTTGCAGTATTCAGTAAGCAATCAGCAGAAAATATTGTAATGAAGTTTACAATAGTAAATGTATTGTTGAAACTGGCATCTGTGTTTTGTTTCATGAATTAATGTCAGTTCAGTTGAGCGCTGCAGCCACTGGTATGTCATATTCAATATCGACGCCCCATCACTTTCTGTGGGTTAATTAAGCTTCGCCAGTTATCATACCAACATCATCCCCGCCGTTGTGTGGTGGTCTCCTCTGTGCCTGGAGCCCAGCTGCCAGCAGGTCAGGATGCCTTACATCTCCGGTCTGCACCACGAACTCGTGCTCACGCGTCTGCACGTGCAGTACTGGTGGTGGGCCTGGTTACAGTGCACACAGTGTTACGACGCACAGGTGACCGGTGCTATTGCGTCGCACGCGCAGTTCTTGTGGTGAGAGCCTGCGGCCTGGTTACAATGCACACAGCGTTTCAACGCACAGGTGACCGGGGCTATTGCATCACAGGCGTCTGCACGTGCAGTACTTGTAATGGGGACTGCGGGTCTGGTTACAGTACATACAGCGCTTCACTCTGTATAGAGTAGGCACGGTGCACGCAGCGTGCACAGTGCTTAATTTGTAAAAACAATAAATGTCAGGGCCCTCGTCAGGAGGCCACTGCAGATTGCACCTCCTATTGCCCCTGCCAGCGCTGTCAATAAAAGCACCAGCACAACTGTGTGAAGAGCAGCTGCTGTTTGTGCGTTTTATTGACAACTCCTGTTTCTTCCATTGAGATGAAATACCGCCAGTGCATGGGTCCCTTCATTTTGTGACAAACGATGTCTGCTTTCAGGTGAAGTTGCTGTCCGTTCAGTATTCTGAGGTGCTTTCATCTGCGCCAGTCGGGGTGTTTGCTCTTTGACCTGATATATCTAAAGCACCCTTTCTGTTGGTATAGATGGTGAAGTTCATTGCATTTTTTAAGCTATTAGTACTGGAAATAACAATGCCTTGTATTTATGTTTTAAAACCCAAAACATAAATAGAAGGCATTGTCATTTACAATGCCAATAGCTCAAAATCATGTGAATGCGAGACCTATTGCATTGCAAATGCTTGTTTCTTTTTATAAATAAGTGCTTCTGGGTTAGGTGAACTTTCATTGGCTCAAACACAGCAATGGGGGGTTTGAACATAGCTGCTTTTGATGTTTTTAGGTCTCGCCTAGCGTTGCAGCGCGCATGCGCTGCTCGCTCTGCGAGACATATTGTTAATGAGATTTCAGAAGGGGACTTGAAGCCCTGCCCCTCATTTTAATTGGCTGGCGTCATGGTTTATGTAAAACGGTGGCCTCCGATTGGAACTGAGGCTTTTTGGTTGCCGCCCTTTCCCCTTTTCGTCCGGCCCATCCGGACTGGATCGTCTGCCTTTCGGCTGTCGTGAGGCATTTTCTTATCTACAGGGGGCGTGTAGTGGGGATCATGTTTCTGAAGTCTGGTTTTATTGTGGCTTGCACGGGCAGCCTCTCCTCGCTTCAGCCCCCCACCCCTCGGAGCACACGTCCGCTCAGGGAGCCTCTCCTCGCTTCAGCCCCCCACCCCGGAGCACACGTAACTTGTTAATTATTTTCAATCGGCTTTGGCAAAGGCAGCCGCATGTTTAGTTTTGGATCGCGCTTTTAAAGTGAAAGCACGATGCAAAAATAGACAAGCGGCTGCGTTCGCTCATTGGTGACAGCTTGCGTTAATTATCAGCCTGCGCTCCATGCTTGCACCCCCTCCCACTCTTCTCAAGTGTGTGTACACGCCTCGCGGTATTCAGTACTGTTTGCTTTGCAGCGCTGACATGCCCCCCCGGCTCAAAATGGAAGCGGCCGAGCAAATCCATTCACCCCCTGCCACCCAGGAATGCTGCGAATTGGCAATCACGCTGAAGGCCTGCTAGGCAATCAATGTCTGTGGGGAATTGGCTTCTGAGAAGGCCGGCCGGTTTGTCAACAATGCGCCGATTTTTTTCAGGGTTGTAGTCTTAGTTTGTTTTTGGAGGAGTCTTGGCTGAGAAGCGTGTCCTGCATTGTCACGATGGAAGGTGGAGGTCTGCCGCTGTGTCTGCGTTACGGCCATCATGGGAGGAGCATTTGGGTTGTGGTGGTCTTGATGAGCTCCATGACAGGGTTGTGTTGCCGGTGAGGTGAGGGAGTGGCGCGGCACACAGGGAGGGGGGCAGGCGGATCGCAGTGACAGGTGGTGGGGGGGGGGCTGATCATCGGGACGCCATGTGGCAGATTATTCTGAGGGTGTTGCAATTGCAGTCGTGTAGCGGTTGGCGAAATGCTGAGGAGCGTTTGTGGAAGGGTAACATGCTGCTGCGATTGTGCTATGGATTGAACGAGGTATGTGTGCTTTGCATTCCTACGCGAGGAACGGAGTGGTGTTGATTTCTTGTTTTTGTTGCTGGGACGAGGGACGTGTGAACTGAAGGTGCCGTGATTAGTGTTAGGAGGAAAGCGCGCCAGGGGGAGCGGTGGAGGTGGGGGCAGGGGGCACTAATTTAGGCTACTAAGGAAGAGGCTGCGACGGGCCTAGTTAGTGTCAAAGGAGGGGGGGGGCAGGGGACGAGGCCGTTCAAGAGAGGGAATGTTTCCGATAAAGAAGACAAGGTGGGGCTGGTCATGACCTGTGGGCTGTCACTTAAATCTGGTCTGCACAAGGAGGGGAGTGGGCGCACCGCCCCGTTGGGTGCGCTTCAGATGGAAAAGGGGGTGGCTGCAGCCCTTTTATCAATCGTGGGCAGCGGGCCCAGAGTGCAGGCGGAACATGTGCGTGAATGTGGGTAATTCCCGTGTTTACCTTTGTTTTGCAGACAGCTCCCTCCCGCGTGCTGCTTTACTTTCAGGCGAGGCTTCGCGATGTATAGGCCGGGAGGGGGGGAATTACTCTTCCAGCAATATGTAGAGGAGACGCAATTTGTGTTCATGTAAAGCGCTCTGATACTTGGGGCAAAGACTCTTGTTAAAAAGGGACACCAGTAATAACCAGTGCTGCACGCACGACGATTTCCCTTCAGTGACGATGGGGCTGAAAACGCCCCAATAGCGGAATACATGTTGTCAAAAATACGGCACAAGCAGGCCACGGATGGGAGTGGGATGAAAAGCTTGGGGGTCCCTCTAAGAGGCGTGGCTAATATGAGGGCGTGGCTTAAATCACGAAAAAAAAAATCAGAAAAAAAATCGGTGCTTAGCATAGGGTGCCGCCTGACTGGTATTTGGCTGTTTCTGTCATTGCATCCAGATATGGGGATACAACAAATATTATCATAACGGCAACAGGTCAGGTCGACTGGCTTTGTCAATGGTTGTGTAAGATAAAGGGGCATCAACTGTCGCTTGTATATACAGTGGAGGTGCTGCAGAGGGTCGGCAAGTGAGGTCAGCGAGTGGGGCGCGAATTGGGAGGGAGTGGTAATGTGGGGAGAGTCACGGGAGGGGAGGTGGGGGGGGGTGAGACTGTTTCTTTTCTGGTGGTGGTATTTAACCCCGTTACGTTGAAACTACGTACCCTGCAGCTCTCACCTGCACAGCACCATCCCTACTTACGAGATATGTTCAGTAACGGACACGCGCTATGCAATGCAATAGGTGTTGCTTTAGGTATTGTAAATAACAATGGCTTTAAATTTTTTTAAAGGCATTGCATTTACAATGCCAATAGCTCCAAAATTCGCAGTTGCGAGACCTATTGCATTGTAAATGCTTGTTACGTTTGGTTTCTGGGGCACCCTGCTTGTGTTTTTTTATAGCTTTAGGCTCATGCAAGGAGCAGAGGCCTCCTGAACTGACCACCATGGACGAATGCCCGGAAGATGCCCTGAAACCCCTGGACCCCTCAATAGCCCGGACAACAAGAGCCTGGTGACCGGTGGAGCTGGAGGGCGGGGAGAGGGGGGAATGGGGGAGGAGGAGAGTGTCTACTGATCCAGACCCAGACGGGAAGCATCCGGTACGAGGGCTCGTTGATGTGGAGGGTGTCCTCGGGGTTCCCACCGCCAACTCAAATAGGTTACTATTTACATGCTTTGTTGGAATAAATACTGCTGCCTTCGCTTAGACCCACCTCCGTCTGAATGACCAATGGAGACACATTCCAGCATCTCTAAATGCCTGACTCTCACGCCCTGCTGTGTGAAGGGAGACCTGGTCCTGAAGGGCACACCCTGCTGTGTGAAGGTAGACCTGGTCCTGAAGGGCACGGCGAGCTCTGTCGGAAAAACCCACACAGGCCTGAGGACCTCCCAAACCCCCTCCGATACAACACAAAAACTGAAAAGTGTGGGGATCGACGCTACACTGCATATAGGAACCTACTACTCTACACTGCGTCTAGGAACCAACGATGCTACACTGTAACTGGGAATCTACGATGTTGCACTGTATCCGGGAACCTACGACACAGCACTGCATCTGGGAGCCTACGATGCAGCTCTGCATCCGGGAACCTACGAAGCAGCACTGCATCTGGGAACCTATGATGCTACACTGCATCCGGGAACTCACGATGCTGCACTGCACCCAGGAATCTACGATGCTACACTGCATCCGGGAATCTACGATGCTACACTGCATCCGGGAACCTACGATGCTACACTGCATCCGGGAACCTATGACGCTACACCGCACCCGGGAACCAACGACGCTACACTGCATCTGGGAATCTACGATGGTACACTGCATCCGAGAACCTATGATATTACACTGCATCCGGGAACCTATGACGCTACACCTCATGCGGGAACCTATGACGCTACACTGCACCCACGAGCCTATGACGCTTCACTGCATTTCGAAATCTATGACGCTACACTGTGTCTAGGAACCTGCAATGCTACACTGCATGCTGGAATCTGTGATGCTACACTGCATGCGGGAACCTGCAGTGCTACACTGCATCTGGGAACCTGTGATGCTACACTGCACCCAGGAACCTAGGACGCTATACTGCATCTTGGAATCTAAGATGCTACACTGCATCCAAGAACCTACATTACACTGCATGCTGGAACCTATAACGCTACACTGCACCTGGAAACCTATGACGCTACACTGCATGCGGGAACTTACGGTGCGAAACTGCATGGCGGAACCTACGATGCCAAACTGCACCTGGGAACCTATGACACTACAAAGCATCTGGGAACCTACGACCCTACTCTGCACGCGGAACCTATGATGCAACACTGCACCCGGGAACCTACAACGCTACACTGCGACGCTACAGTGCATCTAGGAACCCATGGCGCTACACTGCATGTGGGAACTACAACACTACACAGCACTTAGGAACCTATTACCCTACTCTGCATGCGGGAACCTACAACGTTACACTGCACCTGGGAACCTACGATGCTAAACTACACCCAGGAGCCTACAACGCTACACTGTACTCTGGAACGTACGACGCTACACTGCATTTATGAACTTATGATGCTACACTGCACCCTGGAACGTACAATGCTACACTGCATTTGGGAATCTACGACACTACCCTGCATCTAAGAACCTACGATGCTACAGTGCATGCAGGAATCCACGATGCTACACTGCGTCCAGGAGCCCACAAAGCAACACTGCATCCGGTAACCTACGACACAACAGCGCATCCGGGAACCTACGACACAACAGCGCATCCGGGAACCTACGACGCAACACTGCATCTGGGCAACTACGACGCTACACTGCATCTGGGCAACTACGACGCTACACTGCACTCGGGAACCTAAAACACTACACTGCATCGAGAAACCTCAGATGCTACACTGCATCCGGGACCCTAGGACCGTCTGTCTTGCACCCTATCCAAGAGTGAACCTTCAGATGGCAAACTGGAACATAGATTGCCAGTGCCTGAGATTAATTCAAGCATTCATCAATCACCTTGTTGTTTTTGCATATGACACCCTAAGTGCACTGGGTATGTCCAGATGTGGGTCCCGGGCTCACTGTGCCACTGGAACCAAGCTATACCTGTCTGAAGAGCCCTAACTAGGGAGAAACCAGTTCTTCGTTGCTTGTGTTCCGGTTCAGGAAGGAACTGGCCAGGGAGTTTGGGCTGGACTGTTCCTATTGGACCAGGGTCAAGACTGATTTGCATATGGCTGGGTCCAAACTGAGGTGGCATGGTGGGTAAAAAAATAATTGTTTGGGAAGCGGCCCTGAGAGATTGCCAGTGGCTAAGCTTAATTCAAGCATTTCATCCATCACCTTGGTGTTTTTGTCTTGCCTGGCCAGGGTGCGCCTAGAACCCAACCTGAGCACAGAACAATCTGCCCCCTCTTCAAATAAACCCTGAAAACCGAAGTCTTGCATTCTGTTGAAGCTCTGCGACCACTGGGGTAGCGTCTGAGACCTCCCAGGCCCCGATCCACGCTTTGTATCCAGTGGGACTCGGCCTGCCTTTGACGCCTGCACCGGCTCTGCTCTTCAGCTTGAACTGGTTTACACAGCGCTCTGTTTTGTCAGCTGTGTGGCCGTGCACAAAACTCGAAATAAACAAGGAGAAATCTGTTTTTGTGCCTGGTCAGGTGGATACCTTCTCCAACGCTTAATTTGAGCTGGTGGTTTCCGGTGCTCTGCACCGACACTTACTTGTCAACACCGGCGCTTATGTCTGCCACAAGGTGGCGCTGTCTGCTTATTTTAGAGATGATTACAACAACCCTTAGTTATTAATTCAATATACATTAAAGACTGCTATTGTCTGCCGCCCAAGCCATTGGGGCCTGAAATAGTCCGAATTGTCACACTTGTAGGAGTGTGATGGTTAGTAGTTGTGTTGTACTATCATTGACAGCGTGGCAGGGTCAACACCTGTTTAGAGAGCTTAAAACGGACCGTAGAAATATGGAAAGAAGTGCTTTCTTTAAAAAAAAAAAAAAAAAAAAGTATAGATCCAGAATGGAAATGTACATTTTTTTGAAACATTTAAAATTAGAATTTTTATCTTTTTTCCATTATCATTCGAAAAACAGTTGCACTGCTGTGTAGGAAACACCTTCACGCTTCACCTGGGCGCCCCCACCGGCTGCCCGAGTTCTAACCCTGATGTGTGAAATGGTCTTAAGCTCTCCAGTCGCCCTCCTCCCCCTGCCCCCCCCCCCCTTCCTCTGTGGGACATGCACCTATTTGGGTTTGGCCAGATCGCCTGTATCTGCACTGACCTGGTGCAATCGGCCCTCCCATGCAGACTCCTCGACGGCCCTAGTGCAGAGTGGGGACCCCACCCTCGCACCCCCTTGTATTTCCTGGATTCCACTTGGCGTCTGTGTGATCCTGTACATCGTCCTAGTTGTGGGGCGATATTTGAGAGACGTGAAAGGGTGTACATTGATGTTGTAAACGTAACATCTGCTTTTTACACACACTGCTTAGTCAAATGCACCTAATGTATTACTGTTGTGTTGGTCGAAGGTCAAAGTATACTTATTGGACTCGCTTTTGACTTTTTGTTGCACTTTATTCTCTTCTGCAAGTTTTATAGAGATATAATAAGAAAAATAGTTTTAAAACCGTTGTTTACGCCTAGAAACTTCACCTATGGCCAGGAAGCCTATAATTTTATTCGTAAACTTGATAATATGGACTTATGCCCTGCAGCCTTTGTTTACTTCTGTTATCAGGAGGAAATCCTGTTCATTTTTGGAAGCTCTAACATATGAGGTCGAGTAGTAAGGCGACTTTGATTGAGACCCGCATACATTTAGTAAGGGCTCGTTGATTTTATTTGTATATTTTATCCGGAACAGGGTTTGCCCGTTATACACAGGTCCCGTCTTTTTGCGATCACTCTCATACAAGTATGTATATATTACTACTTTTCTCTGCAAATAGATGCTCGAACCGTAAAGAAATGATGACATTGTTAGGTGACCTGGTTGAGGATGTCGGCTTAAAACTAATGTTGAGACCCTAAATTAGATGCTTTTCTATAGATCCCCGAACTTCATCTATATTTGTAGCGATGTCTCCCAGATGGCTTATGACCCCTGGTTTCAGATGTAATGTCGTGTATTTGAACTTTTAATATCTACGATGATTTATTGAAATATTGGTGTATTTTACTGCACATTATTGTATTTTATTCCGTGATTCTTTTATGGATCTTTTTTTATCTGAGTAAAGATTCAATAGATGACTTTTTTTTACTTTTTTCTTCCTTCCAGGTGCAACCATTGTACTATCGGGATGGTCCTGCCCGTGTGGAGCAACACTCAGGTTTTCCTGGACGGTGATGGGTATGTGTAGGCCATACAAGAAACAGACGCGTCATATCCGTTCACAACTTGCAGCTCGGTCACACTGGGACTTGAATAAGGGAGGGAGGTTAAAAAAGGTGCATTTCCCATTACAATTCCCAGCGGATTTTTTGATCTCCAAAGAAGAAGAAAAAATGAATGCAATTTCACCACACTAAGCATGAAAGTAGAATTTGGGTTGCTGTAAATCCGTCAGGTGGTTTTTGCGAACTTAAGTTTCACTTTTTTTTTACTGGGTTTCAATGGGTTCTGGTTCAGAGATAACTGGATTGTTAATCTGCTGGGGCCTGAGAACCCAGGTTTGTAGACCTTCCGAGGACCCAAAATTAAAAAAGGAACAAATAATCAAATCTGATTGGATGAGGGAGCTTTTTCTCCCATCAGCCACTTCATGTTTGAAAACTCAAAGCCGGGATCCAAAACTCTGATTGGCTCCCTGCAGCTGCGTAACGTCTGTTGCAGCCGCCATGACAGACCTTGGTCCTCGAGTCCTGAAAAATAAATTGAAAACAGCCAATGGGGCAGGGGCAGCATCTCCGGACACCTGGCTCAGGAGGGGACTTCTGGAGTTAGGAAGCTGGTGTCCACAAGGAATAACACTTTGTGGCAAAATAAAAACAACAAAGGTCCGGAGATCCCCCGACAGGGTTCACGTCCCAGAGGAGCACAAACCCACAGCAAGTATCTTGAGCCCTTGTTGGAGCCTCCTCAGGATCTGTCGATCTGGAGCCAGGTCCGCAGAAGGTCCATGGGTCAGTGAGGGTGCACAACCCCGGCAGCGGGGCCTTACCGAAGGCCAGACCCTGTAGCAAACCCCTGCTGTGCATGGCTGAAGGCTGTGTGCCGTGGTGGTCTGCCTGTGGCAGGTTGGGTGAGGGGCTGGGCAAACACCCGGGGCTGCCACCTGTGGTGGGGCGAGAGCAGTTAAACACACTATAAGGAGTAGGGAGTGAACGCACGTGGTGTTGTGATATAATGTGGAAACGTGCTGTGTGTTTTAATACTGCCCTCACTCACACCGAAGTGTGACATGCTTCATCATAGGGCTGCTTACAAAACACCCCGGCGCAGCCAACGCCTGGGGTGGAGCAATAGGGTTGGGGAAAACACACACAATATAAAGAGAAGAAGAAAAAAACAGTATTTCCAAATTGTGACTGGGAACAGTGGAGGTGAAAGTGCAGTGTGGTTTGTGTTAAAACTAACTCGGAGGTATCCCCAAGTCTATTTTATTCCTGGATCCTCCAGTCAGGATTAAAAGCGTGAAGGATGGTGGTGCTAGGGAGTTACGATGTGCCCCTTACACCCCTCCTTACTGCCCGGTGGTCAACATGTTTCGGCCTTTTCAATGTGCCCAATCTTATGGTCACGTCGGCCTTCTTCAGGACACTCCCGGTCCCAGTAGTTACACCCAATCCTCCAATCGAGGTTGTAGATGTATTGTATCCTAGATCTTACTCTGAGGAATTTCCCACAAGAGATTCCTTGGGTTATACTACAAAGATAAAAAAGATAAGTAGTCCCTACGTTAGACTTAGTATTTACATAGAGGTATTCTATCTGTTTCAATATAGTATATTACAAGCATCTTCCACGGCGTGTATCGCAATCATATTCCAGACACCAGGGCCCCGGCGTAACACCTTTTCGCGCCCAGGGTTACCTTTAGTAGGTTAAAAACACTCGTATTTCCGTTTTCTATCTTTGAAGTCATGCGGAAATATCTGGTTTAGTCACCAAACGAGTTTCACACACTCCATACGCATACCATACTTCTTGTTTTCATCACTTCGAAGCGCCCCTCCGGTGTGGTGTACTCACCGAGTTTACCCCTAAGTCAAGCTGAAAATGGCGGTGGGCCAGGAGAGACCCCTTGTAGTCACACTCTAGGAGGGTAATGGAAGAGCAGTGCCTGGTTGTTGGCCAACACCTGCTGCACACAGCCGAAGGCACAGGAAACTCTTCGGTGTGGTATATGACCATTAAAAACCCCAGAAATACACTGTTAAAGGGACGTCAGGGTTAGCTTTGGTTCTAACACCTAATCGTGTGTTTTTAAAAACCCTCAAATTCAGTTGAAAAAACAGGTAAGGTGTAGCTATGGTTACCAATGAAACCAAAAAGCCACTGAAATTCTCAAATTATTATTAGGGCCACAATTCACAACCAGCACAACAGGCATAGGAGCCATAACTTGCGCACTAAATGCAATGCTTATGTTTAATACCAATTAATAACATCTCAAACAAGCAGTATAATTAAATAACACCTACTCAAAGCAGTACATGATGCCATATTCAGGGGCGTATGTGTGGGGTATTTAATCTCATCTGCAAGATTATTTACCACTTTTGTTATTACATCTGTCACATCAAGGATGGGGTCATGAGCGTTGCATCTGGTGGGCGATTAGATGGCACCAGCCTCAGATAGGGCACATGTCCACAGTCATACCTCTCTAATGGTGGGCAGCGTACCCCACCGCCTTGTAACCGAACCCTGCCCTCCTTGGCGTGAGCCCAGACGCCCCTACACGAGTGCCGCCACTTCAGTAGGCTCCAGGAATGCACACATACTAACCCCTTGTTATTATATTTTCTGTAGCGGTTTCAGTGTGACCTCCGATGGTGTGACGCGCATCTTCAAGCCCATCTCAGTCCAAACAATGTGGTGAGTCCCACGACAGGTGAAGTTGACTTTAAGGTTTGAGGGGGTGTTTGTTCCTCTGTGATGTTTGGGATCCTTTCTCTAACCATAAGCCAGAGTTTTGCCTCCCAGTGTGGAGGAGCTGAGTGACTCATTCCTCTTCACTCTTCAGGAGCTCAGTGAAATGTTCCCTCTTTCCCCACTCTCTCCTCCAAGGGCCTCATGAGTCGTTCCCTCTCATGCCTCTGGGGGTCTTGGGGAGTTTGTTGCCTCCCCCCCCCCCCCTCTCCCGGAGATGCTCTGTGCTTCACTAGCTCGCATTGGCCCTCATGAGCCATTCCTTCTGTACCCCCTTAAGAGCTGTCCCCTCTCACCCTCCCCCTCCCTGTGTTCCCTATTGTGCCCCTTCAGTCAGAGCAGTTGAGTGAATCGCGCTTTCTCCCCATCACAATTAAGCGGTGAGCTGAAGGGCTCCTACAACCACGAGGAGCTCTTCGAGTCACCCGACCTTCCTTAGAACCACCCACAATCCTAGGAGAAACTAACTCAATGAGCCCATGTACCCTCATTTCCCTCTGCTTCAAAGAGGAGCGAAGGTGATCTCACCTCACCCACCAACAGGGGGGTTCAGCCAGCGTATCCCACACCACCTCCCAACAAACGGGCTGACTTAGTCGATCCAACCCCCTTCCCTCTTTGAAGGCCCAGTGAACCCGTCCCTTTCTCTCGAAGGAAGTCAGTGACATATTCTTTTTCCCCCTGGGTCCCTGAGAGTACTTACCACCTCCTGATTGGTGGAGCTCAGTGAGTGTTTTGAGTCATACCACCTTTCCCACCACCAAGTGGAGCTCACTCAGACATTCTCCACAGGCTGAGTTGACCTCACAGCCACCACTGACAATAGTGTAGACTTTGGAGTCTGCTTGGGAAGTTCCTAGTTGACTCATCTGTGTTGTTTCTTTTGCTGTTCTCTGCACAGGTCCATGATGCAGGTGCTACACAAGGCCTGCGAGTCTGCCTTCCATCACAACCACTTCCCAGCAAGCAGCGCCCTGGGCTGGGTGCAGCACTACGAAGCCGCCATCGCTTCTGACCAGAGCTGTATCAATGAGTGGACAGCCATGTCTGACCTGCTTTCTGTGCGGCCCGACTCCCCAGCCTTCTTCACGGAGCAGTCAGTATACCTTCTTTCTATCTGTCGCACCTCGCTACTAACATCATTGAGCAGTTCTTGGATCAGAAGTCCTCCATGTAGCTTTCTGAAGCTCTGCCCTCGGACATTTTATTGACACCCTGTGTATTTCTTCCAGTGCCTTGACAATCCTGCAAGCCCACTTAAGGCGCTGCATGTGCTCTTATGTCAGGGGGCGGGGGGGACGCTCACAGTGCTCCACCTCTTTTGATAATAGAAAATCAAGTCCATGACCAAACTTTTCTAGATGGAGGCTGCCAAACTGAAGGCACACTTGGGACTTTAAAGGAATAAGATCTCTTTAAAGTCAGCGGGCACAATTTAAGATGGTCAAGTTTGGGACTCTGCACCAACATGTGAGACGTAGACTAGTCAATCGATGCTCCAAGTTGTAGACTCCCCACTTGTGAGCCACACAATGTGTTCCAAGGGACGGAGCATGGGATCTGCTTTTCCACTCCCGCTCATCCCTGTGTGTGCGCCAAGCCTGGTCCCTGACCAAGAAAAATCTGATCTAAGGAGGGACTCCATCAGGTGGGGTTTAAAGCCTGAATGACGGGCAGCAGTCGCTAGGTTCCTCCTCCCTTTATTAACAATCTTATTCATCTCTGGCATTGTTTGCACTTTACACACAGGTCACAGGGCTGCAGGAGGTTCTACTTTGATGTGGTTGACATTTGAACCAGTATATACTGTCCCAGGCAGTCTCTTATTTCCATAGTGTTTGGACCCAACCAGGCTAAGCTAAGAGGGTCATTCCATTAAAAATACAGTTTTTAAAGCCTGAGAGGTGCAGGCCAGGCAGGTCCTTTGCCCATTAAGATGAAGACGATGGTTTCCTCTCTATGCAGTTCTTCACAGCAGCTCTTTACTTGTTCATACGTGGGTTTTGCTAGCCTTCCTCTTGTTCATCCTTGGGTTTTGCTAGCCTTCCCCTGCCTTTTAAACTAATAATCTCTTGCTTAGATGCTTGGATCCAGGCCAGCATTGCTCCTTACACCTTTGAGCTAGTAGTGGGCAGCCGTTCATCCCTTCTTCCTCCTGGGATCATTTTATGTTCTACGTAGTGATGTTCTGAGTTGAATTATTTTTTCTTCCACTATAACACCACGTCTCACCGTGAGTAACAAATTGTGTAACCGAATCAAAGTTGCATCGGCCGCCTCCTCTCCAAGGATATCTTTTGAGGGATGATGACTTCACTGTGATGATATTTTGTTTCACTATTGGAACATTGTCCTTTCCTAGATTGAGCAATTAGGATTCTCTCCGGCCACTGCATTAATATCCTGGGGCCAGCTCTATGCAGTGGAATTCTGGTTGTGAAGATATTCCTCTGCCTGGTTCTGGTCCTTGTTTGAGTTCCTGCCTCAGGTTCTGGCCTAAGCATCGACATCCAGATCAGCAGATTAGGATTTTGTTCTCAATACTTTGGACCTATGACCTGATCCTCTGCTGAACACTCTGGTCTAGGTTCATTGGGCTGAAGTCTAGCCATCACTCTTTAGGTGTAGGCACTTCTCCTGGATACAGGGTCTGGTGAGGGTCCAGTGTGCTGGGAGTCTAATCCTAGCACTTTAGATAGAGGTGCTGCTCCTGGATACAGGGTCTGGTGAAGGTCCACTGTGCTGGGTGTCTGATCTTAGCTCTTTAGATAGAGGTGCTGCTCCTGGATACAGGGTCTGGTGAAGGTCCACTGTGCTGGGAGTCTAATCCTTGCTCTTTAGATAGAGGTGCTGCTCCTGGATACAGGGTCTGGGGATGGCTCAGTGTGCTGGGAGTCTGATCTTAGCTCTTTAGATAGAGGTGCTGCTCCTGGATAAAGGGTCTGGTGAAGGTTCACTGCTGGGAGTCTACTCTTTGCTCTTTAGATAGAGGTGCTGCTCCTGGATACAGGGTCTGGTTGTTAAAAGCAAAATGACAATTATGAACATTACCTGCGCCATCTTGTCTGGTGGAATTCTATGTGCACATAAGTTGCAGTCATTTTAATCTATCACAGCCATTTTGTACTCTGTTGGTCACCTTTGTTTCACCCTGCCCTTACTAGCATCCCTCTGACCCTCTGACCGACCTGGTATGTGTGCTGGGGGCTATAAACTCTATTGCCACAACAAACCTCAGCGCCACTTGCTGCCACAAACTCGTTTTTCCTCTCATCCCTGTTTTCAGACAAGCCTTTGGACGCTCTACCCTTCACTACACCTAGTTACACAAACAGGTTCCAAACACCAAAAAGACTCTTGCAACATGATTTATTGCACTGCAAACAGCAAGACTTGTTATTACCAACAATGGGACCTGTTTTTATCAACAGAACGGACTCTTAGATCTGGCCGGTCTCGCATGTTTTAGACCCTGAAGCAAGGTCCAGCTGCAAGATAAGATTGTCTGTTTGACCTGGGTGGGAAGAGAACTACTGTTGGGCTTGTGTGACAACCTGCCCTGGGACCCCAAGCTTTTGTAACCATGTTGATCAAACAAATGCATTGTGTCAAACCTGTATAAAAGGAAGAGCCAAGGGAGTTGTCAGCAGAACACCTCCCTCAGACATCCCGGTGTCTCAGTTGACGTGATCTCCTCATGAGAAATAAACCATTTTCTTCTCTTCCAGTTTCCAGCGCTTGCCTCATTATTTTGATAGCGAACCCAAAGTGAATTAGAGGTGGAACCCTGCACCGGGCAGCATTGAGGGTCTTAGAAGACTCGCTGCCTTTCACATGGTGATGGCTCAGTGTGCTGGAAGTCTAATCCTTGCTCTTTAGATAGAGGTGCTGCTCCTGGATACAGGGTCTGGTGAAGGTTCACTGCTGGGAGTCTACTCTTTGCTCTTTAGATAGAGGTGCTGCTCCTGGATACAGGGTCTGGTGAAGGTCCACTGTGCTGGGAGTCTAATCTTTGCTCTTTAGATAGAGGTGCTGCTCCTGGATAAAGGGTCTGGTGAAGGTTCACTGCTGGGAGTCTACTCTTTGCTCTTTAGATAGAGGTGCTGCTCCTGGATACAGGGTCTGGTGAAGGTCCACTGTGCTGGGAGTCTAATCTTTGCTCTTTAGATAGAGGTGCTGCTCCTGGATAAAGGGTCTGGTGAAGGTCCACTGTGCTGGGAGTCTAATCCTAGCACTTTAGATAGAGGTGCTGCTCCTGGATAAAGGGTCTGGTGAGGGTCCAGTGTGCTGGGAGTCTAATCCTTGCTCTTTAGATAGACGTGCTACTCCTTGATACAGGGTCTGGTGATGGCTCAGTGTGCTGGGAGTCTGATCTTAGCTCTTTAGATAGAGGTGCTGCTCCTGGATACAGGGTCTGGTGAAGGTCCAGTGTGCTGGGAGTCTGATCCTTGCTCTTTAGATAGAGGTGCTGCTCCTGGATACAGGGTCTGGTGAGGGTTCAGTGTGCTGGGAGTCTAATCCTTGCTCTTTAGATAGAGGTGCTGCTCCTTGATACAGGGTCTGGTGATGGCTCAGTGTGCTGGAAGTCTGATCTTAGCTCTTTAGATAGAGGTGCTGCTCCTGGATACAGGGTCTGGTGAAGGTCCACTGTGTTGGGAGTCTAATCCTTGCTCTTTAGATAGAGGTGCTGCTTCTGGATACAGGGTCTGGTGATGGCTCAGTGTGCTGGAAGTCTAATCCTTGCTCTTTAGATAGAAGTGCTGCTCCTGGATACAGGGTCTGGTGAAGGTCCACTGTGCTGGGAGTCTAATCCTTGCTCTTTAGATAGAGGTGCTGCTCCTGGATACAGGGTCTGGTGAAGGTCCACTGTGCTGGGAGTCTAATCCTTGCTCTTTAGATAGAGGTGCTGCTCCTGGATACAGGGTCTGGTGAGGGTTCAGTGTGCTGGGAGTCTGATCTTAGCTCTTTAGATAGAGGTGCTGCTCCTGGATACAGGGTCTGGTGATGGCTCAGTGTGCTGGAAGTCTAATCCTTGCTCTTTAGATAGAGGTGCTGCTCCTGGATACAGGGTCTGGTGAGGGTTCAGTGTGCTGGGAGTCTGATCTTAGCTCTTTAGATAGAGGTGCTGCTCCTGGATACAGGGTCTGGTGAAGGTTCACTGCTGGGAGTCTACTCTTTGCTCTTTAGATAGAGGTGCTGCTCCTGGATAAAGGGTCTTTTGAGGGTCCAGTGTGCTGGGAGTCTAATCCTAGCACTTTAGATGGAAGTGCTGCTCCTGGATAAAGGGTCTGGTGAAGGTCCAGTGTGCTCGGAGTCTAATCCTTGCTCTTTAGATAGAGGTGCTGCTCCTGGATACAGGGTCTGGTGAAGGTCCAGTGTGCTGGGAGTCTGATCCTTGCTCTTTAGATAGAGGTGCTGCTCCTGGATACAGGGTCTGGTGAAGGTCCATTGGGCTGGGAGTCTAATCCTTGCTCTTTAAATAGAGGTGCTGCTCCTGGATACAGGGTCTGGTGAAGGTCCATTGGGCTGGGAGTCTAATCCTTGCTCTTTAGATAGAGGTGCTGCTCCTGGATACAGGGTCTGGTGAAGGTCCACTGTGCTGGGAGTCTAATCCTTGCTCTTTAGATAGAGGTGCTGCTCCTGGATAAAGGGTCTTTTGAGGGTCCAGTGTGCTGGGAGTCTAATCCTAGCACTTTAGATGGAAGTGCTGCTCCTGGATAAAGGGTCTGGTGAAGGTCCAGTGTGCTCGGAGTCTAATCCTTGCTCTTTAGATAGAGGTGCTGCTCCTGGATACAGGGTCTGGTGAAGGTCCACTGTGCTGGGAGTCTAATCCTAGCACTTTAGATAGAGGTGCTGCTCCTGGATACAGGGTCTGGTGAAGGTCCAGTGTGCTGGAAGTCTAATCCTTGCTCTTTAGATAGAGGTGCTGCTCCTGAATACAGGGTCTGGTGAAGGTTCACTGCTGGGAGTCTACTCTTTGCTCTTTAGATAGAGGTGCTGCTCCTGGATACAGGGTCTGGTGAAGGTCCACTGTGCTGGGAGTCTAATCCTTGCTCTTTAGATGGAAGTGCTGCTCCTGGATAAAGGGTCTGGTGAGGGTCCAGTGTGCTGGGAGTCTAATCCTAGCACTTTAGATAGAGGTGCTGCTCCTGGATAAAGGGTCTGGTGAAGGTCCAGTGTGCTCGGAGTCTAATCCTAGCACTTTAGATAGAGGTGGTGCTCCTGGATACAGGGTCTGGTGAAGGTTCACTGCTGGGAGTCTAATCTTTGCTCTTTAGATAGAGGTGCTGCTCCTGGATACAGGGTCTGGTGAAGGTTCACTGCTGGGAGTCTAATTCTAGCACTTTAGATGGAAGTGCTGCTCCTGGATACAGGGTCTGGTGATGGTTCACTGTGCTGGGAGTCTAATCCTTGCTCTTTAGATAGAGGTGCTGCTCCTTGATACAGGGTCTGGTGATGGCTCAGTGTGCTGGGAGTCTGATCTTAGCTCTTTAGATAGAGGTGCTGCTCCTGGATACAGGGTCTGGTGAAGGTCCAGTGTGCTGGGAGTCTGATCCTTGCTCTTTAGATAGAGGTGCTGCTCCTGGATACAGGGTCTAGTGAAGGTCCACTGTGCTGGGAGTCTAATCCTTGCTCTTTAGATAGAGGTGCTGCTCCTGGATACAGGGTCTGGTGAAGGTCCATTGGGCTGGGAGTCTAATCCTTGCTCTTTAAATAGAGGTGCTGCTCCTGGATACAGGGTCTGGTGAGGGTTCAGTGTGCTGGGAGTCTAATCCTAGCACTTTAGATAGAGGTGCTGCTCCTGGATACAGGGTCTGGTGAAGGTCCACTGTGCTGGGAGTCTAATCCTTGCTCTTTAGATAGAGGTGCTGCTCCTGGATACAGGGTCTGGTGAAGGTCCATTGGGCTGGGAGTCTAATCCTTGCTCTTTAGATAGAGGTGCTGCTCCTGGATACAGGGTCTGGTGAAGGTCCACTGTGCTGGGAGTCTAATCCTTGCTCTTTAGATAGAGGTGCTGCTCCTTGATACAGGGTCTGGTGATGGCTCAGTGTGCTGGAAGTCTGATTCTTGCTCTTTAGATAGAGGTGCTGCTCCTGGATAAAGGGTCTGGTGAAGGCTCACTGCTGGGAGTCTACTCTTTGCTCTTTAGATAGAGGTGCTGCTCCTGGATACAGGGTCTGGTGAAGGTCCACTGTGCTGGGAGTCTAATCCTTGCTCTTTAGATAGAGGTGCTGCTCCTGGATACAGGATCTGGTGAAGGTCCACTGTGCTGGGAGTCTAATCCTTGCTCTTTAGATAGAGGTGCTGCTCCTTGATACAGGGTCTGGTGAAGGTCCACTGTGCTGGTAGTCTAATCCTTGCTCTTTAGATAGAGGTGCTGCTCCTGGATACAGGGTCTGGTGAAGGTCCACTGTGCTGGGAGTCTGATCCTTGCTCTTTAGATAGAGGTGCTGCTCCTGGATACAGGGTCTGGTGAAGGTCCACTGTGCTGGGAGTCTAATCCTAGCACTTTAGATAGAGGTGCTGCTCCTGGATAAAGGGTCTGGTGAAGGTCCAGTGTGCTCGGAGTCTAATCCTAGCACTTTAGATAGAGGTGGTGCTCCTGGATACAGGGTCTGGTGAAGGTTCACTGCTGGGAGTCTAATCTTTGCTCTTTAGATAGAGGTGCTGCTCCTGGATACAGGGTCTGGTGAAGGTTCACTGCTGGGAGTCTAATTCTAGCACTTTAGATGGAAGTGCTGCTCCTGGATACAGGGTCTGGTGATGGTTCACTGTGCTGGGAGTCTAATCCTTGCTCTTTAGATAGAGGTGCTGCTCCTTGATACAGGGTCTGGTGATGGCTCAGTGTGCTGGGAGTCTGATCTTAGCTCTTTAGATAGAGGTGCTGCTCCTGGATACAGGGTCTGGTGAAGGTCCAGTGTGCTGGGAGTCTGATCCTTGCTCTTTAGATAGAGGTGCTGCTCCTGGATACAGGGTCTAGTGAAGGTCCACTGTGCTGGGAGTCTAATCCTTGCTCTTTAGATAGAGGTGCTGCTCCTGGATACAGGGTCTGGTGAAGGTCCATTGGGCTGGGAGTCTAATCCTTGCTCTTTAAATAGAGGTGCTGCTCCTGGATACAGGGTCTGGTGAGGGTTCAGTGTGCTGGGAGTCTAATCCTAGCACTTTAGATAGAGGTGCTGCTCCTGGATACAGGGTCTGGTGAAGGTCCACTGTGCTGGGAGTCTAATCCTTGCTCTTTAGATAGAGGTGCTGCTCCTGGATACAGGGTCTGGTGAAGGTCCATTGGGCTGGGAGTCTAATCCTTGCTCTTTAGATAGAGGTGCTGCTCCTGGATACAGGGTCTGGTGAAGGTCCACTGTGCTGGGAGTCTAATCCTTGCTCTTTAGATAGAGGTGCTGCTCCTTGATACAGGGTCTGGTGATGGCTCAGTGTGCTGGAAGTCTGATTCTTGCTCTTTAGATAGAGGTGCTGCTCCTGGATAAAGGGTCTGGTGAAGGCTCACTGCTGGGAGTCTACTCTTTGCTCTTTAGATAGAGGTGCTGCTCCTGGATACAGGGTCTGGTGAAGGTCCACTGTGCTGGGAGTCTAATCCTTGCTCTTTAGATAGAGGTGCTGCTCCTGGATACAGGATCTGGTGAAGGTCCACTGTGCTGGGAGTCTAATCCTTGCTCTTTAGATAGAGGTGCTGCTCCTGGATACAGGGTCTGGTGAAGGTCCACTGTGCTGGTAGTCTAATCCTTGCTCTTTAGATAGAGGTGCTGCTCCTGGATACAGGGTCTGGTGAAGGTCCACTGTGCTGGGAGTCTGATCCTTGCTCTTTAGATAGAGGTGCTGCTCCTGGATACAGGGTCTGGTGAAGGTCGACTGTGCTGGGAGTCTAATCTTTGCTCTTTAGATAGAGGTGCTGCTCCTGGATACAGGGTCTGGTGATGGCTCACTGCTGGGAGTCTAATCCTAGCTCTTTAGATAAAGGTGCTGCTCCTGGATACAGGGTCTGGTGAGGGTCCACTGTGCTGGGAGTCTGATCCTTGCTCTTTAGATAGAGGTGCTGCTCCTGGATACAGGGTCTGGTGAAGGTCCAGTGTGCTGGGAGTCTGATCTTAGCTCTTTAGATAGAGGTGCTGCTCCTGGATACAGGGTCTGGTGAAGGTCCATTGGGCTGGGAGTCTAATCCTTGCTCTTTAGATAGAGGTGCTGCTCCTGGATAAAGGGTCTGGTGAAGGTTCACTGCTGGGAGTCTACTCTTTGCTCTTTAGATAGAGGTGCTGCTCCTGGATACAGGGTCTGGTGAAGGTCCACTGTGCTGGGAGTCTGATCTTAGCTCTTTAGATAGAGGTGCTGCTCCTGGATACAGGGTCTGGTGATGGCTCACTGCTGGGAGTCTAATCCTAGCTCTTTAGATAGAGGTGCTGCTCCTGGATACAGGGTCTGGTGAAGGTCCAGTGTGCTGGGAGTCTAATCCTAGCTCTTTAGATAGAGGTGCTGCTCCTGGATACAGGGTCTGGTGAAGGTCCAGTGTGCTGGGAGTCTGATCTTAGCTCTTTAGATAGAGGTGCTGCTCCTGGATACAGGGTCTGGTGAAGGTCCATTGGGCTGGGAGTCTAATCCTTGCTCTTTAGATAGAGGTGCTGCTCCTGGATACAGGGTCTGGTGATGGCTCACTGCTGGGAGTCTAATCCTAGCTCTTTAGATAGAGGTGCTGCTCCTGGATACAGGGTCTGGTGAAGGTCCAGTGTGCTGGGAGTCTAATCCTAGCTCTTTAGATAGAGGTGCTGCTCCTGGATACAGGGTCTGGTGAAGGTCCAGTGTGCTGGGAGTCTGATCTTAGCTCTTTAGATAGAGGTGCTGCTCCTGGATACAGGGTCTGGTGAAGGTCCACTGTGCTGGGAGTCTGATCTTAGCTCTTTAGATAGAGGTGCTGCTCCTGGATACAGGGTCTGGTGAAGGTCCATTGGGCTGGGAGTCTAATCCTTGCTCTTTAGATAGAGGTGCTGCTCCTGGATAAAGGGTCTGGTGAAGGTTCACTGCTGGGAGTCTACTCTTTGCTCTTTAGATAGAGGTGCTGCTCCTGGATACAGGGTCTGGTGAAGGTCCACTGTGCTGGGAGTCTGATCTTAGCTCTTTAGGTAGAGGTGCTGCTCCTGGATACAGGGTCTGGTGATGGCTCAGTGTGCTGGGAGTCTGATCTTAGCTCTTTAGATTGACACCTCCATTCAGTCATGTGTGCTTCGTCTCTTTGTTACATCCCTGACCCCTCCCTTACATGGACATGACCTTTTCTTCACATTCTTTACTTCATACTACCTTCCCTTAATCCCCATTGTCATAATGCTGTGATCCTGAGCTTCATGTCTCTTCGATACCTTTAGAATATCCTCAAGGTGCCAGACTGGATCTGAAACTTTTCATAAGTGATCCGCTGGTCACCAGTTGACACCATGCAGCTGCACCTTGACTTTGTTCCACTCCAGACCACACATACGTACTGCTCCTGCGTGCAGACGACCATGTCTTTCCTTCCATACCCTTGAACGCAGATCCGGAGCTTCGCTCACTTTTTTTTGTCAGTTTGGAGAGTTTTCCAATCTGAATTCCAGTTTGCAAGGGAACAATGTCCCCACCTACAACTGCAGGGTTCAGGCCGCGCCGTGACTGTCATAAACAGATGTCAGAGACAGACCCGCACGAGCTGTGCCTCTCGTGTTTGGCCTCAAGGCACAACATGCATTTGTTTGAGGAGTGGGCCCTCATGCACCCAAAGGTGATTTGGGACTACGAAGTGAAGCATGACGTCACGGAACATTGACAGAAGCTGGGCAAGCTCCACTCTAAGTTGAGGGTGGCAACCTGTTCCCATTCTCAAGGCCGATCTGGCAGCCGTCCTCTTCGCGGTCTAGGTAATCTAGTAATTTAAAGTCAAAACAGAAATGCAAGAAGGTGAAGCGAGACTCCGCCCCATCCCGGCAGTCTCTATCTAAAGAGGAGTTTCAAGCGCATGAAGGTGCCGCTCGATCTCACTCCTGATCTGATTCCACAGTTAATTGCATGTTTCCCAGACCATTGGCGATGCTGTAGCAGGTCGAGGCCTTAGGGGACCATGCTGTGTATTTTTGGAACTCTTCCGGGTCACTCTGACACACCTTTGGACCACAAGAATCCACATGGTCCTCCATTCGGCTTACCGTCAGCAGATCTGCCCTTGGCGCCATCTGAGCCTGGGTTAAGATCTGCACCGTTCCCTTCTTTGTAAGTCCGTTTTTTATATAGCGCAGCTACTCACCCTTACGGGTCTCAAGGCGCTGGGGGCCCGAGTGGAAATTAAGTGAGCTATTGCCCTGAGTCACATGGTGCTGAGCTGAGCTGCTGCCGGAGCCGGGGATCGAACCTGTGCTCCGAAGTCAGCTGCCCTGGCCGCTGCACCACACCAGTCCAACGGTGGGCTCCTGCTGACTGACCCCAAGCTGAGTCTGTCTCGACCCTGACCAAGGTTGCTCTCTGACTCCACTGCAGTGCACCTGGTTCCCCTGCAATCTGATTCTGACAAAACACTCCCGCAATCATGGAGCCGTTCTCAGTTGCTCCCTCAGCTTTTCAGTTCCCACTCTGACCGTAGTTGCCTGCCACGTAGAGATGACAGTGGGGATGTTATCCCCACATTTTGATGATTGCAGTTTATATATGGATTTACAAGAGGCCAGTGTGCTTGCTGCTTCCCCCCATGGGCTGCCAACAGAAGAGAGAACTTCTTTTGCTGTAGTCATCAGACGTTCTGCTGATGCCCTTGTTTACAACTTCCTCCTGATGAGCTTAAAACAAATGTGCTTAGTGAAGGGCCATCTGCCTCTGAGCCCTACTACTGTTCATTGAAGTCCATACTGACACCCCTATGGACAGCTGCTCTAAACCTTGCCTTTGACCACCACTGAACAGGCAGGTGGGCAGACACCAAAGACAGGCGCCTGGGGTCCCTGATTTTCTTAAGCTGCATCGTACTCTGAGAGTTTGGTGGTCCAGGTTCCCACCACCAAGTTGAATCCTAATTCATTCCCCACAAACTCCCCTGATAGGAAGTTGTGAGGTTATTCAATGCCAGTTGCCTGCTAAGCTATTATAGCCATGCTTTCCTGGACATGATCGTGCTGGTGGTCGTGGAAGAATCCAGGGCCAAACTATTCAAGATAGTCAGGATGCAGCCAAATATGTACTTCGGGCTGGTCTGGATCCTGTCGATTGTTTGGGGTGAGCCGTCTGCACTGGTTGGTGCTCAGGTTTTTGTGAGATGTACCAGCATCCCTCATGGATATGCCTTTTGATGGATCCTACCTTTCTGGCGAAAAAGCTGACTCCGCCCTGGAGCACTTCAAGGAAATCCAGACCACACTTTGGGCCTCTCAACCTCTGCCAGACAGTTCACTCATCAGCTCCTGTTCCTCCAGGGCAATTCCAGAGGTTTGGCTTATAGACCACACCAGGCCCCCTCTGCCTCCACTGTAGTCAGTTGATCCCTTTCGGGGACAGGGTTGAGGCCGTTAATACACAGATCTTCCCAATCACACTCCCTTGTGACATCAGCCTCCAAACCGTTTTAATTTGACCTTAGCAACTACCTTGTGGGCAGCAGGATTCAACATTATCTCCCAGGGTGGTAAACAATCCCATTTTAAACATTAATCCTCCAGATCGTGCCCTTCCATTCCTTTCCGACCCACCACAGCTTCTATCCACATTAGAGTGGCTCTCAGAGGGGCAGCTATCCATTTTACTTCAAGAGGTGCAAGGTCTTTTATCCAAAGATACCATTGAGAGGGTGCTGGTGTCGGGCATAGGGGCGCTTGTTATATTGCAATATTTTTGTTCCGGAGAAGGATGGAGGCCTTCGCCCTATCTTAGATGCAATTCTCTCTGAATGCCTTCCTGTGGAAGGACATGTTAAAAATGCTCACACTGGCCCAGGTCCTGTCTGCAGTCCATCTTATGTGCAAGTACTGTAGTCCCACAGATGTTAACAGTGCTTCAATGGCTGCCTGGAACATTTTCAGTTTGCTGTGCTCCACTTCGGCCATACCAGTGCCCGCGGGTGTTCACAAAAGTGATGGCAGTGGTCGCTGTCCTTCAGAGGTTGGGTATATCTGTTTTCTCCTACCTCGACAACTGGCTGTTGAAGGTGGACTCACCAGTCCATTGTAGACCACCTCCAGACAACTGCAAAATTCCCAACATCGTTTGGGATCTCAATCAACGAGTGGAACTCACACCTGACTCTTTTGCACATGCTTCCTTTTATAGAAGCTGTTCTGAACACAGTACACTCCAGGGCCTTTCCTCCATCAGGCTGTCCAGGACATTTGGGCTGTGATCCCGATGTTTCAGCCTCGCTCCTGGATCTTGGTGAGAGCAGCTCTGAGGCTTCTTGGCCTGTTGTCCTCATGCATCCTGCTTGCCCACTTCGCCAGGTGGCAAATGTGGTCTTTGCAGTGGCATCTGAAGTCTTAATGGGCCCAGCACCAAAAGAACCTGGTGGTCGTCATCCTACCTTTGCCACATTTTCAAATAAATAATTTAGTTTACTTTAGTGATATCAGTGCTAATCTGAACTGTAAAGTTTTGAATGACATTAATTTATATATAGTTAAAATAAGTAACATTATTGTAACATTAATCCATATTTTTACTTACATTTATTTTCAAATAATTACAACATTTTACTGTAACCATAAGAAACAAAATTTGATTTGAAATTATTTAAAGAGTTTGGTGATATGTTTATATATTATGCTTAACATAAAACTCATTCTAATGTGAAGTGACGGTATGAGTCAGTTAATGCAGACAGAGTAAAGGTGCAGCTGAAGAAAGGCAGGGAATTAAATGTCAGATGAAAGAATTTGGACCTAGCGTCAGACACCCTCTGTTCATTGCCCACCTGTAGCCCCTCATTGCTTTCTGTTCTGAATACTGATCATAAACATTGCTTCAACACTGTTTTCCTGGTTTCCCGTTAGACTTCTCCTGTCTCCTGTAATGTACATTCTCATTTTACCCGCATCCCTAAAATCTCTATTTTTTCTTGGATTGCCTTCTTAGTTCTAGGCAGCCCAGCTCTCAGACAGAGCTATTGTTTACAATACATGTAGATTGTGCTCTAGGTCCGCCCCTTTCAGTCATAGACTTTCTTCAACCAGGTTCTTTTAGCCAATGGCTTGAGACTTTGTCAATCAAATCTTTGCTCAGCAGAGAGGAATAGCCCTCTTACCTAATGTTGAGTGTTTGGGTGTATCCTTCAACCTCCACGCCAGTGCTTGACGTGAACGACACAAGGGACTACTTAACGACTTGGAACTCTTCAATGGAATCAGCATTTCTGGTCTGGTTTTAATGTGCTTAAGCTGCATGTGTTAGCACTTTAAACCCAGACCTATTGGCTTTGCCACTGCTTGTTTTCTCTTTGATTGTGCCTTTGCTGCCCTGACTGCATTCCCTGCTTCTCTCTGCTTTTCCAGATCTTCCTCCTCCTTCCTTGGACCTTCAAAATTCTGATCTTTTGACCCTACCATGTCTGCCACCTCAAGCTTGCCCTACAGCTAGCACCAGTTTTGTTCTCTTTCTGAACAGGCCGTCGGAGCGCGAGATCACAGAGCACACGGTGAAGGCCAAGCTCCGGGAAGTGATGATGACCACTGACCTAGAGAGCATCACGTCCAAGGAGGTGAGGTATTGACAGGGGGAAGGAGAAAGAGTAGGAAATCGTAGAAAGAAAGGAGATTAGAAAGAGGAGAAATGGAAAGACAAGGCGGGAGAAAACAGAGAAGGCAGATGACCCGGAAGCAGCGCTTAATTTGAGCCGGTGGTTTCCGGTGCTCAGCACCGGCACTTAATCTTCAACACTGGCGCTTTTCATGAGCACCAGCTAAGGCACATTCATTTATGGTAGGCACGGGGAGATTGTGATTTGCCCAGAACCACAGGATGTTTAGCCGGCGCAGAGACTCGAACTTGGTTCCCCAGCCCCAATGTCGGCAGCTCTGGCCATTATGCCACATCCTCTCCCCACTTACATGGTTAGTAGTTGGTTTTGTTTTAGACGGTGCTAACAGGAGAAATGGGCTGGTGCAAGCTGCCTCCTAACAAGAGCCCCAGTACTTTTTTTTTTTTTTTTAAACAAATTAACCACTGCCCAGAAGGGTCACAGTGAGAGGAAGAGAAAGTGATTAAAGAACAGGGGGGTGCATGAAAATAAGTGGACAATTAGGGTAATATGGAGTTATAGGTTCGAGGCATATGAGCTGTAGATCATATGCTGTGCATAGATCGCAATCTAGTGTTGGGTCCGGATGTTTGCACTTTGTTTTTCTTCGAAGAAGTCTTTCCAGTCACGAGGTAGGTGACTCCTCCTTTCGGTGATAGTGCGCATGGGCATCGACTCCATTGTTAGATTGTTTTCCTCCGCCATCGGGTTCGGATGTGAATTGTTGCGCTTCGGTTCGGCACTGTGTCTTCGGGCCCCCTTCGACGCGCAATACACTACCCTCGACGGTATTGTTATCAATCGCGTTTCCCATTCTCCGCGTATCGTTTACTCTCGGAAGCCTTCGATCGGAAGATGCATGGAAGGCAGTTGGGCCTACCCGCGCCGGGGTCGGTAGCAGCCGATGGAACGGACTCCATTCTAGTTCTGTCCAGGGTGTCTCGCTAAGTTCCCGCGCACAGACTTGCACGAAGTGTGCAACCTTTGCCTGTCCCCGGAACACGACGAGAAAGACTGCGAAGCGTGTCTGTCATTTCGGTCGAAGAAAATGCTCCGTGATCATCGGGCCCGACGTCACGAAATGTACCAACAAAGCGGCTCTGTGCCTGACCTCCTCGAAGACGAGCCCGAACACGAGGAATCACAAGCGCAGGAAGCCGAAATGGAGGGGGAGCACATCTCTGTGTCCGAAACCGACTCCGATGCCAAAGACCTCACACCGGGACTACGGATCGTGAGTAAAGAGACTTCCGTCCCATACCACCCCCTTCATAAAAAGGCTCCGGTCCCTCCTCTGCCTTCGGGCCAAGGTCGGCACCGAGAAAAGGTTCCGAGCACCCCGCCTTCGAGATCGGCGCCGAAACATAAACAGCCTTCCGGCTCGGGCTCTACCCGTCCCCACATCTGTGCCGACCCGAAACTTTCAGCGTGGAAGACAAAACACTTTCTGGTTTTGGTGCCACCGTTGCATAAACCTAAATCTTCGGAGCCAAAACCTTCGGAGCCGAAACTTTCGACGCCAAAACCGGCATCTAAAGATAGTACTGCAACTAAAGAGCCTCGGACCGATATTCCACCTTCGGATCCGAAACAAAAGGAGATCGTGATTAACCCAGAAACTGAGCATATTCATGCCAAACTTCCTGAGAAGAGGAAAATGGGATTACAAGAAGACTACCACATTCCTCTAAAAAAGAAAAAAGTGGGCACTAGCCCTTCTCCACCATATATTCCACCTTCTTCACCCATTGATCCAAATTTACTGATTACACCTACACATTCCCCTACACCACCATCACCTGACCCACAAGATACAGGGGATGGGGATATGGATGACTATGCACCACAGGATACACCACAGGATCCTGATCCATGGGATCATTATAATGTCCCTCAACCAGATAATGACCCCGACTTATATCCTTCCAGACCTTCTCCTCAAGAAATAGGCATTGCTGGTGCCACCTTATCGCTGTTGAAATCCTTCCTCTCGGACCGGGAACAATTTGTGGAAATGGATGGCCTTAGCTCCCAAAGTTTGTCTTCCGTGTGGGGTTCCACAGGGCTCGTCTTTGAGCCCGACTCTTTTTAATCTTTATGTGGTCCCCCTGGCCAGGCTTATCAAATCCTATGGATTTGCTATGATGTCATATGCTGATGACACCCAGATTATAGTGTCCATTTCAGATGATTCCCGAAACACAGTCCATAACTTTCACGACTGTATGCGACATGTGAGTAGATGGATGTCAGAGAACTGTCTTAAGTTGAACTCGAATAAGACGGAGGTTCTTCTTTTTGGCAGATATGTTTCCCTCTGGTCTTAGGACTGGTGACCTACGGAATTGGGCCCTCTCCCTATTCCAGTCTCCAAGGCAAAAAATCTGGGAGTCATCTTTGACACCACCCTGTCCTTTTCCCACCATGTGAATGCGATTACCTCAGCTACCTGCTATTCTCTGAAGGTCCTGAGGAAAATCTTCCCTTTCATACCTCTGGACCTGCAGAAAACAGTGGTCTAGGCACTAGTCCTATCGAGGCTGGACTACTGCAACAGCCTTCTGATTGGAATTAACAAAGCCCTCCTTGTCATACTGCAGGTTATACAGAATTCGGCCGCCCGTTTGCTCTTTAGATTAGATTACCAAAATATTCTTCTGCAAAGGCGGCCCTCAATGCTCTACACTGGCTTCCAGTGGAAAAACGGATTAATTTTAAGGCACTTTGCATTGCCTTTAGGGCACTGCACAACCAGGGCCCTGCATATCTGATTGACCACTTTCGTTGGTACACACCAACCAGAATGCTGCGGTCCTCTTCACATATGTTGGTGGAGGTCCCCAAATCACGACTTTCTAACTGGGGTGGCAAAAGTTTTTTAAACATCACTGCCAGATTGTGGAATCAGTTGCCATACACACTTAAAAACTCACCTGACGTGATCTCTTCAGGAAGGGTCTGAAGACTTGGCTTTTAAGGCATAACTTCTGTTATATTTTTAATTTTTTAATACTTTAGCACTTTTTTATCTCACGGCTGGCAGGATGTTGGATGACAAGCGCCTAGACGCCTTAGGGTATTAGCTGCGCTATACAAATAAATAAATAATAACATTGGGTACATTGAGCTCCTTAACAGAGCTGCACAATATCATGGAGTAGAGTTTCATAAAGAGTTTAGAGGAGGATTTTTTATTTGAGACACTGAGTTCATCTCAAAGGGCCACACAGACATTACCAATGTTAAAGGGGATGCTCAAACACACTGAGGACATCTTTAAAGACCCTGTAAGAGCTAAGATCATCACTCCCAGGGTAGAGAAAAAATACAAACCTGCACCTGCTGACCCTGTGTTTATCAAAGGTCAGTTACCCTTAGACTCTCTGGTTGTTTCCAATGCTCGTAAGAGAGCTAATTCTCAAACAGGTGATGCCCCTCCTCCCGATAAGGAGTCCAAATTAATAGATGCTTCGGGCAAAAGGATAGCCTCACAAGCGGCTAATCATTGGCACATTGCTAATGCCCAAGCATTGTTGGCAAGGTATGACAGAGCTCTTTATGATGAACTCAAAAAGCTCATTGAATTCCTTCCTGATGAGCATAAGACTAAAGCCTCTGACCTTATTCAAGAAGGTAAATTAATAACTAATACCTCTATCAGGTGTGCGTTAGATCAGGCAGATAGAGCAGCTCGGGCTGTAAACACTAGTATACTACTCCGTAGACATGCTTGGCTAAGGATTTCTGGGTTCAAGCCTGAGGTACAAGCCTCTATTCTTAATCAACCTTTTGATAAAGAACATCTCTTTGGTCCAGCTGTCGATGTATCACTAGAAAAGATGAAGAAAGATACCGAAGTTGCTAAGTCCATGGGGGCCTTACAGTCACCTTCTAACAGAGGTTCCTTTCGTCGCTCATTCTATAGGGGCGGCTCCAAAAATGTGTCTACAGAGAATCCCTCCTCCTCCTCTTACAAAGGCAACAGTCAATCGCCCTCTTCAAGAGGTTATTTTAGAGGAGGATATAGAGGAAACAACGGCAAGGGAAGAGGCAGAGGTAATTCAACACGCACCTCCCCTGCAAACACCAAACAGTGACATCTTTCCCATACCCCCGATCATTCCACTCCTGTCGGGGGACGTCTTTCTCAATTTCTACCCATTTGGAATACGATTACATCAGACAAATGGGTTCTACAAATTATCCAATCTGGTTATTGCCTGGAGCTTATAAGCACTCCACCGAACATTCCTCCAAGGTCACACCTCATGTCACAAGAACATCTCACCCTTCTAAAGCAAGAGGTTCTTTCTTTGTTGCAAAAGGGTGCAATAGAACCAGTCCCTTTACAATACCAGGGAACAGGGGTGTACTCCCTTTACTTCCTAATTCCCAAAAAGGACGGCTCTCTGAGGCCTATATTGGACCTCAGAGAATTAAATCTATACATTCAGTCGGACCATTTTCATATGGTAACACTCCAACAAGTGCTTCCTCTCCTTCAGCAAGGTGACTTTCTATCCTCTCTGGATTTAAAGGACGCTTACTTTCATATTCCAATACACCCTGCGCACCGCAAATACCTCAGGTTTGTGGTAGCGGGCCAACATTATCAATTCAAAGTCCTTCCCTTCGGAGTAACAACCGCTCCCAGGGTTTTCACAAAATGTTTGGCAGTAGTCGCAGCCCATCTAAGAAGGCAAAATGTTCACGTCTTCCCATACTTAGACGACTGGCTCATAAAGGCCAGTTCACACAACAGCGGTCTACGCCACACACAAAAGACTGTGCAATTGCTCCACGAGCTAGGATTCACAGTAAATCTGTCCAAATCCCATCTCCAACCATCCACGTCTCAAGCATATCTAGGAGCTACTATAGACACACAAAATGCTCTAGCATACCCAACTCCAGCCAGACTCAGGAACATTCAAACCCTGATGTCTCAGTCTCAGCCTCAACACTCCTTACCAGCTCGAGTGTTCATGCAATTACTGGGAATGATGGCGTCTTGCATTTTCATAGTTCCCTACGCAAGACTTCAAATGCGTCCCCTACAGGAATGCTTAGTACGTCAGTGGAACCAGGCTCAAGGTCAGTTATCAGATCTAGTTTTGGTGGACGGCCGCACCCATCGCTCTCTGCAGTGGTGGAACACACAAAACCTTTTAAAAGGGTGCCCTTCAGCGACCCGGTTCCACAGATAGTACTGACAGCAGACGCATCACTGACAGGTTGGGGAGCGCTTCTCCAAATCCACACAATTCAGGGCATGTGGGCCTTGCATCAAAAACAGCTTCATAGAAAATCATCTAGAACTGCTAGCGATTTTTCTGGCTCTGAAAGCATTTCAAGCTCAGCTAGTACGCAAGACTGTCCTAATTCGTACAGACAACATGACAGCCATGTACTACATTCAAAAACAGGGGGGACACACTCTCTCCAGCTGTCACAGTTAGCACAGACCATCTGGAGATGGGCCATACGTCACAAAATATATCTCCTAGCGCAACACCTCCCAGGAGTAAACAATCACATAGCAGATCTGCTAAGTCGTCAGACACAGCAAATCCACGAATGGGAACTTCACCCTCAAGTTCCTCGCATTCTTTCAATTGTGGGGCTTCCCAGACATAGACCTGTTCGACACACACCTAAACGCAAAATGCCCAAACTTCGCGTCCAGGTATCCACACCCATTGTCCAAAGGCAATGCACTATGGATGAGCTGGTCAGGGATATTTGCTTATGCTTTTCCGCCTCTCCCACTCATTCCATCAGTGGTTCGGAAACTCAGACAAGCATCCCTGACACTAATCCTAGTTGCTCCCACATGGGCACGTCAACCATGGTTCACAACCCTATTGGAACTCTCAGTAGTTCCTCACCAAAAACTACGTCTTACACCCAATCTCCTCACACAGAGCCATGGAGACATAAGACACCCAGACCCCAGTCAACTCAATCTGGCGATCTGGCACCTGAAGTCTTAGAGTTTGGCTATCTTAATCTACCGCCAGACTATATGAATATTATCAAAGAGGCTAGTCGTCCTACCACAAGAGCCTGCTATGCAGAAAAGTGGAAGCAGTTTGTGATTTACTGTAACAACAACCACATCAACCCGCTTGATGCTTCTGTCCAAAACATTATATGCTATTTGTTACATCTACAACTTTCCAATTTAGCATACACGTCCATACGTTTGCATCTAGCTGCAATAGCTGCATACCTACAAAATAGACAACATCGATCTCTTTTTAGAGTACCTGTCATTAAAGCGTTTATGGAAGTACTCAAAAGAGTTATTCCCCTGAGACGTCCACCTGCTCCAGTGTGGAATCTCAACATTGTTCTTACCAGACTAATGGGTCCACCCTTTGAACCATTGCACAAATGTGAACTGCAATTTCTCACATGGAAAGTTTCTTTCCTCGTTGCTATCACAGCACTCAGAAGAGTGGGTGAGCTTCAGGCATTAACTATAGAAGAACCCTTTTTACAAATGCCCCAAAATAAAGTGGTTCTTCGGACTAATCCTAAATTCCTTCCTAAAGTCATTTCTGCTTTTCATATCAATCAATCTGCTGAGTTACCAGTGTTCTTCCCTCAACCAGATTCTGTGGCAGAACGTGCCCTACACACATTAGATGTGAAGAGAGCATTGCTTTATTACATAGAAAGGACAAAACCTTTCCGAAAACACAAACCAACTATTTGTCGCTTTTGCTCCACCACACAAGGGCAATCCTATATCAAAATCAGGTATTGCAAGGTGGATAGTCAAGTGCATTCAAATATGTTATGCAAAAGCAAAACGAACTTTAACAGTTCCCTCTAGAGCACACTCTACACGCAAACTGGGGGCTTCTATGGCATTCCTAGGAAATATACCCATAGATGATCTATGCAAAGCTGCAACATGGTCTACACCTCACACATTCACAAAACACTATTCTGTGGATGTGTTAGCAGCACAGCAAGCTAGAGTAGGCCAGGCAGTTTTACGTACACTATTTCAGACCACTGCTACAGCTACAGGTTAGCCACCGCTTTGGGAGATAACTGCTATGTAGTCTATGCACAGCATATGATCTACAGCTTATATGCCTCGAACGGAAAATGCTACTTA
Organism: Calotriton arnoldi; assembly: GCA_963921515.1. Taxonomy (NCBI): domain Eukaryota; kingdom Metazoa; phylum Chordata; class Amphibia; order Caudata; family Salamandridae; genus Calotriton; species Calotriton arnoldi. Next base: position 1,267,594 of record CAWUFW010001669.1, on the reverse strand, counting down.
CCCAGTATGCATCTGTTCTTGGCATATAGAGCTGTAGAGTCATATGCGCCCACCTGCCTCCCCGGGTACCTATACCTGTTGCAGTAACATCTTACTTAGATACGTGCATTCATGGACATCTCCTTTTTTAGGTCTCGCGCCTAGCGTTGTTGTGCGAGACCTTTAGAAAGGGCTTCTGAAAATGACCCACACGCTCGTGCGTGTGGTTTTGTTTTCGGAAGCCCACATTAGCTGGAGCGTGCGTTTTTAAAAAACGGCACGCGATAGGTCAAAGGCGGGCGCATGGCCCGCCTGCCGCGCCCATTCCCGACGGTGGCCAGAACGCGCAGCAGCGCGCGTTCGTCTCGCTTTGCTGCCGCGCTCCCTCCCCCGCTCCTCTGTGGTGCGCGCGCACCACTGGTTTTAAGTTCCGTTGTCTGACAATATGTCTTCAGCTAGCGCTGCATGAGGCGGCAGAAGAAACCGGCCTTAGTTAAGTGCCTGTGACTGTAGGGGAAGGACCTTGCTCGGCTGGTATCCCGGGTTACGGGCGCTTCTGTTGAGCCGTTGTGGGCTGTTGCTTAGCTGTGTCGGCTGCTCGTCCGCTTCCTCAGGCCTAGGCTGGGAGCAGCATGGACCAGTCACACCGCGCCTCGGTGCTGGCCGCCTCCTGCCTCAGCACCCCGGTGAACCTGCACACCCGAGCCCCCGTCACCCTGTACGAGCGGCAGCAAGAGGAGGAGAGGTGGCGGCGGCGAGACAGAGGAGCAGCCCTGCACAGTGTTTCTGAAGAGCGCACGTCTTTGTGCAGACTCTCTGGGGTCCCCAGGTCAGCGAGTTACAGCCGCGCTCTGTGTACATACAAAGTACTGCACATACCGAGGTACGTTGTGATACAGCGTGCGTGAGGTGGGTGGGGATCGTGCAAGCTTTACCCATCCACGGTGCTTTGCCAGCCGTCCCACCACTGTGCCAGAAAACTCAGCTGTGCCAATTAGCTGACATGTACACCAGTCCCCACTGTAGCCGATATCCCCAGCTAAGCCATCCTCCTGGCTTCTGGGTCAATCACTCACTACTCTGCTACTTACCTCCGTACACTCATTTAGTTTAGCTGCCAGCGCCTGCGTTACACCCCGCATCCCGTGTGTGCCATAACTAGAGTTGAGCATCACCACAGTTTCTACTCCCAGACACTGTCTCACCTTTCTTTTCTCATGAGTTCACCCTCTCCCTGTCCTCCGTCTTTCCTCACCGGCCCCTGCTGTCCTCTACACCTGTCCGTTCCTCGTCTTCACCAGTCCCCTCTCCCTCATTAGTATCTGCTCTCCATTTCAGCCGTATTGTCACTCCCTTCTCTTCCTGCTGTCCTTTTTATCACTCCAAAATCCATCTCTTGCTCATTCGTCTCTGCTCTCCTTTTATCCGTCTGCCCTCTCCCTCTTATTAGTCCGTGGTCTCTTTCACTCATCTGCCCTATTAGTTCGTCCTCTCCTTTCACCAGCCGACCACTCTCCGCTCACACATCCCCGCTCTGCCTCCCGCCTGTCGCCGCTCCCTCATTAGCCCCTTCTCTCTTTTAACCAGTCTGTCCCCAGTCAGTCAGTCTACTCTCCAGTAAGTGCTCCCTGCTCGCTCCCCCTTTCATCCGCCTATCTACTCTCCCGGCTCTCCTCTTCACCCAGTCCTCTCCTGCGAACTAGCTACCGTGAACCATTCCCCCGTGTGCCACCCTCCCCACGCTGGTATTTTGTATCCATTCACCATTCGACGCCCCCGCCCCCTGGTTTTACTCGCATCCGTCTGTCCTGCCTCTCCCTCGTTGGTATCCGCTCTCCATTTCGTCCGTCTGTGCCCGCTCCCACACTGCCTCCTGCGCTTCTTTCAGCAGGCCGTCCCCGCTCCACTCACTGGTCCTCTGCTCACCTTTTCACCCGCCTCTCCCCGCTAGTCCGTGCTCCTCTTTTCATCATTGGGCCTCTCTCCCATATCTGGTTGTAGTTATCCATTGGCCAGTCTGCTCTCGCCGCCCACCCCCCAAATTCGACCATCCTCCTGTTCGTCTGTCCTCTCTCCCTCCTTAACATCTGCCCGTCTGTCCCTCACGCTCACCAGTGCCTGCACACTGCTCTCCTTTCCATCAGTCCATAATCTCCGTTCCTCGTCTGTCCCTCGTCTTTCTCCTCAGCTGGTCCCCTCTCCCTCATTAGTCCCCGCTCTCTCTTTTTTCGCTCCTCTCACTGGGTCGCGTTTTGCTTTCGACAGCCTGTCCTCTCCACGCACTCGTCCCTTCTCTCTCGTTTTCATTCGCCTCCCTCCCCCTCACTATGATCTGCTTATCTTTTCAGCCGTCGCCTCCTCTCCCTTACTGGCCCCTGCCCCCCTTCCACAAACTCGGCGGCTCGGTGGGTTAATGCACCTGCTGGAGCGCGCACGAGGGAGTGCAGCTATATATAGACAAGGACACACACACACTGCGGCCGTTGACGCGTTTGGGTGGAAAGGAGGGAGGGAAGCTTATCGCGGGTTTGGCAAGTACATAGATGGTCTCCGACAAAATACATTTCAGGACCTGTTTGTATTTCAACAACAAAAAACGCAGATATTTTAAAACTAGTGGAGTGTTGCAAGGTCCCTTAAATCGTGGGAAAAAACCCAAAATTGGGACAGTGCATTTCGAGACCAACTTGCGCACGACCAGCTAAAAGAGAGCGACAACTCAGTGGGTTCATGTGCTGCCACGTCGAACCGTATGGTCATGGAATTAATTGATTCATAAACCACTAGCCTTGGGCCGCCTCAAGGCGCTTTCGGCAGCCGAGGGGGCAGTCGTGGGTAGTGAAAAAGGCACGTTTTGAATGACCACAATGGTGCCTTCTGCTCTCGTGGTACTCGGCGTTGTCTTCCAAGCCTCCTAAAATCAAACCACCACGGGAAATGGTTAATCTCTCAGGCGCCCTTTGCTGTTGGAAATGAGAGGATGTGGTATAACGACCAGAGCTGCCACTTTGGACCTGTGGAACCGAGTTCGAATCTCGGCGTCGGCTCAACATCCTGTGATCCTGGTCAAATCACTTAATCGTCCCATTCCTATATATGTGTGTCTGTAACGTAACTGGTGCTCATGTAGAAATTCTAGTCGACCAGTTACATATGGTCTCCATTGGACACAGTTGCTTCCTGGCTTTAGGGTGCTTGGGGCAAGCGCTCGACTACTGTGGAGGAGTCCCAGTTGTACCTTGGAATTTGTTTGTGGCACATGGTGGTGTCTGTCGGGGTTTTAATTCGAAGAGCACAGGCATATGGTCAAATGTACATATAATTGCTGCAGCTGAAACCAGTTGTAAATTGTCCGGCCGATTTTTCCTCCAGTGATGCCCCATATTAGACAAACGGAACACAAGCGACGCCGCAGTGGCCTGTGATCTTTTGAGAACACCGTATTGACCGACTAGAGAAATGAGGCTGCGCAGTGGGTTGACGTGCCGGCTGCCGAGTGGCATGTCACAGATATTAGCCATGGTGAGCTTAGCTCAACCTTTCATCCTCATCAGGGATAGGCTCAGTGATTTGGGCAGTAGTAATAACCGTTGCTCATAGTGCCACAGAGCCATAAGCATGTGAAATAAAGAAGCAAGCTATATATATATTTAAACGTTAACCAGTCTGTATTTAGGTCTTCCGGCATATCAGATTAAGAGGCTGCAAATTATCCAAAATTCGGCAGCTAGATTGATCAGGAATGTGCCAATACGACACCACATCACCCCACATCTTCGGAGCCTACATTGGCTGCCGATAGGGAGAAGAATTGAATTTAAAGCACTGACACTTGTATATAGGGCCTTGGGGGAGAAAGGCCCAAAATACTTAAAGAGAATACAAAAATATTCCCAGACCAGAGTCCTTAGGTCTAATCAACATGAACTGCTGGTCACCCCCCGTTTTAAAAATCCAGAACTGGAGGCTGTTCCTTTTCGGTGAAAGCAGCTGTCCTTTGGAATAAAATGCCTATATATATTAGGAAGGCTAAGTCAGAAAAATTGTTTAGGAAAGCACTCAAGACGTGGTTATTTAACCGCCCGTAATCCCCCGACTTGCTCCATGGCTTGAACTTTTGCTGTTTCTCTAGCGCCGGGACACCTCCGTTGGAGGTAGCCGTGCGCTCTATAAATGCAAATAATAATAATAACCACGGACAGATGTCTAGTGAAAAGTGGAAATGTGTGGAAACAATATCCCCCACCTGTGAAACAAGCATTTGCAATGCAATAGGTCTCGCGTTTACGCGAGTTTGAGCTATTGACATTGCAAATGACAATGCCTTTTATTTTTGTTTTAGTTTTTAAAACATAAATAAAAGGCATTGTCATTTGCAATGTCAATATCTCAAACTCGTATAAATGCGAGACCTATTGCATTGCAAATGCTTGTGCTACTCTTACTAACTCCATTAGCACCCTCTGCGGGAAAACAATCCAACAATGGAGTCGATGCCCATGCGCACTATCACCGAAAGGAGGAGTCACCTACCTCGTGACTGGAAAGACTTCTTCGAAGAAAAACAAAGTGCAAACATCCGGACCAAACACTAGATGGCGATCTATGCACAGCATATGACTCTACAGCTCTATATGCCAAGAACAGATGCATACTGGATAAGTAGCATTTTCCTTTCTGCTTGACTCACATGCCACTGCAAAGTATTTAACATACATTAATATCCTGAGTCATAAGTGAGCAACTCCTAAAAGTATTAGTGAAACTCTTAATACGTTACAAATTATCATGAATCCATAGTAAGTGCAATATATTTCTGATTTAAGAATCCTTCCTGTTTTGTCACGGTAGAACCTTAAGTGTAACAATCCTACTGTCTTTTGACAAAGTTTAAGTTAAATGTTTAAAATAGTTCAATGTTTGTTTCCACAAAATGACTCTGCTTTCAGAATCCTTAGATGCGTTCCCAATATCCTTCACAACAACTCCAAAGAGAAGCAATAGTTCCTTTAAAGAACACTCTAGACCCGTCTAACAAGGTCCTGGCTGCAGCAACATAGTGTCCTGACTGCCTAGTAGAGACGCTGTGGGCAACGAGGAAAGTTATACCCTGGAACCCAAAATGGCTTCTGCGTTTCCAAACTATGTAGGAGTTAATGGCCGCTGGAAAGTGCGGTTTGTCGTCGGGGAGCTGTTGTGTAGTGCGCTCCATGTATGCGAAGCCTCTCACCAGACAGTGCCAGATCCCTGCAAGGACCTCCAGCCTTCCTCCCCTTGGATGGACTGCGCACCAGCGGGTCTGGAATATTGCTGCCCACGCTTTCAAGGTCTCAAATGGTGCCCACATCTTCAGCCATGCTTTGTCACAGGTCGGACACCTTACCAGTGCCTGTCTGTGCGCTGCGTTCGCTGGGTGACTTGGGGTGGGGGGTCTTCCATCCAAAGACTCGCTATACAAGCCCAACCTTCACCTCTGCTCCTCCGCTATGACATGAATGGAGGCCTCCGGTATGGCCTGCAGTGTTGCTAATCTGTTAACAGCTGCACTGCATTTCCACCCCTTTGGCTGCAGTCATTCCTCTGTCCTTTCTGCAGGCCTTAGCCCTGCTTGGAAACTCTCGTAGCTGTAAAAAGTACTTTACAAAAGGCCTAAAACCTGCGGGGGAAAAGTGAAGTGTCCAAATCCTTTAGAGAACTGAAAAATTGTAGGGGGGGGGGGGGCTAGGTGTTGGTGTTTTCGACAGATTTGACTGTCCCTAGTTACATTTCAGCCAGAGAGAAGGATTTGCTTCCTGTCTGAGTCATGAACCCCTCTGTGGTGAGTTTGTTGCGTGGCTTCTAACCGCAGGATAATGCCTCTTTCGTCTTGCAACATGTGTGTGCACTTCGCATGTTGTGTCACACTGCAGTGCTGAGCTGGGCGTTCATAGACAGACAGAGGAACAGGCATCAACGCACTGCACGAACACTGGGCTTTGGGACGTGGTTAGAGATGGGAACAGGTTCAGCTGCATATCTTTATCATCCCCTGGCTTGTCATCTCTTCATCAGTGAGTCCTTCAGCCCCCAGAAACACCTAGCAATCCTCTCCTTACTCGAATACCTAAAAAGAGCTACTCTGGGTCTTCCAGAAACAGACCCACAGCAGCAGGAACTCGAATCAGGGCAAGGAAACACAAGATTAATACTTCACAGCATGATTCAGAAATAGTGCTCACTTGATTTGAAATCTGAGTACAAAGAGATCTGCAGGCGGAGGGCTGAGTGACGCGCTGGTGGTGGCAGGGGGGGCAATCGCATGGTTGCAAAGAGGCAATGACTCAGGAGGGTGTTTGAGGAAGAGGAGTAGGGACGCGGAAGGGGAGGATGATATGTAACGATGAGGAGGGACAGCCATATGCATCGTTACCTAACAATCATTGGAGTAATTATCTCTGTAAGCTCGAAGTCTATAGATCTGTTCAATTTTATTGTTTTTCTTGCCTTCTTCCACACTTCCTTCCTCTTTCAACCCCCATCTCTAGTCTCCATTTCTGTTCCTTCTTCTCTTGCTTTCTTCCCCTCTATTTATCCCTTCCACCTCTTCTCTCTGCTCTCCATTCTTCACTCACACCACCCTCTCTTTTCACCTTCCTCTACAGACCTCTTACACAAGCATCTGGCATCAATCTTTCCCAAGCTAATACCTTGCACTTCAGTTTGCTTCCTTCCTCACCCCTCCATTCATGCCTTTCTCCTCTAAGGCCCTTTTCAAATACAAGCTGTTCATAGCCACTTCCTGTTCTCTAGTCCCCTCTTCTGTTTCCTCTACCTTTCCCCTCACTTCCCTTTTTCCACTGTCCTCTCCTCCTTGCTGTTTTCCACCTCTCGTCTTCCTCATGCTCTGCTCATTCCTCTGTCGCTATGAACTCATTCCTAACTCTCTCCCATGCCTGCCCTGCAGATCCGCAACGAGCTGGAGCGTCGCTTGAACTATAACCTCAAGGAGTACAAGGAGTTCATCGACAATGAGATGCTGATGATCCTTGCCCAGATGGATCGCCCGTCGCGGATATTCGACTACCTCTACCTGGTACGTGTTGTGATGCATGGTCGTAAGGCGGCTCCTGCTTCTGCCTTGGCTCTGGAGACGTCACGGCTTCGACTGGACTGGTTCTACCTAGCTGCATCCTGAAGCTCAAAGTGGCGGGAGAGCTCCATACAGAGGAGGGGCCCAAGGGGCGCCCCTCCGCGTCTCAGCCATTCAGTGTCAGTCCTCGTGAGTGACAGGGCCCCTGAACTGTTGAGCATTGGTGGTTGAACAAAGAAGGGCTGTGGCCTGTAGATGTATGACCTTTGGAACCCACCAAACTATTGGCAGCCCTGGTGAGCCTCCTGTTCCCGAAAAGATGCCGGTGATCTGCAGAGAGTCTAGTTGCTATTTGGGACTTGTCTGGCGCCAGACTAAATGCATGATGGGGTTGTAATTGTGACCACACGAGGGCTGGGAGAAGCTGCGAGAAGCCATACCCTGGAGATTAGTGCAGCCACCAAAGAATTCCATGTGGCCACTGGGAATCCCATAGGAATGTTGTTGGACTGCAGCTTGGTGTAGTTGTGATGTAGGGAATGGTAAAAGAATGCACCAGGGAATGGAGTAGGATTACAATAGAGAGCGGAGTTAACTTGTGAAAGTAAAAGTGTTACATATATTGGCCCATACATGCTACAGGGAGTGTAGGCCTGCTGTAGGGGCCACTGCAGTTGTACCCTTTGTAGAAACTCCAGGAGTGCTTTAATGACCAATGTAAGGCAAGGCAAGGAGTCAGTGTACTAGAGAAAATGGTGCAATTGAGATAAAGGGAACGAAAGCTTGTTAAGAATATGTCTAACCTAATGAACCAAATGGGAGGGGATGGCCGTACTAAGGAGTGAGATGGGCGCTGTTGAACAGAGTACGCATTTTACTGGGAGTGGTATATATGGTCAAGTAGAGTGACTTTAGTGATCCTATCCGGATGGATCTGGTCTTTGGAATTAGGGTTCGATTATGCACAGTTTGTCATCACTTGTGGTGCCACATGAGTGCGTAAGATTTTGGAGTAGGTTTGGCGTCTTACATTTTGTTTCTTCTACTTAGGGTTCAGAGTGGAATGCCTCCAACCTGGAAGAGCTGCAGAAAAATGGGTGAGTTAGCTCAATGCGCCTCGACTCTTTGGTCTTCTCGACACCCACACGCCCCACCATTCAGCTTTCGAAGCTCTACGAAGCTTTGCTCCCCAGTTGGTCCTTGTCTGATTGTAACCTGTTAAGGATGAGCATTGCTCAGGAGTAAAGAAGGATGCACACACATTATTCTTTACGTTTAGACTCGTATAGTACACCTTTTCACCCTTTTTTACCCCTCGCTACAGAGCATGTTGCGCTTCACTTAAGTGGGTCACATAATGAAACGGATCTTTTCATTAAAAAGCTCTTATTTCCAATTTTCTGCAACATAGGAAAAGTTGCTCAGCGGCTTTAGTTAAGGTGCTGTCGATTGTCCTCATCCCTCAGTGATGGTTGTAGCCGCTGCTCTTTCTCCCTCCCATGATGTTTGGTCCGGGTCCATGTGCCTCTTGGTGTGAATAATTTCTGGCTTCAGTTTTTGATGTTGCATTTGTATTTATCTTGTTTCTTTGGGGAAGAAGGCTCCAGGATACATTTCAGAATTCTCTTTGTTAACATGTATTTAATTAATTTAAAGGTGGAGACCTGTGCCCCTCTCATATCCCTTAATGTGAAGTTCACTTTTAATATTTACTCATAAAACCTAAATGTACCCTTCCTATTCTTTTTCTCCTTTTACCAGCAGCCTTCTTCCTCCATTCGTGAGCCCCCTTAACCTATCAGTTTGCTTTTTCTCATTTTACATAAAACCCTTGTAATTCATGTGAGTACCTTAGCATTGCCCTTACCCATAACCTTTATTATTACTCGCACCCTTTCAAAGTATTTTTTCCCTGGTATATTTACCCAATGGTTTTCTATGGCAGGTAATTAAGCTGAGAAAAGGAAGTTAACATTTGATCCATAATCTAGCCATCTTTTCATACAAACATGACCACAAAGTCATGCACCTCTGTGTGCAGATTTCATGGCAGTGACCACCTTATAAGTGTCCGGCTACGGACAGTGTCGGCTATCCCTAGCAAGTGCTAATTTATCAGTATAAATTCTAGTCTGACCTAAACAGTACAACTGTATCCTTACTTGTAATGCTACTGTCCGTACTAACTTAAACACTGTTTTGATATTGTGCTTCGCTGCAGCCATTTTAGATGCCAAGAAGCTATTAAATTGGATAACAGAGATCCAACTTCCGCACTCCCTTTATTAAGGCTGTTACGAACATCTATGTCAGGCCTGCCGTCTTATTAAAAGGGGCCACTTCAAGGGTGCCAGCGTTACCCTCTGCTGCTAACTACATCCCCATACAAAAGGCTCCTCACCAGTATTTAAGGTTTATGGTATATGTAAGTTACCACTTCAAGGTGTTACTATTCAGGATTATAACAATCTCTACCAAATGTTTTGTGCTGTGGGAGGGGCAATAAGGTGCATGCCAGGTTCATCTGTTGCCATATCTAGACGACTGGCTGGTGAAAGTGACGCTCATGCCTCGCCTGTACGAGACACTATGCAGCTCCTCCATAGACTAGAGTTCACAGCAAGTCCCAGAAATCCCCCCCCTAAGTCCACAGCCAGCACAGGGTTTTCTGGGAGCCTGACTCAGTGCAGTGAAAGGGGATGCTTAAAGCAGCAACATCTTCACCACACATTGTGTTCTCTGATAGTAAGAATGATAATGAGACTGTGGGGAATGGTGGAGCCACATAGTGTGCTAGTTCTGAGTACAAGTTACACATGCATCCTCTACAGGAATGTATTGCCAGACAAAGGCCACACGCCACTGGTAACTGGGAGGATCTGATGGTGGTGGAGCTCAGTGTTCACCACAAATTTCAATGGTGGACTGAAAAGAACATGTTACTGGACAGATTGTTCTCGACCCCCAGCCATGAGTGACGATCAAAAGAGATGCATCTCCCACAGGTTAGGGAGCTCACATGGGTGACATCACTATCCAGGGAGTGTGGTCTCAACAGGAACTTCTTCTCCACATCAGTGTGTTGGAGTTCATGGTTGCACAGCTTGTCCTTCTAGCTTTCCAAAGCAGAGTCCAAAAGAAAGCAGTCCTGGTCCAAACAGACCATGTGACCACCATGTATTACATGCAGAAACCAGGAGACACAATTGTCTGAGTGGCCCAAACTTTTTAGCATGGGTGGTATGTCACCGGATACTTTTGCTGGCTGAACATCTCCAAGGTGTGGACACAAGTTTACTGATCTCCTTAGAAGGACAAATTAGTGCTGTCATATTTTCACATCTGAAATTGTCACACCCCCTCTTGCTGTGATGATTTCTAATTTATTGGAAGAAATGTGATGAAATGACCTACAATGAACGTGAGAATGTTTAACAGAAAGTTGAGTATGCAACTACTAATAAAATAACATGCACACAGATAGGGATGCTAAATGCTTTCCAGTGTGAGTCGTAGGAGGGGGTTGGGGGGGTCAGTATGATTTACAATGCTTCTGCAGGCAGGGACATAAGAAGACTACACCAGCCCAGCAGTCCTGATCGGTTGTCTGTAGCCAAGAATTATTTCTGATGGAATAAATACATAAGCCTCCTCCTCATCCTCTGCCAAGCTCAGGTGGTCCTCCCTTCAGTCCTCTATCAGTCAATCATGGTGAACCTCTAATACCATCAACCAATTGGAGTCAGTCAAACAGTATTCATATCATCCAACAATGGTAGTTTTCTATGTCACGTTTTCTCAACCAGTTGTGGTCCACCTTCTTGTTGCCTGTCCATCATGGTTCTTCCTCTTTTCACCCACCATCAAATAATTATCCTCCTCCTTTCCCCATCACCCAATCAATTCATCTTTCTGGTCTCCCAGTCTTTGCATCTTCCTTTTCTCTTGCATGACTACTATGTGTTTCTCCCACATCTTCTCATTTCATGCCTCTCCCCACCCTCTGCTTTTTCTACCAGGGTCAGTCACATAGTGAACGTGACGCGAGAGATTGATAACTTCTTCCCAGAGTCACTGAAGTACCTAAACGTGCGAGTATACGATGAGGAAACGACTGACCTTCTGTCACACTGGAAGGAGACCTACCGGTTCATCTCCAATGCCCGGTGAGTACACATCATACCATACCTGTTAAGTGGTTCTCCAAATGACCGGACTTGGAGACTGTACGGCTCCCTCGGCTGCAGAGTTTGACCACAGCAACTTCCACCCAACTTTGGAGAGGATGAACAGTGGCAGCTAGCCGATACAAAGCACTGCACCTTTTGTAACCCTACCTGGAAAGGATCAGATTGGTAGCATTGGATAGTGCAGCGTTAGCACAGCTTGTCAAGTGCTCACATCTCTAAGGGATTTACAATTACATGTGATGTATGTGGTTTTATAAAGATCCCATTCACCATAGTTGGCCTCTTGTTGGTGACTCAAACTAGAGCCAAAAAATTCATATATGGTAAAGCAAAATAAGGAAATGTTTCTGAAAGGTCAACTGAAACTTAATCGAAAGTGTACATATGAAGAAGGTGGTCTGTTTCTAAGACCAGATGGACCCTGCCGCTAACTTGATAATTAGAAAAGTGGCACTCCTCCGGAACATGGTCGGTGGAGGATCAAAATGTTTGAGTAGAAGTTTCAGACCAAAGGCGGATGCGCCCTGTAGCAAAGTTGGGCAGGGATGTGGCATGTACCATGCATGGTTCTATGTTATAGACATGCAGTGTCTGTCCCCATTTAGAGGGACTATTGGCTGAGTAGGGGTGGCCTGGCCTCAACTGTGGGGTGGATTCTGATGTCCTAGAGCCCGTGTTATGATGGCTCTAAAAACTGGACCTAGTAAAGCTCCTTCAGCACTTGACCCTTATTTGTAGCAGTCATAGGAGAAAAAATAGGACAGGTAGTATTGGTTCTACAGACCTCACTTCCTTTGTAATGTGCCACAGTTGTGAAGAGGTCTATGTAGTATCATCTGGGTGCTTTCTTGGCATACATGCACCCGACGACCATGGATGCATAAAACACAGTAGTACAAAGTACATCTGTGTACTCATGAGAAAACAAAATACCAAAGCCCTCCCAATCTCTGTCAGAAAGAACAATTTCAAATCTTCATATTATTTTATCATCGTATAGTTATTCACTCTACAATTGAAGACAAGAGCCGAATGGTTGTTGCGGCAAGTAGTCCCAATGTTCTTCTAATATTAAAAAGTAGGCGTCCTTAAGTGCGGATATTGTCCACAGAGGGTTGTCCTGTGGCGTAAGCCTTGTTGTTTACGATGTCGATAGTACGGGACTAGTTCAGGCAGAAGGAGCCATAATAAATCCCCTGCATCTTAAAGTGTTTGTTGAAAAGACGTTGCGATGTTAGTCTTGTAATAATAATCAGCTACAAGTTGTACAGATCAGACAGACCTGGAAGCAGTCATAGGCTTCTCGAGGAGGTAGAGTGGGGTGCCTGGAACTTAACGACCACACAACATATATAATGAATGTCCAGCCCTGTGCTTCTCTTGTAATAAAGGAAAGTGCTTTAATGCACCCTAGAATGAAAGACTACCGGCCGATTGGACACCGTGCAATTTGGTGTTCTGTGGGCATGCTCAACTTGTACTGTGTCTCTATCCACTATCACTCCCAGTCCTCCCCAATGATCCAGGCTTGGTTCCCTTCCGTGGGGTCTGATATATTAGTGAGATTATGGTTTAGGTGCATTTGACACCCCAACATAATTAAGCTCCGTGTTTACTGATCAGTCTCAGTTTATAGTCTTACCGCACTTGGTGAATCAACCCATGTTGGCTCTGGACAGCTGCCCGTCTGTCTCTCGCTTTCTGTCACTCTCACATGCCTCACCCTCTCTCCTAAGGGGTGACACACAAGCTGACAGCTTTATTCATGTACCCACTATGTCCACTGGACCTACACTCTGGCAGTGAACTGGGCAGGCGCGAAGTCTGCTGTCCTGGAGCATTGCGGCCCAAATGGGACCTCCGAGGTATGTCTCAGCACTTGGGGGTCTCGACAGTGGTCACAGATGCTGCCTCGCTTGGCTTTTCTCACTGTGGGTAGGTGACGCCGTGTACAAGGCCGGCAGATGCAGCCTCAAACATGGCCATGAAGGCGGACACACAAGCCAAATACTTTGGGTAGAGGCAGCCCCACACAGACTGGTTTCTCTAAGTAGATTCAGCCCCCACAGCCAGTGACTTCTCAGAAGGTGAATCCAAGCACAGGTTGGTATCTCAGGGGAGAATCAGCCATGCACAGGCCTATTACTTGATCACGTGTTCACATCCCTGCCTTGTGATCGTTGTAGTTTCTGGCTGAAACCAGCAGAGACCTCAAGCCTACAGACACGAGTGTCCACAGATCGTTTTCCTTAGTCCATCTCTGAGTTCCCCCACAGCTATATGGGGGTATGATGTACCTCGCTCTTCGTGGACAGACACTCCTCCTCCCTAATTAGCATTGCTTCTTTCTGCAGGTAGGCAGGCTTCTAGGCCTTCAGGACAGCTCCACCGCTTCTCCAGCAAAAGATTTAGACTGCAGGGGATGTCCCCTCACCTCTGAGAAGCAGGAAGTCAGGTGGAGTCTGAATACTCTGCTGTCACTCCCTTCCTTGGCCATTGAAAACCTATAAATAGACCAACTAGTGAGGTATTGAGGTTCTGCTTCTAGACACAGAAATCCAACGAGAGAGATGCATCCACTGTCTGCAGCTTCAGAACTGGCTTGGGGTCCTTAAGGTTTCAAGTATTCTTTCCAGGCTGCTTTCCAGACACAGCCTTTTAGTAGAGTGATGCTTCTCACAGCAGCGTAGGCTCCAGGATATGTCACCCACAACAGAGACACATAGGTATGAGGCTTCTGCACTTGGATGTCATTAGCCAACTAAAGGAGTTAATCAGGAAAAGACAAAAGGGCAGGCCTCACCTCAAGGCTTCCTCACCTTTCACAAGAAAGTCTGCAGTTCCCACACACCGCTCCTGCCATTCACCAAATCACAGTGCTCAGGAAGACCAATCAGCAGCTCCTTGCTAGCAAAAGGCCTAGACAAATTTCTTGTCTCCACTCTCTCCCTTCAGTGTCTAGGTCCCCTCCACCCAGCTTGAGAAATGTCAGCAATACAGTTTCACTGCATGGGAAAACAACCGTACTTGTATCTGGTGAAAGGCGGGCCTGGGGTATTCAAAATAGATCTCGCAGGGCTCCAATTGTCTTTCTCACTCACGCACAATGCTTGTCCCATGCAAGCAAGTCATGGCATTATAACATAACTGTACTCTACGTAATGGACATTCCCATCCGCATAATCAATGTAGCACTTCTACACTGGGAAAGGAAGGCACCTGACCTCTCCACCCCATATTTCTCTCTACTGCAGAGTTGGACGAAAGCTATAGTTACCAGATGACTCCCTGTCACTAGAACAATTTTCCAGTCATGGAGTTAAGTTTACAAATTGTCCTTATTATCCTTATAGCAGCAACAGATCTGAATCAAATTAAATCAGTGCTCCTTCCTGCCAAAAATCTTTCGGGCTATGCTCTGATGGAGATCCTGTTTTATTCAGGGTATTCCCTCGATGCACCCACATACATGGAAGCTGAAACCGTGGTGACTCAATCAGGAGGCCCAAGACTCTATGATGAAACGCACATCACTTTATTTTGAGACCATAAGGGTTCAATCAATTCTCCACAGGTGGTGTGGGAGGCCTATAAGGAGATAATGAGGGGTCATCAGCAATGTTCCCTCTAATTTTTTTCCTCTGTGTGCGGCAGTGTAAGGTCTCTGTGCACTGCAGCCTAGGCTATGTGCGCCGGGAACCAGACCGCGCGTAAGGGTGCAGCGCCAAATATCACTCCAAGTTTTTGCTTAAAAAAGTGAAAGGACGGTGCATTTCCACATCTGTAGCACCACATGAAGGGTCTAAAGGCAGGTGTTCAATTTAGATACACACGCCATGACATGAATTGGTTACACAGGCAAGTACACTTCGGGTTTAGAAAAGCATAGGACTCCAACGATGGTACCTTAAGATTTTACTAAAGATCCTCAACTCGAGCACTGTTCATAGGGTGGGAAAATGTTGGGAGCCTATACAAGATCACAGATATACAATACACATGGATATGGCACTAGATGAATCTGGCTGTGGGCGGCTTGGAGAAGCCTTTAAATACACAAAGTGCAAGCACTGGGTCTAGCCTCACAATGACCTCGGCGCCTTTTCTTATTTTCCGGCTCCTGAAACTACTGAGCTTAAACACGGAGTTGCATAAAACCGTGTTCCAATACTGCCCCGCGCATTGGCTTGCAATGCCAAAGGAGTGTGTAGTAATTACAAGGAGACTGACCCAGCATCACCCAGCTTGTCAATGAGGTGCCTTACACAGTGTTTGGTTAAAGATAGAACAGCCTTTCAAGCAATAATACAGTAAATTACCTTTGACACAATTCTGTCCCGAGTCACTATCAGGGAAGTGTATTTGTTGTGCTTGATCCCATTAAAATGGAAAAGGTTGAAAGAGTGGTGGATTTCAGAAAGGAAAGAGTCTATTGTGATTTAATGTAGTTCTCTGCTCATATAGTTTGTTTTGCTTAATTTTGATTCTTCTTGAATCTGTACATTTGTGAGCGATAAAAGGTTCACACCTTTTAATTTCTGCCTAGTACCAGTGATCACTCATGTTCAAGTGTTAGTAGTTGAATAGTGGTTATTGGAGGTAGATGTGAAGACGTCTTTTTCAAAGAAAATCCTGCAACACCTTGTATTGCAAAGGAATTGGTTACTATTCGGTATGCTTGAAGTGTTATGTAGATGCCTTTTTAATTTCAGAACAATTTTATATGTACAAAGGAAACATCATGAAATGCAATACAAGCTTTGTAAAGTATACAAAGGCAACACACACTAAAATCAGATGTGAAATCACAAGTTCTACAGTTTAAGGTGCAGTGCTTATAGCGATTAAAGACTATGTTAATTAATTCACTGTTATATTGGTTATGGATCAAAATGTTGTTGGGAAGCAAAATATTGAGACGCATCAGACATAAGAATAGAAATGTCACACAAACACAAGGAAAATATGAAAATGTCACATAAGGAAAATGAAACTTGCCAGCTATTTTTTGCTGGAAATAAAGCGTCACTCATAGTTGTTGAAATTACACTAATAATTACACTGAAATCATGAAAAGTTCACACAGAGCAATGTGAAACCTTGACAGCTATGCATGTAATTTCTATATACGTTTCCCTCCTCTTTATGGCTTGATTTTGCTGGCGAGAAAGTGTTACTCACAGCCACGCCAAGGACCACGCATCAGGTGTTAGACTAACGCATTTCAGCCTTGGCTGTCAAGCCATAACGCCGCTATGCTGAAACTGGAGTGGCAGCAGGCCTGTGCGAGAGCGCTGCTCCTGGTAGGCTTTGCGGGCTGCTGGCTACAATGTATTAGTTAAAATAGGAAGTAATCCCCATGGCTGCGTGCGGCATTACGCTGGACGTGACAATGCCACGGCAGTGCTTCCACCGCAGCGCAGTAATTTAAGCATAATCATGAATGATCCCCCTGCCACCGCCGAGACCCAATCCCACGGACCCGTGGCGGCCGCTGGAGTCCAGAGCACGCACTGTGCAGCTGCTGAGTCTGAATGCAGCCCGGGTGGCACGTTTGCTGAGGGAGTCATTCGTTGTGGCCAGGAGGACTCTGGTTTCTATGATTCGAGAGAGGGCAAAGCTCTGGTAAAATAGGCGCGTCAGTGCTTGTTGGTAAGTGTGCTCGCTTTTAAGATGCATGTTTTTAATAAATATGCATACTTAAGCTCATGGTATTTAGAGAAAAAAACGTGCCTTGGAGTTGAAAACATTCCCTACTTCAGCCTAATCTATATCTAATCACGAGTGTATGATTTTTATTGATCCAGCTAGCTCTTTAGCGGGGTGATCAGTGCCCCAGTTGTACGCCGGCGGAGCCAGAGGGCAGGGCCGCCAGTCACTGACTCTGTGCCCCCTCCCGTGGAGAGCGAACAAAGACTTTAACATGCGAGGGTGCTCCCTTTGACCTTTTGCAGTAACATTCCTATATCTGAAGCGGAGACAACATTTAACAGTATTTAACATTATTCCTGCACTGGTGAATATTGTATTGTCTTTCTATATCTCAAATCTTGCTCCCACAGCCCACTTTCTCCACCAGTGGCGCCAGCAGAACCCCTCCAGGCACCCTCTCCTCTTATGCTGCAGTCTGGCTGCCTCCAATGCCGCCTCATTGCAAACACGTCCCCCGGCTGGCAATTACCAGAACCCCTCGGGGTGATCCAGGCAGGCCCCTGTGTTATGGCCGATCGCCTGTCTTGACCGCAGCGAAGCCGGTTCTCGCCAGGGGCTCTTCAGCCCCCAGGGCACCCCGCAAAAAGACACCGCCCTCCACTGGGTCAGCCCTCCTTCACGCAGCCTCCACTTCAGAGTCTTCTCCTCAGGGGCCTCCGCACCAGTGCCTTGCTGCAGGCCTCGCACAACTTTGTTTCTGCCGTTAGCCCCCTCTTTCGGCTCTCTGTCCTAACCCAGGTGGCGGGGACTGCAGGATTCAGCGTTGGATTAAAAATTACAGTTTTGTGTCCAGGATGAAGCACTTCTTGTCGACATCTTGCCGGCCATGCCTTCCCATGTGTGGGCATTTCAATGCCAAAATGAGTGTTTCTACTCAGGGCCGGCTCTGGGGTGGTGCGATCGGTGCCATCGCACCGGGTGCTGACTTGGGGTGGGGGTGCCATGTTTATTGTTTTAGAGGCAGCTGGTGCCGAGTTCTTAGTTCCAGCAATAAAAATCTCAAGATAACTCATCTGATTAATGTTCTTCCTGGAGAGAGACCGGAGCTTTGTCTAAGAAATGTTGACTTGTAGTGCAGAGGGTTAATATGTCTGCTGCAAATAACGTGTCCCATTCATATCACAAAGTGCATAAAATATAAATTGGTCAATGGGTTACCGCTTTTGGCAGAGAGATCCTGTTGTTACTTGTATAAGTTAAAATCCTAATATATTCACTGTCATCAAAGAGCTGCATGCAAACTGCAAGGAATGTGTTAAGAGCTATGTGTGTTTTTTGCCAGTCTTTTGTTATCCTAATATTGCAAAAATGGTTCATTTATGTAGAAATCAATTCTTATTATTTAGGAAAACCCCCAACATTGGTGTAACATTTTTAAATTCTGAATTTGTATTTTTCAAGACCAAAGTCTCAAACTATACTGCCTACCAGAATGGATGACATTTTACTCCTACACCTTGTAGGCCTTTGTCTTATGTAACATTTCCTATACACTCATTTACACATGGGATTGTCTCTGTGCAATGTGTGTGTGATCTAAAGTGTTCTGACACCTTAAACTGGTATGAGTCGTGCTATAAATCGAAATTAATCTAAGAGACAGTGGTTATTGAGACTTGAGGAGCACTGTCAAATGGTGGTAGTGTGGGAATCTGTGGCGGAGGTGGTCATTGGGGGCGCCACAAAACATTGTCGCACAGGGCGCCACCATTGCTAAAGCCGGCCCTGTTTCTACTTATGCCTTGTGCATGCGAATGCATCAATAATGTCGCCTTGCACCGAATTTGTGTTTGGACTCAAAGGGGAAATGAAGGGGAACTTAGTCAAGACCTATGATTTAGTGAGTTTGTAAATGTCATGAAAAAGAGTCCACCTCACAGTTTCTAGTGGTCGAAAGTTTTCACGAACTGTGCAACGTACTTGCAATAATACAGCGCCCTTGCTCACTCCGCTGCTGCCCGGCTATGTGTCCCCCTCAGCCTCTCTTGCACCCAAATTAATGCCCCTTAGCTGTTTGCCGTGGCGGTTGTTAAACCGTGAATTTTAGTGTGTTGATTTTGCTTGTGAGAAAATGTCACTCATATTACACTGAAACATATGAAAATGTCACACATAGCAATCTGAAACCTTGGCAGCTATGTACTCATGATCCTTAAAATGTCACTCATATTACACAAACATATGAAAATGTCACACATAGCAATCTGAAACCTTGGCAGCTATGTACTCATGATCCTTAAAATGTCACTCATATTACACAAACATATGAAAATGTCACACATAGCAATCTGAAACCCTGGCAGCTATGTACTCATGATCCTTAAAATGTCACTCATATTACACAAACATATGAAAATGTCACACATAGCAATCTGAAACCTTGGCAGCTATGTACTCATGATCCTTAAAATGTCACTCATATTACACAAACATATGAAAATGTCACACATAGCAATCTGAAACCTTGGCAGCTATGTACTCATGATCCTTAAAATGTCACTCATATTACACAAACATATGAAAATGTCACACATAGCAATCTGAAACCCTGGCAGCTATGTACTCATGATCCTTAAAATGTCACTCATATAACACAAACATATGAAAATGTCACACATAGCAATCTGAAACCCTGGCAGCTATGTACTCATGATCCTTAAAATGTCACTCATATTACACAAACATATGAAAATGTCACACATAGCAATCTGAAACCCTGGCAGCTATGTACTCATGATCCTTAAAATGTCACTCATATTACACAAACATATGAAAATGTCACACATAGCAATCTGAAACCCTGGCAGCTATGTACTCATGATCCTTAAAATGTCACTCATATTACACAAACATATGAAAATGTCCCACATGGCAATCTGAAACCTTGGCAGCTATGAAGCACACGTCCTGCGTTACATTTGCTACATTCCTTTTCCTACTAGTGGGCAGCTGCGGGGCTGAATGTGGGCCTTTGAGATAGTATTCTTGTTAATTGCAGCGCCCGTGTGCACTGCAATCAGCATGAAAACTATTTCAAAGGCCCACATTCAGCCCCGCAGATGCCCACTATTAGCAAAGGAATGCAGAGTCAAACACGACGTGTTCTTTCAGAATCATCTGAAAGAACATGTCTCGCTTAGATTGCCGCATTACTTTTCCTAATAGTGCACGCCAGCGGGCAGTTTGTGGGCCTTTGTAAAAGTATTCATGTTAATTGCAGCGCATGACGGCGCTGCAATTAACATGAATACTTTCACAAAGGCCCACAAACTGCCCGCTAGCGTCACTATTGAGAAAAATGCGGCAAGTGCAGGCGCCACTTGCTCGTAAACCCGAGCCCTCCCTAACCATCCAGGACATAAGGGAGACACTTTCCTGACGCTCGGCTGTGTCCTCTCCTCCGTTGTCTCCAGCTCTGGCACGTACAACCAGGAAATTGCCGTTTTTCTCGCTGCTCGCGTTTTAAAAACGGGGGCGCGATCGGACTTACGGGCTGTGTTGCGTGTGTGCGCGCTACAATTGGGACACTGCGCGCTCGGGGTGACCTCAGTGCGCGGGCGCGCACCCGCGCACGTTCTAGGGAACAGTGGTCATCAGACTATTATTTTAGAGTCTCGCCAAAAGAAAAGAAAAACAGGACAAGCTTTATCGATTGGAAGAAGATGTCATAGAGGCTGAGACACAATATAGGCCCACTGCATCAGACAGCTCACTACACCAGCTTAAAATTCAGCTTGCAATGATCTGGCATATAAAACTCGGATGGCTCTAAGAACAGGCAGACAAGGGAGATAAGCTCACACATTGGCTTGCATCCAGGGATACCGCATCTAGACACATGTACCTGTTTAATGGGGCCGATGAAAATATATATATATACTCTCCCTGTGAGGATATAGCAAATGGGTTTGCTTGATATTATGGATCCCTATACAGGAAGCGTCCCTCGAGTTCAACAGAAGATCTGCCACACATATGTGTCCTCAGTGGACATACCAAGATTGTTGGAGTCTGATGCAAACCAGTTTGATGAACCCATTACAACCCAAGAAACTTCAAATGCTACTGTACAAATGACTTTGGGTAAGTCTCTAATTCAGTTTTAAAATGGACTTGATTCCTCATTGGCCAAACCATTATTGAATATGTTTGAGGACGTCAATGCAAGGGAAGTATATATCAGAACTTTGTGAGGCTCACGTACTAAAGATTATGAAATGAACCCCCCCCCCCCAAAAAAAAAGACTGAATTATTACTGTCCGATATCATTAATTGTAATAAAGGTTAAAATTGTAGCCAAAATATTGGCAACACGTCTCCCCATGTTGATCACTTATGTGATTCATCTGGACTACAGCGGCTTTATGTCCCATAGGGAGGCAAGGCACATTATATGCAATGTGCCTTTAATGCTCTTCATCTGGGTTGTGAGTTACCTGCTCCT